>LR738712.1:626265630-626389779 GCA_902687465.1 Secale cereale | reverse complement strand
CGCGCCTTAGCAATCGCTAAACCAACTCCGAGAGGTTATCGACCACGCCGGAGCACGATCAACCTGACCACGAAGGTCTGTTTCCTGCAGGCAAACGAAGAACAAGCAAGAAACTAAGATTGCAATCTGGATATTGCGAATATAAGAGGAAAACTTTATTGATCAAGGTGGGGTTCTGTGACGCCTTTGTCTGGTCGTTGAACACAAACGAAGTACGCGAAGTTGCAGCTATGGCGAACTTTTAATCTAAACAAAACCCAAAGTCTAAACGACGCCCTAAGGGCTGTATATATGAGGGAAAGAGGGGGGAATTTCGTGGCCCTTGGTGGAGGGGTCCGAAACCAACCCTAACTCTTGTTTCCCCACACATACGGACTCTAAAAACAGCCTATACTCAAATATTTCGAAATTACATGGGCCTGGCCCAATAATAAGGTGACGCAGCACCTATAATAGCCTCTGGACGAAATTTATGAAGTGGCATCTTGTATATTTCGTCCAAGGCTTCCCGCACTCATTATGGTGGCTTCAAAGTCCTGAAATCATCAATTGAAACTCCATTCTTGTTCCCCTTGCGCACGCCATCATCTCCATGCTTGATCTTGCTCCAATGTTCATCCTTTTTGTCCAAGCTAGGCCCTTCATTTGTAAGCAAGACAAATGTATCCAATTTAGGCAGCATCATATTCTCATGAACATTAGATTCATTACCAAGAAACGAAAGTACCTGGTAATTTAATTGGCGTGCGCGAGCTCTAGTAATTGGTCCTGTATATGTGTCAGTTGGAGCTGTGGGTGTAACCTTGTTAGTGATGTCCTCATCAAAATGTATGCTTATCGTGTTTTGTATTCTCTTGATGCTTCATAATGAGTCGATAAAATATGTTCTTTATCGAAAAAGAGGCAATGTTGCAGCCGATTTTCTTGAATTTGGAAGCCACTGCTATTTTTTTGATTGAATAAGAAAAGTAAAGTTGCATACACTTTGAAGCAGGTGATAAAGAAAGCATAGTGTTGGTTTTACTACTATATATTTGTCTAACCATGAGGTTTCGCTCGGTTCTGAAATGACATTTTACTTGGATGCCTAAACAACTAGTTATAGAGAAAGAGGCATGTATGCAGGTGCCTACAAAGGGCAAAAGGGCTTTTTCTTCTGGTGCCAGCAGGTGCTTCAGGGCTTCCGATTGAAACCATTGCATGTATTAAATAAGTCTAAGCACTTTTAGGATTTCACAACACTTTTTTATGGAATTTGTATGTGTTGGCAATGATGCCTATTTTGCCGGAAGTAAGTTGCCTAAAAATCTAATTTGGGTCGATCAATTTTTGTTGTGAAGGAAGAGACTAGAGGTGGTGTGGCGGAGTGCTAAGGCCAGTTATACTGGCGCCAGGGCGAGCGGTAGCGTGGCCCGAGGACACCGGCAACGAGTTGTAGCCAGCGGCAGCTGACCGAGGCGAGTTCTAAGGTTAACGGCTCTGGGTGCAGGTTCACTAGAAGTTATGGATGGTTCACCTGTTTAGAGGGATGGTCGGCGGCGGCGACGACATGACGGTGGGCGGCGGTGGAGGGTGGCGAGTCCAGCGCTGCCGACTGCGGGCAGCAGATGCGGGCGGTTTGGTCAGCGATCATGGGCGGTTTAGATCCTGGGGAAGAAGATGTACATCATTTTGAGGGAGCCTAAGAAGGACATCTAAATGTTCGCTTTACATCTAACGATTGAGAAAAAAATCAATTGACCTAAAATGTTTTTTCAGTCAACTGACAACTAGCCCCAAATTTTGTGCTAGCATTATTTTACCATGTATACATTGGACATGTTTAGATGTCAATTTCAAAAAATTAGCCAACAATTGAGATACAGTCACGTAAAAGATGTTGAGGAACAAAGTGGTGAATGGTCTTGGAGATGTGACGGCCGACCTTAAATATGTGAGCTCTCCCTTATAGTTTGAGTAAGGAAAAATTGGTCATGTGCCACGGAAACTTGAAGAAGCAAGACACAGAGTCAAGACCCTCGATAAAAGAAATTATGTAGCTCCTATGAGCGGTAAAAGAATTATTCTCTAGATTTGTTGCATTAAATTGTCTCGGCTGTTACCTGATACGTTGTAGTTTTGTTTTGTTTTTGTTGTGATCCGGAGACTTGTTTATGTTGAAAACACATAATAATTCTTCGGCAATTATGTATCGATTTGGACGTGATAATAATTTGAAAATGTTGTAAATATATGATGATTTCCATTTTCTGTGAATATATATGATGCTTTCTCTGATATGTTGCAACCACAAAAATAAAATATTGCACATCTTCAAAAAGAATTGTTGCAACAATCGACTCAGCACAAGACTAGAATGAATATTGGCGTGAATCACGTCTCATCGACCCGTGCTCTTATATCATAAATAATGGAGGGGAAGCGTTGGATGAGCCAGAAGTAGCCATCGGTCACCACCACCTTCTTGAAGTTCTTGTCCGCCATGAAGAAGTCGAGGCACCTCTTCTTCAGCTCCGGGCAGCTGTGCATTTCAGCGTAACCCAAGGTGGTAGCCACCGTCTCCACCGACACGCTCTGCCACAACTTCTGGGCGCAGAGGAGCTTCAGTCTACCCAGATCGTACCGGTCGGCCGCCGCAAGCACGCGCTGGAACAGCTCGGTCGTCTGCGAAGAGCTTGGAAGCTCCTCGTCCGTCGGCAGCTCGTCCGTGTACATGAACCGCAGCAGAACCCCAAACGTCGACGGCTCGATGTCGCGCAAGGTGATGCATGGCATCGCGGCCTCCGCCATGGACCCGAAGAGCTCCGCCCTGAACACCGGCGAGCGGGCGGCGAGGACGGCACGATGCGCGCGGAACGTCTCGCCGGCCACCGAGAAGGAGACGTCCGAGCCGTCGGCGCGGTCGAGCAGGCGCCCGAGATGGTCCCCCAAGTCGGACGCCGGGACGGGGACGGGGTCGTCGCCGCGCAAGATCACGGCCCCGCACACCAGCGTGGCCGCGCCGTGCGCCGCGAAAAGCGAGTCCACGTCGCTCCGCATGAAATGGAACCAGCCATGGACGTCGACGCCGTCGTCGGGGGTCTTCTCCCGCGTAAGCGTTGACCGCTTTGCCTTGAGCGGCGGTGCGCCGTCGTCTCCGCCCGTCAGCAGGAAGGCCTCGAATTCGGCCTTGACGCTCCTGCATTTGCTCTGCAGCCGCAGGGCGACGGAGAGGTCGCCGTCGTTCCTGTGCCCGGTACCGCGCGGGTGGCATCCTATGCGCAGGACGTGCTCCCCTGCGCGGAGGGTTTGGGGGAGATGGACGTCGCTTCTCGGGTCAAGCCTCAAGTCTGCGAAAATGGAGTCCACCACCATGGCGATGGCGTGGGGTTCAGACGTTGACCTGCGACGGACAAGTGAAAAAGATCACCAAGGATGGAGACCCCAACCGCCGGCAGTGCACGCGCCTTGGCTCGCACGCGCTCCGGCTGGGCTCACAGTTCACACACGACGTTTACACGGCACCTGCCACAGCCCAAAAAAGTACGTATGAGATATAACGAAATTGCTGGGCAGACGATGGATCGATCGCACGACAGTTGCCCTGTAATTATATCATACAGAAGGATAGCAATTAGCAACAATATGTTCGATCGGTTAATTTTCTTCAGACGTGCAGTCATGAGGATCTGTACGTATAATTTATTGTTTTGAGAAGAAGAAGGACCAGGATCCTGAGATCGGCATGGGTCCTACCATCCTAGCAAAGGCAGCTAAGAAATTGATTTTATTGCCATGAGTACTATACTAGCTAGTATAATACCTTGAAAACAAAAGGTACTCATAAGTAGGGAGACTGACCGATGGCTAGCTAGCACGGCACAAGGATCAGCTTCGCCCCGCCGCTTATGGCCTGGATGGGATCCTAGCGCCCGGCCGGCGGGCTGCGTCGAGCGAGGGAGCGACGAGGCGGCAGCGAGATTCGTCGATCTGATCTCGACGACTCAACCAACGTGACAAATCTAGCAGACGAGAGCCCGACATACATACACGGAAGATGAAACCTAGCCAGGATGGACTGTAAACTAATATGGGCCTTTTTGTTTCCAGTTCGGCTTCAATGTTGTATACCGAATCGTATTACGAGTTTGGGCTTCAACAGATCTCCGCTATCAAATCAGCTCAATCAAACGTAACTAGATTGCTCCAACGGTAAGCGATCAATATGTTTAGCGTGCAATTAATCATATACCAAATATTAACATTATCACAAAATTATGCAAAAATAATGTCCTACCAAATATCTGCGTTGAATTAATAATATATGCCTAATATATAACCCACTTCTCTCACCCATGAATTATGGACCAAATAACACTTGAAGCGTTGGCATGCAGGGAGGATCTTTAGGGAGACCTCCTCCTCGGCGCCTACTGCGACAGGAAAGTGAACCATCGCTCACGCAAGGGGGTTGTGGGCCGGCCCAACAATGCACCCCACTCGGTTGACGGTTGAACCGGTGAACCATTGACCGCTGACTCATGGACCAGCTGACCACTCACAGGTTGATTGTTCAGCTTTGACCTTCGTCCGCTGACCGTTGGTTTTGTAATAACAAAACTGAATTTTAAGGGGGAAAAGTCCACACATTTGAGAAAATTTCATGGATTTTTTAAAAGGAAAATCTTGTGAAATTAGAAAAAAAATCAAGCATTTTTAAAATTTTCATGCATTAAAAAAAGCTCAGCAATTTCATGATTTGTTTTAATAATCCCACGTTTGAGAAATGTTAATGACTTTTCAAAAAGTGCACTTAACTTAAATTAATAGAAGAAACAAAATAAAGAAAAACGTAAAACATAAAACATAAACCGAACAAAAAGATGAAAGCGAAAGAACAAAGAAAAAACGACCCAGCCGAAGGGAACCTTTCTAGAAGCAACCCACTTTTATAATGATTGGCAACCGACTTAAGCAAGGGATATGTCGGCACGTTATACCAATTGGCCTTTAACTTGGACGTTAAGCGTCATATAGGATTTGACTCTTTTATTATGTTTGTCTAGGTCTTGGGAGCAACTAATTAACGGGTATCCTGGAAGGGGTTCAGTGGGTAGAGTGGGGAGTGACTCAGCGCCACCACGTGTCGCGCGATGGTATACCCACATGAGCAATTTTGTTTACATGCGTACTTGGGTTTTTCTGGTTCATGGATTTTGCTTGGTTTTTTTTTTTTTTTGTGGGAGATTTTGCTTGGTTTTTACTAAGTTCTCTTAAAAAAAAGGTCATTTTTTTGGGTTCTCTGACATGAAATAGACTATGTGAAAAGCACATATATGATTCACGATGAAGCAAAACTATACTTCCGCGTGAATCGTAATTATGCTCCCAGAAAGTGGAATATCATGGTTATACTTCACGGTGAAGCACAACTGCGCTTCCGAAAAAGTGAAAAGTATAATGTGCGTCTTAAAAAGTGAAAAGCGCACGTGTGCTCTTTGCTTCCCTGTGAAATACACTTGTGCTTTTCCTGAAAAGTGAAAAGCACAGTTGTGCTTCCTGGTTTATGTTTTTTTTCTTCGTGTTTTGTGGTTTTCGTTTGTTTTGTTTCTTTTTTCTTCTATTTTCACCTTTTGTATTTCTAGTTTGTTTTGTCTTTTATGGGAGAAATGTTCATCCAATCCTATTAATGTAGGATATAGTTTCGAAGGTGTGCAAATGGAGGACGCCTCCAACGACGAGCCAGCACGACCCTCTCTTTCTCCGAGGCACCCTTCTTCTCCACTCCACTGTCGCCGGTGCGTTGCACCCTGACCATCAGCGAGGCATGTGCCCATTATATGGACATAGTGCAGAAGGAGCGGGAGGAGTAGTTCCGGAAGGCGCAGGCCGACGCCAATTACACCCACAATCTCCTAAAGGAGCATCTGCAGACGGAGGAGCAGGTCACCGCTAGTAGGGCCGTCGTGTCGGATGCGGACATGGCGGAGCAGGAGGCACTGCTCGAGTCCTACCGCTCCACCCGTGAGATCCGCCTCGCCCGTTAGTGGTACCGGCAGGTGGTGGCGGAGGTGGTGGCCGCCGGCAAGGAGCGCAACGATGACGCGGGCGAGGCGTTGTTCAGCGACACCGTCGACGAGGAGGTTGCGCCCCGGCGCCACGACCACTAAGAATTCGGCACGTCTGCGGGCGCCATCGGCAACGAGGAAGAGTAGTGCACGGTAGGTCGTCACCGCTCGTGTCCTAGGAAGGCCACGACTCCTCCATTCCCGTCGACGCCAAGCTTGGTGGACTCAGCATCTTCGGCCGATTAGTCGCTTGGCGGCGACGTCGAGGCGGACAATTTCAGTTCCTGGGGCTCCGAAGGCAGAGATGGAGAGCGCCGAGGCGGACAATTTCAGTTCCTGGGGCTCCAAAGGCAGAGCTGGAGAGCGCCGAGGCGGAACTAGAGACGGTGAAGCTTCAATTCTCGGGGCTGTTGGCCAGAGACGGGGACTGAACGCCAGCGATCATTTAGATTATGTATTAATTATACTTCAGAGCCTGCCTTGGACCGCTTTGATGTATTTGTAACGAAATCCGTCATATTTATATGAAATCCGTTATGTTTATATGAAATTCGGACTTGTTTGAACGAATTTCGTCCGGTTTGTTTTGAGTTGTTGTGAAAATGTATACGGCTAGCGTTGGATGGCTGCCTTCTACATCTGTCTCCGCGGACTGGTCCCCTCTATCCGTGGATGGATGCCGGATGTTTTTTGCGGGTTGCCGTTTGAGATGCCCTTAGCACGATGACTTCCCAATTGTCTACTACAACAAGGTTTGCCCGACTGCAGCGAGGGAGGGGCGATGACGGCGACGCGCCTTCAAGTCGCTTGAGTGCTTGTAATCATCGTCAGATTGTCCACTAACCTGATTATAATTTTTATTATCTTTGGTGTTCATTGTACTGTCATGATTGAAGGGAAGAAGATGAACGGATTGAAAGCTTCTCACGCAAGGAAAAAAACAATCTAACAAAGTTTACTTTTACGTCTTTAGCTCAAGGCAGATACGCTTTGTTTGCTACAAACTCATGATACGACTATCGCTTGTGCATAAGTACAGAAACTGTTTAGATGCCATTGAATCTGAGATCTAATAGCCTAGAAGATTGTATCATCGTAGCATCGAAAGCTCCGGAGCACGTGACATTTTCCCGGTTGCGCACTTGTGTCATCCATTGGGTGGCGCATTTATTTATTAAAAAGAAAAATGACAAAGTCGGTGAGGCGTTCACTGCTTCATCTGAATCTCTTCGCGCCGAGAACGTACCAGACATACGTGCCTTTGCAAACCTGCAAGTCTGCAACCGCACCGAGCTCCCGGGCCACCACGATAACTGCACCCAACTATCGCTTTGACTCTCTCGACTGTGCGCGGCCAAGCAAATCCAAACCGGCCTCTAATAATTGCAGGCCACGGACGGCGCCACAGTACCTGCCAGCCAAATGGCCCGGACGGCCGAGCATGCCCGTCGCATGGCCGATCGCGCCGCGGTGCGGGAACTTGAGAGAAAGGCTGGCGAGGACGGTCTACGCTACGCGCCGCGGCGAGGGTGGCCACGGGGCGGGGGCCCGGCCGGTGGAGGCGCCGACCGCCGTGTGCCGTCGACGTCCCGCGCGGGTCCCCCGCCGCTCCGCCAGGTGACGGGACAGCGACCCGACGTGGGCGGAGACCAGATTTGGGGGAGGAGGAGGCAGAATAGCTTGGCAGATCAGGACAGGGTGAGGCCAAATCACAGCGCCCGAGCGGCAGGGGCAGGCAGGGCGGGTGGTGGAGCCGACGCGGGCCTTTCTCCAGAGAGAAAGCCATGGGAACGACCGAAGGACGGTGGCATGGCATGGCACGGCACGGCACGGCAGGCCGGCTAGTGAACGGGGCGTCGTTCTGCGTTCAAGGGAGTTATGCTGCGCGAATCGAATGGGGTCTAGAGACACACAGCAGAGTTTTCCCATTCGATAGTTTTGGTTTGAAAATAAAATAGAATTAACTTGGAAATAAAAAGAAACTGTACGGGGTGGTGGAGCCTAGCCAGAACAGTATGTTTCCGTGTGGTCAGACAAAGATGTAACCAACTCAGTATCAAACTATCAATGCATGGCATCGGATCTTCAAGCAAAATCAACTGCTCTTCCATGCACGGGACCTTCCATGCATGGGAGAATTGCTTTTCTCCTTTCTCTAGGGGTTGTTTAGACGGAGGGAGTATACACACTGCAATCTCTATAAGCTGGCAAAATGGTTTGACATAATAAATCCTTTGTTTGGAGTATGCAGACTGCAATCTCTATAAGCTGGCAAAATGGTTTGAAATAATAAATCCTTTGTCTGGCAACTCTTTCTAAACTCGAGATTTAGAAAACTTGACCAACCCTGTTCGCAACGTGTCACCCGTGTATCCCTGGCATCGAGCGAGGTATGCGTGACACGTTGCTCAAGGAGCCTCGCTGGGAACGTGACACGCAAGACACGCCAGCGATGTTGAAGTCATCTTAATTGTGTTTTCTGCCATGCCATAATCTGGTGCCAACATGCATATATTAATTTGTCATAACTTTCACATCCAAGCTCGGTTGTGGACCATCTTTATATCTGATTTTCTCATCACATAGAGGGCCTTCCAATGGTGACTTTCAATCTTCAAATTGATCTCATCTTTCTACGGCTTCAAGACATTCTTTACAATTGTGCCCCTTTTGAGCATGAATGATACATCTCCAACGTATCTATAATTTTTGATTGTTCCATACTATTATATTATCTGTTTTGGATGTTTAATGGGCTTTATTATACACTTTTACATTATTTTTGGGACTAAGCTACTAACCCAAGGCCCAGTGCAAATTGCTGTTTTTTTTTGCCTATTTCAGTGTTTCGCTGAAAAGGAATATCAAACGGAGTCCAAATGCAATGAAACCTTCGGGGGGATCATTTTTGGAACAAAGGCAACACAGAAGACTTGGAGTACACGCCAGGAAAGCCACGGGGTGGCCACGAGGCAGGGGGGCGCGCCCACGGGGTAGGCGCGCCCCCACCCTCGTGCCCCCCCCCCCGTTGCTCCACCGACGTGCCTCTTCCTCCTATATATACTCATATACCCTGAAAACATCCGAGAGCACCACGGAACCCTAATTCCACCGCTGCAACCTTCTGTACCCATGAGATCCCATCTTGGGGCCTGTTCCGGAGCTGCGCCGAAGAGGGCATCGATCACGGAGGGCTTCTACATCAACACCATAACCTCTCTGATGAGTTGTGAGTAGTTTACCACAGACCTTCGGGTCCATAGTTATTAGCTAGATGGCTTCTTCTCTCTCTTTGGATCTCAATACAAAGTTCTCCTCCATATTCTTGGAGATCTATTCGATGTAATTTTTGGGGAACATAGTATTTCAAAAAAATTCCTACGATCACGCAAGATCTATCTACTAGAAGCGTAGCAACGAGAGGGGAGAGTGTGTCTACGTACCCTCGTAGACCGAAAGCGGAAGCGTCTAGTGACGCAGTTGATGTAGTCGAACGTCTTCGCGATCCAACCGATCTAAGCACCGAACGTACATCACCTCTGCGTTCAGCACACGTTCAGCTTAGTGACATCCCACAAACTCTTGATCCAGTTGAGATTCACGGGAGAGTTTTGTCACCACGACGGCGTGGTGACGGAGATGATGAAGTTACCGACGCAGGACTTCGCCTAAGCACTGCAACGATATGACCGAGGTGTGTTTCTGTGAAGGGGGCACCGCACACGGCTAAAACAATGTTGCTTGTGTGTTCTAGGGTGTCCCCTGCCCCTGTATATAAAGGAGCAAGGGGGAGGGCCAGCCGGTCCTAGGGGCGCGCCAAGGAGGGAGCTTTCCTACTCATAGTAGGAGTAGGAATCCCCCTTTCCTATTCCTACTAGGAGTAGGAAAGGAAGAAGAAGGGGAGAAGGAAGGAGAGGGGCGCCTCCCCCCCACTCCTAGTCCAACTAGGATTCCCTTGGTGGGGGGGCAGCCTTAGTGGGCTGCCTCTCTCTTTCCCTCATGGCCCACTATGGCCCAATACTCCCCCGGGGGGTTCCGGTAACCCCTCCGGCACTCCGGTTTTCTCCGAAATCACCCGGAACACTTCCGGTATCCGAATATAGCCGTCCAATATATTAATCTTTACGTCTTGGACATTCCGAGACTCCTCATCATGTCCGTGATCACACCCGGGACTCCGAACTATCTTCGGTACATCAAAACTCATAAACTCATAATACCGATCGTCATCGAACGTTAATCGTGCGGACCCTACGGGTTCGAGAACTATGTAGACATGACCGAGACTCATCTCTGGTCAATAATCAATAGCGGAACCTGGATGCTCATATTGGTTCCTACATATTCTACGAAGATCTTTATCGGTCAAACTGCAAAACAACATACGTTGTTCCCTTTGTCATCGGTATGTTACTTGCCCGAGATTTGATCATCGGTATCATCATACCTAGTTCAATCTCGTTACTGGCAAGTCTCTTTACTCGTTCCGTAATACATCATATCATGAATAACTCATTAGTCGTTTGCTTGCAAGGCTTATTATGATGTGTATTACGGAGAGGGCCTAGAGATACCTCTCCGACACTCGGAGTGACAAATGCTATTCTCGATCTATGCCAACACCACAAACACCTTCGGAGACACCTGTAGAGCATCTTTATAATCACCCAGTTATGTTGTGACGTTTGATAGCACACAAGGTGTTCCTCCGGTATTCGGGAGTTGCATAATCCCATAGTCAGAGGAACATGTATAAGTCATGAAGAAAGCAATAGCAGTAAAACTAAACGATCATAATGCTAAGCTAACGGATGGGTCTTGTCCATCACATCATTCTTCTAATGATGTGATCCCGTTGATCAAATGACAACTCATGTCTATGGTTAGGAAACATAACCATCTTTGATTAACGAGCTAGTCTAGTAGAGGCATACTAGGGACACTCTGTTTTGGTCTATGTATTCACGCATGTACTAAGTTTCCGGTTAATACAATTCTAGCATGAATAATAAACATTTATCATGATATAAGGAAATATAAATAACAACTTTATTATTACCTCTAGGGTATATTTCCTTCAGTCTCCCACTTGCACTAGAGTCAATAATCTAGTTCACATCGCCATGTGATTTAATATCGATAGTTCACATCGTTATGTGAATAACACCCAAAGTTCACATCGCCATGTTACCATCACCCAAAGGGTTTACTAGAGTCAATAATCTATTTCACATCGCCATGTGATTAACACCCAAAGAGTACTAAGGTGTGATCATGTTTTGCTTCGTGAGAGAAGTTTAGTCAGCAGGTCTGTTACATTCAGATCCGTATGTATTTCGCAAATATCTATGTCTACAATGCTCTGCATGGAGCTACTCTAGCTAATTGCTCCCGCTTTTAATATGTATCCAGATTGATACTTAGAGTCATCTGGATTAGTGTCAAAGCTTGCATCGGTGTAACTCCTTACGACGAACTCTTTATCACCTCCATAATCGAGAAACATTTCCTTAGTCATCCAATAACTAAGGATAATTTTGACCGTTGTCCAGTGATCTACTCCTGGATCACTTTTCTACCTCCTTGCCAAACTCATGGCAAGGTACACAATATGTTTGGTACACAGCATGGCATACTTTATAGAACCTATGGCTGAGTGATACGTCTCCAACATATCTATAATTTTTTATTGTTCCATGCTATTATATTATCTATTTTGGATGTTTAATGGGCTTTATTATACACTTTTATATTATTTTTGGGACTAATATTTTTGGGACTAACCTACTAACCCAAGGCCCATTACAAATTACTGTTTTTTTGCCTATTTCAGTGTTTCGCAGAAAAAGAATATCAAACGGAGTCCAAACGGAATGAAACCTTTGAGAGAGTCATTTTTGGAACAATTGCAACAGAGAAGACTTGGAGTACTCACCAGGAAGCGAACGAGGTGGCCACGAGGGCAAGGGGCGTGCCCAGGGGGGTAGGCAGGCCCCCACCCTCATGGGCCCCTCGTGGCTCCCCTGACGTGCCTCTTCCTCCTATATATACCTACGTACCCTAAAAACATCGAGGAGCACCACGAAACCCTAATTACACCGCCGCAACCTTCTGTACCCGTGAGATCCCATCTTGGGGCTTGTTTCGGAGCTCCACCAGAGGGGGAATCGATCACGGAGGGCTTCTACATCAACACCATAATCTCTCCAATGAGTTGTGAGTTGTTTACCACAGACCTTCGGGTCCATAGTTATTAGCTAGATGGCTTCTTCTCTCTCTTTGGATCTCAATACACAGTTCTCCTCGATCTTCTTGGAGATCTATTCGATGTAATTCTTTTTGCGGTGTGTTTGTCGAGATCCGATGATTGTGGGTTTATGATCAAGATTATCTATGAACAATATTGGATTCTTTTCTGAAATCTTTTATGCATGATTTAAATATCTTTGCAAGTCTCTTCGAATTATCGGTTTGGTTTGGCCTACTAGATTGGTAGTTCTTGCAATGGGAGAAGTGCTTGGCTTTGGGTTCAATCTTGCGGTGTCCTTTCCTAGTGACAGCAGGGGCAACAAGGAACATATTGTATTGTTGCCATCGAGGATAAAAAGATGGGGTTTATATCATATTGCATGAGTTTATCGCTCTACATCATGTCATCTTGCTTAAGGCGTTACTCTGTTCTTATGAACTTAATACTCTAGATGCATGCTGGATATCGGTCGATGTGTGAAGTAATAGTAGTAGATGCAGAATCGTTTCGGTCTACTTGTCACGGACGTGATGCCTTTATACAATGATCATGCCTAGATATTCTCATAACTATGCGCTTTTCTATCAATTGCTCGACAGTAATTTGTTCACCCATCGTAGAAATCTGCTATCATGAGAGAAGCCACTAGTGAAACCTATGGCCCCTGGGTCTATCCTCATCATATTAATCTTCCATCAACTATTTATCTTTACTTTACTTTTGTTTTGCAATCTTTACTTTCAATCTACATATCAAAAATACCAAAAATATTATCTTATCATCTTTATCAGATCTCACTTCTGCAAGTGGCCGAGAAGGGATTGACAACCCCTTTATCGCATTGGTTGCAAGGTTCTTATTTGTTTGTGTCGGCACGAGGGACTCGCGCTTGGTCTCCTACTGGATTGATACCTTGGTTCTCAAAAACTGAGGGAAATACTTACGCTACTGTGCTACATCTCCCTTTCCTCTTCGAGGGAAAACAACGCAAGCTCAAGAAGTAGCAAGAGGAATTTTTGGCGCTGTTGCCGGGGAGACTTACGCCAAGTCAAGTCAAGATTTGATCTCCCGTCAACTTGCCAATTTCTGGCGCCGTTGCCGGGGAGATCTACGCAAAAGTCATATACCAAGTACCCATCACAAACTCTTATCCCTCGCATTACATTATTTGCCTCTTGTTTTCCTCTCCCCCACTTCACCTTTGCTGTTTTATTCGCCCTTTTTATTTGCCCCGTGTGTTTTATCGTTTGCTTTGCCGTCATGTCTAGCCCTCCTATCATTATCAATACTCCCGAGAGTGAAGTTCTCAATTTTAAACAAAGGGAGGAAGAAAATTGAAAAGATGCTTGGTATAGAATTTGCAATGCTCAAAATAGATCTACTAGGAAGCTTTCCACTTCCGTGCTTCTTCGCAATTTTTATGTTGGCATCACTCCTTGGAATAGATATATTCTTGATACCATTACCGGAGGGAATTTCTTGGGTAGCTATACTTTTGATTCTTATAATGCTATGAAAGAATTGTTTGGCCCACCACCTCTTCTGATTAATGGAACTGTCTTAACTTTAGAGCATGTAATGCAAAGGCTTGAACTTATTGAAAATAAAGTTGCCACTGTAGAGTTAGTTGAGAGTTTGGATAAAAAGATCCATAACCAAATTACCCAATACGGATCTAAGGTAGGAGTTATTCTGAATTTTTTTAAAGAAAAAGAACCCATAGTTAAAGAGAGAATAGATCAAGATTCCACTAGAATTGATAAATTTGAGGATATTATTACTAGTGTAGGGTCTGCTTTTTCTGCTGTGAGAAATACTCCGAACCCCTCTACTACTAAAATGGCCAAGTTTATGTATGTTCCTAAAAATAAGGGTGAATCTTCTAGTAAGGAAACTGCGGATCTCAAAACAATAAGTGTTCACCCCAACTTTCTCACTATCATAAGGGAACATTTTGCTACAAATGAATTTCTTGATTTCTTGCCTAGAAGTTTGATTATTAATAGGAAGGAAGAAACTCCTAAGAATTATAATTGTCCAATTGAAGAATTTCCTACCAAAGATGGCAATACCTAGATCTATCCTTGTATCATGCCTAGCTAGGGGCGTTAAACGATAGCGCTTGTTGGGAGGCAACCCAATTTTATATTATTTGCTTTTGCTTCTGTTTAGTAATAAATAACACATCTAGCTTCTAGTTAGATGTGGTTTTGTGTTTTAATTAGTGTTTGTGCCAAGTAGAACCTTTGGGAAGACTTGGGTGAAGTTTATGCGATCATGCTGTAAAAAACAGAAACTTTTGCGCTCACGAGAATTGCTGCCATCTTTTACTGGAGAGTGCTTTTAAGTTGATTCTTTTTTCAGATGATTAATAGACAAATTCCCCACGTCCACCAATTTATTTCAATTTTTTTTAGAGTTACAGAAGTATTCGAAAGTTACAGATTGCTACAGATTGTTCTGTTTTTGACAGATTCTGTTTTTTGTGTTTGTTTGCTTATTTTGATGAATCTATGAGTAGTATCGGGGGGTATGAATCATAGAGAAGTTGGAATACAGTAGGTTTAACACCAATATAAACAAAGAATGAGTTCATTACAGTACCTTTGAGTGGTGGTTTTGTTTTCTTATACTAACGGAGCTCACGAGATTTTTGCTAAGTTTTGTGTTGTGAAGTTTTCAAGTTTTGCATAAGGATTCAATGGACTATGGAACAAAGAGTGGCAAGAGCCTAAGCTTAGGGACGCCCAAGGCACCCCAAGGAAAAATTCAAGGAAAACCAAAAGCCTAAGCTTGGAATTGCCCCGGGAAGGCATCCCCTCTTTCGTCTTCGACTATTGGTAACTTTATTTGAGACTAAATTTTTATTCACCACATGATATGTGTTTTTCTTGGAGCGTCCTGTATGATTTGAGTATTTTCTTTTTAGTTTACCACAATCATCCTTGCTGGACACACCTTTTGAGAGAGATACACATGAATCGGAATTTATTAGAATACTCTATGTACTTCACTTATATCTTTTGAGCTAGATAGTTTTGCTCCAGTGCTTCACTTATATCTTTTTAGAGCACGATGGTGGTTTTATTTTATAGAAATTATTGATCTCTCATGCTTCACTTATATTATTTTGAGAGTCTTTTAGAACAACATGGTAATGTGCTTTGGTCATAAAATTTGTCCTAATATGATAGGCATCCAAGATGGGTATAGTAAAAACTTTCATATAAAGTGCATTGAATATTATGAGAAGTTTGATACTTGATGATTGTTTTGAGACATGAGGATGGTGATATTAGAGTCATGCTAGTAGAGTAGTTTTGAATTTGAGAAATACTTGTGTTGAGGTTTGCAAGTCCCGTAGCATGCACGTATGGTAACCGTTGTGTGACAAATTTGAAGCATGAGGTATTTCATTGATTGTCATCCTTTGTGTGGAGGCCGGGATCGCGTGATGGTTAACTCCTACCAACCCTTCCCATAGGAGCATGCGTGTCATACTTTGTTTTGATGACTTGTAGATTTTTGCAATAAGTATGTGAGTTCTTTATGACAATGTTGTGTCCATGGATTATACGCACTCTCACCCTTTCACCATTGCTAGCCTCTCTTGTACCGTGCAACTTTTGCTAGTACCATATACCCACCATATACCTTCCTCAAAATAACCACCTGATACGTCTCCAACGTATCTATAATTTTTTATTATTCCATGCTATTATATTAACCTTCTAGGATATTTTATGGTATTTTATATACAATTTTATATGATTTTTGGGACTAACCTATTAACCCAGAGCCCAGTGCTAGTTTCTGTTTTTCTCTTGTTTTAGAGTATCGCAGAAAAGGAATATCAAACAGAGCCCAATTGACCTGAAACTCAACGGAGCTTATTTTTTGACCAGAAGAAGCCCAGGAAGTGCCGGAGGGGGACCAGAAGATCCATGGGCTGCCCACGAGGGTGGGGGCGCCCCCCTGGGCGCGCCCCTGCCTCGTGGACAGCTCGGAGACCCCCTTTACTTGTCCCCGACTCCAACACCTCCTATATATACTGAAACCTCCGGAAAATAACCTAGATTGGGAGTTCCGCCGCCGAAAGGCTCTGTTGCCACCGAAAACCAATCTAGACCCTGTTCCGGCACCCTGCCGGAGGGGGAATCCCTCTCTGGTGGCCATCTTAATCATCCCGGCGCTCTCCATGATGAGGGGGGAGTAGTTCACCCTCGGGGCTGAGGGTATGTATCAGTAGCTATGTGTTCGATCTCTCTCTCTCTCTCTCTCGTGTTCTTGAGATGGCACGATCTTGATGTATCGTGAGCTTTGCTATTATAGTTGGATCTTATGATGTTTCTCCCCCTCTACTCTCTTGTGATGAATTGAGTTTTCCCTTTGAAGTTATCTTATCGGATTGAGTCTTTAAGGATTGAACACTTGTTGTATGTCTTGCATGTGCTTATCTGTGGTGACAATGGGATTTGACGTGATCTACTTGATGTATGTTTTGGTGAGCAACTTGCGGGTTCCGTGACCTTGGGAATCTATGCATAGGGATTGGCGCATGCTTTCATCTTGACTCTCCGGTAGAAACTTTGCGGCACTCTTTGAAGTTCTTTGTGTTGGTTGAATAGATGAATATGAGATTGTGTGATGCATATCGTATAATCATGCCCACGGATACTTGAGGTGACAATGGAGTATCTAGGTGACATTAGGGTTTTGGTTGATTTGTATCTTAAGGTGTTATTCTAATATGAACTCTGGGATAGATCGAACGGAAAGAATAGCTTCGTGTTATTTTACTACAGACTCTTGAATAGATCGATCAGAAAGAATAACTTTGAGGTGGTTTCGTACCCTACAATAATCTCTTCGTTTGTTCTCTGCTATCAGTGACTTTGGAGTGGCTCTTTGTTGCATGTTGAGGGATAGTTATATGATCCAGTTATGTTATTTTTGTTGAGAGAACTTGCACTAGTGAAAGTATGAACCCTAGGCCTTGTTTCCTAGCATTGCAACACCGTTTATGCTCACTTTTACCATTAGTTACCTTGCTGTTTTTATATTTTCATATTACAAAAACCTATATCTACCATCCATATTGCACTTGTATCACCATCTCTTCACCGAACTAGTGCACCTATACAATTTGCCATTGTATTGGGTGTGTTGGGGACACAAGAGACTCTTTGTTATTTGGTTTCAGGGTTGCTTGAGAGAGACCATCTTCATCCTACGCCTCCCACGGATTGATAAACCTTAGGTCATCCACTTGATGGAAATTTGCTTCTGTCCTACAAACCTCTGCACTTGGAGGCCCAACAACGTCTACAAGAAGAAGGTTGTGTAGTAGATATCAATCTCTTTTCTGGCGCCGTTGCCGCGGAGGTTAGTGATTGAAGGTATATCTTTAGATCTTGCAATCGAATCTTTTAGTTTCTTGTTTTATCACTAGTTTAGTTTATAAAAGAAAACTACAAAAAAAAGGTTACCTCATATGCTTCACCTTTTTAATACCTTTCGTGAAAATGATGGAAAGGAAAATTGTGCCCAAGTACTAGAAGAAGAATGCATTAAAATGTTTGGCACTAAATCTTTGAATGATGAGCATGATTGCAATGTTGTTAGTGTGAATCCTTTGAATATCCATGGTACTAATGATGATTGCACTAGTCATGATGAAAATATCTCTTATAAGCATGTCGATTTTTGTGGAGTGCATAGAGTTTGCAAGTACGTACCAAATAGGGAAGATAGATTTTGCAAGAGACATAAGTATTTAGAAACTAGATGGTTGCAAGAAAGGCTAGATGATTGTACTGAAAATTTAATATGTCTTAGCCGTACTTGTGAACTTTGCAATGAACGTGATCATTTAAATATCCAATGCAAATTGTTTCATGATCGAATCGTGTCCAAAAATTGTGATGACTTGAATTCCCTTGCACATCATAATGAACTTAGTTTGCTTCTGGGTTATGAAGAAATGAAACGTATAACTAAGGATCTTCCAGAATTTGCCCTTGATAAACTTCTTGATTTTGATCTAGAGGAAATTTATATGTATTGTGTAGTGGATTGCATTGAAAATTCTTATATTTCCAATTACATAAAGACAAGAAAACAAATAGAAGATGAAGAGAATACTAATGAAAGGGAAGAGATTTCCCAATATCCTCCGATTATTTCTTATGACGAATCAGGTAACGAGGAGGAGTCCTCTATTCAACCAATCTCATTAATAAGGAGCTCCAAAAAGAAGATTAAACCCACACAAGATGCGAAGAAGAAAAAGAAAAGACGGAGAAGCAAAGGTAGAGAGGTTTCCCTTCCAAATGACATTGCTCCTATTACTCATTGCGATGATGATAATTGCTATACTATCGGTGCTATCCATACTATTAATTATGAGAGTGATTATGCTTATGATATGCAAAGGCCCAAGCTTGGGTATGCTATGTTTGATGAGAATGACATGTTTGATAATGTATTTGCTACAATTAATGTTTGTCCCAAGCTTGGGGAGGCTATGTTTGATGAAGATGATATTTTTAGCCCCCCAACTTTTTATATGCAATTTTGTTATGATGAAAGCATGCCTCCTACTTATGATGATTATTGTGATGACACTTATGCTATAAAAGTAGTGATGATTATGTTTATAAAGCTTTTCATGATTATGACTACCCTTTTTCTGAACATTACTCTTTTAATGTGGAGACAATCCATAGTATTCAAGTCTCTTATGATACTCCCACTATTCTGAATGAGAAGAATTTTGCTTATGAGGAGAGTAATAAAATTTATATGCTTGGGGATCATGAAAAGAATGCTTTATGTGATGGTTATATTGTTGAATTCATTCATGATGCTACTGAAAATTATTATGAGGGAGGATCATATGCTTGTGGGAATTGCAATAATATCAAGTTTCCTCTCTATGTGCTTAAAATCTTGAAGTTATGCTTGTTTTGCTTTCCTATGCTAGTTGATTATTGTACCCATAAGTTGTTTGCTCACAAAATCCCTATGCATAGGAAATGGGTTAGACTTAAATGTGCTAGTCATATTCTTCATGCTGCTCTCTTTATGTTTCAATTCTTATCTTTTATGCGAGCATCATTGAAATCATCATGCCTAGCTAGGGGCTTTAAAACGATAGCGCTTGTTGGGAAGCAAACCAATTTTATTTTCTTTGCTTTTGCTTCTGTTTAGGAATAAATATTGTATCTAGCTTCTGTTTAGATGTGGTTTTGTGTTCTAGTTAGTGTTTGTGCCAAGTAGAACCTTTGCGAAGACTTGTGTGAAGTTTATGCGATCATGCTGTAAAAAACAGAAACTTTAGCGCTCACGAGATTAGCTACCATTTTTTATGGGAGAATGCTTTTTAGTAGATTATTTTTGCAGATGATCAATAGCAAAATTCCTCATGTCCACCAATTTATTTCAGAATTTTTTGAGTTGCAGAAGTATTCTAAAGTTACAGATTGCTACATACTGTTCTGTTTTTGACATATTCTGTTTTCCGTGTGTTGTTTGCTTATTTTGATGAATCTATGAGTATTATCGGAGGGTATGAACCATAGAGAAGTTGGAATACAGTAGATATTACACCAATATGAATTTAGAATGATTTCACAACAGTACCTAAGTGGTGGTTTTATTTTCTTATACTAACGGAGCTTACGAGTTTTCTGTTGAGTTTTGTGTTGTGAAGTTTTCAAGTTTTGGGTAAAGATTCGATGGAATATGGAATAAGAAGTGGAAAGAGCCTAATCTTGAGGATGCCCAAGGCACCCCAAGGTAATATTCAAGGACAACCAAGAGCCTAAGCTTGGGGATGCCCCGGATGGCATCCCCTCTTTCGTCTTCGTCTATCGGTAACTTTGCATGAGACTATATTTTTATTCACCACATAATATGTGTTTTGCTTGGAGCGTCATTTTATTTTATTTTTGCTTGATGTTTGAATAATATCCCAAGATCTTAAATTCTTAAACATTATAGAGTCTTCACATAGTTACATAATTATTCAACTACTCATTGATCTTCACTTATATCTTTCGGAGTAGTTGGTCGTTTGCTCTAGTGCTTCACTTATATCTTTTTAGAGCACGGCAATGGTTTTATTTTGAAGGAATAGATGAACTCCCATGCTTCACTTATATTATTTTGATATTCTTTTAGAACATCATGGTAATTTTCTTTGATTATGAATTTAGTCCTAATATGATGGGCATCCAAGAGGGATATAATAAAAACTTTCATATAAAGTGCATTGAATACTAGGAGAAGTTTGATGCTTGGTGATTGTTTTGAGATATGAGGATGGTGATATTAGAGTCATGCTAGTAGAGTAATTGTGAATTTGAGAAATACTTGTGTTGAGGTTTGCAAGTCCCGTAGCATGCACGTATGGTAACCGTTGTGTGACAAATTTGAAGCATGAGGTATTTCATTGAGTGTCATCCTTTGTGTGGATGTCGGGATCGCGCGATGGTTAACTCCTACCAACCCTTCCCCTAGGAGCACACGTGTAGTACTTTGTTTTGATGACTTGTAGATTTTTGCAATAAGTATGTGAGTTCTTTATGACTAATGTTGAGTCCATGGATTATACGCACTCTCACCCATCCACCATTGCTAGCCTCTCTAGTACCGCGCAACTTTCGTCGGTACCATACACCCACCATATACCTTCCTCAAAACAGCTACCATACCTACCTATTATGGCATTTCCATAGCCATTCCGAGATATATTGCCATGCAACTTTCCACCGATCCGTTCATATGACACGCTTCATCATTGTCATTTTGCCATGCATGATCATGTAGTTGACATCGTATTCGTGGCTAGGCCGCCATGCATAATTTTTCATACATGTCACTCTTGATTCATTGCACATCCCGGTACACCACCAGAGGCATTCATATAGAGTCATACTATGTTCTAGTATCGAGTTGTAATATCGAGTTGTAAATCAATATAAGTGTGATGATCATCATTATTAGAGCATTGTCCCAAAGAAAAAAAGAAAAAGAAAAAAGAAAAAAAGGAAGGAAAGGCCAAAGAAAAAAGAAAGGCCCAAAAAAAGAAATGCAAAAAAGAAAAAAAGGAAAAAGAAAAGAAAAGGGACAATTGTGGGGACCCCGACTCATAAGTCGTGATCACCGAATGCACGTGTACAGTGATCCCAGAGATCAATGCTCATTGAACACACAAAAGCTGAATAACAAGAGTCTTACATCCGTACATATTGTATTACACAAATGGGACCATTAAGGTCAAGCCTTGAGTATATCATTGCAGCGGAAATCTTCGGTAACAACTTGGACCCATGCCATCTGCCTTAACCCTACAAGCATTCTGACTGGGAAGCGTCCTAGCTCGCATGTTCGTCACCAAGAAATCTTCATCATATCATGTTCTTTCATGCCTAGCCAATAAAATAACCAGTGGCAAGCCAATGAGTACTTTGAATGTACTCGCAAGCAACCCAAATGTGATGACAGAATAATTATGCAAGGCTCTACTGCTAAATTGGCAGTTTTGCGGAAAGCTAGTTTTTCATATGCAAGTATGATCAACATATAACCAGGGCATGCATGCGTCTGCAACAAGTATCAGGAGGTTACAGACATCAACATCGGAAAAGAGTTATGAACAACTCTTGCTCAAGCTCATCGTGACTTTCTCACAAACCACATCAGCAGATTTACCCAAACTGAGTTGTTTTCCAGAAACTTAAGGACATAGTCTAAGCAGCACCACCCAACTGTCCTTGACCGTGGACACGACTATTTGAATAGTTTTACACTCTGCAGAGGTTGCACACTTTACCCACAAGATCCGGGGAACTTCCGTGTCATCCACGACCCGCGGTACCTCAACTACCCGGGGTAAGCACCCGATCACTATCTTTCCCTAGACGACACTAACACAGAGTCCACTCGATTGGTAGTAACCCCCGTGCCCAACATTTCACATCTTAAAAATTGTGGAGCCTCGCTCCCATATCCATCTCATACCACAAGCACGGGGTACCAACGGTGTGTCCGGTGCCCTGTAAAGACAGTCATGGCGGCCTATCCAAGCACGAACCCATCCCGAAAGTGACCTCATGTCACCCCCATCACTAGTAATGTGGGCACCATGCTAGTATCTACCTAGGTAATCAATAATTCCCTTTCGCATGTAAGGGTAGAGTGGTTGCGCGTGTTTGGTTGGGACGGTCGACAAATCTTAAATCTAATCCGCCTTTGTAAACAACTCCTTCATCAAGCCTCGGTACCCTACTTCTCCACCAAGTAGTGCCCTAGTTCCTCATCATCTCCCAGGGGCATTAGTGGCACCCACTGGGTTATTTGCAAGTATGTCAAACCATACTTGTTTCTTTCCATGCATAACCCTGACCCATTTAGCGTATCCAACTACTATAGCATATATCTATCTACTCCCACCCACATAACCCTCATAGGAAGGTAGGGTCATGCTTGATGCAAGTTTCAATAGTAAAGTAACAAATGTACCAACCAAAGTGACCACCCCTCTACATGATTTCGATGCATTGATAATAAGGTGCTATGAGACATGCATAAAAAGGTTTCTCGAACATGGTCAAAGGGCTGCTTGCCTGTCTTAACCAAGTCCTTGGGGTCTTCAAATCCTCTGGTCCATCTCCAAGTACTCCGTCTACTTCGTCAACTAACATCGAAAACAAATCACAATAAGCAACACAACAAGGCAAAAATAAAAGTGCTCTAAAAATAGGAGTTGGACTTTTCTAGGATACCTCTGGTCATATGAGAAATGACCAAGGTAGTTTCATAGGCATTGGATCAATGGATAGTTTGGAACATTTCAATATGATGGAATCAGGGGTTTAATGGATCTGTGAGAAGTGTACAAAAGAATTATTTTGAAAAATGAGCAGAGGCATCCATTTAACAAGGAATGATTTTAGAAGTAGCTAGGAGTTGGTTTCACTTGATTTGGAGTTCTAAATAATTTCCTATGATTTTGCAAAGTTGACAAATATGAAGAAATGGCTCATTATTTTGTGGGGTACAGAAAGTATTAATAAAAATGTTCCAAAACTAAGTTGTGAGCATATGAGTAGCTAGTAATTTGAATCATTGCATTTAGATAAAATTTGAGCTCTCTGTGATTTTCTGAAGTTCATCACAGAAATGGAAAAATAGGATTTGCTAATTATTTGTGAAGAAAGTTTTTCTGGAAAAATGTGCAAGTTACACCATGTGATAGAGCATGATTTTATGAACTACTAGAAATTTGAATCATCAAATTTGGAGTTCATTTGAATTATTTATGGGTTTTCCAATGTCTCTGGAAAAAAGAAAAATGAAAAGAAATTACCAAAGGTCTGGATCTGGGCGGCAGCTGTGCGCACTGAGCGCGGCATAGCAGGTGGGCCGGACCAGCGGCTCGACCGCACACGCGCAGGGCCACGTCGGAAGCGGCTGCACGGGAATGCGCCTTCGCGCAGGGTAGGAAGAATTTCTTCGGGTGCGCGTCCACTTAAACGGAGGGGCCCGCTCACTGGGTCGCTGACACGCGGGCCCCAGCGGCAGGTCGCCTTCAACCTCCCGCGCGGTGCGACGGGAAACAGAGGAGGCGCGGCCGAGCAGCGCCAGCGCTCTCCCCGGCGGCACCGGCCACCTCCGTCGATGCCCAGCACACCAGCGTGCTCATGAGAGCGTGCCGCATCCGTCGAGGTGCACCACGATCGCTGGTGTGGTCGGACGCGAGCAGCGTATCGCCCGCGGCGGATGGCGGCGATGGTGAGGGTGGGACACGACGCTGCAGCCGCGGAGAGGAAGAAATGGAGCTCGGGAGATGCCCTTGGGGAGGTTGGTGATGCTCTGGTGGAGTCTAAAGGGGAGGGGAGAGACCTAGAGCGCGAATTTAGGAGGAGGTCAGTGACATGGCTCCGGCCATGGAGGTGGGCGGAGGGCACGAGAGGGAGAGGTAGGTTGGTCTTGGGGATGCACGGGAGGGGGAGAGAGCAAACAGAGAACAGAGAGGGCTCGGGGTGGCCTTATATGGCGAGGTCACGGAGCACCATGAGCTCATGCGCCGGTGAGGCTGTTGCCGTTGCTGCAAGCCACGGGGGCACGCGTGGGCGTGTCTGGGGTGCTCGTGGGGTTGGTCTAGGGCGAGGGGAGAGAAGAGAGATAACTGGGAAGGGCCAGAGCATCGCGCATGTGAGGCTGCCCATTGGAGCGCTCTGGCGGCCGGTGCGCGTGCGAGAGGAGGCAGGAGGAGGAAGAAAGAGAAGGGGGGCGGGGGTGTGGCGTGTTGCGGACATCGAGGTGGTCCTGCTAGCGTGCGGGGGATAGCCGAGGTGGTCGGGGCATCGGGATGGGGGGCGGCTACAGTGCGCCAGAGCGCGACCATTGCATGCCGTGGCAAGCAACTGGCGTCCCGCGCGTGGCCAAGCTTGTCCACTAGCTCTTGGGGATTTCTAAGGTGCCCTTTGAAGCTTAATATCTAAGGTAAGACTGTAATGAAGGGGGTAGGGGGAAAAAGAGGTGTTGCCATGGTGAAAACAGAGGGAAGAAGTGAGGTTTTACCCCACCAATGATTGAGCTGAGGGCATGAGTGACTTACTGGAGGTAGAAGGTGACTAGGAGATGCTGTGGTAAAAAGTTGAGCTCAAGGAGAATAGTGTAAGTGGTCAAAATGGTGATTTTTGAAAAGTGATAGAAGGTGTTTGATGCAAATTTGAGCAAGCAAATTAACTCCACTTGACGTGAGACTTAACAGGATCAAATGGCATATAGAAATAGGGTATTACACCAAGTTTGAGCTCATTTGAAGAAACTTGCCAATGTGACTTTGGTGAACCCTAGAAATCTACATAAATGGATTTTCCAAGATTAAGTTAAGCAAATCATCTCTTCTTGATGCACCACTTGGTGTAGTGTCATATTTTGGGGTTGTGAGCATGTCCACAAAAGTTGAGGCCACAAGTAAAAAGTTGGCAATGTAGAGTTGTTCAAATTTGGATCTGGTCAGAAAGGGTTTTGGGGCACTTAGATCAAGTTATGCTTCTCCAATACTTGTGCCATTCGTTCTACATGCATAATTAGACCATTTTAGCATGTGCACTAAGTTTGAGAGCATTTGGACAAGTTTGGCAATGTAAAGTTGCTCAAACTTCAAAATGGACAGAAATGGTTTTGAGGGTATTTTATGATGTTTTCTTGATCTTCAAGGCATGAGGCTTTGCAATATCATCAAACATGTCATATTTGACATGATAGAATTTCCCTGGAATTTTTAGAGAATATTTCCTTTGTAAATATTTCAAAAGAGTGAAATATCCAGAAAGGGTTTTGGAAGGATTTGTCCAATATTTTGAACATGACCATGTGTTGAAACTCTTGTATATGGACAATATATGTCCTATGAGTTTCCCTGAAGTTTGAAAAATATTTTTGAAACAGTTAAATAATTTTAACCTATTAAAGACCATTTCTGGCCTAAAGAAAAAGCTTTTAAATAAAATAGGAAAATAACTTTTAAAATTATACTTTTGTGGTTTAAGGGAGTCCTATACCTAATAGGATTCAAATATACTTTTTGAAAGATTTTTCACACCCCAAATAAGGTACTTGCAGTGCAAACCTCAATTCAGGGGTTTTTGGAAAACTAATTTTAGAAAATAGTTTTTGCCAAAATATTTTTATAAGAAAATACTATACTGTCCTATACACATGGCATGATCATTGGGAAAAGGTTTTGGGTCAAGGAGATGAAGTATAAGAGTTGGATGATTTATTTGATTTTTAGAGCACTAGCAAACAGCAACCAGAAAACCAATCAAGCAAGGTTAAAAACACTCAAAAGTTTTTGCCAAATGATGTCTACACACGCTTCTACTCTTGTAGACTATGTTGGGCCTCCAAGCGCAGAGGTTTGTAGGATAGCAGCAAATTTCCCTCAAGTGGATGACCTAAGGTCTATCGAACTCAGGGAAGTAGAGGTTGAAGATGGTCTCTCTCAAGCAACCCTGCAACTAAGATACAAGAAGTCTCTTGTGTCCCCAACACACCTAATACACTTGGTAGATGTATAGGTGCACTAGTTCGGCGAAGAGATGTTAAATGGCAAGTGATATGGATGGCAAAACAAAGTAATATAAATCTGTAATAAAAAGTGCAGCAAGGAAACAAGTGGTAAACGTGAGCACAAATGGTATTGCAATGGTGGAAACAAGGCCTAGGGTTCATACTTTCACTAGTGGCAACTCCCAACAACATTAACATAATCGAATCACATGATATTTCCCATAAAACATGCAAAGGGGACGCACTCGGAGGTCATTCCTTCGTGGTCAAGAGAGGACGAGAATTATGTAGGGCTACAAAAGCACACCTCAAAGTTCGTAGTTCCCAATCTAAGGATTTCCCAATGTCACCGCGGCCATCCAAAGAGAGTCCCACAATCACCACAACATATCTAAAGGATAGTCAAAGACAAGCACCAAGAGACTCTCAATCTTCAATCAACACACAAGAGAGGAAATCACTCATGAAAATATTGTTCTAATCCATGTCCAATAGACCGCTGTCACCTTGGTCTCGGGGATTATACTAGATAAAGACAAGTGAGTACATCAATCCAATACATAGAGGAAGGGGAAATATCATGGGATCACCCTAGATTAACATAGCCTATGATCACAACGAGGATCACATCATGGAAGAGAGAATTGACCACATAGCTACTTATAAGAACCTCAGCCCCGAGGAGGAACTACTCCTGCATCATGGAGGGAGGAAGCAACGTCGATGGAGATGAATCCGGGGGCACTTCCCCGTCCCGGCAGGGTGCCGGCGCAGGAATTCTGGTCCCCCGAAGCTTGATGGCGATGGCGGCGGAGATCGCAATCGCGTCTGGAGAAAAGGGGTCCGGAATCAGGGTTTCCTCGACGGACCTTAAATATATGCCAAAGGGGGGCATCAGAGGGGGTCAGGGGTGCCCAGGCGCCCCCCCGGCGCGGCCCAGGGGGGGAGGGGCGTGGGCAGGCCGCCTGGAGCCCCTGTGGGTCCCCTCCGGCCCTACTTTGGCCGCATGGAAGCTTCCGGAACGCTGATTTTTTTTATATTTTTTCTCGATTTTTCCTGGCAGTTCTCGTAACGTGAAAACCTGAAATAGAAAAACAGCCGAAAACAGAAACTGGCACTGGGGTGCACTGAGTTAATAGGTTAGTCCAAATATGATCAAAAGTGTATGGAAGTGTATGAATATCATAGCAATATCACCCAAAAGAGGCATGGAGCAAGCAGAAATTATAGATACGTTTTGGACGTATCAACGTCCCCAACCTTAATTCCTGCTCGTCCTCGAGTAGGTAAATGATAACAAGAATAATTTCTGTGGTGACATGCTATTAACCATATAAGGACTTTTCATAGTCACATGACAAAAGCTTACTGAGACAATGAATCTGTAGTAATTAAGTTGCCTCATGAGAAAATCACAAAGAACTGAAAGTTTTACAACATGATACTGAAACATCAAATAGATTTGCAATGAGCATGGTGTGCAAATATGATAAAGTGATATCTCGCTTGCCCCCTTTAGTGAAGCAAAACATAAATGCAGGGGCACCTCCAAGGTTTAAGTGATGACTAGATACAATGATTTCAGAATAAACGATATCACAATCATGCAAAAGACAATGCTACTTCGGGACAATGCACATTACACTCAGAATGACAATCATGCTCTCAGTAGTCGGTGCTTTAAAAGAAGGTGGAGACTCTCAAACCGTGTCTTTTGTTGGCAAGGTTGAAAACCCGTAGTCGGAAACAAAGACAAAACATGTACCAGAGCTCTTGGTTTTAAAAACAGAGGTAATAATTTTTTTTAGATCATGCATGTTTCGTCAACGAATGCTAGCAGATAACTCAATCACTTCTTGAGATGGACAAGTTTCGAGGAACAGCTCCCGAATGAGGACGATCACATCCTCTTAATCTCCTTTGTTTATCACTGCCAAAGTTTTCTGATTTCTCATGAACAAAGCGTGAAGGAGGGTTTGTTTGTTATATTTTCTTTTTGAGCCGGGCGCACTCAATGCCAGTTCCTTCTCGTATTATGGGTTTGCACATTATACATGCAATCTCGGGGTGAAGTCTGTCCAACTTAAAAAGATCATGAATTAACTACTACTTCCTCATGAGCTAAAACAGAGGCACAAAAGAGAAATGCTTTTTTGAATAATTTCGAGATGGTACATGAAAGTCTTCGTTAGGAATGGCAGGTAAATACCATGTAGGAAGGTATGGTGGACTCATATGGCATAACTGGATTAAAAGGATGTGGATGCACAAGCAGTCAGTCCGCTTAGTACAGGCCGAGGTTAGCAAAAGACTGGGAGCGACCAACTAAAAGAGCAATGACGGTCATAATCATGCAGAGCGACAAAGCAACATTGAATCAGGCATGGAAGTTATATCACTACTCAGAAATAAAAGATCATCAAGGCTTGACAGACTTTCTTTACAGTCTTAAATATGCGTGAGCATACGCCAAGTCAATCAAAATAAATTCTTGAAGGAAGATATTACTAAACCATACCACATCATAGGCAAACAAATCATGTTGGTATTCCAATAACACATTGGGAACCCCCCAGTTATTTGAGACTAACCATAAGAAAACATAAACTACTAAGCGCCATCATGCACGTAGCATCTTCATCATAGACATATCAACCAATGCAACGGAAGCAAACTCTCTTAATAAGGTGAGCATGGTAATTAAAGAGAGTTCAAGCAACCAACTAAACAAAAGCTCTTGAAAAGATAAGCATGAAAGCTAAGAGCTGAACATGATAGTAGCTATTAAAAGACAAAAAACACACACAACAAGGATAGACATGAAAATTCTATGTTATGTTCTAGGTAGAAGTGGAGCGTGTTTCTCTCCCACATAAAGAAAGTTGAGTTCCGACTCGTTATGAAAAACTAAAGAAAACTAAAAGCAAGACGCTCCAAGCATAGCACATAACACATGAAGTGATTAAAGTATAGTGGAACGGAAGACGAACTGATAATGTTGATGGAGAAGGGGATGCACGGGGGCATCCCCAAGCTTAGACGCTTGAGTCTCCTTGAATATTTCTTGGGGGTGCATGGGGGCATCCCCAAGCTTGAGCGCTTGACACTCCTGAATCTTTTTAGCATCTTCCCTCACACACTTGAAAACTCCCTTCATACATAACTCATCATAATCTGATTAGCGAGGTTAGTACCCATAATAAAATAATTATACCTTGCTGGAAATAAAGATATTCTTGAAGGTCTACTGTTTCTCAAGATTGCCAAAAGGTTTTTGCAAAGAAAAAGCAAGCTCTTGGTTTGCAAAATGAAGGAAAAGCAAAACAGGACAGAATCTGTGAAAAACAGAACAGCAGGTAGTAATTGATTTGTTCGGGGCACTTCTGCAACTCTAATAAAAAAACTCAGAACAGACGCACGAAAGACAATTATATAGAGCACGCTGTCGAAAAAATTCAGACCAAAAAAGATGATCTGGTGATTTTATACGAATTTTTCTATCCAAGGACAGAATCTGTTTCCTGGTCAGCACGTCACAACTTTTGAACTTTCTTGCAATCAGAGGCTATACTTGGCACAAAATTGAAAAGTAAAGATACAATGATGATGCTACTGTAGTAACAACATCAAGACACAACAAAAGCAAAATAAAATTTTATTCATTGTGGGCTGCCTCCCAAAAGCGCTTTCTTTTATGCCTTTAAGCTAGGCATAGGACTTTAATGATGCTCTCGTAAGAATAAGAGCTGAAGAACAAAAGATGGCATCAAGAAGCAAATGCCAAATACATTTAAGCCTAACATGCTTCCTATGCATAGGAATATTGCAATAGAATAATTCATTGAAGCACGAAGCAACTAGCATAGGAAGGCAAAACAAGCATAACTTCAAAATATTCACCATAAAGAGAGGAAACTTCTTATTATTAAGATATTTAGAACCAAGCCTCCCTCTCTCATTATAAATTTCAGTGGCATCATGGATGAACTCAACAATATAAGCATCACATAAAGCATTGTTACCATGATCCACATGCAAAAAGGTACTCTCACTCCCCACATAAGCATAATTTTTCTCATTGGTAATAGTGGGAGTAGGACTATCATAAACAACTTGAACACTATAGATTAGTTGTATATTAGGAGGGTGGTGTTCAACAAGGGAGTAATTCCCTTCATGATTATGACAAGTTTCATAAGGATAATTTCTCCTTATGTCATAGGTACCTTTATAATCACTATGGATTGGAGTTATAACATCATCATGGTAGAGAAGAGCATTATCATTGCTAGCAACTATATTTGTAAACAAGTTGTCTTTATTATTACTAGCAAGAGAATTATCAATTATCACATCACTAGTGGGGATAGGATTTGCAATCCTATCATCCCCAAGCTTAGAGCTTCCCATATCTTCACTTTCAGAGTTGGTACCAAAAAGATTTTCAAGATCATAAGCAGCATTATCATCATTTTCCCAATCACAATAAGTAACATGCATATCATAATCAAAATCATCTTCAATAGTACCTATGGACGTATCATCAAGATGATAATTAAGGCAATAAACTTCACCTTCTTATTTAAACTTACAACCGTTAGGATAAAAGTTGATGGGAGGAATATGCTCAGGCCAGGTTGATACCCATTCTTCTTCCTTCTTGCTCCTCTTCCTCCTCCTCTTCTTTTTCTTCTTCCTCACCTTAGGAGGGAGTGGTTGGAGATGAAGCTTCTCCGCATATCCTGGTTTATCATTAGAAACAATAGGGGGAACTTGGGAGATACTCTCATTTTTATTAGCAGAAATATAAGAGACATTTTTATACTTTGGTAAAGTTCCCTCCTTTCTAATCTTACTTATGTAATCATTTTCATGGCAATTAACAACACAATAGAGATGGCAATTTTGCAAAGTGTTTTTTATTCCTATGGCATTATCATCCAGCCAAGAAGTCTTTTCTGATAACTCTTCACACATCAAAAATAACATAAGCTCATCATAAAGATCAGAGGTGATCATGTTATCACACAACCGGTTAACAGTTATGTTTTGAAAGTTCATGCATTGAAAATTAAAGTGACCCTCTATACGGCAAAGTTCACAAGTAAAAGGATAAAGGTCACACAATTCTCTAGCAATTTCATTTAAATCTCTGACCCAAGTGATTGTTCTTTCATGCTTATGTTGCTTACAATACTTCTCTTCTTCAATAATAGGCCTTTCACAAGGTCTATCCACTCCACAAAAATTAACATGCTTATATAAAACTTCATTTTTAGGAATTGGATCATGCATGTTGCAATCATCATGAACAATTTCATTTTCTTTGCAAGTCTCTTTAAAAGGTTTATGATACTTGATCCAATCCTCCTTAGGCATATTAAGATGTGAAGCAAAAGATTTGAGGAAATCAACAAGGAGTTGAGAATCAAGTCCAAACTTAGCACTAAACTTATTAAAACTTGTAGTTTCAACAAAGGACTTAATGCAATCATACTCATAAATTATACCTGACTCTTTACCTTTGTCGATCTCCCAATCTTCAGTGTTGCGTTGAATTCTTTCAAGGAGTTCCCATTTAGCATCAATCTTTTTGTTTGTGAAAGAACCCATAGAGGAAGCGTCGAGCAAATCTTTATCCTGTCAAGAAAGCCTCACATAGAAATTAGTAATAATCATATCTTTGGGGAGCCCATGGTTAGGACATTTTAGCATTAATGTTTTCAGTCTCCCCCAAGCTTGAGCTATGCTCTCTCCGTCATGAGGATAGAAATTATAAATATAATTCCTATTCTTATGGACTTCATGAAGAGGATAAAACTTGGAGTAAAAGAGAGACTGGATCTCTTCCCAATCCAACAGATGAGAGTCATCTAGTAGCCTATACCATTCCAATGCTTTTCCTTTCAGTGACAAGGCAAATAATTTCCTCATGACAAACTCCCTCGATACACCTGCAAGCTTAAATAATGAACATAGTTGTGACAGATATAGCAAGTGTTCACCGGGACGTCTGTCTCCTGCATAACGATTAGCCAAAACATAATCGATAATACCAGCCGGTATTTTATAGGGCACAATTTCAGTAGGAGGAGGAGCAACCACCACAGGTGTGGGGCGTCCTCCCGTAAGCAACGATCCAATAGCACGGTTTTCCATAAACATAACTAGTGAAATAAAAACAAGAAACAAAAAGATTTAATTGCAAGATCTAAAGATATACCTTCAAGCGCTCACCTCCCCGGCAACGGCGCCAGAAATAGCTTGATGTCTACACACGCTTCTACTCTTGTGGACTATGTTGGGCTCCAAGCGCAGAGGTTTGTAGGACAGCAGCAAATTTCCCTCAAGTGGATGACCTAAGGTTTATCGAACTCAGGGAAGTAGAGGTTGAAGATGGTCTCTCTCAAGCAACCCTGCAACTAAGATACAAGAAGTCTCTTGTGTCCCCAACACACCTAATACACTTGGTAGATGTATAGGTGCACTAGTTCGGCGAAGAGATGTTAAATGGCAAGTGATATGGATGGCAAAACAAAGTAATATAAATCTGTAATAAAAAGTGCAGCAAGGAAACAAGTGGTAAACGTGAGCACAAATGGTATTGCAATGGTGGAAACAAGGCCTAGGGTTCATACTTTCACTAGTGGCAACTCCCAACAACATTAACATAATTGAATCACATGATATTTCCCATAAAACATGCAAAGGGGATGCACTCGGAGGTCATTCCTTCGTGGTCAAGAGAGGACGAGAATTATGTAGGGCTACAAAAGCACACCTCAAAGTTCGTAGTTCCCAATCTAAGGATTTCATAATGTCACCGCGGCCATCCAAAGAGAGTCCCACAATCACCACAACATATCTAAAGGATAGTCAAAGACAAGCACCAAGAGACTCTCAATCTTCAATCAACACACAAGAGAGGAAATCACTCATGAAAATATTGTTCTAATCCATGTCCAATAGACCGCTGTCACCTTGGTCTCGGGGATTATACTAGATAAAGACAAGTGAGTACATCAATCCAATACATAGAGGAAGGGGAAATATCATGGGATCACCCTAGATTAACATAGCCTATGATCACAACGAGGATCACATCATGGGAGAGAGAATTGACCACATAGCTACTGGTAAGAACATCAGCCCCGAGGAGGAACTACTCCCGCATCATGAAGGGAGGAAGCAACGTCGATGGAGATGAATCCGGGGGCACTTCCCCGTCCCGGCAAGGTGCCGGCACAGGAATTCTGGTCCCCCGAAGCTTGATGGCGATGGCGGCGGATATCGGAATCGCGTCTGGAGAAAAGGGGTCCGGAATCAGGGTTTCCTCGACGGACCTTAAATATATGCCAAAGGGGGGCATCAGAGGGGGTCAGGGGTGCCCAGGCGCCCCCCCGGCGCGGCCCAGGGGGGGCCGCGTGGGCAGGCTGCCTGGAGCCCCTGTGGGTCCCCTCCGGCCCTACTTTGGCCGCATGGAAGCTTCCGGAACGCTGATTTTTTATATATTTTTTCTGGATTTTTCCTCGCAGTTCTCGTAACGTGAAAACCTGAAATAGAAAAGCAGCCGAAAACAGAAACTGGCACTGGGGTGCACTGAGTTAATAGGTTAGTCCAAATATGATCAAAAGTGTATGGAAGTGTATGAATATCATAGCAATATCACCCAAAAGAGGCATGGAGCAAGCAGAAATTATAGATACGTTTTGGACGTATCACCAAACCACATTTTAGCATGATTATTAGCTTAAGTGTTGGGGCATGAAAATCAGGGTGTGACAATAATGCTACTATCTTTTTCCACACTTGTGCCTCAAAGTAGCATGATGATCTTCATGATAGAGAGTCTCTTGTTTTGTCACTTTCACATACTAGTGGGAATTTTCATTATAGAACTTGGCTTGTATATTCCAACGATGGGCTTCCTCAAATGCCCTAGGTCTTCGTGAGCAAGCAAGTTGGATGCACACCCACTTAGTTTCTTTGGTTGAGCTTTGATACATTTATAGCTCTAGTGCATCTGTTGCATGGCAATCCCTACTCACTCACATTGATATCTATTGATGGGCATCTCCATAACCCATCGATACGCCTAGTTGATGTGAGACCATCTTCCTCTTTGTCTTCTCCACAACCACCACTCTATTCCACATAGTGTTATGTCCATGGCTCACGCTCATGTATTGCGTGAAAGTTGAAAAAGTTTGAAAAAATTTAAGTATGAAACAAATGCTTGGCTGAAACCGGGGTTGTGCAAGATTTGAGTATTTTGTGTGACGAAGATCGAGCATGACCAAACTATAAGATTTTGTAGGGATGAACTTTCTTTGGCCATGTTATTTTGAGAAGACATAATTGCTTTGTTAGTATTCTTGAAGTATTATTATTCCTATGTCAATATAGACTTTTGTCTTGAATCTTTCGGATCTGAACATTCATGCCACAATAAAAAAATTGCATTGAGAATTCTGTTAGGTAGCATTCCACATCAAAAATTCTTTTTTACCATTTACCTACTCGAGGACAAGCAGGAATTAACCTTGGGGATGCTTGATACGTCTCCAACGTATCTATAATTTTTGATTGTTCCATGCTATTATATTATCCTTCTAGGATGTTTTATGGGCTTTTATATACACTTTTATATGATTTTTGGGACTAACCTATTAACCCAGAGCCCAGTGCCAGTTTCTGTTTTTCTCTTGTTTTAGAGTATCGCAGAAAAGGAATATCAAACGGAGCCCAATTGACCTGAAACTCAACGGAGCTTATTTTTGGACCAGAAGAAACCCAGGAAGTGTCGGAGGGGGACCAGAAGATCCACGGGCTGCCCACGAGGGTGGGGGGCGCGCCCCCTGCCTCATGGACAGCTCGGAGACCCCCTTTACTTGTCCCCGACTCCAACACCTCCTATATATACTGAAACCTCCGGAAAATAACCTAGATCGGGAGTTCCGCCGCCGAAAGCCTCTGTTGCCACCGAAAACCAATCTATACCCCGTTCCAGCACCTTGCCGGAGGGGGAATCCCTCTCCGGTGGCCATCTTCATCATCCCGGCGCTCTCCATGACGAGGGGGGGGGGTAGTTCACCCTCGGGGCTGAGGGTATGTATCAGTAGATGTGTGTTCAATCTCTCTCTCTCTCTCTCTCTCTCTCTCTCTCTCTCTCTCTCTCTCGTGTTCTTGAGATGGCACGATCTTGATGTATCGTGAGCTTTGCTATTATGGTTGGATCTTATGATGTTTCTCCTCCTCTACTCTCTTGTGATGAATTGAGTTTTCCCTTTGAAGTTATCTTATCGGATTGAGTCTTTAAGGATTTGAGAACACTTGATGTATGTCTTGCATGTGCTTATCTGTGGTGACAATGGGATATCAGATGATCTACTTGATGTATGTTTTGGTGATCAACTTGCGGGTTCCGTGACCTTGCAAATCTATGCATAGGGGTTGGCACATGTTTTCATCTTGACTCTCCGATAGAAACTTTGGGGCACTCTTTGAAGTTCTTTGTGTTGGTTGAATAGATGAATCTGGGATTGTGTGATGCATATCGTATAATCATGCCCACGAATACTTGAGGTGACAATGGAGTATCTAGGTGACATTAGGGTTTTGGTTGATTTGTATCTTAAGGTGTTATTCTACGAACTCTAGGATAGACCGAACAGAAAGAATAGCTTCATGTTATTTTACTACGGACTCTTGAATTGATCGATCAGAAAGAATAACTTTGAGGTGGTTTCGTACCCTACAATAATCTCTTCGTATGTTCTCCGCTATCAGTGAATTTGGAGTGACTCTTTGTTGCATGTTGAGGGATAGTTATATGATCCAGTTATGTTATTATTGTTGAGAGAACTTGCACTAGTGAAAGTATGAACCCTAGGCCTTGTTTCCTAGCATTGCAACACCGTTTATGCTCACTTTTACCATCAGTTGCCTTGCTGTTTTTATATTTTCATATTACAAAAACCTATATCTACCATCCATATTGCACTTGTATCACCATCTCTTCACCGAACTACTGCACCTATACAATTTGCCATTGTATTGTGTGTGTTGGGGACACAATAGACTCTTTGTTATTTGGTTGCAGGGTTGCTTGAGAGAGACCATCTTCATCCTACGCCTCCCACGGATTGATAAACCTTAGGTCATCCACTCGAGGGAAAATTGCTACTGTCCTACAAACCTCTACACTTGGAGGCCCAACAACGTCTACAAGAAGAAGGTTGTGGAGTAGACATCACCACCATACCTACCTTTTATGGCATTTCCATAGCCATTCCGAGATATATTGCCATGCAACTTTCCACCGTTCCATTTATTATGACACGCTTCATCATTGTCATATTGCCATGCATGATCATGTAGTTGACATCGTATTTGTGGCTAGGCCACCATGCATAATTTTTCATACAAGTCACTCTTGATTCATTGCACATCCCGGTACACCGCCGGAGGCATTCATATAGAGTCATACTTTGTTCTAGTATCGAGTTGTAATCTTTGAGTTGTAAATCAATAGAAGTGTGATGATCATCATTATTAGTGCATTGTCCCAAATAAAAAAAAAGAGAAAAAAGGAATGAAAGGCCAAAGAAAAAAAAGGCCCCAAAAAAGGGACAATGCTACTATCTTTTTCCACACTTGTGCTTGAAAGTAGCACCATGATCTTCATGATAGAGAGTCTCTTGTTTTGTCACTTCCATATACTAGTGGGAATTTTCATTATATAACTTGGCTGGTATATTCCAATGATGGGCTTCCTCAAATGCCCTAGGCCTTCGTGAGCAAGCAAGTTGGATGCACACCCACTTAGTTTCTTTTGTTGAGCTTTCATACATTTATAGCTCTAGTGCATCCGTTGCATGGCAATCCCTACTCACTCACATTGATATATATTGATGGGCATCTCTATAGCCCATTGATACGCCTAGTTTATGTGAGACCATCTTCCACTTTTTGTCTACTCCACAACCACCATTCTATTCCACCTATAGTGCTAAATCCATGGCTCGCGCTCATGTATTGCGTGAAAGTTTAAAAAGATAGAAAAAAAATTAAGTATGAAACAATTGCTTGGCTGAAACTGGGGTTGTGCATTATTTGAGTATTTTGTGTGACGAAGATGGAACATAGCCAAACTATATGATTTTGTAGGGATGAACTTTCTTTGGCCATGTTATTTCGAGAAGACATAATTGCTTTGTTAGTATGCTTGAAGTATTATTATTCTTATGTCAATATTAAACTTTTGTGTTGAATCTTTCGGGTCTGAACATTCATGCCACAATAAAGAAAATTACATTGAGAATTATATTGGGTAGCATTCCACATCAAAAATTCTGTTTTTATCATTTACCTACTCGAGGACGAGCAGGAATTAAGCTTGGGGATGCTTGATACGTCTCCAACATATCTATAATTTTTTATTGTTCCATGCTACTATATATTCTGTTTTGGATGTTTAATGGGCTTTATTATACACTTTTATATTATTTTTGGGACTAACCTACTAACCCAAGGCCCAGTGCAAATTGCTGTTTTTTTGCCTATTTTAGTGTTTTGCAGAAAAGGAATATCAAACGGAGTCCAAACGGAATGAAACATTCGGGAGAGTCATTTTTGGAACAATTACAACACAGAAGACTTGGAGTACACACCAGGAAGCGAACGAGGCGGCCACGAGGGCAGGGGGCGCACCCCCCACCCTCGTGGGCCCCTCGTGGCTCCCCGGACGTGCCTCTTCCTGATATATATACCTATGCACCCTGAAAACATTGAGGAGCACCACAAAACCCTAATTCCACCGCCGCAACCTTCTTTACCCGTGAGATCCCATCTTGGGGCCTGTTTTGGAGCTCCACCGGAAGGGGAATCGATCACGGAGGGCTTCTACATCAACACCATAGCCTCTTCGATGAGTTGTGAGTAGTTTACCACAGACCTTCGGGTCCATAGTTATTAGCTAGATGGCTTCTTCTCTCTCTTTGGATCTCAATACAAAGTTCTCCTCGATCTTCTTGGAGATCTATTCGATGCAATTCTTTTTGCGGTGTGTTTGTCGAGATCCGAGGAATTGTGGGTTTATGATCAAGATTATCTATGAACAATATTGGATTCTTTTCTGAAATATTTTATGCATGATTTAAATATCCTTACAAGTCTCTTTGAATTATCGGTTTGGTTTGGCCTACTAGATTGGTAGTTCTTGCAATGGGAGAAGTGCTTGGCTTTGGGTTCAATTTTGCGGTGTCCTTTCCCAGTGACAGCAGGAACATCAAGGCACGTATTGTATTGTTGCCATCGAGGATAAAAATATGGGGTTTATATCATATTGCATGAGTTTATCCCTCTACATCATGTCATCTTGCTTAAGGCGTTACTCTGTTCTTATGAACTTAATACTCTAGATGCATGCTGGATAGCGGTCGATGTGTGGAGTAATAGTAGTAGATGCAGAATTGTTCCAGTCTACTTGTCACGGACGTGATGCCTATATACAATGATCATGCCTAGATATTCTCATAACTATGCGCTTTTCTATCAATTGCTCATCTGTAATTTGTTCACCCACCATAGAAATCTGCTATCATGAGAGAACCCACTAGTGAAACCTATGGCCCCCGGGTCTATCTTCACCATATTAATCTTCCATCAACTATTTATCTTTAATTTACTTTTGTTTTGCAATCTTTACTTTCAATCTACATATCAAAAATACCAAAAATATTATCTTATCATCTTTATCAGATCTCACTTCTGCAAGTGGCCGAGAAGGGATTGACAACCCCTTTACCGCGGTGGTTGCAAGGTTCTTAATTGTTTGTGTAGGTACGCGGGACTCGCATGTGGTCTCCTACTAGATTGATACCTTGGTTCTCAAAAATTGAGGGAAATACTTACGCTACTGTGCTGCATCTCCCTTTCCTCTTCGAGGGAAAACTACACAAGATCAGGAAGTAGCAACATGGTTTAGTTGATTTGGATCACGTGATCATTTAGATGACTAGAGGGATGTCTATCTAAGTGGGAGTTCTTTAGTAATATGATTAATTGAACTTTAATTTATCATGAACTTAGTCCTGGTAGTATTAGTATCTCTATGTTTTAGATCAATAGCTCGCGATGTAGCTCCCCGTTTGTTTTTATATGTTCCTAGAGAAAACTAAGTTGAAAGATGTTAGTAGCAAGGATGCGGACTAGGTCCGTGATCTGAGGATTATCCTCATTGCTGCACAGAAGTATTATGTCCTTGATGCACCGCTAGTTGACAGATTTATTGCAGAAGCAGATGCAAACATTATGAACGTTTGGCAAAGCTCAATATGATGCCTACTTAATAGTTTAGTGCACCATGCTTTACGTCTTAGAACCGGGACTTCAAAAATGTTTTGAACGCCACACAGCATATAAGATGTTCCAAGAGTTGAAATTAGTATTTCATACTCATGCCCGTGTCGAGAGGTATGAGACCTCTGACAGTACTTTGCTTGCAAGATGGAGGAGAATAGCTGTGATAGCCTGGCTTATTAGGGATGATAGACTACTCATATCAATAAGGAATTCCTTCTTTTCCGGAAACCCATTCGGACAGAACTCTCCAAAGTTAAGCGTGCTCAGCTTGGAGTAATTTCAGGATGGGTGACCGACCGGGAAGTTGCTCCCGGGTGCGCACGAGTGAGGACAAAGTGCGCATAAAAGACTAGTATTGATCTGTGGGGCCAGTCTAGATCCCACCAGGAGTAACGACCACCGGCGGGTGTGTTCGGAGCGTTACAAGAGTCGACCCTCGTGGTTACACGGATGTTTGCGGACATGTGCTCAGTCATGTTATTCATGACGTTTGTGACCCGTCGTGGCACACGGCATGGCACATGTATCAGACTGGATGCACAGACGTTTGTGCCAAGAGGGAACGTTCTTGTGGCCCGACGAGGACGTCAGTTCCTCTGAGTGGGGGTGTATGTGATAGCCTGGCTTATTAGGGATGATAGACTACTCATATCAATAAGGAATTCGTTCTTTTCTGAAAGCCCATTCGGACAGAACTCCAAAGTTAAGCGTGCTCAGCTTGGATTAATTTCAGGATGGGTGACCGACCGGGAAGTTGCTCCCGGGTGCGCACGAGTGAGGACAAAGTGCGGAGAAAAGACTAGTATTTATCTGTGGGGCCAGTCTAGATCTCGCCAGGAGTAACGACCACCGGCGGGTGTGTCCGGGGCATTACAATAGCTCAACCAGTGAGCATGTGCTCAAATTGTCTGGGTACTACAATTGCTTGAATCAAGTGGGAGTTAATCTTCCAGATAAGATAGTAATTGACAAAGTTCTCTAGTCACTATCACCAAGTTAGTAGAACTTCGTGATGAACTATAATATGCAAGGGATGACGAAAGTAATTCCCGAGCTCTTCGCGATGCCGAAATCGGTGAAGGTAGAAATCAAGAAGGAGCATCAAGTGTTGATGGTTAACAAGACCACTTGTTTCAAGTAAAGGGCAAAGGGATAGAAGGGGAACTTCAAGAAGAATGACAAGCAAGTTGTCACTCCCGTGAAGAAACCCAAAGCTAAACTCAAGCCTAAAACTAAGTGCTTCTACCGCAAAGGAAATGGTCATTGGAAGTGGAACCGCCCTAGATAATTGGCGGATAAGAAGGATGGCAAAGTGAACAAAGGTATATTTGATATACATATTATTGATGTGTACTTTACTAGTGTTCATAGCAACCCCTGGGTATTTGATACCGGTTCAGTTGCTAAAATTAGTAACTCAAAACAAGAGTTGCAGAATGAACATAGACTAGTTAAAGGTGAAGTGACGATGTGTGTTGGAAGTGGTTCCAAGATTGATATGATCATCATCGCACACTCCCTATACTTTCGGGATTAGTGTAGAACCTAAATAAATGTTATTTGGCATTTGCGTTGAGAATGAATATGATTTGACCATGTTTGTTGCAATACGGTTATTCATTTAAAGTCATAGAATAATTGTTATTCTGTTTACATGAATAAAACCTTCGATGGTCATACACCCAATGAAAATAGTTTGTTGGATCTTGACCATAGTAATACACATATTCATAATATTGAAGCCAAAAGTTGCAAAGTTGATAATGATAGTGCAACTTATTTGTGGCACTGCTGTTTAGGTCATATTGATGTAAAGCGCATGAAGAAACTCCATGCTAATGGGCTTTCGGAATCACTTGATTATGAATCACTTGGTGCTTGCGAACCATGCCTCATGGACAAGATGACTAAAACTCCGTTCTCCGGAACAATGGAGCGAGCAACTGACTTGTTGGAAATCATACATACTAATGTATCATGTATGCGGACCAATGAGTGTTGAGGCTCGCGGCAGGTATCATTATTTTCTGACCTTCACAGATGATTTGAGCAGATATGGGTATATCTACTTGATGAAGCACAAGTCTGAAACATTTGAAAGGTTTAAAGAATTTCAGAGTGAAGTAGAGAATCATCATAACAAGAAAATAAAGTTTCTACGATCTGACCGCGGAGGCGAGTATTTGAGTTATGAGTTTGGTCTTCATTTGAAACAATGTGGAATAGTTTCACAACTCACGCCACCTAGAACACCACAGCGTAATGGTGTGTCCGAACGTCGTAACCGTACTTTATTAGATATGGTGCAATCTATGATGTCTCTTACCGATTTAACACTATCGTTTTGGGGTTATGCATTAGAGACATCTGCATTCACGTTAAAAAGGGCACCATCTAAATCCGTTGAGACGACGCCTTATGAACTGTGGTTTGGCAATAAACCAAAGTTGTTGTTTCTTAGTTTGGGGCCGCGATGCTTATGTGAAAAAGCTTCAACCTGATAAGTTCAAACTCAAGTTGGAGAAATGTGTCTTCATAGGATACCCAAAGGAAACTGTTGGGTACACCTTCTATCACAGATCCGAAGGCAAGATATTCGTTGCTAAGAATGGATCCTTTCTAGAGAAGGAGTTTCTCTCGAAAGAAGTGAGTGGGAGGAAAGTGGAACTTGATGAGGTAATTATACCTTCTCCCGAATTGGAATGTAGTACATCACAGAAACTAGTTCCAGAGATAACTACACCAATCAGCGAGGAAGCTAATGATGATGATCATGAAACTTCAGATCAAGTTACTACTGAACCTCGTAGGTCAACCAGAGTGCGTTTTGCGCCAGAGTGGTACGGTAACCTGGTTTTAGAAGTCATGTTACTAGACCATGATGAACCTACGAACTATGAGGAAGCGATGATGAGCCCAGATTCCACAAAATGGCTTGAGGCCATGAAATCTGAGATGGGATCCATGTATGAGAACAAAGTGTGGACTTTGGTTGACTTGCCCGATGATCGGCAAGCCATTGAAAATAAATGGATCTTTAAGAGGAAGACTAACGCCGATGGTAATGTTACTATCTACAAAGCTCGACTTGTTGCGAAAGGTTTTCGACAAGTTCAAGGAGTTGACTACGATGCAATTTTCTCACCCGTAGCGATGCTTAAGTCTGTCCGAATCATGTTAGCAATTGCCGCATTTTATGATCATGAAATCTGGCAAATGGATGCCAAAATTGCATTCCTTAATGGTTATCTTAAAGAAGAGTTGTATATGATGCAACCAGAAGGTTTTTGTCGATCCTAAAGGAGCTAACAAAATGTGCAAGCTCCAGCGATCCATCTATGGATTGGTGCAAACATCTCGGAGTTGGAATATACGCTTTGATAAGTTGATCAAAGCATATAGTTTTATGCAGACTTGCGGTGAAGCCTGTATTTACAAGAAAGTGAGTGGGAGCACTACAGCCTTTCTGATAAGTATATGTGAATGACATATTGTTGATCGGAAATGATGTAGAATTTTTTGGAAAGCATAAAGGAGTGTTTGAAAGGAGTTTTTCAAAGAAAGACCTCGGTGAAGCTGCTTACATATTGAGTATCAAGATCTATAGAGACAGATCAAGACGCTTGATAAGTTTTTTCAATGAGTACATACCTTGACAAGTTTTTGAAGTAGTTCAAAATGGAACAGTCAAAGTAAGAGTTCTTGCATGTGTTGCAAGGTATGAAGTTCAGTAAGACTCAAAACACGACCACGACAGAAGATAGAGAAAGAATGAAAGTCATTCCCTATGCCTCAGTGCTACTTCTTGAGCTTGCATTGTTTTCCCTCGAAGAGGAAAGGGAGATGCAGCATAGTAGTGTAAGTATTTCCCTCAGTTTTTGAGAACCAAGGTATCAATCCAGTAGGAGACCACGCGCGAGTCCCTCGTACCTACACAAACAAATAAGAACCTTGCAACCAACGCGATAAAGGGGTTGTCAATCCCTTCTCGGCCACTTGCAGAAGTGAGATCTGATAAAGATGATAAGACAATATTTTTGTTATTTTTGATATGTAGATTGAAAGTAAAGATTGCAAAACAAAAGTAAAGTAAAGATAAATAGTTGATGGAAGATTAATATGATGAAGATAGACCCGGGGGCCATAGGGTTCACTAGTGGCTTCTCTCATGATAGCAGATTTATACGGTGGGTGAACAAATTACTGTCGAGCAATTGATAGAAAAGCGCATAGTTATGAGAATATCTTGGCATGATCAGTGTATATAGGGATCACGTCCATGACAAGTAGACCGAAATGATTCTATATCTACTACTATTACTCCACACATCGACCACTATCGAGCATGCATCTAGAGTATTAAGTTCATAAGAACAGAGTAACGCCTTAAGCAAGATGACATGATGTAGAGGGATAAACTCATGCAATATGATATAAACCCCATCTTTTAATCCTCGATGGCAACAATACAATACGTGCCTTGCTGCCCCTACTCTCACTAGGAAAGGACACCGCAAGATTAAACACAAAGCCAAGCACTTCTCCCATTGCAAGAACTACCAATCTAGTAGGCCAAACCAAACCGATAATTCGAAGAGACTTGTAAGGATATTTAAATCATGCATAAAACATTTCAGAAAAGAATTCAATATTTTTCATAGGTAATCTTGATCATAAACCCACAATTCATCGGATCTCGGCAAACACACCGCAAAAAGAATTACATCGAATAGATCTCCAAGAAGATCGAGGAGAACTTTGTATTGAGATCCAAAGAGAGAGAAGAAGCCATCTAGCTAATAACTATGGACCCGAAGGTCTGTGGTAAACTACTCGCAACTCATCGGAGAGGCTATGGTGTTGATGTAGAAGCCCTCCACAATCGATTCCCCCTCCGGTGGAGCTCCGAAACAGGCCCCAAGATGGGATCTCACGGGTAGAGAAGGTTGCGGCGGTGGAATTAGGGTTTCGTGGTGCTCCTCGATGTTTTCAGGGCACGTAGGTATATATAGGAGGAAGAGTGTCGGTGTACTAAGGTAGGGGTACCTCAGTACCCCAACTTGTGCACGGGCAGTTGCAGCTTCCCGCGGCAGGGTTTACCACGCGCTCGCTGGAGACCTTCCTGCTCCATGTTAAACCATTCAAAAACAAAGTATGCAAGACAGAAGATCGAGACCCCGGCAAGAGGAGCTTGCCGGGAAGGCCGTACCAGGCTCAAGATTACCTCACAAGCACAAGGCCCTGGCAAGAGGAGCTTGCCAGGAAGACTAGGAGATCCCATCACAGAAGACATGCCCCGGGGCTATATGCGCCCCGGCGAGGGCCCGGGGAGCGGCAAGCTCCCGGACCCGGCAAGATCAAGCCCCCGGCAAGGTGCTTGCCGGGAGAGTTGCACTGTGTGCCCGCGCTCCAGCTCATCGGCCCACGCGTCGCCCTGGGGCCTATCCAGGGACGCGTGGCGGATGGCTGTGCAGCCTGGGGGACACGGTGGCACTCCGCGGTGGTGGATCCATCGCCGTGGCGGACGGAGACGCAAGGGCGGGAGCTTTTGGGGTCGACGGCGACGGGCATTAAATGCCCTTGTCCCCCACTGTCAAAGTAGGTAGCGACCACTGTTCGCGCACTGTAGCTCCACTGTTCCCGCACTGTTACAACTACCACCTCTTTTACGTTTTTACCCCTTTCTCCTACGTTGACACCTGTCGGTGACCCCTTGTACTATAAAGGGAGGCCCATGCACAACGTGGAGGGGGTTCGGAACCTAGATCACTCATACGCTCGGTGTAGCTGCTTCTTCAAGCTCCCGAGCTCTCCAACTTAATACACAACCAAGCAGGAGTAGGGTTTTACGCGTCTACCGCGGCCCGAACCTGGGTAAAACTGCCCGCGTGCTCGCTCCGATCTGCTCTTCGTGCTCCCTCCGCCCTCGTACCGCACAGACAAGGGGTTCCGGTCCCATAGGTGTTCGTGGCGGACAGTTTCCCCCGACATCTTTGGCACGCCAGGTAGGGGGCGTCGAGGTTGTGCGAACCTGATCCGGCGTTCGCGCGGGCGCATCCTTCATCAACCTCGCCAGTTTCGTCAGCAACTTCACTAGCAGCAGCTCCATGGCCCCGAAGAAGAAGCCTTCGGAGGTCGGAGGCCCGTCTGCGTCTCATCCGCCGCCACCAGAGCCAACGGTGGGCGGGGGAGACGCCGTCGGGAGGGTGGTCGCCGGCGAGGACACTCGCGGCGCCACCAAATCCAAGGATAGGACGGACGACCGAGCCTCGGTCTCCGTGGACGCGCCACGTCCATCTCAGCACACGACAACCCAGCCGCGCCATACCACAGGAGGTGGTATCCGCTTGCTGGGACAAGGCCAAACCGGAGGCTCGCGGGACGCCCCGGACCACCGTCCGGGCACGAGCAAAACGAAAGCGCCGGCGCGGGACCCCGCTCCTTCTAACGCCGTTAGAAGTCCGAGCGTATCCCGCTCCTCGCACCGCTCGCCCGCGTTCCCCTCTACTCCAGCAGAAGCGCTCGCAAGAGCGCAACTGCTCCTCGACTTCCCTCCAGCGGCTGACAAGGCCGAAGACTGGAGGGCCACCATCCAGAGCCTGATCGCCTTCGCCAACAACGATTCTCCGCAGCAGCCGTCGGCCTCGCGGCCGCGGCAAGCTGAGAAGACGAAGGCCGACGGCGACAAGACCGCCGGGGGTGCGACAAGCGTGCACTCCCCGCCGCGGAAGCAGAAGACGCCACCCCGCCGGAACAACGCCGACGACGGCTCCACAGCGTCGTCGGACCCGCGGGCTCGTCGGGACCAGCGCCAGGTCCTTGACGACCGGCGACAAGAAGACGCTCGTACCACAATCGAGCGCCGCCGAGAAGCTCGGCGGCAATCAGATAACAGAGCTGGGAACGCTGTCGACGCGCGCGCGCCCGGTGAACCAGGCGACTTGCCGTACGCAGCAGGCTGCCCTGCGTTCACCCGCGAGCTGCGGCGCGTCCAGTGGCCCAGCATGAAGAATTTCAAGCCCGACGTACCGGAGAAGTATGACGGCAAGACGCACCCCTCGGAATTCCTCAGCGTCTACACCATCGCAGTGCAAGCTGCCGGGGGGCGCGACGAGAAGATCTTGGCAAATTACTTCCCGCTCGTGCTTAAGCCGAACGTCCGTTCGTGGCTTATGCACTTGCCGGAAGGTTCCATCTCTTCTTGGGCCGACCTTTGCCACCAGTTTGTTGGCGCCTTCACCGGCGGCCACAAACCCCACGGCCAGGAGAGCGATCTCCACATTCTGGCCCAGAAGGAAGGTGAAACCCTGCGCAAGTACATCCAACGCTTCAGCCGTGTGCAGCACAACATCCCTGACGTCCACCCTGCCGCGGTTATCAGCGCATTCCACCAGAACGTGCGTAACCGCCGCATGCGTGAAGAAATGGCGATGACCAAGATTCGGGATGTCAGCGAGCTCTATGCTCTGGCTGACAAGTGCGCACGCGCAGAAGAGGGGAGGAGACTCCCCGGGGAGGATGCTGGCGCAGGAGGAAGCGACAGCGACGACACCGCCCCGGCAAAGAAGAGCCGGCGGCGGAACAACAGAAGGAAGGGCAAGAAAGAGGTGCTTGCCGTCGAGAAGTCCGGCAAGGAGGCTCCCGCCAAGCAAACGCAGGCTGGCGGCTCCGGCAAGGAGCCTGCCCCTGTAGCGGCAGCCGACAAGCCGGGCAGCTCCGACAAGCAATACTGTAAGATCCACCGCACCAAGGGCCACGACCTCTCCAACTGCAAGCGCGTCGAGTACCTCGTCGAGCAGCAGAAAGCTGAGTACGAGAGGCGCGACAAGGAGAAGGCCCAAGGTGGCGGGGAAGAGCCAAGCAAGAAGCGGCCGTTCAACGGCCGGGGAGGACGCCGCGGCAAGGCCAAGCAGCGGCAAGGAGATCGACCTCCCCGGGGCCGCGACAAGGACGAAGAGGACGACGACGAAGACATGGAGGACGAGGATAACAGCGAGCAGGAGTTCCAGAAGGCCACGGAGGTCCTGTGCGTCGACGGTGGCGCCTCTCTGCACACCTCCCACCGCCAACTAAAGCAGTGGGTGCGCGAGGTGAATGCAGCAGAGCCGCCCGTGGAGTCGCGCAGGCTCCTCAAATGGTCCAGCACGCCCATCGTTTTTGATCTTGAGGATCACCCTGACCGCACCACTGCGGTCGGGTGCTTACCGATGCTGGTCTCACCCACCATCCGCAACCTCAAGGTCACCAAAATGTTGGTTGACGGCGGGGCCGGGCTGAACTTGATCTCCGCTGCTGTGATCAAGAAACTCCAGATTCCAGATGGCGAGCTCGAAGAAACCGGTTCTTTCCAAGGAATCAACCCGGGAAGGAGCAAGCCCAAGGGAAAGATCACTCTGCCGGTGACCTTTGGCGGGGAGCTCAACTTCAGAACTGAGCGCATCACTTTCGACGTCGCCGATATTCCATTGCCCTACAATGGAATACTTGGCCGTCCTGCCCTCGCCAAGTTCATGGCAGCTTCCCATTATGCTTACAACGTACTCAAGATGCCGGGGCCGATAAGCGTCATCACTGTCCACGGCGACAAGAAGGATGCGCTTGTCTGCACCGACAAGATCTACCGGGATGCGGCAGCTGCGGCCGAGAAGGATACACTTGCCGCTGAAGCTCCCGGCGGGAAGAAGACGAAGACCAAGTCCGGCAAGTGCTCTGGGGCCCACTCCGGCAACCGCACCTCTTCGGAGTGCTGCGCTGCCGTCGAGGACGTTCCATCGAGCTCCACCGGCAAGAGTAAGAAAGGGATGGCCGCTCCTCCGGCAACCAAGAAAGTGTCCGCCAAGGAGGACGGCACTGGTGGTACCTTCACCATCAGTGCCACGCTTGACAGCAAATAGGAAAGCGCGCTCGTTGCCTTCCTGCGGGCGAATGTCGATGTGTTTGCCTGGCAACCATCTGACATCCCCGGTGTTCCCAGGAAGGTAATTGAGCACAAGCTTGCTGTTTGTCCTCATGCGCGGCCCATCAAGCAGAAAGTGAGGAAGCAAGCCGTGGAGCGCCAAGAATTCATCAACGAAGAAATCAAGAAGCTAGAGGCAGCAGGCCTAGTTAGAGGTGTGATCCATCCGACGTGGTTGGCAAATCCAGTCGTCGTGCGCAAGGCCAATGGGAAGTGGAGACTGTGTATAGACTTCACCGATGTGAATAAAGCATGTCCCAAGGATCCATTCCCTTTGCCGCGCATTGACCAGATCGTTGACTCCACTGCCGGATGTGAGCTACTCTGTTTTCTTGATGCATACTCAGGCTATCATCAGATATTTATGGCCAAAGAGGATGAAGAGAAGACTGCATTTATCACTCCATGTGGCACTTATTGCTTCATACGCATGCCATTTGGACTGAAGAATGCAGGCTCAACGTTTGCGAGGGTAGTATACACTGCTTTTGAGCCACAGATCCACAGAAATGTAGAGGCTTACATGGATGACATCGTGGTGAAGAGCAAGAGCAAAGATACCCTGATCCAAGATTTGGAAGAAACATTTCAGAACCTGCGCAGAATACAGCTCAAGTTGAACCCCGAGAAGTGCGTCTTTGGAGTCCCCTCCGGCAAGCTTCTCGGGTTCTTTGTGTCGCAGAGGGGGATTGAAGCCAACCCCGACAAGATTAAAGCCATTGAGCAGATAGAGGCCCCAAAGCGCGTCAAGGATGTCAGAAGGCTTGCAGGTTGTGTGGCTGCCCTCAGTAGGTTCATTTCAAAGTCTGCAGAACGCGCCCTACCTTTCTTCAAAATCTTGAAGAAGGCAGGTCCCATGAAGTGGACTCCGGAAGCGGAGGCAGCGCTGCAGGATTTGAAACGGTACCTGTCCTCCACTCCAATACTTGTCGCACCTAGGCCACAGGAAAAGTTGTTGCTATACCTAGCGGCAACCAACCAGGTGGTTAGTGCTGCGTTAGTAGCGGAGAGGGAGTCCGACGAGGAGTCAGCACCACCGGCAAGCGAATCCAGCGACAAGCAGGGGGCTGCTCCGGCAAGCTCTAGACCCGACAAGGACAACTCTGCGCAGGAACAAGAAGGAGTGCGAAGAAGGATGGTGCAGCGCCCGGTGTATTTCGTAAGTTCCCTCTTGCAGGGGGCTAGATCAAGGTACTCTGGTGTGCAAAAGTTGCTTTTCGGCCTCCTCATGGCCTCGAGAAAGCTGCGCCATTACTTCCAAGCACATGAGATAACAGTGGTCACTCGCTTTCCGCTGAAGAGGATATTGCACAACCCAGAAGCAACAGGCAGGATCGTTGAGTGGGCAATGGAGCTGTCAAGCTTTGGACTCAAGTTTGAAAGTACTTCAACCATACAGAGCCGAGCTTTGGCAGAATTCATAGCTGAATGGACCCCAACACCCGATGAGGAAGTCCAAGAAACAAGTGCACCCGTACAAGGAGCGACAAGTGAATGGGTGATGTATTTTGATGGTGCCTTCTCGCTGCAAGGCGCCGGTGCTGGCGTCGTACTCATCGCGCCCACCGGAGAGCACCTCAAATATGTTATCCAGATGCACTTTCCCAGGGAGCAAGCGACAAACAACACTGCCGAATATGAAGGCTTGCTTGCCGGCCTCAGAATTGCGGCCGAACTTGGGATCAGGAAGCTGATTGTGCGGGGAGATTCTCAGTTGGTGGTCCGGCAAGTTAACAAGAGCTATCAGAGCCCTTTGATGGAAGCTTATGTCGATGAAGTGAGGAAGCTTGAAGAACACTTTGAAGGTCTGCAGATGGAGCACGTCCCGAGAGCTCAGAATGAAATTGCAGATGGCCTTTCAAAGTGTGCTTCGATGAAGTTACCTGTGGAACCAGGGACCTTCTTGCTCAAGCTGACTCAACCATCCGTTACACCATCAATTGGGCAGTCCAAAAAGAGAAAGTTGGTCTCCGGCGACTACTTGCCGGCGGATCTTCCTGAAACCGCCTCCAAGATCCCCAAGATCAACAACCACAACGCTGAGGAACAGTTTGCTCCTGCAGATCCTCGGGTCTGTACAGTTGAAGCAAGCGTTCCCGACAAGCCTCGCCCCGGCGAGCTTGCCGGGGGACCTTCAGCTCCGGCAGAACCAGAGGTCCGTGCCGTAGAAGCTGAGGTTCCCGCAGCGGCCCTCGAGCCTTTAGTCCTTGCCGTCGAGCCCCAGGCTCCGGCATGGGCGCAGCAGATCGTCCGTTTCCTTCAAACTGGAGAACTTCCCGACGACCCAGAACAAATAGAGAAGATAACCAGGCAGTCAAGTATGTACCAGTTCGTGGACAACGAGCTGTACAGAAGAAGGCTCAATGGTGTCAGACTGAAGTGCATCTCCAGGGAGGATGGACAGAAGCTATTGGCAGAAATACACGGAGGCATATGCGGCCACCACATTGGCGCAAGGGCGCTTGCCGGGAAAGCTTTCCGGCAAGGGTTCTTTTGGCAAGAAGCCCTCCAAGATGCAACTGCACTAGTAACCAAGTGTGAAGCGTGCCAGTTCCATGCAAAGCAGATTCATCAACCAGCTCAGGCTCTCCAAACAATCCCTTTGTCCTGGCCCTTCTCGGTCTGGGGGCTCGATATCCTCGGCCCTTTCCCTCGTGCTGTCGGGGGCTTTGAGTACTTGTACGTTGCAATCGACAAGTTCACAAAGTGGCCAGAAGTGGAGCCAGTGAGAAAGGTGACAGCACAGTCAGCAGGCAGGTTCTTCAGGTCGATTGTTTGCCGTTTCGGGATCCCTAACAGGATCATCACCGACAACGGTACACAATTCACTAGTCGCACCTTCATGCAGTACGTCCAAGACCTTGGCGCCAAGGTCTGTTTCGCTTCTGTTGCTCACCCGAGGAGCAACGGTCAAGCGGAGAGGGCCAATGCTGAAGTGCTGCGCGGACTCAAGACAAGGACCTTTGACAGGCTGCGCAAGTGCGGAAAAAATTGGATAGAGGAGCTACCGGCGGCTCTTTGGTCAATCAGAACGACACCAAGTCGAGCCACCGGACAGACACCCTTTGCTCTAGTCTACGGAGCAGAGGCAGTTCTCCCCACGGAACTCGTATACGGATCTCCTCGAGTGCTCGCTTATGATGAGCTCGAGCAAGAGCAACTGCGGCAAGATGACGCGTTGCTCCTCGAGGAGGGACGTCTCCAGGCTGCTGTACGAGCTGCTCAATACCAGCAAGCCTTGCGCCGCTATCATAGCCGCAAGGTCAAGGCCAGGAGTCTCGAGGAAGGCGACCTTGTTCTTCGGCGTGTTCAGTCCGCCAAGAATTCCAACAAGTTGACGCCGAAGTGGGAAGGCCCTTATCGGGTGAGACAAGTTACGAGGCCCGGCGCTGTCCGCCTCGAGACCGAAGAAGGCTTACCGGTGAGCAATTCCTGGAACATAGAGCATCTTCGCAAGTTTCACCCATAAGGCGCGGTTGCCGTGATCCGCTCCGGCAACCACCTTTTGTACAAGCTTTGCCGCTGTTGCATGTAACCCTTTGTACAAAGCCGGGCGCAGATCACGTGCATCAGTAAAGTTTTTGTGTTTTGTGCTGATTGCCTTTTGCATGCTTTTCTTTGCTATTTGCATGTTTTGTTTGGCATTTGGTGCAACACTCAAGTATCCGGTAAGCATTAGCACGCCGAAAGGCCATATACTTGTTTCCCTCTCCTTTTTCCTTGCCTCTTAAGCAGAAGGAACGTTCCTCGCGCACAAGTTTGCCGGGGGGGAAGGAGGTGGAGGAAGAACCAAGTGCCGTTCAAGAAAGAGAAGCCTTACCGGGAAGCAAGCAATATATGAAAGCTAAGTTGTTAGAATTTGACCAGTTCAAATTTTAAATTTCAGTTGTCTTCCTTGAACAATCACATTTTGTATGGAAAACCTGTGCGCGGAGGAACCTACCCGTAGCTTGCCGCACCCTTATCTTGTTTCCGAGTTCGCTCAACGGTTTAAGTGAGCTGCGACAAGTGTCGCGCCCTTGTTTCGTTTCCGAGTGCGCTCAGCAAGCTAAGTGCGTTGCGGCTAGCCGCGGCGAGGTTGCTTGCCGGTGGGACCTTGGCCGGCAGGCTGCTCAGAGTCCAGCACTCAGCGCTCGCGGCAAAGGTCCCTTGCCGGCAAGCTCCCCGGGAGCGTAGGGTGAAAAACATACAAAGTCAAGGATTAAGACAAGGAAGATAACATTGCACTAATTGATCAAAATGAGATAAATATCTTACAAGAGATAACTTGTCGCGATGATTAATGAGTTCATAACACCCTATGCAGCAACAAAAAGAGATAAAGATAGTGGAGGCCTAATCTACGCGGTCGCCCTCGATCCTGGAGATCTTCGCCACCTTGGCGATGATGTGGGCGACCTGCTCCTTCAGAGCCTCCATGTCCGCGTCGGCCGGCAAGCTGCGAAGAACGTTGGTGAGGTTGATGCCCGGATTGCGATACACGATCTTCGTCAGCACGCGCTCCAGAGTTCCCGTGCAGAGTAGGCGCGTCTCCTCGGCCAGCTGCGCGGGGATCTTCTTCCGCAGATCAGCAAGGGCCGACGCGATTCCCCTGAAGAAGAGGCTGAGCTTGGCGCTGTGTGGGAGGTTTGGATCTGGGGAGTAGATGAGGTGCTCCAGCTTCAACGCCAGCAGCTCCTGGTCGATGTTGGACGCACAAGACACTAAGTCCTCGGTCCATACCTCAACAGTTTTGCGGAAGAGCTCAGCCGCTTTGTTGGCGCTGTCCACTAGGGTCCGCTCCTTGCGGAGCTCCTCCTTCAACTTGGTCTCCCGGGCCCGGGCAGCGTCGAGTGAATCCTTCAGTGTAGAGACCTTCAACTCCAAGTCCTCGATGGAGTCCTTGGCGGCCTTCAACTCGTCGCCCCTCTCAGAAAGACGCACCTGGAGTGCTGAATTGGTGTGGGCGTCCTTCTCGCGCTCCGTGATGAGCGCGGCAACCTTCTCCGCGCTCACCTTCAGCGCCTTCTCCAGCTGCACGACCTTGGCGGCGAGCTCCTTCTTGGCGGTCTCAGCGGCAACCGCGGCGGCTTTCGCCTCCTTTAGTTCCCCGCCAAGGGCCTCCTCCCGAGCGGCGAGGTCCTCCTCATGGGAGTCGAGTTGGACCTTCCGCTGGGCGAGTTCTCCTTCTCGCCGGGACAGCTCCACCCCGGCGAGCCGCTGCTGCTCTTCAGCCTCGGCCTTCTCCAGCACCCACTCCTGGTATTCGCCGGCGAGCCGCTCGCGCTCCTCCGCCACCTCGCGGAGGGCCGCCTGGTTGGCGGCGCTGAGCTCCGCCGCGCGCTTCTCCATCTCCGCGGCGGCCTTGGCGGCAAGGGCTTCCCGGGAAGCAAGCTTCGCCTGCCTGGCCCGGTAAAGGGCCAGGAGCTTGTGAAGTAGCTTCTCCTCCTCGGGCCCTTCACTCCCGCCTGGCGCCTCGACAATCTTCAGGCCCGCGGAGGCGAGGACCTCCCCGTCAAATGCCTTGCCCTCCGCGGGAGCTCGCGACGACGAACCCCACGGCATCTGGATGAAGACGCCGTTGGGGGCCTCAAGGTAGTAGCCCTGCTCCTTGCCGGCGGAGGGGTCGGTGGCCGGCGCAGCACTTGATGCTCCCGCCGCCTCCGGGTCGGCGGTGCGGTCGCCATCCCCCTCCCCGGCCGCTGCGTCCGCAGCCGGAGCGGTCTCCTGCGCGGCCGGCTCGGCGGCCCTCGCCGTGTCCTCGGCGGCGGGGACGTCGCCACCGCCGCCCTGCGCGCCCTCCTCATCCTTGATGTTGATAACTTCTGTCTCCATCGGCTCGGGAGGAGGAGGATCTAAAAAGAAGAAGAAGAAAAAGAAGTTCAAGCAAAATTCCAAAAAGAAACAACGCCAAGAAGACAAAGTACAAGACTTACCTTGGCGGACGTCATCAGCGGCGGGCTCCCTCGCCGGGGAGCTCTGCCTTGGCGGAGTGGCCGCCCTCGCCGGGCTGCTCGCCCTTGGCGGGGTACTCTGCCTTGGCGGAGTACCCGCCCTTGGCGGAGCACTCTCCCTTGCCGAAGAGTTCGGCCTTGGCGGGGACGGCGGGGCCTGCGGCTCCTCAAGGGCGGTCTCCGGGCGCTCCTGCCGCTGTGGCTCCACCTCTGCACAAGAAAAGACAAGAAACATCAAGATGTTGAAACAAGACAAAATCCCTAAGCGCTTCCCGACGAGCGGAAAGATGGAACCCAGACTTACGCTGGGGGCTGCGCTGGGGGCTGCTCCTCGGAGCAGCGCTTGGGTCCGGCAGGCTTGGCTCCGGCGCGTCCCCAGTTGCCGCGGTAGCCGAGTCTTCCGCGACCTCGACCACAGGCGCCTTGGCTTTCTTCGCCACGCGCTGAACCAAGGTCCTGAAATCAAAGCAACAAACGAAATCAGCATCAACAATAATCAAGATGAAACTCGAGAAGGTGTAAGATCTTGGATCCTTACTCCTGATCCTCCTCGTCGTCCTCGCTCAAGGCGGAGAAGTCATACTCCACCTGGGGCGCGTCGGCACGAGGAGTAGAAGATGAAGATTCCCTCGGGCGCTTGGCGATCCCGGGGGCTGGGGGCTGCGAAGACCCAGCCCCTGTGGTGGCCGGAGCCCGGGGAGCGGGCGGAGCCGCTGCTCCGCTCCGAGAAGACCCCTGTCGGCTCGACGCCTGCTTGCGGGACACCTCCGTCGTGGCCCGCGCGCGGGCCGCCTCCGCTGTGACTGGTGCGCCGGTCGCCCCCGGCGCAGCTTGGCTCCCCCGGGGAGCTGCCCGGCGAGCTGGTTGTTGCCGGGGCGCCTGCGCCCTCTCTCCGTCGCCGTCTTGCGGAGACGCTTCGGTGGAGACTGCCTTGGGCTTGCCGGGGGCGGGGAGCTCTCCGACGAGGAGAGGTCGTCGGCGTAGAGCTCCGTAGATCCGTCGGAGTCCTCGGCCTCCTCCTCCTCCTCCTCCTCCCCGGCCGGCTCGCTGGGCCCGGCGCCCTGCGCCGCGGCCTCTTTTCCTTTGGCGCCTCCGCTCCCTCTGGCGCCTCCGCTCCCCGCGGCGCCTCTGTTCCCTCCGGCGGCACCCTCCATTGCCGCGGCCTCGGCCACGATTCCGTGGATCCCGGAGTGCCTCAGAGAGGGGACCCCGGCGAGCGCGTCGGGAGGAAGTTGCAGCAGTCTGCGGATCTCCGCCTCCTCCGCCCGGCTGGACGCATCCGCAGCCTCCGCCTCGTCAGGCGTGTACCCAAAATCTCCTGCCGCTGCGGCTGCAGCGGCCTCTTCAGCCCGAGAAGCTATGTAAGCAAGCTCCTGCTCGGTGGTGTCCCGCGTGTGCTCCTTGATGTCGTTCTTGTTCTTCGCCACCTCCACGAGGTTGTCGAAGAAGCTGAGGACGTCTATTGGCTTGGGCGGAATCCACGTGCGGTCCACGCCGTGCGAATCGCACGCGGGCATCATCGCGCAGAGACGGTCCCGGACTGTGCTGTTGCAGAGGGGCACCACTCCCCGGGGAGGCCTGAACCACTCAGGGTGTGCCGGGTCATACTTGAAGAGTTCCCGGACCATCCCCTTCAGCTCCAGCGTCGTGAAGTTGAAGTTTAGCCCGGGGCGCAGCCTCATTATATCCGCCGGGCCGCCGTACTCCCAGGCCGGCCTTTTCCTGTCTTGGAGAGGGGCGATGCGGCGGCGGAGAAAATCTGCGCCTACCTCTGCAACGGACAGCCTGGCGGTCCGAAGACGAAGAATCCGGACGAGGGCGACGTCGAGCTTGATGTCGTCCGAGTCCAGCTCGCTCCAATCCCTGCCGCGCACGATGGGCGTTGTGCGCGGCGTGGTGAAGGGCTGCGGCTCGTCCTCAACAATCCAGCACCACTCCGCACGCCATTCCTCCCACTTGCCGCGGAGCTCCCCCGGCAAGTAGGACCCCTTCTTGTTCAGACGGAAAACCCAAGAAATTCCTCCGGAGAGGGGGGCGTCGGCCTCTGCTCTAGGAGTGAAGAAGTGCCTAAACAGCGCTACGTTTGGGTGTATCCCTATGAAGTTTTCGCACATGTGTGCGAAAACCGCCATGGTGAGGATGGCGTTGGGGGTGAAGTCAAGAAGGTGGAGGCCATAGGTGTGCATGACGTCGCAGAAGAAATTAGAGAAAGGAGGGCAAAGACCGCAGTGAAAGAAGGCTGCGAAGAAGTAATACCCGCCGGGGTAGTTGTCCTTGGCAGCGGCCGGATAAGCTTGAGTGCGGGGGTGAGCCTTGGTTTCCTTGGCCCAGAACAAGTAGTACTTGTTCCAGAGCTCCCGCGCGCCGAGCCTCGGCGGGAAGACGAGGTTCCGCTTCCGATACGCGGCGAGCTTCGCCGCTTGCTCCGACTTCTCCCTCTTGGCCTTCTCCGCCTTCGCCTTGTCGGTCTTCGGGGCCATGGCGGACGCGGCGGAAGGAGGGGGACGAAGAGCCCGGCGACGCCGGAGATGCAGACGGCGGCTGCGGAGGTGTGGAGGCGGAGCGCAAGGAGAGTTTCTGGAAGAAGAAGAAGATGCAATGAAAGCGCAAGGAGGGGAACCGCTCCTGCTTCCTCTGCTTTTATGGGGGAGTGGGGGGCGTTTCGCCCTTTTCATTGATGGAACGTGGGCACGTCCCATCCCACGACGCCGCAATCGACGCGTGCCGTTACGGGGGGATGCGGCGGATACAGAAGTGGATTCGGCGCGCTGTGGGCCACGTGTGCCCGTGCACTGTTTTGGGCCTGGCCCAACAGCGCTCGGCACCGTGTGTGGCCCAGGCCCGGGGGCTCCTGTCGGTGTACTAAGGTAGGGGTACCTCAGTACCCCAACTTGTGCACGGGCAGTTGCAGCTTCCCGCGGCAGGGTTTACCACGCGCTCGCTGGAGACCTTCCTGCTCCATGTTAAACCATTCAAAAACAAAGTATACAAGACAGAAGATCGAGACCCCGGCAAGAGGAGCTTGCCGGGAAGGCCGTACCAGGCTCAAGATTACCTCACAAGCACAAGGCCCTGGCAAGAGGAGCTTGCCAGGAAGACTAGGAGATCCCATCACAGAAGACATGCCCCGGGGCTATATGCGCCCCGGCGAGGGCCCGGGGAGCGGCAAGCTCCCGGGCCCGGCAAGATCAAGCCCCCGGCAAGGTGCTTGCCGGGAGAGTTGCGCTGTGTGCCCGCGCTCCAGCTCATCGGCCCACGCGTCGCCCTGGGGCCTATCCAGGGACGCGTGGCGGATGGCTGTGCAGCCTGGGGGACACGGTGGCACTCCGCGGTGGTGGATCCATCGCCGTGGCGGACGGAGACGCAAGGGCGGGAGCTTTTGGGGTCGACGGCGACGGGCATTAAATGCCCTTGTCCCCCACTGTCAAAGTAGGTAGCGACCACTGTTCGCGCACTGTAGCTCCACTGTTCCCGCACTGTTACAACTACCACCTCTTTTACGTTTTTACCCCTTTCTCCTACGTTGACACCTGTCGGTGACCCCTTGTACTATAAAGGGAGGCCCATGCACAACGTGGAGGGGGTTCGGAACCTAGATCACTCATACGCTCGGTGTAGCTGCTTCTTCAAGCTCCCGAGCTCTCCAACTTAATACACAACCAAGCAGGAGTAGGGTTTTACGCGTCTACCGCGGCCCGAACCTGGGTAAAACTGCCCGCGTGCTCGCTCCGATCTGCTCTTCGTGCTCCCTCCGCCCTCGTACCGCACAGACAAGGGGCTCCGGTCCCATAGGTGTTCGTGGCGGACAGTTTCCCCCGACAAAGAGGCATGTGAGGGGAGCCACGAGGGGCCCACGAGGGTGGGGGCGCGCCCCCTGCCCTGGTGGCCGCCTCATTCGCTTCCTGATGTGTACTCTAAGTCTTCGGTGTTGTAATTGTTCCAAAAATGACTCTCCCGAAGGTTTCATTCCATTTGGACTCCGTTTGATATTCCTTTTCTGTGAAACACTGAAATAGGCAAAAAACAACAATTTGCATTGGGCCTTGGGTTAGTAGGTTAGTCCCAAAAATAATATAAAAGTGTATAAAAAAGCCCATTAAACATCCAAAACAGATAATATAATAGCATGGAACAATAAAAAATTATAGATACGTTGGAGACGTATCAAGCATCCCCAAGCTTAATTCATGCTCGTCCTCGAGTAGGTAAATGATAAAAACAGAATTTTTGGGGTGGAATGTGATACGTCTCCAACGTATCTACTTTTCCAAACACTTTTGCCCTTGTTTTGGACTCTAACTTGCATGATTTGAATGGAACTAACCCGGACTGACGCAGTTTTCAGCAGAATTGCCATGGTGTTGTTTTTGTGCAGAAATAAGAAGTTCTCGGAATGACCTGAAAATCCACGGAGAATTGTTTTGGAAAATATAAAAATATCTGCGGAAAGATCCACGTCAGGGGGCCCACACCCTGTCCATGAGGGTGGGGGCGCGCCCCCTGCCTCGTGGGCCCCATGATGCTCCACCGACGTACCCCCGGACTCCATATATTCACTTTCGGGGAGAAAAAATCCAGGGAGAAATAATTATCGTGTTTTACGATACGGAGCCACCGCCAAGCCCTAATCTCTCTCGGAAGGGCTGATCTGGAGTCCGTTCGGGGCTCCGGAGAGTGGAGATCGTCGCCATCGTCATCATCAACCTTCCTCCATCACCAATTTCATGATGCTCACCGCCGTGCGTGAGTAATTCCATCGTAGGCTTGCTGGACGGTGATGGGTTGGATGAGATTTACCATGTAATCGAATTAGTTTTGTTAGGGTTTGATCCCTAGTATCCACTTTTTTCTAAGATTGATGTTGCTATGACTTTGCTATGCTTAATGCTTGTCACTAGGGCCCGAGTGCCATGATTTCAGATCTGAACCTATTATGTTTTCATGAATATATGTGTGTTCTTGATCCTATCTTGCAAGTCTATAGTCACCTACTATGTGTTATGATCCGGCAACCCCGAAGTGACAATAATCGGGACCACTCCCGGTGATGACCGTAGTTTGAGGAGTTCATGTATTCACTATGTTTTATTGCTTTGGTCCGGTACTCTATTAAAAGGAGGCCTTAATATCCCTTAGTTTCCACTAGGACCCCGCTGCCACGGGAGGGTAGGACAAAAGATGTCATGCAAGTTCTTTTCCATAAGCACGTATGACTATATTCGGAATACATGCCTACATTACGTTGATGAACTGGAGCTAGTTCTGTGTCACCCTAGGTTATAACTTTTACATGATGAATTGCATCCGACATAATTCCCCATCACCGATCCAATGCCTACGAGCTTTTCACATATTGCTTGTTGCTTATTTACTTTCCCGTTGCTACTATTACAAAAACTACAAAAAACACTACCGTTACTTTCATTGCTGTTACCGCTATCTCCATATTACTTTGCTACTAAACTACCTTGCTGCAGATACTAAGTTTCCAGGTGTGGTTGAATTGACAACTCAGCTGCTAATACTTAACGCTTCGTTTGGATGTCTCAATTGAGAACCTCTGAATTGCATTGGATCCAATACCAAATCAACCTTTGTATTGCAATGGGCTCCAATACCAATATTGATGTTTGGACGTACAAAATATTGCCGGCTGGAATTAGATAAGCTAGGAGTACCAATGTTACATTTGGATGCCATACGATGGAATTGACGTGTCATGAACGGAGTCGGCCGAGCAGCCGTGAGGAGCACATGACGCAGTCATCCCCGACGGTTAGCTGACCATCCGGGACCGTGATGGAGCAACGCCGACGAGCGTGATGGGCCAAGCTCATGCTGGCGCAGCTCCTCGTTTATGGGAAACTCCGACGGCCGCGGGATCCAGAGCAGAGGACCGCCACGCCAGCGAGCACGAGGGTAAGGGGATGGTGGCAGGGACGTTGTAGACGGGGAGGAGAGGGTCGCCGCCGGAGGAGAAGCAATTGGGGACGAGGAAGGGAGGAGTGACCGCCGCCGGGATGGGGAAGGGAGGCTCACGCGTGGAGGAGTCAGACTGACCGACGACGGGGGAGACGAGTGAGCAGGGGAGATCTGGGGACGAGGGATGGGAAAGTGAGCCAAGACCCACGAGGAGAAGTGGCCTGGTAGGAGGAGGGGGAGCAGGGAGGAGGACGGTACACCAGCGACGCCGCCTTGTGGTCGTCCGCTATGTCCGTGCTGGCCGCGAGCTTCGTGGTCATCGCCTCCGTTTTCTTTCCGATGTCCTTTTCTGTTCGCGCGGGGGGAAGAGAACGTCGTAATGGTATGTTTTGCGGGAAGGTTGATTTCAGCACGATTCAGAGCGGGATGGCTCCGTATTGCGGGCGGGCACTTCGCATGGGAGGTAATTCGGCCAGTGTTTTGGTTTCATTTCAGTCTGCCAATTCGGTGTTCAGCCAAACATATGAATTGAAATTTAGGAATACCAATTCAGATTCCAGGCCTCCAATGGAGACACCCAAACGCAGTGTAAGAGTATTCTTTGGCTCCCCTCGTGTCGAATCAATAAATTTGGGTTGAATACTTTACCCTCGAAAACTGTTGTGATCCCCTACACTTGTGGGTTATCAAGACTATTTTCGAGCGCCGTTGCCGGGGAGCATAGCTCTATTCTTTAAGTCACTTGGAATTATATCTGTTGATCACTATGAAGAATTTGAAGGACTCAAAAACCAAGATCTATCCCTCAACTACGAGGGGAGGTAAGGAACTGCCATCTAGCTCTGCACTTGATTCTCCTTCTGTTATGAGTAAATTTGCGACACCTACTACTGATATTGAATCTGATATGTCGTATATTCTTGATGACGCCACTTCTGCTATGTATGATGAAACTACTTCTATGCCTGATAATACTGTGCAACTAGGTGAATATCTAGATGAACAAATTGCTAAGGTTAGGGAGAATGCAAATATTGAGACTGATAATATTTATGAAAGTGATGATGAAGCTTCTCCCCCTAGATATGAATTGCCTATTGTTCCTGAGGGTTATGTTATGGATGAAGAAACTGCTAGAGACTTTCTTGCTTGCAACAATATATATGATCTTAAGAAATTATTAGCTAAGCTTAAAGAAAAGTCCTTGAATGCTGGAATGAAACAAGACCCTGCTTTTGCTACTTCACCTATCTTTGTTACTCATAAGGATTATGATTTCTCTGTTGATCCTGAGTTAATTACTTTGGTTGAGTCTGATCCTTTCCATGGCTATGAATCTGAAACTGTTGTGGCACATCTTACTAAGTTAAATGATCTAGCCACCCTGTTTACCAACGATGAAAAGATTCGTTATTACTATATCCTTAAGTTGTTTCCGTTCTCGTTAAAGGGTGATGCTAAGACTTGGTTCAATTCTCTTGATCCTGGTTGTGTGCGTAGTCCCCAGGATATGATGTATTACTACTCTGCTAAATATTTTCCCGCTCATAAGAAACAAGCTGCCTTACGGGAAATTTATAACTTTGTGCAAATTGAAGAAGAGAGTCTCCCACAAGCTTAAGGGAGGCTTCTCCAATTACTTAATGCTTTGCCTGATCATCCTCTTCAGAGGAATGATATACTTGATGTCTTTTATAATGGACTAACCGATGCTTCCAAAGACCACCTGGATAGTTGTGCTGGTTGTGTTTTCAGGGAAATAACAGTTGATCAAGCTGAATTACTATTGAATAATATGCTAGCCAATGAAAATAATTGGACACTTCCTGATCCAGCCCCTAAGCCAACTCCGAAGAAAAGAGGTGTTCCATTTCTCAGTCCTGAAGATATGCAAGAGGCAAAGAAATCTATGAAATAAAAAGGTATTAAAGCTGAAGATGTTAAGAATTTACCACCTATTGAAGAAATACATGGTAGTGATAACCCGACACAGGTAGTAAAGGTAAATTCTCTTTATAGATTTGATGAAGGTGATATTCCTCGTTATAAGTCTGCTAGCCAATGCTTAGATGAGTTTGACAATTTTATTGTGAAGCAAGAAAACTTTAATACTTATGTTGGTAAACAATTGCAACATAATGCTTATATGAACGCTTGAGTGATTATATTTCTAGAGTTAAATGTGAACTGAAACTCATTAGTAAACATGCTTCTATGGTTACCACTCAAGTAGAACAAGTACTTAAGGCTCAGAATGATTTGCTCAATGAATTAAATAGTAAGAATAATGATAATGCCATTAGAGTTGTGACTAGAGGTGGCAGAATGACTCAGGAACCTCTGTATACTGAAGGCCACCCTAAGAGAATTGAGCAAGATTCTCAGAGAACTAATTTAGATGCACCTAGTTCTTCTAAGAAAAATAAAAAGAAAAATGATAGGACTTTGCATGCTTCTAGTGAACCAGTAGCTGATACACCTGAGAATCCCAATGATATATCTGTTTCTAATGCTGAGACACAATCTAGTAATGAACATGAACCTAGTGATAATATAAATGATGATGTTCATGATGATGCTCAACCTAGCAATGATAATGATGTAGAGATTTAACATGTTGTTGATCTTGATAACCCACAATCAAAGAATCAACGTTATGGTAAGAGAGACTTTGTTGCTAGGAAGCACAGTAGGGAAAGAGAACCATGGGTTCAGAAACCCATGCCTTCTCCTCCTAAACCATCCAAGATAAAGGATGATGAGGATTTTGAGCGCTTTGCTGAAATGATTAGACCTATCTTCTTGCGTATGCGTTTGACTGATGTGCTTAAAATAAATCCTTATGCTAAGTATATGAAAGATATTATTACCAATAAAAGAAAGGTACTTGAAGTAGAAATTTCCACCATGCTTGCCAATTACACTTTTAAAGGTGGAATACCTAAGAAACTAGGAGATCCAGGAGTACCTACTATACCTTGCTCCATTAAAAGAAACTATGTTAAAACTGCTTTATGTGATCTTGGGGCCGTTGTTAGTGTTATGCCTCTCACTTTATATCGTAGACTTGATTTGAGTAAGTTGACACCTATTGAAATATATTTGCAAATGGCTGATAAATCAACTGCTATACCTGTCGGTATTTGTGAGGATGTGCATGTTGTGGTTGCAAATGTTACTATTCTAACGGACTTTGTTATCCTTGATATTCCCGAGGACGATAGTTTGTCTATTATCCTTGGTAGACCCTTTTTGAATATTGCAGGGGCTGTTATTGGTTGCAACAAAGGCAATGTCACTTTTCATGTCAATGGTAATGAGCATACGGTACATTTTCCGAGGAAACAACCTCAGGTCTATAGTAGCAATTCTATTGGAACAATATCGACTATTACTATTGGAGGTTTTGAATTTCCTCTCCCTACTGTCAAGAAGACATATGATATTCTTATTGTTGGGGACATACCTATCCCCATTGAGGTAACCTAGTGTTATTCGAAAATTCTCCGGTTTCATGTTATTCGAAAAGAGTTTATTAACAAGACTTGATCAACCTTGTTAACGGATTCCTTTTGATGAGCATGAGATAGGTGAATCTAGATAGCACAAGCTTCTGTACCCCCCTTTTACTTTCTGTTAATTAGAATAAATAAAGCAAAAATAGTATTTTCTGTCTATTTCCAGAATTATCCGTGCAATAAAAAAATACCCCGAAAATAAAAGTTCTCCAAATGTCCTGAAAATTAAATATGATTTTTTCTAGAATATTTGAGAATATTTGGCATAGAAAACACAGCGAGGGGAGCCAGCACCTAGCCATGAGGGTCCAGGGCGCGCCCACCCTCACAGGGCGCGCCCCCTGCCTCGTGAGCCCCATGTGCCCCCCCTCCACTTATTCCTGCACCCATACCCTTCTTCTTCCTCCCAAAAAAATCACTAGCCAGCTCAAACACGAGTTCTAGATCATCTTGCTATCATTTTCTATCTCCTTGCTCAAAGCTCCATTCACAAAACTGTTTAGGGAGATTGTTCCTTGGTATCTGACTCCTCCATTGGTCCAATTAGTTTTTGTTCTAGTGCTTTATTTATTGTAAATTTTTGCTGCTGTGGTGACCTTGTTCTTGAGCTTGCATGTCAAATTTCTCTGTCCCAAGTAGTTCTAATGCATGATATAGTCTCTAGGCACGTGTAGGAGTTGTTGCTATCAATCTTTTTGAGTTTGGTTCACTTTTATTTTGAGTTACTAAAAATGTCAGAAATATTCAAAGGAGGAAAATGATAAAGAGATTGTTGAGGGGTTCCTCCAGTAAAAGTTCAGAGGATAAGAAGAAGGAAGAAAATAAGAAGCCCAAATATAATCTTCCTCGCATGGCGGAAGTTCGGCCGTGTGAATGGCCTTGCAATGAGTTCATGAGAGCCGCCAGGATTTACAAAGACTTTTATTATTTGGCAAACAATGGAGGCCTCACCGACTTCCTCCACGACCAACGTGAACAGTATCTCTTACTCACTAATATTTTCACGCAAAATTTTCATTTTCATGCTAAGAAAACACCACTTATAGTGGAGTTTCGTTTATATGATGAGGTTAAGGAGATGTCATTGTTTGAGTTTTGTGAGGTATGCAAGATACCCTTTGAAGGTAGACTTGATGAACCACGTCGTGAGGACGTTGGAGGGTTTATTGACATGATAGATGTAGGGGAAACTAGACAAGTCTCAGGGGCAATAATTACTAGTATACAATTCCCTGTTATGCGCTACTTTGCTTTATTTGCTAGTAGATGTTTAATTGGTCGCGGGAATAGTGGGAATCTTAGTGCCCCTGATATTGTCATTTTACGCCATGCTTTGTTTCGGGACACAACTTTTAGCTTGGGTGTTGTCATTGCTAAACGGTGAAGTCTGAACCGCACCAAAGATCCCGTCTTTGGAGGCATCTTTGCTTCTCGCCTTGCTGAACATTTCAGAATACCTATTAGACATCATGAGAAGGAAGAAAAATTGCTTGCCCCTGTTTATCTAGATTATAAGAGCATGATAGCACATGATTTTATTGTTAAAGACAAAGATAAGTTGCTTAATTATAAATTAAGGTTTGATGAAAAGTATTGTGAGATTGTTACCTTGCCTGCACCATCTCTGTTTGATCTGTCTACATGCATATTTATTGTTACGTCAGATGCTTTCTACAAGCACCAGAGCCAGGCACGAGCTTTGGAGCTTGAGACGGAGCCACCAGTCGATCCTTACCGTCAGTCTGTTTATGGGTGGGATCTGGATGAGCTTGCCAACCAGTGGCACCCAGAGGACACATCTTAGTACACTGGAGGGAGTAGCTTCGATCTGTGGCCATAGACCAACTTAGGCCAAACGCCTAAGCTTGGGGGAGTACATGTTTCTCACCGACATTACATTCATGTTCACACACTTATTCTAGTTGTCGGTGCTCACACTCTTTCATTGTACCATCCATGTTTAGTTTCAATTCTTTTCTTAGTCTTTCTCTTGTGTGTCAGAAAAACCTTAAGAAAAACAAAAAATATTAGTTGTAGGTTTTAGCTAGTTTACTTTCCTTGCTTGTAGTAGTAGTAATTAAAAAGAAAACCCAAAAAGATTTCTTGTTCTTCTTTTGCTTGTTGGGAGCTTTCCCGTGTAAATAGTTTCTTTTCTTTTCTTTGGGGGTTAAGAGTAGAAGACCATGATTGGAAATGCTTAGTGGCTCTCATATGCTCTATTGTTAATTTAACTTTGAGCCATATTACCTTGTCTTCTCTCTTGTATTAAAAGCTTGCAGATTCCATCTTAGTCCAATGCACGTGCACTATTATTATTATCCACATCGTTCAGTCGTGCGAGTGAAAGGCAATAAGGATGATATATGATGAACTGGTTGAGATGGGAAAAGCTGGTATGAACTCGCCCTCTCTTGTTTTGTAAATATGATAGTTCATCGTTCCTGATTCAACTTATTATGAATGAAACATTCTTGCAATGACAATTAGAGATCATAGCTGCTTATGCCATGCTTAATTAACTGAGAGTTTATAATGATCTATCTTGCGTGCCAACATGATATTAAAATGGTTGTGATGTGGTATGATAGGGTGGTATCCTCCTTTGAACGATTCAAGTGGTCTGACTTGGCACATGTTCATGCATGTAGTTGAAACAAAATCAACATAGCTTCCACGATATTTATGTTCATGGTGATTTATATCCTACTCACGCTTGCATTCATTGTTGATTAATTATAATGCATGTTCATGACTATTGTCGCTCTCTAGCTGGTCGCTTCCTAGTCTCTTTCTAGCCTTCACTTGTACTAAGCGGGAATACTGCTTGTGCATCCACTTCCATAAACCCCAAAGTTATTCCATATGAGTCCACCATACCTTCCTATATGCGGTATTTACCTGCTGATCCAAGTAAATTCGTATGTGCCAAACTCTAAGCCTTCAAATGAAATTATGTTTTGTATGCTTGAACAGCTCATGTATCAATTAGGGTTGTCTATATCTTCCATGCTAGGTGGGTTATTCTCCGAGAGTGGAGTCCGCTCATCATTCATGAGAAAATGGCTGGTAACCAGGATGCCCAGTCCCATGCTCAAAATCATAATAATTAAATAAAACTCCCCCAGGCCTGTTGTTGGTTGGGACGGTAACCGTTGTTTCGGACCAGTCGTGGAGTGTGCTTGTTGGTGGTTGGGGGAGTATAAACTTTACTATTCTGTTTGGGAACCGCCTATAATGTGCGTAGTATGGAAGATATCGAGATTCTTGGTTGTTATGTTGACAATGAGAGTATACCGCTCAAAATGTTATTCATCTCTATTTAAAAATCAAGCTCTAGCACCTCTACAAATCCCCGCTTCCCTCTGCGAAGGGCCTATCTATTTACTTTTATGCTGAGTCACCATCCTCTTATTAAAGAGCACCAGTTGGAGAGTGCTACTTCTCGAGCTTGCATTGCATTCCCTCGAAGAGGAAAGGGTGATGCAGCATAGTAGCATAAGTATTTCCCTCAGTTTTTGAGAACCAAGGTATCAATCCAGTAGGAGACCACGCGCGAGTCCCTCGCACCTGCACAAACAAATAAGAACTTTACAGCCAACACGATAAGGGGTTGTCAATCCCTTTACGGTCACTTACAAAAGTGAGATATGATAGAGATGATAGTTTGATATATTTGGTATTTTCGGATATAAGAACAGAAAGTAAAAGTGGAAAAGTAAAGTAGATTGTAGATTGATATGTTGAGAATAGACCCGGGGGCCATAGTTTTCTCTAGTGGCTTCTCTCATGATAGCGGTATTCTACGGCGGGTAAACAAATTACTGTCGAACAATTAATAGAAAAGCGAATAATTATGAGACTATCTAGGCATGATCATTATATATAGGAATCACGTCCGAGACAATTAGACCGAAACGATTCTGCATCTACTACTATTACTCCACACATCGACCGCTATACAGCATGCATCTAGAGTATTAAGTTCATAAGAACAGAGTAACACCTTAAGCAAGATGACATGATGTAGAGGGATAAACTCAAGCATAGTGATATAAACCCCATCTTTTTATCCTCGATGGCAATAATACAATACGTGCCTTGCTGCCCCTACTGTCACTGGGAAAGGACACCGCAAGATTGAACCCAAAGTCGAGCACTTCTCCCATTGCAAGAACTATAGATCTAGTAGGCCAAACCAAACCAATAATTCGAAGAGACTTGCAAGGATATTATAATCATACATAAAGAGTTCAGAAAAGAACCAAATATTTCTCATAGATAATCTTGATCATAAACCCACAATTCATCGGATCTCGACAAACACACCGCAAAAAGAGATTACATCGAATAGATCTCCTTGAAGACCGAGGAGAACTTGGTATTGAGATCCAAAGAGAGAGAAGAAGCCATCTAGATACTAGCTATGGACCCGAAGGTCTGTGGTAAACTACTCACGACTCATGGTGAGGCGATGATGATGATGTAGAAGCACTCCGTGGAAGATCCCCCTCCGGCGGAGCTCCGGAACAGGCCCCAAGATGGGATCTCATGGGAACATAAGGTTGTGGCAGTGGACCTAGGGTTTTCTCTGTTGTTCTGATGGTTTCGGGGTATGTAGATATATTTAGGAAGAAGGAGGGCACTGGGGGCCAGACGTGGGGCCCACGAGGCAGGGGGTGCGCCCTATAGGGGGGTCGCCCCCCACCCTCGTGGATGCCACGTGTGCCCTACTCCATGGTTCTCAAGTCTCCCGTGCGTATTTTGCTCCAGAAATATCTCTCCCGAAGGTTTCATTCCGTTTGGACTCCGTTTGATATTCCTTTTCTGTAAAACCCTGAAATAGGCAAAAAACAGCAATCTGGACTGGGCCTTTGGGTTAATAGGTTAGTCCCAAAAATAATATAAAAGTGTATAACAAAGCCCATTAAACATCCAAAACATAATAAATAATAGCATGGAACAATAGAAAATTATAGATATGTGGGAGATGTATCAGAGAGCACCTATGTCATTTGCATGTATTACTATTAATTCACACTAGAACGTCAAGGTGCGCTTTGCCGCACCCGCCATCTTGTTGAAAGAATCGATACAATATAATTATTAATGGAGGTTTGAATTATAATGTACAAGTCAGCTTCATGAGATTTTACAAAATTCGCCGTAAATCCATAAGAAAGAAGACATACACTGAGAATGTTCAGAAGATCGAGAAAATACTTATGAATTGTGGTGTGAACTATACAAATGAAACAAAATACTGGATTTAGCATCTGAACATTAATATCTATAAACATCCTCTTATGACTATCTAAACTAACATAATGAAGAGTTGTGCATCACTCGATGCAGAGGCCGAGGGCTTTCCCTCAAAATTAATAATCTTTATTCACATAATAAGCAATTGTGGCTATTAGATCAAACAGATACCACAAAAACCTAAAAATGAAAAGAAAGAGCGTCTCAAAGTCTAATGTCTTTTTTAGGACGTTAGAGAACCTAAGTAGATTCCCTATCTCGAGGAAATAATGAATATAAATATACAAAATGTTGGCATGTCAATTGCTATACCTGTCGAAGCTAATGCAATTATTTTGAACATTGTGAAGTTGTTACGAAAACTGCTGCAGTGGGCACAACACTTAAATTATAATCAGTATTAGTGGCCATGCAAATGTATGAAAAATAGGGTACATGTTATGGGCTCCATTCAACATCACAGAATCCGAATAGAAGAAATGATTCCAAATAAACACCTTAGTCATCTCAACAGCAACATCACATCATCCGTTGCTTGCATAGTGCACCCTATATTAATTCCTTCCATCAAGAAGCTGAAACAATTATATGTCCACATATTGTGTTAGCATAAGGAAAAGAATCACATTGAAGGCAGAGGGCTGCATATCATCCTGTAAGAACTTGAATTGTACTATATCTACGACGGCCATGAAGCATATATTTAACTCATTGCTCATCTTCTTGAATGCTATTCTTACTTTATTTCCTGTTTTTTTAGAAACCATATCCATTAAGTTTCCTAGTCACAGGATGACAGATTACTTCTAGCGACACTTCCATTAGTTGAGAGGACAACTCTAGTCAACAATTTCATTGCTCCTACACCAGACATGGTCGAAATAGATAGTACCTTAGATAACACATGGTCTGAAAGTGCGTCGTTTAAGGCAATTACACACGCGTCGTGATGTCACACAGGACAAACCTGCAACTCTATGGACAGAATATCAAGCAATAACAACATCTTGAGTTGTTCATTCCTGTAATTTTTTCTTAATATTCACTTTTAGTTAAAACTACCAGAAATTATAATTTGAGCGAAGCAAGCCATATCTCAAACCGAAGGGGCATTTGGACCTTGGCATTAAAAAGAATTACCAAAAACTAAATGAATTGAATGTACGAAAAATAAACTCATCTTGGTAACTCTTGGCCCCTAATGAAAACTTTGGATCACGGGGACACACCAGCAGTTGGATTTACCAGATTTCTGATTAAAACAGTGGCCTGAAATAGCACAAATCTTCCCCAATTAAGTATCACTGTAAAAATTAATTTATCAAAATAATAATTCCCAATCAGTAAAGAATCAACAGAAATATAATACATGAATGAGATTGAAACAAAAGATTTAACACATGCCGTTGGGTGAAACGAAGGTTGAAGTGGGAAAAATAAATCCGATTTCAGTTTTCATCTTGCACATAAACATACATAGCGATGCACCATCGCAGATGGCCATGGGTTTCTACTTTCTACAAATCGTGCCATCGCTAGTAAATGCAATAGTCGCACTGGTGAACTGTTAGCTTTTTGTGAGGAACAGCAGGATGAGTCGATTCTCCTCCCGCTAGGTGTCCGCGCCAGGTCAGAAGGGGCTGCGGAGGAAGAGTACATGGCTGGCGGACGACACCTACGTGGAGGCAGACGCACAGCAGAAGCTCCAAGCTCGCCGATGGCGGCGGCGCATCACGAAGGAAGGAACATAAAATGTCCTTCCATCACAGCGGAAGGAATAGAGAAACGGCGGCGGCGCATCGTGTTCGAGGGGATTGTTTCTAGGGTAGTTCGTTCGGAAGGAACAACGCTGGAACCTGGACAAGAGCATCCGAATGGGAATACGTGGGCCTTCCACAGCTCGGTAACGGAGATAAACACGAGCTCGTTCCGCGGAGCAGCGGCCCGCGAGACGGCGTGCGACGCGTGCGCGAGCAGGGACGACGTCTTTGATCTGCACCGTCTTTCGAAGATCAGATGGCTAAGACAATTAAATCGCTGTGAAGGCTCGTAGCTAGCCCCGTTATACTGTTTCTCAATTGAGTATGATTGTGACTGGATCTCTTTTACCATGAATTTCAATGTCTAGTCAGTCCTTGATCTTTAAAGGTGCTCTACATTTATGTTTTGCGATCTCAGAAAGGGCTAGCGAGATACCATCTTGTTATATCATATTATGATTGTTTTGAGAAAGTGTTGTCATCCGAGGTTTATTATTATTGCTCGCTAGTTTATTATGCCATTGATATGAGTAGACGCGAGACCTGAAAGTTATTGTGAATGTGGTTAGTTCATGATCTTTGCTGAAAACCTGAATGCTGGCTTACATATTTACAACAACAAGAGCAAACAGAGTTTGTCAAAGTTTTTCTTTATCACTTTCTGTTTATCAACTGAATTGCTTGAGGACAAGCAAATGTTTAAGCTTGGGGGAGTTGATACGTCTCTAGCGTATCTACTTTTCCAAACACTTTTGCCCTTGTTTTGGACTCTAACTTGCATGATTTGAATGGAACTAACCCAGACTGGCGATGTTTTTAGCAGAATTGCCATGGTGTTGTTTTTGTGCAGAAATAAAAAGTTCTCGAAATAACCTGAAAATCCACGGAGAATTGTTTTGGAAAATATAAAAAATATCCGCAGAAAGATCCAAGTCAGGGGGCCCACACCCTGTCCACGAGGGTGGGGGGCGCGCCCCCTCCCCCTGGGCGCCCCCTACCTCATGGGCCCCCTGATACTCCACTGACGTACCCCCGGACTCCATATATTCACTTTCGGGGAGAAAAAAACCAGGGAGAAAGAATTATCGTGTTATACGATACGGAGCCGCTGCCAAGCCCTAATCTCTCTCGGGAGCGCTGATCTGGAGTCCGTTCGGGGCTCCGGAGAGTGGAGATCGTCGCCATCGTCATCATCAACCTTCGTCCATCACCAATTTCATGATGCTCACCGATGTGCGTGAGTAATTCCATCGTAGGCTCGCTGGACGATGATGGATTGGATGAGATTTACCATGTAATCGAGTTAGTTTTGTTAGGATTTGATCCCTAGTATCCACTATGTTCTAAGATTGATGTTGCTATGACTTTGCTATGCTTAATGCTTGTCACTAGGGCCCGAGTGCCATGATTTCAGATCTGAACCTATTATGTTTTCATGAATATATGTGTGTTCTTGATCCTATCTTGCAAGTCTATAGTCACCTACTATGTGTTATGATCCGGCAACCCTGAAGTGACAATAATCGGGACCACTCCCGGTGATGACCGTAGTTTGAGGAGTTCATGTATTCACTATGTGTTAATGCTTTGGTCTGGTACTCTATTAAAAGGAGGCCTTAATATCCCTTTGTTTCCACTAGGACCCAGCTGCCACGGGAGGGTAGGACAAAAGATGTCATGCAAGTTCTTTTCCATAAGCACGTATGACTATATTCGGAATACATGCCTACATTACGTTGATGAACTGGAGCTAGTTCTGTGTCACCCTAGGTTATAACTTTTACATGATGAAGTGCATCCGACATAATTCTCCATCACCGATCCAATGCCTACGTGCTTTTAACATATTGCTTATTGCTTATTTACTTTCACGTTGCTATTATTACAAAAACTACAAAAAACACTACCGTTACTTTTATTGCTGTTACCGCTATCTCCATATTACTTTGCTACTAAACTACCTTGCTGCAGATACTAAGTTTCCAGGTGTGGTTGAATTGACAACTCAGCTGCTAATACTTAAGAGTATTCTTTGGCTCCCCTTGTGTCGAATCAATAAATTTGGGTTGAATACTTTACCCTTGAAAACTTTTGCGATCCCCTACACTTGTGGGTTATCAAGACTAGTTTGTGGTGCCGTTGCCGGGGAGCATAGGTCTATTCTTTAAGTCACTTGGAATTATATCTATTGATCACTATGAAGAATTTGAAGGACTCAAAAACCAAGACCTATCCCTCAACTACGAGGGGAGGTAAGTGTCGGGGAAACTGATCGCGTGCATGCTTCGATCCGCTCTTTGTGCATCCTCCGCCCCCTTGCCGTACCGAAAAGGGGCTCCGGTCCCATAGGTGTTCGAAACTGATCGCCCACTAACACCTATGGGACCGGAGCCCCTTTTCGGTACGGCAAGGGGGCGGAGGATGCACAAAGAGCGGATCGAAGCATGCACACGAGCAGTTTACCCAGGTTCGGGCCGCACGGATGCGTAAAACCCTACTCCTGCCTTGGTTTGTATTGTGTTCTTGGCTCGGGTGCGAGAGAGGCTACAATGCTTATCGCTAGCAACACCGAGCTTGAGAGTGATCGAAGATCGGAACCTCCTCTACGTTGCGCATGGGCCTCCTTTTATAGGTCGAAGGGGTCACCGACAGGTGGCAACGCAGATGAGGGTAAAAACGTAAAAATGGTGGTAGTTGGAACAGTGTATGCATAGTGCTTTATACCTAACCCTGACAGCAGGGGACAAGGGCATTAAATGCCCGTCGCCGTCGCCCCAAACAGTGCAAAAAAGTGTCCGTCAGGGCGTCTCCGTCCGCCACGATGGTGGCCTCGTCATCGCAGCTCGCCACCGCCACGTGCACCTGGAAGGGCCCCAGGGCGACGCATGGCCGGATGAGCTGGAGCGCGGGCACGTAGTGGAAGCTTGCCGCGGCTTGCGCCTTGCCACGGTTGTTAACTTGTCGCGCCCGGGAGCTTGTCGCTCCCCGGGCCTTGCCGGGACGCATGGTGCGTCGTGGCAAGTCTCCTGAAATGCTATGTTTGGCCTTCCTGGCAAGCTCCTCTTGCCAGGGTCTTGTGCCAAAGTGGTGGTCTTGAGCCTGGAGCGGCCTTCCCGGCAAGCTCCTCTCGCCGGAGTCTTGTTTCTTTAACTTGAATACTTTGTTCTTGAATGGCTACAAAGGAACCATAGTGGGCCTTGGCGGGCGCGTGGCAAGCCCTACCACGGGACGCTGCTACTGCCCGTGCACAAGTCGGGATACTAAGGTACCCCTACTTTAGTACACCGACAGTAAGGAACTGCCATCTAACTCTGCACTTGATTCTCCTTCTGTTATGAGTAAATTTGCGACACCTACTACTGCTATTGAATCTGATATGTCGTATGTTCTTGATGATGCCACTTCTGCAATGTATGATGAAACTACTTCTATGCCTGATAATACCGTGGCACTAGGTGAATTTATAGATGAACAAATTGCTAAGGTTAGGGAGAATGCAAATATTGAGACTGATAATATTTATGGAAGTGATGATGAAGCTTCTCCCCCTAGATATGAATTGCATGTTGTTCCTGAGGGTTATGTTATGGATGAAGAAACTGCTAGAGACTTTCTTGCTTGCAACGATAGATATGATCTTAGGAAATTATTAACCAAGCTTAAAGAAAAGTCCTTGAATGCTAGAATGAAACATGACCCTGCTTTTGCTACTTCGCCTATCTTTGTTACTGATAAGGATTATGATTTCTCTGTTGATCCTGAGTTTATTACTTTGGTTGAGTCTGATCCTTTCCATGGCTATGAATCTGAAACTGTTGTGGCACATCTTACTAAGTTAAGTGATCTAGCCACCCTGTTTACCAACGATGAAAATATTCGTTATTACTATATCCTTAAGTTGTTTCCGTTCTCGTTAAAGGGCGATGCTAAGGCTTGGTTTAATTCTCTTGATCATGGTTGTGTGCGTAGTCCCCAGGATATGATGTATTACTTCTCTGCTAAATATTTTCCTGCTCATAAGAAACAAGCTGCCTTACGGGAAATTTATAACTTTGTGCAAATTGAAGAAGAGAGTCTCCCACAAGCTTGGTGGAGGCTTCTTCAATTACTTAATGCTTTGCCTGATCATCCTCTTCAGAGGAATGATATACTTGATGTCGTGGAATTAGCACGGCAGATGTCCGGTTTAGAGGACTTAGGTGTGGAACCATCGCGCGGGTTAGGTTGAAGAGGTTAAAGCACACAAAGAACACAAAGGGTTTATACTAGTTCGGCCCCTTCGATGAAGGTAAAAGCCTACGTCTAATCTGGTTTGGTATTGCTTGGGCGTCGATGAACAGGGAGCAGATTGCTTGCCTGTCTCTCGACGGGTTGTTGCTTGTCCCTGAACCATCGCCGGGTCGTTCCTTTATATAGGAGGCAACGCCCGGTCTGGTTTACAGAGTCCCGAGGCCGGCTCATAATCATGTCCGCCTCGGTCTCTACTCTTTCCTCCTTGTACCTCAAGTTACATGATAGGACGGTTTGTAAACCATAAACTTTACACATGGGCCCTAAGCCTTCATGGGCCGTAACCTCTACTGAGCTTGTAACAACACAGCTACATTACCGTAATCCGGATCTCCCTAGCCGGTTTATACCTGCTAGTAATATCCCTGACATTAGGCCCCAGAGTGATTTGAACTTGTTCATGTCAGTCTTCTAAACCTTGCATAGACTTCTTTGTATCTTCTCTGTTTTGTAAACTGGCTATGACGTCATCTCCGGAAATTATTTTATTCGGTCGTGACATCACCTCCGCATTTATTGCGCATAGCTGTTTGTTACCTTTGTTTAAAGGCTATCCCGAAAATTGAGGCGGCAATGGAATCTTTATCCAATCTCTGACCTCCTCAAATCCCGCGCTTGCCGTTTCATCTCTCCAGTCTTTATAAATACAGCCCAGCCTTATCATTTTTCTTCCTTCCACACTTCTTCTTCCTCCGTCGCCCGAAGCTCCGCCGCTGCCTTCGAGCTCGTCGCCGTCGTCCAGCCAGGCCGCTGCATCACCCTGAAACGCGTCCAGAGCACTTTGCCGCCGTCTCCTTCCTTCTCAGGTATTCCTCTCTTCTTGCTGTAGATCTTTAATCTAGGGTTCCTCCATTGCTTCCGCCATGAAAGCTCGAATCTTTGCTGTTCGCCTCTGTAGATTATATTTGCAGTAGATTCAACCCCTAGATCTGTTTCGAATGTGCTCCTGATCCGTAATTTAAACTTAGATTCTGACTTTTAGACTCAACCTTTAGATTCGTTTGCTCTGTAGAAAACCTTCGTTGTTCTTCCTGTGTCAAACTTGCGTATATTTCATCTTATTCTTGCCGCTCAGATCCACTTTATTTTAGCCTTCTATAGAAACCTGTTTCTTCATCTTTGATAGATCTACAAGCTACTCGCAGGTTTAACCAATCATATATTCCTCTTGCAAAGATTTAACCATGAGCCCGACGGTTTAGCTTCCTCTTTTTGTCTATCATAAACCGGTAGCAATTCGTTTCACATCTGCTTCCGGGTTGCCAACGCCATTAGTCCCCTGTCTAAACCGTCGATATAACTTGATAGTACACTCCGGTTTATGCTTCAGTACTTAATAATCCGGATTTTGCACCGTACCTTTTCAGCTTTTTCCTTCTGCTCAGATGACTGCCAAACAGTTTGTTTGTTGCAACTGGGCTCCTTCCCGCATCACGGAAGAAGACTTAACCAATGCCGCTTCAATTGGTACTCTAGGCCCTAAAGCGGTTCTGAAATGGCGGGCCCCAGGAAATGAATGTCCTCCTACCCCTAAAGAAGGAGAAGTCATTGTTTTCTTTGATCATATGGCCCGGGGTTTTAGCCCTCCTGGTTCAAAAAATTTCCGGGATGTGCTGGCCGCTTTTCAGCTCCATCCTCAGGACATAGGTCCAAATTCCATATCAAACGTCTGCAATTTCCAAGTCTTCTCCGAAGTGTACCTTCAAGAAGAACCGTCAGTGGACTTGTTCCGGGATTTTTTCCACTTAAACCGGCGGACAGAGTTTACTGCCGGACCACATCAAGAGATGGGCGGTGTCAGTATTCAGAAGAGAAGAGACGTGGTCTTTCCTCATGCTGCTCTCCATACACACCCCAAAGACTGGAACCAATCCTGGTTTTATTGCAAGGATACCTCGCCTGAAGGAGAAAACCCACTGCCGGGTTACCGCGAACATCGTCTTCCTGAGGATCATCCCCTGCCGCAGCGTCTTACTTCCTCGGAGCGGGCCCAGTTTACCCCTCAGCTTGCCAAGCTTAAGGCCTTTATGGCCAATGGTTTGACCAGAGTGGATTTCGTCCGATGTTGGCTTGCCTGGAGTATCCTTCCTTTGAGCCGGCGCTCCGGTTTGATGTATGAGTATACCGGAAAGACGGATGACCCTCAACGCCATATTGATATAGTGCTTCCTGAGAAGGAAGCCATTGAATCCGCAAAGAAAATGCTCAATATTTCTCTAGAAGAGTGTAGCCAAACCGGATTGGCTCCATACTATGAGAAAAACAAGCTGCCAGCCGTAAGTTTTTTCTGACCTCTTCTGTTTGTTTCTAATCCGTTCATATCAATTATTTTCTATTTATCTTTCATCTTCTGCACAGGCCAACGATCCTTTTTGGAAAAGAAAATCTCAGGACAAGTCTGGTAAACAGCCACGCCGGAAGACTTGTGCTGTCAAGAAGAAGAAGGCAGCTGCTGGCTCCGGTTCACACCTTGAGGAGGAGGATCCGGATTTTGAGGTATGAGTTGTTCCTGATATGTTTTGATTTCTCTTAATCCAGATTTATGTTAACAGTGTCTTCTCACAGGATTTGGCTGAAGGAAGCAAAGCGGCAGAAATTGAGGTAATCTCTCTTTCTTCAGATTCTGAACCGCCGGTGCCCAAAACTCGTCGGGCATCTCGGAAGTACCCTTTTTCTCATCCTTACGCTCAACTGGACCCTAAATTTCTTTTGAAGAAGCAGCAACATGAAGCAAGACGGACTACGCGCCATAGTGGCCATGTCGTAGAATCTTCCGGAATATCTCTCACTCCGGCTCGCAGGTGCCGCTCTGAGGTTTTACTTTTTCCAACTCTTCTCCATCCAAAGGCCGGACTTATACGCAAACCCCTTAAACCGTCTGATCCTAACTATCAGGAGACACCTTTGTCATCTTCTGGCGAATCAACTGCCACACAGGTCCCTGTACTGAAAACTGTACCTGGGTAAGTCCCTTTCCACATCCGGTTTATATTTGTATTTGTTCCTTTATAATTCTGATTGCTTCTTCAATTTCTTTCAGCAAGCCTAAGCCTAGCAAAAAGGCAAAGGCCACCAAAACGGCTGCCGAGATTGCTGCTGCTGATCCGGTGGCTGATCCGGATGACGTCATCCCCCCAGAGAGCGAGCCTGCAATTCAGCTTGATGATCCTGCTCCCATGGACCATGACTACATTGCTGCTCCTGAAGATACAAATGTAGAAGATGTCCTTGAACCGGCGAGTCCTGTCCGGGTTAGCCCTCCTCGGACTAGCCCGGCTCCTGCTAGTCCGGCTCGTACTGCTGCCCCTTCGCAGCCAACCACTGATTCTTCTCCGGATGTTCAGGTAACCGGGATAGGTTTTACCGCTCCTGCTGAGCCTATCATCTTGGCCAAGCACACTGCTAAAGCGGAGAAGCTTCAACAAGAGAAGAGCAAGTGGAGCACGGACTTGTCCAACTATGCCGAATTGAGTGCCCAGGAACTTTATTCCGGGTATTTGAACCGGCTTCATACCAGCCGCAACTATGAACTGGGCTTGGTTAATATGATGAAGGACAAATACGAGGTACCTTACTTGTCTTTGCTTTTGCTTTCTTTATACTTCTGTCTATGTCATAGTAGCCCCCAAGTTCCGGTTTAGCTTCGTTGTAGGTGAACCGGTACTTCCAAATGTATGAAAATGAATCTTACATTAGCCCCCAAGTTCCAGGGGCATAACTTGCTTTATGTGCCTAGGACTTGTCTGAATCTCTCTTTTGATACTTCAACTGCCCATTAGCCCCCAAGTGTCAAGTAGATAACTTGGTTATGTGCTTGTGACTTGTCTGAGTTTCTCTTTTGATACTTCAGCTGCCCATTAGCCCCCAAGTGTCAAGTGGATAACTTGGTTATGTGCTTGAGACGTGTCTGAACTGTCATCTATTCCACTTGATTTTCTTGTAGGCTGACTTGACCCGGAGGGCTGTAGAAATAACTGAGCTCCGGAATAGACTTGTTGTGACTGAAACTGCCTCTTCCAAAGCCAAAGATGATCTGGCGCTAAGCTTAACCAATGCTGAACAATTGAAAAAAGATTTTGAAGCGGAGCGATCAGTCTGGGAAGTGTAGAGGAACGCCCTTGAGAAAAGGGCAAGGATGCTGAAGAGGCCCTTAATCCGGTAACGCAAGAGCTGACCGGTTTAAGGCAGCAAATAGAGCTTATGACCTCTGCCATCTTTGGTGAGCACTTAATTTTCCTATGCTTTCATCTCTGCAATTTTTACTCTGCTCCGGTTTAACTGTAATAATTATATGTAGGGCGACGCGTCACCCATCTTGGGGATGATCTCCGGAAGAAACTCAAGGCTTCTTATACTCTGGTTGAGCAGCTGTATTCCAGCACTCAAAGGATTATATGTGCAATGTCCCATTATAAAGCGTCCCCCACTACTATCCAAGGTACTTTAGAGAAGCTTTCTATACTGCCTGTACGCTTGGAAGAAGTGAAGAAATCTGCTGCACGGGCCGGTTCTCTTGTAGCGCTGACTAGAGCCAAGGCGTGGGTTCCGGACTTTGATCCAGAGGAAGCTATGAACGGGTACCCTAGCAATAAGGAGGATGGATCTGCCTTCTCTGGCAAAGACCTTCATGCTTTGACTAAAGAAATGCGTCCACTTGCGAGCAAGCTTGCTGATGAAGCGGACCTGACTAGGTATCATCCGGCATATGACTTAAAGAATGAGCGGGTGGACCGGCCGGTTTATGACACCGAGAATCTAATCCCGCCAGTGCGCGCCCATACTTTCGCCCCAGATGTTGATCCGTCCGATCTCATTACTGAAGAGATGTACTTTCGTGCATTATCCAAGATCTACTGGCGCGTTCCCGATTTTCAGCCGCTTCAAGAGGACGAAGAAGTTCCGGAACAAGTCGATCCTCAGCCTTCGCAGCAGGAAGAAGCATAAGTCACTTCATTTTATTTTTAGCTGCTGTAATCCGGCGCCGAAAAACTTTAATCCGTCCAGGCCTTCAAGTGCCTTGTAATAGAATAGCTCGAAACATTGCTTATCTTAACTCGGATGTCATAATTTTGATTTGGCGTCTGCCAATTTGAATCCTTTGTCTGCTATGGTTGATCCTTTATATTATCTGTATCTGCATAGATAACACTTAAAAAATGTCCTGGCGGTTTACCGCCGGACCGATTAAAGTGCTCTCATATGTATATAGATATCGAACGAGTATCTGCTTTATACCAAAAATAATTTCATACATTTGATTAAATATGCTTGACATCCTTAATCCGGTGAACATTGTAATTTCTGAGGAAGCTCTTGGCTCTGTTGGTATTTGCCCAATGATTATTCTGGGTTATAATAACTACCGGTTTGAATCATGTTGGTGCTCTATGACCAGACTTTTTATACTTATGTGGTCAACTTTTCAGCTGCCCAGCTCCGGATCAAAAACCATAGAAAACATTGAAAAATCACAAAACACAAAACACAGTTTGCAAATAAGACCATGTAGTCGAGGCTTTTTACGAGCTGCCAGGCTCCATATGTGCCAATCAATGGGTGCGACCCAAAGGGCTATGATTTTTTCTTTTGCCATCAAAGGATGTACTCCAACGGGTAAGAACTGTTTCTTTTGCCATCAAAGGATGTACTCCAAGGGACAAGAACATATTTTCTTTTGCCATCAAAGGAATTAATCAACCAAGGGGCAAGAATTTTTGCATTTGCCATCAAAGGAAGTACCCCTAGGGACAAGAACGTTTTTTTCTTTTGCCATCAAAGGAAGTAATCAACCAAGGGGCAAGAATTTTTGCATTTGCCATCAAAGGAAGTACCCCTAGGGACAAGAACAATTTATTCTTTTGCCATCAAAGGAAGTAATCAACCAAGGGGCAAGAATTTTTGCATTTGCCATCAAAGGAAGTACCCCTAGGGACAAGAACAATTTTTTCTTTTGCCATCAAAGGAAGTAATCAACCAAGGGGCAAGAATTTTTGCATTTGCCATCAAAGGAAGTACCCCTAGGGACAAGAACAGTTTTTTCTTTTGCCATCAAAGGAAGTAATCAACCAAGGGGTAAGAATTTTTGCATTTGCCATCAAAGGAAGTACCCCTAGGGACAAGAACAGTTTTTTTTCTTTTGCCATCAAAGGAAGTAATCAACCAAGGGGCAAGAATTTTTGCATTTGCCATCAAAGGAAGTACCCCTAGGGACAAGAACATTGTTTGCCAATCGATGGATGTAATCCAAAGGGCGCTGACATGAAGACAATCATGTAAATCAGTCCAGAAGAGATTTAAGCGAGGATGCACATGTGATCTGTAGCCCCCTAGTGATCCTGGAGGTAGGGTTCCTACGAAGGAGTTGCATTTGAAAGGCAAGTCCTGTTTGCTCCCTTATAGTATTGTCCTGCATAACAAAATAAACTGTTCGAAATATCTGTATTAACTTTCATAAGACACTTATTTAGAAGAAAAAAGGCTGGTCCCCCGGTTTACCAGGGGTGCCGGTTTATTTATTAATCATAATATATATAGGATACATAGAGCGGAGCTCATGGCTCAGGTGTAGTAAGGCCGTAGGAGGGCAATGTTCCACGGCCTCTTCGTCTCTTTTTCTGATGTCCGTGAGTCTTTGTGCTCGCGAACGTCCACCAGGTAGTATGAACCATTGTGTAGGTTCTTGCTGACCACAAAGGGTCCTTCCCAAGGTGGGGATAACTTGTGCATATCCGTCTGGTCCTGGATGAGCCGGAGTACTAAGTCCCCCTCCTGGAACGTCCTGGTTTTAACCCGGCGGCTGTGATATCTGCGCAGGTCCTGCTGATAAATTGCAGATTGTGATGCTGCTATGTCACGCTTTTCATCCAGCCGGTCCAAGATGTTAGTCTTGCTTGCTCATTGGCCGCTTCAACATAAGCTGCCACCCGTGGTGAATCATGGCGGATATCACTTGGAAGAACCGCTTCAGCACCGTACACCATGAAGAAAGGTGTGTAACATGTGGACCTATTTGGCGTAGTATTGATGCTCCAGAGGACAGAGGGCAATTCCTCAACCCCGCACCCTGGTGTTCTTTGCAAGGGAGTCATAAGCCGGGGCTTGATACCTCGCAAAATCTCTTGATTGGCCCTTTCAGCTTGGCCATTGGATTGAGGGTGAGCCTACAGAAGATACATCTAAGCGTATATGCTCCTTTTGACAAAACTCTTCCATCTCTCCTTTAGATAGATTGGTGCCATTGTCAGTGATAATGTTGTGTGGAAAGCCAAACCGGAAAATTACCTTCTTGATGAATTTAACCGCTGTTGCCGCATCACACTTTCTCACAGGCTCTGCCTCAATCCACTTGGTAAACTTATCCACTGCGACCAACAGGTGAGTTTTTTGATCTTGAGATCGTTTAAAAGGCCCAACCATATCAAGCCCCCAAGTCGCAAATGGCCAAGTAATTGGAATCATCCGTAGCTCCTGTGCCGGAATAAGAGCACGCCGTGAAAATTTCTGACAGGCATCGCATTTCCGGACTAGATCCTCTGCATCAGCATGGGCTGTCAACCAGTAGAACCCATGACGGAAAGCTTTAGCTACTAAGGATTTTGAACCGGCGTGATGACCACAATCCCTTCATGAATCTCTCGAAGGATGTCACAGCCTTCCTCGGATGATACACACCGCTGAAACGCTCCAGAAACGCTGCGGTGATGGAGTTCTCCATTTACAATTGTCATGGATTTGGACCGCCGGATTATCTGCCTTGCTTCAATCTCATCATCTCGCAACTCTCCTCGGCTTAGATACGCCAAGTAAGGGAGTGTCCAATCCGGAATAACATGAAGTGCCGCAACCAGTTGTGCTTCCAGATCAGGAACAGCCAAATCTTCCTCTGATGGTACCTGAACTGATGGACTGTTGTAATGCCCAGGATGGGACTATATCTCCTACGTGTCGAGGCACGACTTAGAGATATAAGCCCATGCTGGAATGATCGCAAGTTTGGTACCTTTGCACATCTCATGTAAAAAATGGGGATGGAAAACTGAAAAGATAGTTGGCTTACACTCGCCACGTCACACAAATTCATTACATATCCATTCGTCATACAAAAGAACATCACAGCCCATCTAAGGGTAAAATCCAAATATCAAGATACCAAACATAACATAAACCATAGGTCTAGATCGAATCCTAGTAGAAGAACCACTACTGATCATCGGGATAACGGACATAGTAACGGCTACGCTCCTCGTCGTACTCCCAGTCTAGCTCAGTGCCATCGCCTGGATAGCTCACCATCGTACCTGCATCTGGTGTGGTGGAGTAACTGTGAGACACAGAGGACTCAGCAATCACGTTCCCGGGTAACATGACTATCTAAGCCTTGGGTGTGGAACAAGGCTGAAGAAAGAATAAGAATAAGTGGTTGCAGCAGCACTAGCATAGCTTACGTAAAATAGAGCGAGATGAGAAGGTGCCTCGGTCGAGAGATGATCACTAAGTGATCCTAAACTAATCAAGTCAAACATAACCCCACCGTGTTCATCTCCTGAAGCCCCTTCGGAAAATGACAGTCACGATACACATGCTGGTAGTGTATTGGAACATGGTGTCAAGTTTTCTACAACCGGATATTAACAAGCTCCCATCTGCCACATAACCGCGGGCACGGCTTTCGAAAGTTCATAACCCTGCAGGGGTGTTCCAACTTGGCCCATGACAAGCCCACGATCCGTGGAGTCGCAACTCCAAGGTGGGAAGACCCGAGTATTCTCGGAATCCCGTGCTCAAGATACTCCGAACTAAGGTAAGGCTAATCCAGCAAATCCTTCCGGGGTGCCGACACCCTGACAATAGCCGCGCGTATCTAGTCTCAGGCCACGACCGGATGGGCGATTCTACATGTGTATACCAGATACCTCGGGTTTCCCCAAGGCGGCCCCGCAGAACCCCCGTTTCGGACCAACACTCATGTGGAGCACTGGCCCGGGGTTGTTGATTAAAATAAAAGGGATAGCTAGTCCCTTTGCAAGTTTTATTAGTTATTAGGCGAATAGTACCAATGTTGGGACTTGCTGGAAAAGACTTAGCACTTAGCGGTTTATCGAGGGGGTCCCATAACCCCAACCGTGTGAGGAACGCATAATCAAGGAACATAACACCGGTTTATACGGTTCCTAGCGGCATGAGTGGAACAAATCACCAAGCAAAAGGCTTAGCCTTCCACCCATTGCTAATATATAGATGATTTCATTTAAGCATTTATATAGTGTGATATAACCCGTCAAACTGCAACATGAAGCAAGCACCTTCAACTTCACCTGCAACTAGCAACGCTATAAGAGGGGCTGAGCGAAGCCTACGTATAGCCAATCAATGGTTTGCATAGGTAGGGTGGTTAGACATGATCATGGTTACAAGTAGGAGGCTGACATGAAAGACATGGGCATCGAGGCAAAACTATAGATCGAGACTTCTAGCAATAGGCAAAAATAGTAATGGTATCCGGGTTCGGTCATCTTGCCTGAAGAGTTGTCGATGGGATCGTAAGAGGGGTCCTCGTTCTCAAGCTCGGTGGTAACCTCGTTCTCGTACTCGTACTCAGCTTCCGGCTCTACTCAACACAAACACACAAGGCACGGAATCAACAAGATGCAATGCGCACACAAAATATGATGGATGCATGACTGATGCACTAAGGGAGCACACGGAGCATGACAAGATGCGATCAAGCAAAATGCTTCAAAACATGATAACAATAGGATATTATGAATCTACATGAAAAATCACACAAGTTTCATATAGGACTTGCTGCAATCGGAGCTACGGGCTAAAAGTTACACACAAAACAATAAACATGCGAAAGCTGAAAATTACAGCCACATAGCAACTTCGGAGCAATAGATAAATGAGCTACAGCACTCAAACATCATGGCAAAGAGTATGGACATAAACTAGACATATCCTACAGCAAATAAGTCCATTGGAGCAACCCCAAAGGAGCCACAGATCAATAGCAACAAGCTTGGACATATTGAACTTGATAACAAAATCCTGACAGCAGTATTTTATTGCAACTTGGGAGCAAAAGTTAAATATGCTACAGCCACTCAAATAAGCATGTGAGAGAATGAATGGATAGCCAACAATATATACTACAAGGAACCATCAAGAGTCACCCCAAAACTATCATGGATTGGCCTAGAACATCAAGCAAACGTGGCATCTGGAAATTACAGATTCCAGACTTAGTGAAATTTCACTAAGTGTTAAAACAGCAGTTTCATCATGGCATCTTTGAGAGAAAGTTTAAGTCACCTCAAAACTAAACATGGCAAGTGGTAAGCACCACAGCAAAGTACACATGATGGTGAATCCAAAACACCTAAGCATGCATCAAGGGGACAAACACAACGATAGCAATGAGCTCAACAAAATGACATCTCATAACAAGTTTAACAACATAACAGCCACATAGCACTTTGCAACGGAGATAAACAGGTCAAGATTAATTCTATCATGCAAGCCTAGTCAAACAACATATAGAGCTTGACAAGACGAACACGTGGACATCTCATTTGCATCATTTGGATAAACATGCAAAAAGTTATCACATTGCAAAGATGGCATTAAAACATCTACTAACAGCAGTTTTTAACAAGATGCACTCTTGCAACAGATTTTTAAGCATCTAGGTGATCTCAAATAGGCATGGCATAAAGGAATTAAATGTAGTACAAGTCTCCACGAACATCTGGACATCTCATTTGCGCAAAACGAACCACCACACAAAAAGTTAACATCATTTGAAATCAGCATCAGACAGGTAAAAAAATACTGGGGACTTAGAGAAAATAGCAACCTCCCAGATCTGGAAAGTCAACGCAGGCTCTGGGCTTCGGGCGGAGCGGGTCGGAGAAGCGGATCGGGCCCGCTAGGCGGAACCGGATCGGGCGGAGGCCTATCGGGCCGGGTCCACGGGCTGCAGGCGGGGAGGTCGAACGGATCGGGGAGATCGCTCGGGGATATCCCGATCGAGCCTGGCGACCGGCGGCTGGGCTTGGGCCGGCCTGGCGCCCGGCGGGTGGAGCAGTGGAGGCCTGGCTGGCCACGGGTTGGCTGGGCCCGCGAAGAACTGGCCCAGGCGGGGCGCAGCGATGGGATCTGGATCGCGATCGGGGAGCAGCCTGGCTCCCCCGACCGAACGGCGGCGGCGGCCTCTCGAGCGCCTGGCGCGGCGGCTGGCTTGGGCCAGGAGGAGGCGGCCCACCTGCGCTGGAGTGGCGCGCTGCTGGGCCTAGGGTTACGGCCCAGGCGGTTGGTGGCGATTGGATCGGGGCGGGGAATCCTCACGTTCCCGAGCGACGGCGGCTGGTGAGCGAAGTAGCGGCTGGCGGCGGCTGGAGGCGCGGCGGGGCTCGGTCCCGGCCGGCGATGAGATGGGGCGGCGGCGCCCGGCCGGGGCGGCGGCGGTGCCCGGCCGGCGCGGCGAGGCGGCGGTGACTAGGTGGTGGTGCGGCTGTGAGGTGGCCGGGAGGGATCTCCGGCGAGGTGGCGCGGTGGTCCGGCGAGCTGCTCCGGCGGGGCTCCGGCGAGCTTCGGCCGGAGTGGAGAGAGAAGAGGCTGGAGGTAGGAGAAGTGGCTAGGGTTTCCTTGTTTTGGGGCAAAATTTGAGGAAGGTGGACAAATATATAGGCACAAGGAGCTAGGGTTGTCCAAATGAGGTGTGGTTTTCGGCCACGCGATTAGAATTGGATGGCCTAGATGAAGGGAGGGGTTTGGGCTGGTTTGGTGGGCTGTTGGAGGGGTGTCTTGGGCCTCAAAGTGGAGGCACTTTTAGCCGACGAGAATAACTGTTGGAGCACCAAACGAACTCCAAACGCGACGAGATTTGACAGGCGGGTTACACACACCAAAACAACAACACCCGACAAGTCTCGCGCCAAACCGGTAACGTTACACGGCCAAACACCAAAGTAGGCCTCGGGGACGCCACGGACACGTGAGGGAGCTCCGAAACGCGAAACGAACAACGGGAAGGAACGCGAAGAACCGGATGCAAACAACAACACAAATGCGATGCAATGCTCATGACTACATGATATGAATGAATGCCACACACGCACACAACAAAACGACGAAAACCCGAAAGACAGAGAACCCGAAATGGAATTGATGAAGTCAGAGATACATATATTGCCCAAAAGGGAAAGTATTACATCCGGGGCATTACAAACTCTCCTCTACTACAAAAAGATCTCTACCAGAGATCTAGGACTAGAAAAAGGAAGGGTACTCGGAATGAAGATGATCTTCTCGTTCCCACGTAGCTTCTCGGTTGGTATGGTGTGACCACTTGACTTTCAAGAATTTGATGGACTTGTTGCGGGTCTTGCGCTCGGTTTCTTCGAGAATAGCAACGGGATGCTCTCGGTAAGACAGGTCATGTTGAAGATCAATCTCTTCAAACGGAATCATGCGTCAGGATTCTTGAAGCACTTGCGGAGTTGAGACACATGAAACACATCATGAACATTGGCGAAGTTGGAAGGGAGCTCAAGTTGATAGGCTAGATCGCCTCTTTTGCCAAGGATCTTGAAAGGCCCGACGTATCTAGGAGCAAGCTTTCCTTTGATACCGAATCTTTGGGTGCCTTTCATCGGAGAAACACGGAGATAGACATGATCACCATTGATGAAAGCCAAATCACGATGCTTGCCGTCATAGTAGCTCTTCTGACGCGACTGAGCGGCCTTGAGATTCTCACGTATGACTTTGCACATCTCTTCGGCTTCTGAGATCAAGTCATTGCCAAGAAGTTGACGTTCGCCTGTCTCGGACCAGTTGAGAGGGGTACGACACTTTCTGCCATAGAGGATTTCAAACGGAGCTTTGTCGGCACTTGCTTGAAAGCTGTTGTTGTAAGAGAACTCGGCAAATGGAAGGCAATCTTCCCATTTCATGCCAAAAGATATGACACAGGCTCTGAGCATGTCTTCTAGAATCTGATTCACTCTCTCGACTTGACCACTAGTCTGAGGGTGAAAAGCAGTGCTGAACCTGATCTTAGTGCCCATGGCGGACTGAAAGGAGTCCCATAACTTTGAAGTGAACAAACTTCCACGGTCTGAGGAGATAACTTGAGGGATGCCATGTAAAGACACAATTCTGGAAGTGTACAACTCTGCCAATTGAGCTGCATTGATGGATTCTTTGACTGGAAGGAAGTGAGCGACTTTGGTAAGCTTGTCAATCACCACGAAGATAGAATCATTCCCTCTCTTGGACTTAGGAAAGCCAGTGACGAAATCCATTTCAATGTGGTCGAATTTCCACTCGGGAATAGGAAGAGGTTGGAGAAGACCGGCTGGACGTTGATGCTCTACCTTCACTCTTCTGCAGACATCACATTCATTCACGAATTGGGCAATCTCCCTTTTCATGCGTGTCCACCAGTAAGATTGCTTGAGGTCTTGGTACATCTTGGAACTGCCAGGATGAATGGAAAGGAGGGAATCATGTGCTTCTTCCATTATGAGTTTCCTGAGATCACCTTTGGGAACAACAAGTCTGTCCTCAAAGAACAAGGTATCTCTCTCATCAATGCGATAGCACTTATATTTCGGATCACCCTTTGCAATACCATGTTTCACTTTCTGCACCATGGCATCACTGAGTTGGGCCTCACGGACCTGTTCTTCCAAGGTAGGAGCAACTTGAAGATTTGCAAGAAAACCCTGCGGAACAACTTGGAGGTTGAGCTTCCTGAATGCTTCACAAAGCTCCGGCTGGAACAACTTGATAAGAAGGCTGTTGCAATATGCCTTTCTGCTCAAAGCATCTGCAATCACATTCGCCTTGCCAGGAGTGTATTCAATGTTGGGATCATTCTCTTGGATCATTTCAACCCAACGAGTCTGGCGGAGGTTCAGATTCGGCTGTGTGAAGATGTACTTCAAGCTCTTGTGATCGGTGAAGATGTCAACTTTTCTGCCCAACAGGAGATGTCTCCACGTAATCAGAGCATGTACCACAGCTGCTAGTTCAAGATCATGTGTGGGGTAGTTCTTCTCACTTGGCTTCAGCTGACGAGAAGTGTATGCCACAATTCTCTTGTCTTGCATAAGCACGCCACCAAGTCCTTGAAGAGAAGCATCAAAGAATACTTCATAGGGCTTGGACTCATCTGGAGGAGTTAGAACTGGAGCAGAGACGAGCTTTTCTTTGAGAGTTTTGAATGCCACTTCACACTCTGGAGAGCAGTCGTACTTGACATTCTTCTGCAGCAAGTTGGAGAGAGCCTTGGCAATCTTGGAGAAGTTCTCAACGAACCTTCTGCAATAGTTGGCAAGACCAAGAAAGCTTCGGAGTTGCTTGATGTTCTGAGGAGCTTCCCAGTTGACAATTGCTTCAACTTTCTCGGGGTTTACCGCAATACCGTCAGCAGAGATGATATGGACCAGATACAAGACCTTATCGAGCCAAAATTCGCACTTGTAGAAGTTGGCATAGAACTTATGTTCACGGAGTCGGTCGAGAACAAGACGGAGGTGCTTTTCGTGATCTTCTTCATTCTTGGAAAATACCAAAATGTCATCCAGATACACAAGCACAAACTCGCCGGTGTAGGGGTTGAAAATGTAGTGCATCATTCTCGAGAAGGTAGGAGGAGCATTGGCGAGACCAAAGGACATGACCGTATAGTCGAATGAGCCGTAGCTCGTTCTGAAAGCAGTCTTGTGGATATCCTCCTCGTGAATGCGAATTTGGTGATAGCCCATGTGAAGGTCGAGCTTAGAGAACACTTTAGCTCCTTTGAGCTGCTAGAACAGTTCGTTGATGTTGGGGAGCGGATACTTGTTCTTTATTGTCTTCTTGTTCAATGGCCGGTAATCAACGCAGAGACGCTCCGTGCCATCCTTCTTCTTGACAAATAAGACACCACAGCCCCAAGGAGACGTACTAGGCCTGATCAGACCTAAACGTTCCTGATCATCAAGCTGCTTCTTCAACTCCTTCAATTCTCCAGGAGAGAGCATGTACGGACGCCGGCATGCTGGCTCAGTACCCGGCTCGAGTTCGATGACGAACTCCACTTGACGGTGTGGAGGCATGCCTGGAAGTTCTTTAGGAAAGACGTCTTGGTATTCGATAACCACCGGAATTTGAGAGATGGCATTAATCTCGCCCTTATCATTGAGAGAGAAAAGCCTGATAGTGTTATCCCTGGCGGCGAAGATAATCACATCATCATCGGAATGAGTAATCTTGACTTCCTTCTGTGCACAGTCAATCTGAGCGTCATGCTGAGAAAGCCAGTCCATTCCGAGGATAAGGTCGATGTCGGAATTGCCAAGAACCACCGGTTGAGCCAGAAAGTGATAATCACCCATGCGAATAGAAACATCCGGAGCATATATACTGGAATGCATCTGCTTTGTTGGAGAAGAAATTGCCAATTACCTTGGTAAAGCTGCTGTGACCACGCTATGCTTGGATGCAAATGGGTATGACATGAAAGAATGTGAAGCACCAGAATCAAATAACACTTTTGCAGGAAAAGAGTTCACTGGAAGGTTACCCAAAATCACATCAGAAGAATTCTCCGCTTGCGCTGCATTCATCAGATTCACCCTTGCTGCCTTTGGATCATGCCTGACAATAGCCGAACTGACAGGTGGAGGAGGTGGAAGGCGCTTCGGGTTGGGGCACTTGTTGGCATAGTGACCCTTCTTGCCACACTTGTTGCACACCACATCTGAGAGAGGACGGAAATGAGAACCACTTGACTTGGAACCTTGAGACTGAAACTGATTCTTCGGCTGGTTGCTCGGGTTGGGTGGGTGGGAGAAACCACGACCATCGGAGTTCTTGTTGTTGTTGTTGTTGTAGGGAGCTCGAATCACTGGAGGAGGAGGAAGCCAAAATTTCTGTTGCTTCGCGACGACTTGAGAAGATGAGGAGGAGTGAACGGCATCTCGAATCCTCTTTTTAGAAGCCTCCATCTTGAGCTGGGCTGCCTCTTGCTTGAGCGCCATGTTATAGAATTTGTCAAACTCCTCGGGTTCGAACAAGGTGAGAGCAAGTTGAAGTTCATCCTTGAGACCTCCGCGGAACTGATAGATCTTGCTCTTGGCATCTGGTATGTCTTGCTTAGCATAGCGTGCGAGGTTTTGGAACTTGACATTATACTGGTAGACAGTCATAGAGCCCTGCTTCAGGTTGCGGAATTGCTCACGCATACCCTCGATGACACTTGTTGGAATGTGGCGAGAGCGAAAGTCCTTGCAGAAATCCTCCCAAGAGATCACACGACCTGGCCTGGAGTCTTTGTACTGTTGCCACCAGTCAGCTGCTTGGTCCTTGAGTTGGAAGGCTGCAAACTTCACATAGTCCTCTTCCCTTACGTTACTGCACTCAAAATGCTTCTTGATATCGGTTAACCAATCTTCAGCATCAAGATGGTCGACACAGTAACTGAAAGCTTTTGGTTGATTGGCCAAGAACTGGTTGAGAGTAGCATGGTGCTGTTGGTTGAAGAGATTGCCTTGATTACCCTGAGCACCCTGATTAGCTTGATTAGCTTGCATCTGCTGCATCATCTGCATCAACATCTGGGTGTTCTGATTTGTAGTCTGCATAATCGCTCTCCAAGCCTCGGACGGAGGAGGAGGGGAAGGTGGACGGTCTGGAACCTCTTCACCCTCTGGGTTAGCGTTGGGAACTCGTTTCGAAGCCATCCTGAAAGAGATGACCACGAATCAGCAATTGATTGACAGAAGGTATAAGCTGAAACAACGGATTGAAATGCAACATAGTCTTCACAAGAATCATTCGAACAAGAGGAACGAATGAAATTCTCAGCTTAATGATAACATCAATCTTCACGAGAAGCCACATAGGGAAAAAAAGGATAAATAAGAAAAAAAACAAGGTACGGATGGAACAAAGACAAGATAGGAGCTTCGTTCTAACATCTTTGTGCTGAAAGCTTATGAACGCGTTACGAAAGGGTTTTGCAATCCCCGGATCAGCATAGCCAAGGACCCTTTAAGATGCAACTCCCGATCGGAACATCGGTCATAAAACCACTTCACTCAATGTAGAACCCCGAACTCGCTAACCTGCATTCGTTGGAAGAATGCCTACGATCTACTGGATAAACCCACCTATTAATTTCCGAAAGTTTCCAGTTATGCAATCAGGTGTTGGGGATACAGGGGAAGCACCGCGCAATCAACTCTAAACCTACATCCAGCTGTATCCATCCTTCAACACATAACCATTCTTTCTCGGAAACTGTCTACCTCGGACCTTTGAAAAGCATCCACTATACCAAGCTATGGCAATACTCCCGAACAACCTCCCCAGTACTGGGTGATGTCGGGGTTATCTTGCCACTAACCGTATAGGAGAGATTTTCGATGTCGGTCGTCTTAAGTATTTAGTACTGTCGCGATATGCTTGTGACGACAATACCCCGAAGCTCAACTCCCCGGGACACTGCCACAACCCCTAATGTCAGGAGGCATCGAGAACAATATTCTCGTCACAAGAACATCGAGACAATCCCACAATACTCGCGAGATTCCTAAAAAAAAATTGGTGCAATTTTTTGAAAGTAGAAGAGGCAAGAGTAGTCGTCAGGAGTCCTCACCAGAGAGAAAGGGGACAAGAAGCAAAGAAATCATACTCTCCGATATAATATAGGACTCAAAATATTTTCAGTGTCTGCCTAGACTCGACCGTCAACGATTCGATCAATTAGTGGGGGCTTCTAGGTCGGTGAAGGCTCTGATACCAACTTGTAATGCCAAGGATGGGACTATATCTCCTACGTGTCGAGGCACGACTTAGAGATATAAGCCCATGCTGGAATGATTGCAAGTTTGGTACCTTTGCACATCTCATGTAAAAAATGGGGATGGAAAACTAAAAAGATAGTTGGCTTACACTCGCCACGTCACACAAATTCATTACATATCCATTCGTCATACAAAAGAACATCACAGCCCATCTAAGGGTAAAATCCAAAAATTAGGATACCAAACATAACATAAACCACAGGTCTAGATCGAATCCTAGTAGAAGAACCACTACTGATCATCGGGATAACAGACATAGTAACGGCTACGCTCCTCGTCGTACTCCCAGTCTAGCTCAGTGCCATCGCCTGGATAGCTCACCATCGTACCTGCATCTGGTGTGGTGGAGTAACTGTGAGCCACAGAGGACTCAGCAATCCCGTTCCCGGGTAACATGACTATCTAAGCCTTGGGTGTGGAACAAGGCTGAAGAAAGAATAAGAATAAGTGGTTGCAGCAGCACTAGCCTAGCTTACGTAAAATAGAGCGAGATGAGAAGGTGCCTCGGTCGAGAGATGATCACTAAGTGATCCTAAACTAATCAAGTCAAACATAACCCCACCGTGTTCATCTCCCGAAGCCCCTTCGGAAAATGACAGTCATGGTACACACGCTGGTAGTGTATTGGAACATGGTGTCAAGTTTTCTACAACTGGATATTAACAAGCTCCCATTTGCCACATAACCGCGGGCACGGCTTTCGAAAGTTCATAACCCTGCAGGGGTGTTCCAACTTGGCCCATGACAAGCCCACGATCCGCGGAGTCGCAACTCCAAGGTGGGAAGACCCGAGTATTCTCGGAATCCTGTGCTCAAGATACTCCGAACTAAGGTAAGGCTAATCCAGCAAATCCTCCCGGCGTGCCGACACCCTGACAATAGCCGCGCGTATCTAGTCTCAGGCCACGACCGGATGGGCGATTCTATAGGTGTATACCAGATACCTCGGGTTTCCCCAAGGCGGCCCCGCAGAACCCCCGTTTCGGACCAACACTCATGTGGAACACTGGGCCGGGGTTGTTGATTAAAATAAAAGGGATAGCTAGTCCCTATGCAAGTTTTATTAGTTATTAGGCGAATAGTACCAATGTTGGGACTTGCTGGAAAAGACTTAGCACTTAGCGGTTTATCGAGGGGGTCCCATAACCCCAACCGTGTGAGGAACGCATAATCAAGGAACATAACACCGGTTTATACGGTTCCTAGCGGCATGAGTGGAACAAATCACCAAGAAAAAGGCTTAGCCTTCCACCCATTGCCAATATATAGATGATTTCATTTAAGCATTTATATAGAGTGATATAACCCGTCAAACTGCAACATGAAGCAAGCACCTTCAACTTCACCTGCAACTAGCAACGCTATAAGAGGGGCTGAGCGAAGCCTACGTATAGCCAATCAATGGTTTGCATAGGTAGGGTGGTTAGACATGATCATGGTTACAAGTAGGAGGCTGACATGAAAGACATGGGCATCGAGGCAAAACTATAGATCGAGACTTCTAGCAATAGGCAAAAATAGTAATGGTATCCGGGTTCGGTCATCTTGCCTGAAGAGTTGTTGATGGGATCGTAAGAGGGGTCCTCGTTCTCAAGCTCGGTGGTAACCTCGTTCTCGTACTCGTACTCAGCTTCCGGCTCTACTCAACACAAACACACAAGGCACGGAATCAACAAGATGCAATGCGCACACAAAATATGATGGGTGCATGACTGATGCACTAAGGGAGCACACGGAGCATGACAAGATGCGATCAAGCAAAATGCTTCAAAACATGATAACAATAGGATATTATGAATCTACATGAAAAATCACACAAGTTTCATATAGGACTTGCTGCAATCGGAGCTACGGGCTAAAAGTTACACACAAAACAATAAACATGCGAAAGCTGAAAATTACAGCCACATAGCAACTTCGGAACAATAGATAAATGAGCTACAGCACTCAAACATCATGGCAAAGAGTATGGACATAAACTAGACATATCCTACAGCAAATAAGTCCATTGGAGCAACCCCAAAGGAGCCACGGATCAATAGCAACAAGCTTGGACATATTGAACTTGATAACAAAATCCTGACAGCAGTATTTTATTGCAACTTGGGAGCAAAAGTTAAATATGCTACAGCCACTCAAATAAGCATGTGAGAGCATGAATCGATAGCCAACAATATATACTACAAGGAACCATCAAGAGTCACCCCAAAACTATCATGGATTGGCCTAGAACATCAAGCAAACGTGGCATCTGGAAATTACAGATTCCAGACTTGGTGAAATTTCACTAAGTGTTAAAACAGCAGTTTCATCATGGCATCTTTGAGAGAAAGTTTAAGTCACCTCAAAACTAAACATGGCAAGTGGTAAGCACCACAGCAAAGTACACATGATGGTGAATCCAAAACACCTAAGCATGCATCAAGGGGACAAACACAACGATAGCAATGAGCTCAACAAAATGACATCTCATAACAAGTTTAACAACATAACAGCCACATAGCACTTTGCAACGGAGATAAACATGCCAAGATTAATTCTATCATGCAAGCCTAGTCAAACAACATGTAGAGCTTGACAAGACGAACACGTGGACATCTCATTTGCATCATTTGGATAAACATGCAAAAAGTTATCACATTGTAAAGATGGCATTAAAACATCTACTAACAGCAGTTTTTAACAAGATGCACTCTTGCAACAGATTTTTAAGCATCTAGGTGATCTCAAATAGGCATGGCATAAAGGAATGAAATGTAGTACAAGTCTCCACGAACATCTGGACATCTCATTTGCGCAAAACGGACCACCACACAAAAAGTTAACATCATTTGAAATCAGCATCAGACAGGTAAAAAAAATACTGGGGACTTAGAGAAAATAGCAACTTCCCAGATCTGGAAAGTCAACGCAGGCTCTGGGCTTCGGGCGGAGCGGGTCGGAGAAGCGGATCGGGCCCGCTAGGCGGAACCGGATCGGGCGGAGGCCTATCGGGCCGGGTCCACGGGCTGCAGGCGAGGAGGTCGAACGGATCGGGGAGATCGCTCGGGGATCTCCCGATCGAGCCTGGCGACCGGCGGCTGGGCCTGGGCCGGCCTGGCGCCCGGCGGGTGGAGCGGTGGAGGCCTGGCTGGCCATGGGTTGGCTGGGCCCGCGAAGAACTGGCCCAGGCGGGGCGCAGCGATGGGATCTGGATCGCGATCGGGGAGCAGCCTGGCTCCCCCGACCGAACGGCGGCGGCGGCCTCTCGAGCGCCTGGCGCGGCGGCTGGCTTGGGCCAGGAGGAGGCGGCCCACCTGCACTGGAGTGGCGCGCTGCTGGGCCTAGGGTTACGGCCCAGGCGGTTGGTGGCGATTGGATCGGGGCGGGGAATCCTCCCGTTCCCGAGCGACGGCGGCTGGCGAGCGAAGTAGCGGCTGGCGGCGGCTGCAGGCGCGGCGGGGCTCGGTCCCGGCCGGCGATGAGATGGGGCGGCGGCGCCCGGCCGGGGCGGCGGCGGTGCCCGGCCGGCGCGGCGAGGCGGCGATGACTAGGTGGTGGTGCAGCTGTGAGGTGGCCGGGAGGGATCTCCGGCGAGGTGGCGCAGTGGTCCGGCAAGCTGCTCCGGCGGGGCTCCGGCGAGCTCCGGCCGGAGTGGAGAGAGGAGAGGTTGGAGGTAGGAGAAGAGGCTAGGGTTTCCTTGTTTTGGGGCAAAATTTGAGGAAGGTGGACAAATATATAGGCACAAGGAGCTAGGGTTGTCCAAATGAGGTGTGGTTTTCGGCCACGCGATTAGAATTGGATGGCCTAGATGAAGGGAGGGGTTTGGGCTGGTTTGGTGGGCTGTTGGAGGGGTGTCTTGGGCCTCAAAGTGGAGGCACTTTTAGCCCACGAGAATAACTATTAGAGCACCAAACGAACTCCTAACGCGACGAGATTTGACAGGCGGGTTACACACACCAAAACAACAACACCCGACAAGTCTCGTGCCAAACCGGTAACGTTACACGGCCAAACACCAAAGTAGGCCTCGGGGACGCCACAGACACGTGAGGGAGCTCCGGAACGCGAAACGGACAGCGGGAAGGAACGCGAGGAAACGGATGCAAACGACAACACAAATGCGATGCAATGCTCATGACTACATGATATGAATGAATGCCACACATGCACACAACAAAACGATGAAAACCCGAAAGACAAAGAACCCGGAATGGAATTGATGAAGTCAGAGATACATATATTGCCCAAAAGGGAAAGTATTACATCCGGGGCATTACAACTGTGTAGCTCGTCCAAAAAGGTATTCGGTGGCAACGGTTTACGCTGAGAACCCAGCCGGCTTAGAGCATCAGCTGCTTCATTTTTCCGCCGGTCTATGTGATCCACCTGATATCCTTTGAAATATCGTGCGACTGCTTCAACTTCTCGTCTGTAAGCTGCCATGAGAGGGTCTTTAGAATCCCACTTGCCGGATACTTGTTGTGCCACCAAATCTGAATCACCAAAACACTTGACCCGGCTCAAGTTCATCTCCTTAGCCATCCGCAGGCCATGAAGCAATGCCTCATATTCTACTGCATTATTAGTACAAGGAAACATTAGACGGAGGACATAACAAAATTTGTCACCTCGTGGGGAAGTTAACACAACTCCAGCCCCCGAGCCTTCTAATTGTCTTGAACCGTCAAAGTGAATAGTCCAGTATGTATGATCCGGCTTTTCCTCTGGTGCTTGCAACTCTGTCCAATCATTGATAAAATCTACCAATGCTTGGGATTTGATAGCGGTGCGTGGCACATACTTCAGTCCGTGTGGACTAAGATCAATGGCCCACTTTGCTACTCTACCAGTGGCTTCTCTGTTCTGGATTATATCCCCCAACGGAGCTGAACTGACAACATTTATTGGGTGGCCTTGGAAGTAGTGCTTCAACTTCCGGTTTGCCATATACACGCCATACACCAGCTTCTGCCAATGTGGGTACCTTTGTTTTGACTCAATTAGAACCTCACTGACATAATAAACCGGGCATTGAACCAGATATTCCTTGCCTGCTTCTTTGCACTCGACCACAATTGCAACGCTAACTGCCCGGGCATTGGTGGCCACGTATAACAGCAGCGGCTCCTTATCAACAGGGGCAGCAAGGACCGGTGGTTCTGCCAGTTGCTGCTTCAAGTCCTCAAACGCGGCGTTTGCAGCATCGCTCCATATAAACCGGTCTGTCTTTTTCAGCATCTGATAAAGCGGAATTGCCTTCTCTCCCAGACGACTGATGAATCGGCTCAACGCTGTAATCCGGCCGGCGATACGCTGGACATCATTGATGCAAGCTGGTTTAGTCAAGGACGTGATTGCCTTGATCTTCTCCGGATTGGCTTCTATTCCTCTGTTTGACACCAAGAATCCAAGGAGCTTGCCAGCTGGAACACGAAAAACGCATTTTTCCGGGTTAAGCATCACCTTATAGACCCGAAGGTTATCAAAGGTTTCCTTGAGGTCCTCTATCAACGTCTCCTCATTCCTTGACTTTACCACAATGTCATCCACATAGTCATGGACATTCTTCCCAATCTGCCCCTTAAGACAGTTCTGCACGCAACGCTGGTAAGTTTCTTGGGCACTCTTGAGCCCAAAAGGCATAGATACGTACCAAAAAGCACCAAAAGGAGTGATGAAGGCTGTCTTCTCCTGGTCTTTAATCGCCATCTTGATCTGATGATACCCTGAATAGGCATCCAAAAAACTTAGCCGCTCACATCCTGCCGTAGCATCAATGACCTGATCAATGCGGGGGAGAGCAAAAGGATCGGTTGGACAAGCCTTGTTTAAGTCTGTGTAATCCACACACATCCTCCACTTTCCATTTTTCTTTAACATCAGAAATGGATTAGCCAACCACTCCGGGTGGAATACCTCAACTATGAACCCTGCGGCCAAAAGCCTGGCCACTTCTTCACCTATAGCCTTGCGCCTTTCTTCGTTGAAGCTGCGCAGATACTGCTTGACCGGTTTGAACTTCGGATCAATATTAAGACTGTGCTCAGCGAGTTCCCTCGGTATACCTGGCATGTCAGAAGGTTTCCATGCAAAGATATCCTGGTTCTCACGGATGAACTCGATGAGCGCGCTTTCCTATTTGGGGTCAAGGTTAGCGCTGATAGTGAACTGCTTGGATGAGTCGCCCGGTACAAAGTCGACTTGCTTGGTTTCCTCTGCCGATTTAAGCTTCAACGCCGGATCATGCTCTGTAGTTGGCTTCTTCAACGGGGACATATCTGCCGGATCAACGTTGTCTTTATAGAACTTCAACTCCTCCGTAGCACATACTGCCTCTGCATAAGCAGCGTCTCCTTCCTCGCACTCCAATGCGATCGTGCGACTTCCATGAACCGTGATGGTTCCTTTGTGACCCGGCATCTTGAGCTGTAGATAAACATAGCACGGTCTAGCCATAAACTTGGCGTAAACCGGCCGTCCAAATAGGGCATGATATGGGCTCCAGATCTTTACCACTTCAAAGGTTATCGTCTCTGACCTGGAATCCTGTTTATCTCCAAAGGTGACTTCAAGATCAATTTTCCCAACTGGGTAAGCTGATTTACCTGGCACCACTCCATGGAACACCGTATTTGACTGTCTTAGCTTCTTGTCCGTTAACCCCATGCGACGGAAAGTCTCGTAATATAAGATGTTGATGCTGCTACCGCCGTCCATGAGTACCTTAGTGAATTTGTAGCCACCCACCTGTGGTGCCACCACTAAGGCCAACTAGCCCGGATTATCAACCCGCGGCGGGTGATCCTCTCTGCTCCACACAATAGGTTGTTCCGACCAGCGCAGGAATCGTGGTGTTGTCGGTTCAACCGTGTGTACCGCCCGATTTAGTATTTTTTGATCTCGTTTGCACAAACTCGTAGTAAACACATGATACTGTCCACTACTCAGCTCCTTCAGATTACTCTGATATCCGGATTGCTGCTGCTGCTGACGCTGCTGATTGCCTTGGTTATTGTGATTACCCTGGCCATGTTGTTGCTTGCCTTGGTTATTGTAACCGCCCTGACCATGCTGATGGTTGCTTTGGTTATTGTAACCGCCCTGACCATGATGATGATTGCCTTGGTTGTAGCCATTATTGCCACCATGATATCCTGATCCGGAGCCATTACCCTGATGACCCGGACCATGAAATCCGGGACCTGAACCGCCGCCCGGTGGTCCGTTGTTGAATTTGGTCCGGTTTATAGCCTCCATCATGACCCGGCATTGCCCCCATGTGTGTTTAGCTGGGCGTTCCTCCGTGCTGTGCTTCGGGCAAGGCTCGTTCAACTGTTGATCCAGATTAATGAATCCTCTGCCGCTCCGTGGAGGTGGCCTACCCTTGTTGCGTTGAAAGTTTCCTTGAACATTGGTATTGGCCACAAAATTAGAGCTACCCTCTGCCTTTCGCTTACCGTTGAAGCTTGTTCCGACCAGACTAGCCTGCGCCGGATTACCAGGCTTATTTGCTTTTCCGGACTTATCTCCATCCGCTTCTGGGTATTTAGTGCTGTCAGAGTCCCCATACTTCACCAGAGCGCTCATGAGCATTCCCATGTCATTACAATCCCTCTTGAGTCGTCCCAATTTCAACTTCAGAGACTCAAACCGGAAATTGTTCTCCAGTGTTACTATCGCCATGCTAGGACTGATACTATTAGAAGAGTGTAGGATTTCTGACACTTGCCGGACCCAGGCGCTCGTAGGCTCTTGTTCTCCTTGAACACACGCCGCCAAGTCCACTATGGACATCGGTTGCTTGCACATGTCTTTGAAATTTTTGATAAACTGGCGACGCAGCTCACCCCATGATCCGATGGAGTTAGGTGGTAAGCCTTTTAACCACGTCCGGGCCATACCCTCGAGCATCATGGTAAAATACTTTGCGCATGCCGCTTCATCCACCTCTAGCATCTCCATGGCCATCTCATAGCTCTCAATCCAGGCCTCTGGAGCTAGATCTGCCGTATAGTTGGGCACCTTGTGTGGTCCTTTGAAGTCCTTGGGTAACCGTACGCTTCGTAAAGCGGGAACGAGACATGGCACTCCAAAAGAACTCGTCGTGACCCCTGTCTCTGCTGTGATTGGGTGAACCGGCGTGGCCTGTCGGGTATCCTCACGGGCAGTAGGTCTGGCCCGGTTTATCTCCTCCTGAGCGTGCGCCTCTGCCCCTGCCGGATTATCTTGCCTGTGGCGGTGATGTCTCCGCTCACTGCTGGACACCTCTGGTTCATCCCAATGCCTAGTGTAACTCCTGCTATGGCGGGGTGTGGAATGAAGTCTCTCCCTGCTGTAGGAGTACGCCCGCTGCTGTGTCAACGCTGTGTCCAGTAATTCCTTGACCCTGCGTGCTTCCATTGCCACAGGGGATGTTCCCTCAATGGGTAAAGCGGCCAGCCGTGAAGAGGCGGCAACGATGTTATCCAGTGGGTTTGAATAATGGCCTGGAGGTGTGGGGACGTGCGGTGTGGGTATAATCCGACGATTCTGCTCTGCGGTTGGTTGTTGAACCGGCACGCCCGTTGCTGGAGATCCCCTCCGGTTTACTTCGAGTTTATTGCTGGCCCCCGCTCCTGGTGTGCCAAAGAGATTCATCGCCTCATAGACCGGCGGTAGACGAGTCTGATACCTTCTGTTCCTCACTTCCTGCGCAGAGACCTGATCCATCCTGAGCCGGAAAGCCTGAGAATCCAGCTCTACTTGCCTCGTTGCTATCGTAGCTTTCTCTGCATCCAGATCCCGTTTGGCTTGTTCGATCCGGCCCTTCAACTGAAGGATTTCTGCATCATGTTGCGCCTTGTCAGCAGGAGCCACCACTGCTACTGCACGGGCTGTCAACTCCTCCACTAAGGCGGATCGAGTGTCAGAGGGTGAGGGGTCTTGGCTGCTCCCCCCTGCACCAGCTATCTCTGCTGTGAACGCCCCGGTCACCGTGGGCTGCTGCGCAGATTGCGATCCGGCCATAAAGGCAGCCACCCGGTTTGGCAAATCAAAGGGGTCCGGAATACTATCACCATCGGATACACCCTCGAGTCGACCGTCCCGCAACAGATACAAGAATTCAGTCATTCCGGATGAAGACTCATCGTCGGAATAGACAACTATCTCGCCACCAGAATCCGATCCGTCCTCGGCTTGGACTCCATGTATTGCTCCAACGAAAAACGCGCTTCATGGCAGGCTGAATCCGGGCCGATCTCGCACGCTGAGCCGGCTCGACGATGTTGGGGAAGATGTCTGGCTTAGGTCCTAGTTCACCAATCTTGCCGATGAAGACGTGGATGCCGCCGAAGGGGACCCAGTACCCGTATTCGATTGAATCGGCCTCAGGGCCCCAGCCTGCGTCATCGATGTAAATCCGGCTGCGGCGACTCTTGGTCATCCGGCCGACCGCGTAACCCTTGAGTCCTTCAAAGCTGCCCTTCAAGAACTCGAAACCATCGTGCGATAGCCCCACGGTGGGCGCCAACTGTCGTGGAATTAGCACGGCAGATGTCCGGTTTAGAGGACTTAGGTGTGGAACCATCGCGCGGGTTAGCTTGAAGAGGTTAAAGCACACAAAGAACACAAAGGGTTTATACTAGTTCGGCCCCTTCGATGAAGGTAAAAGCATACGACTAGTTTGGTTTGGTATTGCTTGGGCGTCGATGAACAGGGAGCAGATTGCTTGCCTGTCTCTCGACGGGTCGTTGCTTGTCCCTGAACCGTCGCCGGGTCGTTCCTTTATATAGGAGGCAACGCCCGGTCCGGTTTACAGAGTCCCGAGGCCGGCTCATAATCGTGTCCGCCTCGGTCTCTACTCTTTCTTCCTTGTACCTCAAGTTACATGATAGGACGGTTTATAAACCGTAAACTTTACACATGGGCCCTAAGCCTTCATGGGCCGTAACCTCTACTGAGCTTATAACAACATAGTTACATTACCGTAATCCAGATCTCCCTAGCCGGTTTATACCTGCTAGTAATATCCCTGACACTTGATGTCTTTTATAGTGGACTAACCGATGCTTCCAGAGACCACCTGGATAGTTGTGTTGGTTGTGTTTTCAGGGAAAGAACAGTTGATCAAGCTGAATTACTATTGAATAATATGTTAGCCAATGAAAATAATTGGATACTTCCTGAACCAGCCCCTAAGCCAACTCCGAAGAAAAGAGCTGTTCTATTTCTCAGTCCTGAAGATATGCAAGAGGTAAAGAAATCTATGAAATAAAAAGGTATTAAAGCTAAAGATGTTAAGAATTTACCACCTTGCTTGCTCACGAAGACCTAGGGCATCTGAGGAAGCCCATCGTTGGAATATCCAGCCAAGTTCTACAATGAAAATTCCCACTAGTATATGAAAGTGACAAAACAAGAGACTCTCTATCATGAAGATCGTGGTGCTACTTTGATGCACAAGTGTGGAAAAATATAGTAGCATTGTCCTGTTTTTTGGGCCTTTTTTTTCTTTGGCCTTTCATTCCTTTTTTCTCTTTTTTTATATTTGGGACAATGCTCTAATAATGATGATCAGCACACTTCTATTGATTTACAACTCAAAGATTACAACTCGATACTAGAACAAAGTATGACTCTATATGAATGCCTCCGGCGGTGTACCGGGATGTGCAATGAATCAAGAGTGACATGTATGAAAAATCATGCATGGTGTCCTAGCCACAAATACGATGTCAAATACATGATCATGCATGGCAATATGACAATGATGAAGAGTGTCATAGTAAACGGAACGGTGGAAAGTTGCATGGCAATATATCTCGGAATGGCTATGGAAATGCCATAATAGGTAGGTATGGTGGCTGTTTTGACGAAGGTATATTATGGGTATATGGTACCGGCAAAAGTTGCACGGTACAAGAGAGGCTAGCAATGGTGGAAGGGTGAGAGTGTGTATAATCCATGGACTCAACATTAGTCATAAAGAACTCACATACTTATTGCAAAAATCTACAAGTCATCAAAACAAAGTACTACACGCATGCTCCTAGGGGAAGGGTTGGTAGGAGTTAACCATCGCGCGATCCCGACCTCCACACAAAGGATGACAATCAATGAAATACCTCATGCTTCAAATTTGTCACACAACGGTTACCATACGTGCATGCTACGGGACTTGCAAACCTCAACACAAGTATTTCTAAAATTCACAACTAATCTACTAGCATGACTCTAATATCACCATCTCATATCTCAAAACAATCATCAAGTATCAAACTTCTCATAATATTCAATGCACTTTATATGAAAGTTTTTACTATACCCATCTTGGATGCCTATCATTCTAGGACAAATTTTATGACCAAAACACATTACCATGCTGTTATAAAAGACTCTCAAAATAATATAAGTGAAGCATGAGAGATCAATAATTTCTATAAAATAAAACCACCACCGTGCTCTAAAAAGATATAAGTGAAGCACTAGAGCAAAACTATCTAGCTCAAAAGATATAAGTGAAGCACATAGAGTATTCTAATAAATTCCGAGTCATGTGTATCTCTCTCAAATGGTGTGTCCAGCAAGGATGATTGTGGTAAACTAAAAAGCAAAGACTCAAATCATACATGACCCTCCAAGCAAAACACATATCATGTGGTGTATAAAAATATAGTCTCAAGTAAAGTTACCGATAGACGAAGACGAAAGAGGGGATGCCTTCCCGGGGCATCCCAAGCTTAGGCTTTTGGTTGTCCTTGAATTTTACCTTGGGGTGCCTTGGGCATCCCCAAGCTTAGGCTCTTACCACTCTTTGTTCCATGGTCCATCAAATCCTTACCCAAAAACTTGAAAATTTCACAACACAAAACTTACCAAAAGTCTCGTAAGCTCCGTTAGTATAAGAAAACAAACCACCACTTTAAGGTACTGTAATGAACTCATTCTTTATTTATATTGGTGTTAAACCTACTATATTACAACTTCTCTATGATTCATACCCCCCGATACTACTCATAGATTCATCAACATAAGCAAACAACACACGAAAAACAGAATCTGTCAAAAACAGAACAATCTATAGAAATCTGTAACTTTCGAATACTTATGTAACTATAATTTTTTCTAAATAAATTGGTGGACGTGAGGAATTTGTCTATTAATCATCTGCAAAAAGAATCAACTTAAAAGCACTCTCCAGTAAACAATGGCAGCAAATCTCGTGAGCACAAAAGTTTCAGTTTTTTACAGCAAGATCGCAAAAACTTCATCCAAGTCTTCCCAAAGGTTCTACTTGGCACAAACACTAATCTACTATCTACTACCCCTATAAAAGAAAGAGAGGGCAGATTCAACTCAGCATATTAGCCATCGAATATACGATCTAAAGGCCTAAAATCATCGTTAACGAATTAACAAAAACCATCGTTAACGAAATCCCCCTTGCTATCTCTCGGAGAAAAAAAACGTGCGCACCCGCAGTGCCGCACGCCCCTTCTCCCCGCATCTGTCTCCTACGCTAACGAAACTGCTTCACCTCGCCCTGCCGCCTGCTCCATCCTATCGCCTCCGCTCTTGCTCTGCCCCTGCCGATCCTGCTTCGGCCCCGGCCCGCCGCCGCCTGCTCTGTCCTGCCCCGCCTGCTCCACCCCGCCGCCTCTGCGCCTGCTCTACCGTCGCTCCTGCTCCGCCCCGCCCGCTCCACCCCGCCTCCTCCATGCCTGCTCCGCCTCGCCGCCGCTGCCTACTTGCTACAGCTCGACCCCCCGCTACTCGGCCCCTTCACGACCCCGACACCCTCGATGAGCTGACACGCCCCACGCTACCGCATCGGCAACGCCGTCCGTTGCAACACCTTGTCGTGTCTCACACCGGATCCGCCTCCCGCCTGCAACACCTTGTCGTGCCTGACATTGGAGCCACCGTTCCACCTGCAACTCCCCGCCTTGTGGCGGTGCCAGGCACGCACGCCCCGCACTGGCGCCTCTCCGTCGTCCGACCCCGCAGTCTACCTGTCTCACGAGGCCACGACTCGCGTGCTTGAGGGAGGCGAGGCGAAGTGGTTTTGGGTCTTTGAAGCCAGTATGTGTTTACAGTTTCAGTCGTTGCACATGGTACTATTCATTCACCTTGCACGAGGTACAATCACGGCACAGATCTGCTTGGTTCTTTTCTTTGATCTACAATATCCCGCTAATCCTGCTCCTAACCATCCTCTGTCTTCTTTTTCCGGCACAGCAGCCGAGCCTCGACAAACCCTCCACAAGAAACGACTTCCAGCTCTGGAAGTTTGCAGCAGCACTTATTTTATGGACCCAGGTTCGAATTTGGGTTCAATATTGTCAATAGAAGCTGTTTATCTTGACCTGTGCATTTTTGTCATTCTTTAAAAAAATGTGAGCAGAAGTAATTCAGAAGCAAAAGACACTGTATGATCAATAACAGTGATGACCATCAACCTCCTGTAGTAATTCCTTCTACAAAATTTGTGATTCGTACAAGCATGTCAATATTTAGACTCCGTAGAAGTGAAAGACTTTGTACGATCATTAACAACAATGGCCATCAATTGACATGGACAAGCAGTACTCCAGCAGATTGTGGCATAATTTTAGAAATTCAGAAACTTCAAAAATTCAGCACACACTTGCATAATTCGGAAACTTTTTGACGCATTACTTTTAGAAATTCAGAAACATGGATCAAGTAGGAAGCAAAATTTGATAAACTTATGTTTACCTTTCTATTTCTGAGCGCTTCAGACATGGTATTGGCTGATGATAACTTCGCTACAATTGCTGCAGTAAGATTCGCCCTATGTCGCAGTGGCTTATAATTGATGAAGTTGATCGCAAACTTGAGCAAAATTTTGAGGAGGACATGAAACAAATATTTAAGCGCCTCCCTTGGGTATGTCATCATCTAGAAATTTCATTTCACAAACAAAGTGTAGCCTTTAACTTTCTGCTGACTTTACTGTATTTTGTTCTAGAATTGTTATGCAGAATAGGCAAACTTTTCTCTTTATTGTCACACAGACTCAAAGGGTTAGTGGATCTGTTATTCACTCGATGATTGTTCAATTGTCTCTGCTCCAAATCTGCAGGCTCTCTGCTCGAAATGACTGCTGAGCATCTTCTTCATTGAGCCAAAATCAATTGCTTGGTGCAGTTCCAGTTTGTTCTTACCATCCAATACTAATTTATAAGAGGCTACAATATCAAGCAGGTACACATTTCATTGCTACCAATTTCTGAAGGCCCGTTTTCCTATGTGGAGCACAGTTATTTATTTTCATGATGTGCCTCTCATTTTAAGGTGCAGTGTTAATTAGTTTTGGCCCCCTCCACCTTTTTTCGGGTTTGAGACCGACATTGGCAGTGTTAGGCCCCCCCACCCCTATTAATAGTGAACCATTTTAAGCACATTTGATTAGATGTAGTTTTAATATTTCCTGGATAATAATTACTATATAAATATCAAAACAGGTTTGATTGCATTATGCATAGGTAATATAACAATGTGAATATTAGCTACTCGCTTGCATTTAATAATAAGCTTTAAGAATGATGGAATTGGAGAAAATAAACATAGATGAGATTCTGCATGTTGATGCCCGCCACCTCGTATTGTTAGTATACTTTCCCTTTGTCGTGCTTACTGGACACATAATAAAAAATATTCATGAGTGATTTGGTGGTTCAGATTATTATACATGAGAATTATGCCATGAATAATTTTGTATACACACAAATGTTTGAGTCTCCTTCAAGACGTTCAAGTTTTCAGTTCTAATTGCGAAGTTGTCACTTGGTTGCAATGTTTCGGGAGAACCCTAGATGAGTCTGCTGCGACTGGTGCTGTGGAAGTTTTTTTAAGGGGATTGAGGAAGACAGCTTCTGATTGAACAACTTCCTATTTTTTTGAAGTGCTACTGGGCTGGAACAATCAGATGGATTCAGTTGGGCCTTTTAGTTAACTCCACTAACTATTGAAACAAAATTTCTCTCTCTCAAAAAAAACTATTGAAATAGGCCGGGTCGACCAAAGTTGGCATACCAAATGTACAATGTACCGACTGAGTTTTTTTTATTTTGTCTTATTTTTTTCAAAAAGGAGGAATTCCCCGACGCAGATTTTTGACTCTCGGAGCATATCCCTAATGAACACAAAAAAGTTAAAAAAAAATCCAAGTTTTTTTACATGTTCACATTACTGTAGCATATGTGTTTGAAAATTTTCATGCCATATGGGATAAGAGTGCCGCTTTGTTGGTGAAAAAATATAATTAATTATAACATTTGGTGTTCGAGTTTTTATCTCCAAAGTTCAAAGTGCTTAAGTTTTATCCCTGAAAATTTACATGAAAAGTGATACTCAAGGACACATGTTTACTAACGTTAGTCAATTCAATATAAAAAGTGTTACATAATAAAAAAAGGACTAAGTAATACTTGCAACTCACGCCTCGCCGTCTCCTCATGTCATGCCCAAGATGCGATTCTATCCCGATCACGTGATACACTCGTGATTGGGGCACAACCGCATTTCGAGCGCTTAACAAGATGGATATCATTACATCGCACCATTACATAAATACATGGGGATACAACAAGTCATACAACATCACATGAATACAACAACATCAATACAAGACATCCGACTATGGATGCAAACATGAAAAGCACAACGACATACATCCTGCTATCCCAGGCTACCGACCAGGAATCTATCCCAAGATCGACGAATAAGAAGTAGAAAGAACTCCGACACAAGTAACATCGCTCTCACGTCAAGTCATCGGAAACATGCACCTGCAACAGTTGTTGTAGTATCAGTGAGCCACGAGGACTCAGCAATCCCATAACCATGGGTATCAAGACTAGCAAAGCTTTATTGGGTATGGAAAGGATAGTGGTGAGGTCGCAGCAGCGACTAACCATATGTATGCTGGCTAACTTATGAGTACAAGAATAAGATGAGGCTCTACGCAAATGGTCGCAACTAGTAATGATCGCTAGAGATCCTGAACTACCGACGAGTCAAACATAACCCCACCGTGTTCTCTTCTCAAAATGAGAAGAGACGGTCACGGTTACTCACGCGGTTGTGTGTTTTATTTCGGATCCTCTGTCAACTTTTCTACAACCAGACATTAACAAATTCCCATCTGCCACATAACCGTGGGCACGGCTTTCGATAGATCATAACCCTGCAGGGGTGTCCCAACTTAGCCCATCTTAAGCTCACGATCTGCGAAGTCACAACTCCATGTTGGGAAGACCCGAGTATTCTCGGAATCCCATGCTGAAGATATTTCGACAAAGGTAAAACTAATCCAGCAAGACCTCCCGGCGTGTCGACACCCTGATAGTAGCTGCGCGTAACTCGTCTCAGGCCACGACCGGATGGGTCATCCTACAGGTAAATACCAGATACCTCGGGTTTCCCCAAGGCGGCCCTGCAGTCTGCCCAATTTGGACCAACACTCATGAGGAGGACTGGCCCGGGGGTTGATTAAGAGTCCTCGGGTGCTAGTCGGTCCCTACGCAAGTTTTAGTTATTAGGCAAATGTAGTACCAAAGTTGGGTCTTGCTGGAAAAGCTTTAAGTAGTGCAAATTATTAAGGGGGCCCATAAACCCCAATCGTGTTAGGAACGCAAAATCAAGGAACATAACGTCGGTTTATCAGTTCTTAAGGCGGCATGAGTGGAACAAAACACCGAGTAAAAGGCCAAGCCTTCCACCCATTGCCAAGTATATATGTGCATTAATTAAATTAATAGATATTGTGATATTCCAACAACGTCCAGCTCCAACATGGAGAAATCTTCATCTTCACCTACAATTAACAACGCTATAAGAGGGGCTGAGCGAGCGGTAACATAGCCAAACAACGGTTTGCTGGGATGGTGTCAAAGGTTAGAGGTTTCATGGCAACAAGGAGGGGCTGACAGCAAATAGATAGGTAGCGCGACATATAGCGATATCATCGAGACAACTAGCATATCAATGATAGTAATGAGATCCAAGGGGATGGTCATCTTGCCTGATATCCCGCTAGGAAGAAGAACGAGTCCATGAAGAAGACAAAGAAGTAGCCACGAAGACGAACCACGCGTAGTCGAACGAATCCTCACGATCGCAATGAAACAAGCACTAACGAGAAGAAGCAAGCAACACGGTAAACACACAAAACACAACAAGACATGATGCTCAACTAAGTATGATGTATGACAAGGCTACATGATGCAAAACATGGCAAGGGATGAAGCACACAAAAACATCACACAAGGCAAGTTTAAATGAGGCCGGAAATAACATATAACAATTCCGGTAAGCCATCATATGCAAATATCAAAATTGGTCCAGATGTGAACAAACATTAAGTTAAAGTTGTTAAGCAGCAAGTTAACATGCACCATGATGATCTACACGAAATTCTAGTCAAGTTACATATAAAGTTCATTTAATTCGGAGCTACGGCCTAGAAGATATGAGCAAATCAAGTCAAGCATGGCATGGATGCAAGATGCATCTAAGCATCAAGCAAACACACTCCAAACAAGTTTACAACATGTTATTATGCATCTACATGCAAAATCACACAAGTATCATATAGAGCACGCTCAAAACGGAGCAACGGTTCATCATATACACACAGAACAAGTTTGGAACACAGTCAGCCCAAAATAGCAAGTAGGCATGTAGTTGACATCAAAACAACATGCTACAGGAACATTTCATGGCATCAAAGGGCATGGAAAGCATGTACATGTCAAGCACTACAAGCATGATCACTGAGCTACTACCAAACACCACTAGAACATCCTCAAAACATCATGGCAAGATTGCAAAAGATAACAGATTCACAGACTTTGTGAAGTAAACTAGACATGACAGCAACAACGACAAGTAGGCATGTTTGCAAGCTTGTGCAACTCATCTCAAAGCATATCATGGCATGTGAGTATTACCAACAGCAATAAGACATGTTTATGAAGCTACTCATGGCAAGAACATGGTCATAGGATGCATAGAACACTAGCTATTCACATGGCAAAACTGAACTTACTGTTAACAGGTTGATAGCAACATTTTATAGCAATTTGAGAGCATGAAAACAACAAGCTACAGCAGGCCATTAATGCAAACAAGGGCATGGATGGATAGAGCATAACGTGGACATCAAGACATGATCATTGGACGTCCCCAAATGTGCATTGATATGACTAGGGCATCAAGCAAACATGGCATCAGGTTATAACAGTTTCAGACTTAGCAGTTTTCAACAAGTCATAGAAATCAACAACAGCGAGTAGGTCACTTTGCAAGCCTGTTGCACTCACAACAAGGCATATCATGAAAAGTGGATTTCACCACAACAAAGATGGCATGATTGTGCTTCTAAAACATATTGACATGTAGCTCAAATAAAAATCACACATAAAGATATGAAAAAGACAAATCAGCATCTTATAACAAGTTTCAGCACCTAATAGCCACATGCACTTTTGTAACAGAGATAAACATGGCAATATGGCACCTAACATGAATGCAACAGCCACCATCATGTAGAGCACTTCACAATGAACATTTTGACATATCATACACTCCATTTGGACCAACAGGCACAAAGATACAACCTCACAAACATGCTAACATTTTGTTGATAGACAACAAGCCATGAGTAGTAACATCACATAGCAGTTTTGCAACGAAGATTAAGGCATCAAGATGAACAGTAACATGCATGCAAATGTAACTAACATGTAGAGCACTTCGAGACAAACATTTTGACATATCATATGCTCAATTTGGATCACCATGGAAAAAGTTATAGGCCACACAATATGCTAACATAATGTAAAATGCCCAGGGACTTAGCCATTTCTGGAGAGGGAAAGAACGACAAGCGCAACATAGCAGTAAAACGCACGGGCGGGGATTAACAAAGGGCCGCTCACGTAGGGCATTTGGGCCTGAATCGGCGAAGCGGTTGGGCTCGGGTAGCTGCACCGGGCCGGAGGGGATCTAGGCCGCGGGGAGGAGGATGATGGGCAGGCGAGGCCGATGGGTGCGCTGGGCCTGGGCGCCGGCGATGCGACCCAGGACAGCGTCGAGCGGGACGAGCCGCTGGCTCCCGTCGGCAGGGGTAAGGCCATGGCGGCTGCGCTGGTACTCCAGCACGACGGTGTCGCGGGGATGACCGGCGGTAGCGGGAATGACCGGATCCGGGCACGGGGACCCCAGATCTGGCCGCGGAGGTGCCATTCCCGACGGCGGACGGCTGATACGTCCAAAACGTATCTATAATTTCTGCTTGCTCCATGCCACTTTTGGGTGATATTGCTATGATATTCATACACTTCCATACACTTTTGATCACATTTGGACTAACCTACTAATCCAGTGCACCCCAGTGCCAGTTTCTGTTTTCGGCTGTTTTTGTATTTCAGGTTTTCACATTACGAGAACTGTCAGGAAAAATCCAGAAAAAATATATAAAAAATCAGCATTCCAGAACCTACCTTGCGCCCGAAGGACAGCCGGGGGGGGGGGCCACCAGGGCCCCAGGCGCCCTGGCGGCGCCCCCCCCCTGGGCCGCGCCGGGGGGGCGCCTGGGCCCCCCGAGCCCCGTCTGGTGCCCCCCTTTGGCATATATTTAGAGCGTCCTTCGAAACCCTCGGGACGGGAACTCTTTTTCGCGATCTCATCTCCGTTCCGCCGCCGCCGCCGCTTCCAAGATCGGGAGCACCAGGAGAACTCTTCCCGGCACCCTGCCAGAGGGGAGGATCACCACCGGGAGCCTCTCCACCACCATGGACGCCTCCCGGATGAGTTGTGAGTAGTCTCCCTTGGACCATGAGTCCATGACCAGTAGCTATGTGATGTTCTCCTCCCGTTCTTGTGCTTCACTAATTAGTCCTCGTGAGCTGCCCTACATGATCGAGGCACATATGTAATCCTTATGTTGTTGCTATGATTAGTTTACTGGGATCCGATGGATTATGAGATTATGTTCAGATTGTTCTTGAGTAATATATTTGATCTACCTCTTTTATATTTATGTTCATAAGTAATTCTTGCATGTTCTCCGTTGTTATTTATTGCTTTGGCCAAGTAATACGTAGTGACTCCAAGAGGGAACGTTATGCTCGATTGTGGGTTCATGCCCCTCGATGACTAGTTTGAGTGACAGAAACATGAGTCTAGGGGATGTGTTGTTGCCACAAGGGGGAAAACAATGGTGCTTGTGCCCGCGGGTGCAAGGATTGTTTGCTTTACGCAAAGTTCTTTTAATGCAGTTGTCTGTTGCTTTGAGTTTACACTATGGGTGGGGCTCGCAACTTAATACCAGTGAGATGTTCTGGATAGATATCTCAAGGTGGATGATTAGTAGTAGATATTGATGGATTTCGGTCTACTTACTTTGGCGTACCGCCCATGCTTTGAACCTCAACCTTTCTTGCAATGTAGTCAGCATTGGTTTGCGTTCATGGTCCTGTCAATTGCCCAGCTGTAATTCGTTTACCTCACATATCTGTTTTATCGTCTTTTGGGAGAGAGACATCACTAGTGAACATCATGAGACTCAGGTCCATATTACCATCATTGATCACATCCGCTATTTACTTTTCGCTTTTATTTACTATTGCAAACATTATCTATCACTACTATCATTTGTGTTTAATCCTTAGTGAACTACAAGGCCGGAGGGATTGCCAACCTCTCTGTACTCGTTGGGAGCAAAGTTATTTGTATCTGTGTGCAGGTCCACGTTGATTGCTAATATCTGGCGCTGTTAGCAGTTGACACCTACTTGTTGAACCTAGGAGTCTCTGGGGATTCGATCCTTGGCATCTTTGCTAAGGGAAAGACTTCCACAACACTGCATCTCACACCTTCCACTTGGGGTAACCAACGAGGGGTTAGAGGCCCATCAAGGAGTTTTTCTGGCGCCGTTGCCGGGGACTCCACTCTTCAGGATAGGGGAGTTGCACGCTATCTTTTACCTTTGCTTTTTAGTCTTGTTAGTTTAGCTTTCAGTTAAAGTCACAAAAAAATTATTTACCTTTCTGTTAGTAGTCCTTTCTGTTTATCCAAACATGTTAGAATATGGTGCTTTGAGGGAATCAGAAGTTCTAGATTTCCATCAAAGGGATGGAGAAAATATGAAGAAGGCATGGGACAGAATTTCTGATGCACATAGGAGAATTATGCCTTGGATACCTATAAAAATTGTGCTTAGGAATAATTACCAGGGTCTTTTTAAATGGTGTAAACACTCTCTTGATATTATAGCCGAGGGAGATTTCCTAGAGTGTGATGAAGCTAGAGCTCTTGAAATTATACATGGTCTATCTAGTTACTTTGTTTATGATCATAATTTTGATACTGTCATAGATAGACTTGCTACTATTGAAAAGAGAATGGATGATCTAGACTTAATGAAGGTAGAGAAACCCAAACCCAATAAGAGAGATATTTTGGAAATAGATAATGACTGGGAGCCTCTTGTTAGGATTAGCATCTCTAATCAAGACTTCCTTGCTTATTGTGATATTGGATCTATGGTTTCTACTATGCCAAAAATTGTTCATGATTCTTTAAAATTTAACATGGATAGCTTACCATCTTATCATGAACACACTAATGGAGATATTTCTGAAATCCAGGGAAGAATAAAAGATGTGCCAGTTAAATTCCTTAAAGGGATTGCAATGGTTGATTTCTTCATCATGGGGCCAAACCAAGGAAATATAGTGCTTGGAAGGGACTTCCTCCGAGCAGTTAAAGGCTTCATCGATATAGGTAAGGGACAAATCCGCTTATGCGGTAAGGCAAAAGGTGTGTACCCCTTTCCTAGAAGGAACAAGAGTGAACTTGTTGAGGAACCATATGACTCAATTTATAACTCCGATTATTATGATGGTTATTGATTCCTCTATGCATTATGCCTAGCTTAAAGGCATAAAAGAAAGCGCTTTTGGGAGGCAGCCCAATGAATAAATTTTTATATTTTGCTTTTGTTGTGTCTTGATGTTGTTTACTACAGTAGAATCATCATTGTATCTTTGCTTTTCAAATTTGTGCCAAGTATAGCCTCTGATTGCTAGAAAGTTCAAAAGTTGTGAGGTGCTGTCCAGGAAACAGATTCTGTCCTTGGATAGAAAAATTCGTATAAAATCACCAGATCATCTTTTTGGTCTGAATTTTTTCGACAGCGTTCTCTATATAATTGTCTTTCGTGCTTCTGTTCTGAGTTTCTTGATTTGAGTTGCAGAAGTGCCCCGAACAAATCAATTACTACCTGCTGTTCTGTTTTTCACAGATTCTGTCCTGTTTTGCCTTTCCTTCATTTTGCAAACCAAGAGCTTGCTTTTTCTTTGCAAAAACCTTTTGGGAATCTTGAGAAACAGTAGAACTTCAAGAATATCTTTATTTCCAGCAAGGTGCAATTATTTTATTAAGGGTACTAACCTCGCTAATCAGATTATAATGAGTTATGTATGAAGGGAGTTTTCAAGTGTGCGAGGGAAGATGATAAAAAGATTCAGGAGTGTCAAGCGCTCAAGCTTGGGGATGCCCTCGTGCACCCCCAAGAAATATTCAAGGAGACTCAAGCATCTAAGCTTGGGGATGCCCCCGTGCATCCCCTTCTCCATCAACATTATCAGTTCGTCTTTCGTTCCACTATATTTTTATCACTTCATGTGTTATGTGCTATGCTTGGAGCGTCTTGCTTTTAGTTTCCTTTTTAGTTCTTCATAACGAGTCGGAACTCAGTGTTCTTTATGTGGGAGAGAAACACGCTCCACTTCTACCTAGAACATAACATAGAATTTTCATGTCTATCTTTGTTGTGTGTGTTCTTTGTCTTTTAATAGCTACTATCATGCTCTGCTCTTAGTATTCATGCTTATCTTTTCAAAGAGCTTTTGTTTAGTTGGTTGCTTGAACTCTCTTTAATTACCATGCTCACCTTATTAAGAGAGTTTGCTTCCGTTGCATTGGTTAATATGTCTGTGATAAAGATGCTACGTGCATAATGGCGCTTAGTAGTTCAGGTTTTCTTATGGTTAGTCTCAAATAGCTGGGGGATTCCCAATGTGTTATTGGAGTACCAACATGATTTGTTTTCCTATGATGTGGTATGGTTTAGTAATATCTTCCTTCGAGAATTTATTTTGATTGACTTGGCGTATGCTCACGCATATTTAAGACTGTAAAGAAAGTCTGTCAAGCCTTGATGATCTTTTATTTCTGAGTAGCGATATAACTACCATGCCTGATTCAATATTGCTTTGTCGCTCTGCATGATTATGACCGTCATTGCTCTCTTAGTTGGTCGCACCCAGTCTTTTGCTAACCTCCACCTGTACTAAGCAGACTAACTTTGCAATACATAGCTCATGGGAAAGTAGCTTAAAAACTATTGTGGTAAAGAATATGTTGCCTATGTATCTTATTTCTTATAAGTTGCTTGCTGAGCGGTAACCATGTTTCTGGGGACGCCATCAACTGTCACACTTTTGTTGAATATCATGTGAGTTGCTATGCATGTTCGTCTTGTCTGAAGTAAGGGTGATTTGCCATGGGTTGAATGAGTATGCATATTGTTAGAGAAGAACATTGGGCCGCCAACCAAAGCCATGTATCATGGTGGAAGTTTTAGCTTGGACATTAATCCTCAATCTCTTATGAGAATATGCTTATGCATTAAAGAGGAGTCCATCATCTATTTTCTATGCTGTCCCGGTATGGATGTCCTCAAGTTGAGATCTATCAAAAACGAGAAATCAAATGCGATTTATCTCCTTGGACCTTTGTACAGGTGGCATAGAGGTACCCCTTTGTGACACTTGGTTGAAACATATGTAATGCAATGATAACCCATGGAAATCTGAGCTAATTAGGACAAGGTGCGAGCACTATTGGTATTCGATGCATGAGGCTTGCAACTTATAGGATGTCTTATGCATGACACATATGAAGTACTACTACCGTTGACAAAATTGCTTCTATGTTTTCAAAATAAAAAGCTTTAGCACCAACTACCGAGAGCATGATTGTCATTCTGAGTGTAATGTGCATTGTCCCAAAGTAGCATTGTCTTTTGCATGATTGTGATATCGTTTATTTTGAAATCATTGTATCTAGTCATCACTTAAACCTTGAAGGTGCCCCTGCATTTATGTTTTGCTTCACTAAAGGGGGCAAGCTAGATATCACCTTATCATATTTGCACATCATGTTCATTGCAAATCTTTTTGATGTTTCAGTTTCATGTTGTAAAACTTTCAGTCATTTGTGATTTTCTCATGAGGCAACTTAATTACTATAGATCATTGTCTCAGTAAGCTTTTGTCATATGACTATGAATAAGTCCTATATGGTTAATAGCATGTCACCACAGAAATTATTCTTGTTATCATTTACCTACTCGAGGACGAGCAGGAATTAAGCTTGGGGATGTTGATACGTCCAAAACGTATCTATAATTTCTGCTTGCTCCATGCCACTTTTGGGTGATATTGCTATAATATTCATACACTTCCATACACTTTTGATCATATTTGGACTAACCTACTAATCCAATGCACCCCAGTGCCAGTTTCTGTTTTTGGCTGTTTTTGTATTTCAGGTTTTCACATTATGAGAACTGTCAGGAAAAATCCAGAAAAATTATATAAAAAATCAGCATTCCAGAACCTACCTTGTGCCCGAAGGACAGCCGGGGGGGCACCAGGGCCCCAGGCGCCCTGGCGGCGCCCCCCCCCCCCTGGGCCGCGTCGGGGGGGCGCCTGGGCCCCCCGAGCCCCGTCTGGTGCCCCCCTTTGGCATATATTTAGAGCGTCCTTCGAAACCCTCGGGACGGGAACTCTTTTTCGCGATCTCATCTCTGTTCCGCCGCCGCTGCCGCTTCCAAGATCGGGAGCACCAGGAGAACTCTTCCCGGCACCCTGCCGGAGGGGAGGATCACCACCGGGAGCCTCTCCACCACCATGGACGCCTCCCGGATGAGTTGTGAGTAGTCTCCCTTGGACCATGAGTCCATGACCAATAGCTATGTGATGTTCTCCTCCCGTTCTTGTGCTTCACTAATTAGTCCTCGTGAGCTGCCCTACATGATCGAGGCACATATGTAATCCTTATGTTGTTGCTATGATTAGTTTGCTGGGATCCGATGGATTATGAGATTATGTTCAGATTGTTCTTGAGTAATATATTTGATCTACCTCTTTTATATTTATGTTCATAAGTAATTCTTGCATGTTCTCCGTTGTTATTTATTGCTTTGGCCAAGTAATACGTAGCACTGTTCAAGATATCTTCCGATATGCCGATAAATCAGCCGATATATCGCTTACCGTTGTCTGGCCGATAAGATAAATCGGCCGATAAATGAGCCGATACGGCAATAAATCATCCGATATGCCGATAAACTCGCCGATTTACCCCTTATCATGGGCCGACCGATAAGTTCCCGATAAGCGATATCCCCAACATTGATACGTAGTGACTCCAAGAGGGAACGTTATGCTCGATTGTGGGTTCATGCCCCTCGATGACTAGTTTGAGTGACAGAAACATGAGTCTAGGGGATGTGTTGTTGCCACAAGGGGGAAAAATGGTGCTTGTGCCCGCGGGTGCAAGGATTGTTTACTTTACGCAAAGTTCTTTTAATGCAGGTTTCGGTTGGTTTGAGTTTACACTATGGGTGGGGCTCGCAACTTAATACCAGCGAGATGTTCTGGATAGATATCTCAAGGTGGATGATTAGTAGTAGATATTGATGGATTTCGGTCTACTTACTTTGGCGTACCGCCCATGCTTTGAACCTCAACCTTTCTTGCAATGTAGTCAGCATTGGTTTGCGTTCGTGGTCCTGTCAATTGCCCAGCTGTAATTCGTTTACCTCACATAGTTGTTTTATCGTCTTTTGGGAGAGAGACATCACTAGTGAACATCATGAGACTCAGGTCCATATTACCATCATTGATCACATCCGCTATTTACTTTTCGCTTTTATTTACTATTGCAAACATTATTTATCACTACTATCATTTGCGTTTAATCCTTTGTGAACTACAAGGCCGGAGGGATTGACAACCTCTCTGTACTCGTTGGGAGCAAAGTTATTTGTATCTGTGTGCAGGTCCACGTTGATTGCTAATATCTGGCGCCGTTAGCAGTTGACACCTACTTGTTGAACCTAGGAGTCTCTGGGGATTCGATCCTTGGCATCTTTGCTAAGGGAAAAACTTCCACAACACTGCATCTCACACCTTCCACTTGGGGTAACCAACGAGGGGTTAGAGGCCCATCAAGGAGTTTTTCTGGCGCCGTTGCCGGGGACTCCACTCTTCAGGATAGGGGAGTTGCACGCTATCTTTTACCTTTGCTTTTTAGTCTTGTTAGTTTACCTTTCAGTTAAAGTCACAAAAAAATTATTTACCTTTCTGTTAGTAGTCCTTTCTGTTTAGCCAAACATGTTAGTTTACCTTTCAGTTAAAGTCACAAACACCTATGTCAAGAATCCTCACCAGAGCAACGAAAGGACTGAGGAGTAAAAAGAATTCGTACTCTCCGATATAACTAGACTTCGTAATCAGTTTTCTTCTAGACTCAACAACGGCCAAGCTACGATCAATCAAGGGGGCTCCTATGGTCGGTCGGGGCTCTGATACCAACTTGTCACGCCCAAGATGCGATTCTATCCCGATCACGTGATACACTCACGATTGGGGCACAACCGCATTTCGAGCGCTTAGCAAGATGGATATCATTACATCGTACCATTACATAAATACATGGGGATACAACAAGTCATACAACATCACATGAATACAACAACATCAATACAAGACATCCGACTACGGATGCAAACATGAAAAGCACAATGACATCCATCCTGCTATCCCGGGCTGCCGACCAGGAACCTATCCCAAGATCGACGAAGAAGAAGTAGAAAGAACTCCGACACAAGTAACATCACTCTCACGTCAAGTCATCGGAAACCTGCACCTAGAACTGTTGTTGTAGTATCTGTGAGCCACGAGGACTCAGCAATCCCATAACCATGGGTATCAAGACTAGCAAAGCTTTACTGGGTATGGAAAGGATAGTGGTGAGGTTGCAGCAGCAACTAAGCATATGTATGGTGGCTAACTTACGAGTACAAAAATAAGATGAGCCTCTACGCAAACGGTCACAACTAGTAATGATCGCTAGATATCCTGAACAACCTACGAGTCAAACATAACCCCACCGTGTTCTCTTCTCCAAATGAAAAGAGATGGTCACGGTTACTCACACGGTTGTGTGTTTTATTTCGGATCCTCTGTCAAGTTTTCTACAACCGGACATTAACAAATTCCCATCTGCCACATAACCGCGGGCACGGCTTTCGAAAGATCATAACCCTGCAGGGGTGTCCCAACTTAGCCCTTCACAAGCTCACGATCTGCGGAGTCGCAACTCCATGTTGGGAAGACCCGAGTATTCTCGAAATCACGTGGTCAAGATATTTCGACAAAGGTAAAACTAATCTAGCAAGACCTCCCAGCGTGTCGACACCCTGATAGTAGCCTTGCGTAACTCGTCTCGGGCCACGACCGGATGGGTCATCCTACAGGTAAATACCAGATACCTCGGGTTTCCCCAAGGCGGCCTTGTAGTCTGCCCAGTTTGGACCAACACTCATGAGGAGCACTGGCCCGGGGGTTGATTAAGAGTCCTCGTGTGCTAGCCGGTCCCTATGCAAGTTTTAGTTTTAGGCAAATGTAGTACCAAAGTTGGGTCTTGCTAGAAAAGCTTTAAGAGTGCGAATTATTAAGGGGGCCCATCAACCCCAACCGTGTTAGGAACGCAAAATCAAGGAACATAATGCCGGTTTATCGGTTCTTAAGGCGGCATGAGTGGAACAAAACACCAAGAAAAAGGCCAAGCCTTTCACCCATTACCAAGTATATATGTGCATTAATTAAATTGATAGATATTGTGATATTGCAACAACGTCCAGCTCCAAAATGGAGCAATCTTCATCTTCACCTACAACTAACAACGCTATAAGAGGGGCTGAGCGAGCGGTAACATAGCCAAACAACGGTTTGCTGGGATGGTGTCAAAGGTTAGAGGTTTCATGGCAATAAGGAGGGGCTGACAACAAATAGATAGGTAGCGCGACATATAGTGATAGCATCGAGACAACTAGCATAGCAATGATAGTAATGAGAATCAAGGGGATGGTCATCTTGCCTGATATCCCGCTAGGAAGAAGAACGAGTCCATGAAGAAGACGAAGAAGAAGCCACGAAGACGAACCACGCATAGTCGAACGAATTCTCACGATCGCAACAAAACAAGCACTAACGAGAAGAAGCCAGCAACACGGTAAACACACAAAACACAACAAGACATGATGCTCAACTAAGTATGATGTATGACAAGGCTACATGATGCAAAACATGGCAAGGGATGAAGCACACAAGAACATCACACAAGGCAAGTTTAAATGATGCCGGAAACAACATGTAACAATTCCGGTAAGCCCTCATATGCAAATATCAAAATTGGTCTAGATCTGAACAAACATTAAGTTAAATTTGTTAAACAGCAAGTTAACATGCACCATGATGATCTACACGAAATTCTAGTCAAGTTACATATAAATTTCATTTAATTCGGAGCTACGGCCTAGAAGAAACGAGCAAAACAAGTCAAGCATGGCATGGATGCAAGATGCATCTAAACATCAAGCAAACACACTCCAAACAGGTTTACTACATGTTATTATGCATCTACATGCAAAATCACACAAGTTTCATATAGAGCACGCTCAAAACGGAGCAACGGTTCATCACATACACATAGAACAAGTTTGGAACACATTCAGCCCAAAATAGTAAGTAGGCATGTAGTTGACATCAAAACAACATGATACAATAACATTTCATGGCATCAAAGGGCATGGCAAGCATGTACATGTCAAACACTACAAGCATGATCACTGAGCTACTACCGAACACCACTAGAACATGCTCAAAACATCATGGGAAGATTGCAAAAGAGAACAGATTCACAGACTTTGTGAAATAAACTAGACATGACAGCAACAACGACAAGTTGGCATGTTTGCAAGCTTGTGCAACTCATCTCAGAGCATATCATGGCAAGTGAGTATAACCAACAGCAAGAAGACATGTTTATGAAGCTACTCATGGCAATAGCATGGTCATAGGATGCATAGAACACTAGCTATTCACATGGCAAAACTGAACTTACTATTAACAGGCTGACAGCAACATTTTATAGCAATTTGAGAGCATGAAAACAACATGCTACAACTGTCCATTAATGCAAACAAGGGCATGGATGGATAGAGCATAACATTAACATCAAGATATGATCATTGGACATCCCCAAATGTGCATGGATATGACTGGGGCATCAAGCAAACATGGCATCGGGTTATAGCAGTTTCAGACTTAGCAGTTTTCAACAAGTCATAGAAATCAACAACAGCGAGTAGGTCACTTTGCAAGCTTGTTGCACTCACAACAAGGCATATCATGAAAATTGGATTGCACCACAGCAAAGATGGCATGATTGTGCTTCTAAAGCATATTGACATGTAGCTCGAACAAAAATCACACATAAAGATATGGAAAAGACAAATCAGTATCTTATAACAAGATTCAACACCTAACAGCCACATGCACTTTTGTAACACAGATAAACATGGCAATATGGCACCTAACATGAATGCAACAGCCACCATCATGTAGAGCACTTCACAATGAACATTTTGACATATCATACACTCCATTTGGACCAACAGGCACAAAGATACAACCTCACAAACATGCTAACATATTGTTGACAGACAATAAGGCATGAGCAGTAACATCACATAGAAGTTTTGCAACAAAGATTAAGGCATCAAGATGAACAGTAACATGCATGCAAATGGAACTAACATGTAGAGAACTTCGAGACGAACATTTTGACATATCATATGCTCAATTTGGATCACCATGCATAAAGTTACAGGCCACACAATATGCTAACATAATGTAAAATGCCCAGTGACTTAGCCATTTCTGGAGAGGGGAAAAACGACAAGCGCAACAAAGCAGTAAAACGCACGGGCGGGGATTAACAAAGGGCCGCTCACCTAGGGCACTTGGGCCTGAATCGGAGAAGCGGTTGGGCTCAGGGAGCTGGACCGGGCCGGAGGGGATCTGGGCCGCGGGGAGGAGTATGTTGGGCATGCGAGGCCGGTGGCTGCGCTGGGCCTGGGCACCGGCGATGCGACCCAGGTCAGCGTCGAGCGGGACGAGCCGCTGGCTCCCGTCGGCAGAGGCAAGGCCATGGCGGCGGCGGTCGTATTCCGGCACGGCGGCGTCGCAGGGATGACCGGCGGAAGTGGGAACGGCCGGATCCGGGCATGGGGACCCCGGATCTGGCCGTGGAGGTGCCATTCCTGACGGCGGACGGCGGCGGTGAACTCAGGGGCGAGGTGACGTGGTACTCCGGGCGGCGGGGACTCGCAGGTCCGACGAGGACGAGTCAGCCGCGACCGAGCCCTCCACGCTCGGGGTGAGGAGCGGGAGGACGAGCGCGGAGGCGGGCTGGCGGCGGCGACGCGAGGCCCGGGGCGGCCCGAGCGCGGGCCCGCCGTGGGCTGAGCGGACCGCGGCGAAGTGGGCGCGGACCCAGGTGACGTGGCGGCTGGCGATTGGTTGCGGAGGCTGGGTTGCTGAGGTGGCGGCCTCTGATTGGCCGAGCAACGTGGCTGGCGGTGGTGGACGCGTCCGGCGGCAGGCGAACATGTCCGACTGCGCGAGGGAAGCGGGGCTAGGGTTTCATCTGCGAAAAATATTACGGGGGAACACACACACACACACACACACACACACACACACACAC
>LR738712.1:626174537-626254475 GCA_902687465.1 Secale cereale | reverse complement strand
CATAGTGGGCCATTGAGGGAAAGAGAGAGGCAACCCATAGGGCTGGCCGCACCCTCCCCCTAGGAATCCTAGTTGGACTAGGAAAGGGGGGAGGCGCCCCTCTTCTTCCTTCTTCTCTTCCCCTTCCTTTCCTACTCCTAGTAGGAATAGGAAAGGGGATTCCTATTCCTACTAGGAGTAGGATTCCTACTCCCTTGGCGCGCCCCAAGCCTGGTCGCACCTCCCCCCTTGCTCCTTTATATACGGGGGCAGGGGGCACCCAAACACATAGAAGAAACATTGTTCTAGCCGTGTGTGGTGCCCCCCTCCACAGAAACACACCTCGGTCATACCGTTGAAGTGCGTAGGCAAAGCCCTGCGCCAGTAGCTTCATCATATCCGTCACCACGCCGTCATGCTAACGAAACTCTCCCATGAAGCTCAACTGGATCAAGAGCTCGTGGGACGTCATCAAGTTGAACGTGTGCTGAACGCGGAGGTGTCGTACGTTCGGTGCTTGATCGGTTGGATCGCAAAGAAGTTCGACTACATCAACCGCGTCACTAGACGCTTCCGCTTTCGGTCTACGAGGGTACGTAGACACACTCTCCCCTCTCATTGCTATGCATCTGGTAGATAGATCTTGCGTGATTGTAGGAATTTTTTTGAAATACTACGTTCCCCAAAAGTGGCATCATGAGCCAGGTCTATGCGTAGATGATATGCACGAGTAGAACATAATGAGTTGTGGGCGATAATAGTCATACTGCTTACCAGCATGTCATACTTTGGTTCAGCGGTATTGTGAGATGAAGCGGCCCGAACCGACATTACACGTACGCTTACGCGAGACTGGTTTCATAGTTATGAGCACTCATTGCTTAAAGGTGACTGGCGGGTGTCTGTCTCTGTCACTTTAGCTGAATCGAGTGTGGCTACGCCCGGTCCTTGTGAACGTTAAAACAGCACATACTTGACGAAAAATCGTTGTGGTTTTGTATGCATAGGTAAGAACGGTTCTTGCTAAGCCCGTAGCAGCCACGTAAAACTTGCAACAACAAAGTAGAGGACGTCTAACTTGTTTTTGCAGGGCATGTTGTGATGTGATATGGTCAAGACATGATGGTTATACGTTACTGTATGAGATGATCATGTTTTGTAAAGTTATCGGCAACCGGCAGGAGCCATATGGTTGTCGCTTTATTGTATGAAATACAGTCGCCATGTAATTGCTTTACTTTATCACTAAGCGGTAGCGATAGTCATGGAAGCAATAGTTGGCGAGACGACAACGATGCTACGATGGAGATCAAGGTGTCGCACTGGTGACGAAGGTGATCATGACGGTGCTTTGGAGATGGAGATCAAAAGCACAAAATGACGATGGCCATATCATGTCACATATTTTGATTGCATGTGATGTTTATCTTATTATGCTTCTTATTTTGCTTAGTACGGCGGTAGAATTATAAGATGATCCCTTACAAAATTTCAAGGTATAAGTGTTCTCCCTGAGTATGCACAATTGCGAAAGTCCGTCGTGCCGAGACACCACGTGATGATCGGGTGTGATAAGCTCTACGTTCACATACAACGGGTGTAAGCCAGTTTTGCACATGCAGAATACTCGGGTTAAACTTGACGAGCCTAGCATATGCAGATATGGCCTCAGAACACTGGAGACCGAAAGGTCGAGCGTGAATCATATAGTAGATATGATCAACATAAGATGTTCACCATTGAAAACTACTCCATCTCACGTGATGATCGGACATGGTTTAGTTGATTTGGATCACGTGATCATTTAGATGACCAGAGGGATGTCTATCTAAGTGGGAGTTCTTTAAGTAATATGATTAATTGAACTTTAATTTATCATGAACTTAGTCCTGATAGTTTCTTGCATATCTATGTTGTTGTAGATCAATGGCCCGTGCTACCGTTCCTTTGAATTTTAATGCATTCCTAGAGAAAGCTAAGTTGAAAGATGATGGTAGCAATTACACGGACTGGGTCCGTAACTTGAGGATTATCCTCATTGCTGCATATAAGAATTATGTCCTTGAAGCACCGCTAGGTGACAAGCCCCCTCCCGCCAATGTAGACGCTTTGAACGTCTGGCAGACCCGGTCTGATGACTACACGATAGTTTAGTGTGCCATGCTTTATGGCTTAGAACCGGGACTTCAACGACGTTTGGAACGTCATGGAGCATATGAGATGTTCCAGGAGTTGAAGTTAATATTTAAAGCAAATGCCCGGATTTATAAATATGAGATTTTCAATAAGTTCTATAGCTGCAAGATGGAGAAGAATAGTTCTATCAGTGAACACTTGCTCAGAATGTCTGGGTACTACAATCATATGACTCAACTTGATTGCAAAGTTGATGAAGATAGTGTTATTGATAGTGTTCTTCAATCACTGCCACCAAGCCATAAAGGCTTCGTGACGAACTATAATATGCAAGGGATGCAAATGACAATTCCCAAGCTCTTCGCTATGCTCAAAACTACGGAGGTAGAAATCAAAAAGGAGCATCAAGTGTTGATGGTTAACAAGACCACTAGTTTCAAGAAAAAGGGCAACGGAAAGAAGGGGAACTTCAAGAAGAATAGCAAGACAGTTGCTACTCCCGCGAAGAAACCCAAGTCTGGAGCCAAGCCTGAAACTGAGTGCTTCTACTGCAAAGGGACTGGACACTGGAAGCGGAACTGCCCCAAGTATTTGGCGGATAAGAAGGATGGCAAGGTGAACAAAGGTATATCTGATATACATGTTATTGATGTGTACCTTACTAATGCTCGTAGTAGTACCTGGGTATTTGATACCGGTTCGGTTGCTAATATTTGTAACTCGAAACAGGGACTACGGATTAAACGAAGGTTGGCTAAGGACGAGGTGACGATGCGCGTGGGAAATGGTTCCAAAGTCGATGTGATCGCCGTCGGCACGCTACCTCTACATCTACCTTCGGGATTAGTTTTAGACCTGAATAATTGTTATTTGGTGCCAGCATTAAGCATGAACATTATATCTGGATCTTGTTTGTTGCGAGACGGTTATTCATTTAAATCTGAGAATAATGGTTGTTCTATTTTTATGAATAATATCTTTTATGGTCATGCACCCTTGAAGAATGGTATATTCTTGTTGGATCTCGATTGTAGTGATACACATATTCATAATATTGAAGCCAACAGATGCAAGGTTAATAATGATAGTGCAACGTATTTTTGGCACTGTCGTTTAGGTCATATTGGTGTAAAGCGCATGAAGAAACTCCATAGTGATGGACTTTTGGAATCACTTGATTATGAATCACTTGGTGCTTTCGAACCATGCCTCATGGGCAAGATGACTAAAACTCTGTTCTCCAGAACAATGGAGCGTGCAACAGATTTGTTGGAAATCATACATACTGGTGTATGTGGACCGATGAGTGTTGAAGCTCGCGGCGGGTATCGTTATTTTCTGACCTTCACTGATGATTTGAGCAGATATGGGTATATCTACTTAAAGAAACACAAGTCTGAAACATTTGAAAAGTTAAAAGAATTTCAGAGTGAAGTAGAGAATCATCGTAACAAGAAAATAAAGTTCCTATGATCTGATCGTGGAGGTGAATATTTGAGTTACGAGTTTGGTCTTCATTTGAAACAATGTGGAATAGTTTCACAACTCACGCCACCCGGAACACCACAACGTAATGGTGTGTCCGAACGTCGTAACCGTACTTTATTAGATATGGTGCGATCTATGATGTCTCTTACCGATTTACCACTATCGTTTTGGGGTTATGCTTTAGAGACAGCTGCATTCACGTTAAATAGGGCACCATCTAAATCCGTTGAGACGACGCCTTATGAACTGTGGTTTGGCAAGAAACCAAAGTTGCCGTTTCTTAAAGTTTAGGGCTGCGATGCTTATGTGAAAAAGCTTCAACCTGATAAGCTCAAACCCAAGTCGGAGAAATGTGTCATCATAGGATACCCAAAAGAGACTGTTGGGTACACCTTCTATCACAGATCCGAAGGCAAGATATTCGTTGCTCAGAATGGATCCTTTTTAGAGAAGGAGTTTCTCTCGAAAGAAGTGAGTGGGAGGAAAGTGGAACTTGATGAGGTAATTATACCTTCTCCCGGATTGGAAAGTAGTACATCACAGAAACTAGTTCCAGTGATTCCTACACCAATTAGTGAGGAAGCTAATGATGATGATCATGAAACTTCAGATCAAGTTTCTGTTGAACTTCGTAGATCAACTAGAGTACGTTCCGCGCCAGAGTGGTACGACAACCCAGTTCTGGAAGTCATGTCACTAGACCATGATGAACCTACGAACTATGAGGAAGAGACGATGAGCCCAGATTCCGCAAAATGGCTTGAGGCCATGAAATCTGAGATGGGATCCATGTATGAGAACAAAGTATGGACTTTGGTTGACTTGCCCGATGATCGGCAAGCCATCAAAAATAATTGGATCTTCAAGAGGAAGACCGACGCTGACGGTAATGTTACTATTTACAAAGCTCGACTTGTTGCGAAAGGTTTTCGACAAGTTCAAGGAGTTGACTACGATGAGACTTTCTCACCCGTAGCGATGCTTAAGTCTGTCCGAATCATGTTAGCAATTGCCGCATTTTATGATTATGAAATCTGGCAAATGGATGTCAAAACTGCATTCCTGAATGGATATCTCAAAGATGAGTTGTATATGATGCAACCAGAAGGTTTTGTCGATCATAAAGGTGCTAACAAAGTGTGCAAGCTCCAGCGATCCATCTATGGACTGGTGCAAGCATCTCGAAGTTGGAATATACGCTTTGATGAGGTGATCAAAGCATATGGTTTTATACAGACTTTTGGAGAAGCCTGTATTTACAAGAAAGTGAGTGGGAGCTCTGTAGCATTTCTGATATTATATGTGGATGACATATTGTTGATTGGAAATGATATAGAATTTCTGGATAGTATAAAAGGATACTTGAATAAGAATTTTTCAATGAAAGACCTCGGTGAAGCTGCTTAAATATTAGGCATCAAGATCTATAGAGATAGATCAAGACGTATAATTGGACTTTCACAAAGCACATACCTTGATAAAGTTTTGAAGAAGTTCAAAATGGACCAGTCAAAGAAAGGGTTCTTGCCTGTGTTACAAGGTGTGAAGTTGAGTAAGACTCAATGCCCGACAACTGCAGAAGATAGAGAGAAAATGAAAGTCATTCCCTATGCCTCAGCCATAGGATCTATCATGCAATGTTGTGTACCAGACCTGATGTGTGCCTTGCTATAATTCTAGCAGGGAGGTACCAAAGTAATCCAGAAGTGGATCACTGGACAACGGTCAAGAACATCCTGAAGTACCTGAAAAGGACAAAGTATATGTTTCTCGTATATGGAGGTGACAAAGAGCTCGTCGTAAATGGTTAGGTTGATTCAAGCTTTGACACTGATCCGGATGACTCTAAGTCACAAACCGGATATGTATTTTTATTAAACGGTGGAGCTGTCAGTTGGTGGAGTTCCAAGCAGAGCGTCGTGGCGGGATCTATGTGTGAAGCGGAATACATAGCTGCTTCAGAAGCAGCAAATGAAGGAGTCTGGATGAAGGAGTTCATATCCGATCTAGGTGTAATACCTAGTGCATCGGGTCCAATGAAAATCTTTTGTGACAACACTAGAGCAATAGCCTTGGCGAAGGAATCCAGGTTTCACAAGAGAACAAAGCACATCAAAAGACGCTTCAATTCCATCCGCGATCTAGTCAAGGAGGGAGACATAGAGATTTGCAAGATACATACAGATCTGAATGTAGTAGACCCGTTGACTAAACCTCTTCCACGGGCTAAACATGATCATCACCAAGACTCCATGGGTGTTAGGATCATTACTTTGTAATCTAGATTATTGACTCTAGTTCAAGTGGGAGACTGAAGGAAATATGCCCTAAAGGCAATAATAAAGATGTTATTTGTATTTCCTTATATCATGATAAATGTCTTTTATTCATGCTAGAATTGTGTTAACCGGAAACTTAGTACATGTGTGAATACATAGACAAAACAGTATGTCCCTAGTTTGCCTCTACTAGACTAGCTTATTGATCAAAGATGGTTATGTTTCCTAGCCATAGACATGAGTTGTCATTTGATCAACGATATCACATCATTAGGAGAATGATGTGATGGAAAAGACCCATCCGTTAGCTTAGCACTATGATTGTTTAGTTTTACTGCTATTGCTTTCTTCATGACTTATACATGTTACTATGACTATGAGATTATGCAACTCCCATATACCGGAGGAACACCTTGTGTGATATCAAATGTCACAACGTAACTGGGTGATTATAAAGATGATCTACAGGTGTATCCGAAGATGTTCGTGATGTTGGCATAGATCAAGAATAGGATTTGTCACTCCGAGTGTTGGAGAGGTATCTCTGGGCCCTCTCGGTAATACACATCATAATAAGCCTTGCAAGCAAATGACTAATGAGTTAGTCATGGTATGATGTATTACGGAATGAGTAAAGAGACTTGTCAGTAATGAGATTGAACTAGGTATTGAGATACCGACAATCGAATCTCGGGCAAGTAACATACCGATGACAAAGGGAACAACGTATGTTGTTATGTGGTTTGACCGATAAAGATCTTCGTAGAATATATCGGAGCCAATATGAGCATCCAGGTTCCGCTATTGGTTATTTATCGGAGATGAGTCTCGGTCATGTCTACATAGTTCTCGAACCCGTAGGGTCCGCACGCTTAACGTTTGATGACGATCGGTATTATGAGTTTATGAGTTTTGATGTACCGAAGGTAGTTCGGAGTCCCGGGTGAGATCACGGACATGAAGAGGAGTCTCGAAATGTCCGAGGCGTAAAGATTGATATATTGGACGACTATATTCGGACACCGGAAGTGTTCCGGAAAAGTTTCGGATTTAACCGGAGTGCCGGAGGGGGTTACCGGAACCCCCCCCCCCCCGAGGGAGTATGGGCCATAGTGGGCCATTGAGGGAAAGAGAGAGGCAGCCCATAGGGCTGGCCGCACCCTCCCCCTAGGAATCCTAGTTGGACTAGGAAAGGGGGGGGGCGCCCCTCTTCTTCCTTCTTCTCTTCCCCTTCCTTTCCTACTCCTAGTAGGAATAGGAAAGGGGATTCCTATTCCTACTAGGAGTAGGATTCCTACTCCCTTGGCGTGCCCCAAGCCTCGCCGCACCTCCCCCCTTGCTCCTTTATATACGAGGGCAGGGGGCACCCAAAGACACATAAGAAACATTGTTCTAGCCGTGTGCGGTGCCCCTTCCACAGAAACATACCTCGGTCATACCGTTGCAGTGCTTAGGCGAAGCCCTGCGCCGGTAGCTTCATCATATCCGTCACCACGCCATCGTGCTGACGAAACTCTCCCGTGAAGCTCAACTGGATCAAGAGCTCATGGGACGTCATCAAGTTGAACGTGTGCTGAACGCGGAGCTGCCGTACGTTCGGTGCTTGATCGGTTGGATCGCGAAGAAGTTCGACTACATCAACCGCGTAACTAGACGCTTCCGCTTTCGGTCTACGAGGGTACGTAGACACACTCTCCCCTCTCGTTGCTATGCATCTGGTAGATAGATCTTGCATGATCGTGGGGTTTTTTTTTTTTTTGAAATACTACGTTCCCCAACAGATTTAACCCAAAGCCAAGCACTTCTCCCATTGCAAGAACTATAGATCTAGTAGGCCAAACCAAACCAATAATTCGAAGAGACTTGCAAGGATATTATAATCATACATAAAAGATTTCAAAAAATAATACAATATTGTTCAAAGATAATCTTGATCATAAACCCACAATTCATCGGATCTCGACAAACACACCGCAAAAAGATTACATCGAATAGATCTCCTCGAAGATCGAGGAGAACTTTGTATTGAGATCCAAGGAGAGAGAAGAAGCCATCTAGCTAATAACTATGGACCCGAAGGTCTGTGGCAAACTACTCACAACTCATCGGAGGAGCTATGGTGTTGGTGTAGAAGCCCTCCGTGATCGATGCCCCCTCCGGCGGAGCTCTGGAACAGGCCCCAAGATGGGATCTCACGGGTACAGAAGGTTGCGGCGGTGGAATTAGGGTTTCGTGGTGCTCCTCAATGTTTTCAGGGTATGAGGGTATATATAGGCTGAAGAGGCATGCCAGGGGAGCCAGAGGGGGCCCACGAGGGTGGGGGCGCGCCCCTGCCCTCGTGGCCGCCTCTCTCGTTTCCTCGCGTGTACTCCAAGTCTCCTGTGTTGATATTGTTCCAAAAATAACTCTCCCGAAGGTTTCATTCGTTTGGACTCCGTTTGATATTCCTTTTCTTTGAAACACTGAAATAGGCAAAAAAAACATCAATTTGCACGGGGTCTTGGGTTAGTAGGTTAGTCCCAAAAATAATATAAAAGTGTATAATAAAGCCCATTAAACATCCAAAACAGAATATATAATAGCATGAACAATCAAAAATTATAGATACGTTGGAGACGTATCACTTGTATATTCAAATGATGGGCTTCCTCAAAGTGCCCTGGGTCTTCGTGAGCAAGCAAGTTGGATGCACACCCACTTAGTTTCTTTTGTTGAGCTTTCATACACTTATAGCTCTAGTGCATCTGTTGCATGGCAATCCCTACTCACTCACATTGATATATATTGACGGGCATCTCCATAGCCCATTGATATGCCTAGTTTATGTGAGACTATCTTCCTCCTTTTGTCTTCTCCACAACCACCACTCTATTCCACATATAGTGCTATATCCATGGCTCACGCTCATGTATTGCGTGGAAGTTTAAAAGTTTGAAAGAATTGAAGTGTGAAACAATTGCTTGGATGAAACCGGGGTTGTGCATGATTTAAATATTTTGTGTGATGAAGATAGAGCATAGACAGACTATATGGTTTTGTAGGGATAACTTTCTTTGGCCATGTTATTTTGAGAAGACATAATTGCTTTGTTAGTATGATTGAAGTATTACTATTCTTATGTTAATATGAAACTTTTGTCTGGAATCTTGCGGATCTGAACATTCATGCCACAATATATAAAATTACATTAAGAATTATGTTGGGTATCATTCCACATCAAAAATTATGTTTTTATCATTTACCTACTTGAGGACGAGCAGGAATTAAGCTTGGGGATGCTTGATACGTCTCCAAAGTATCTATAATTTTTGATTGTTCCATGCTATTATATTATCTGTTTTGGATGTTTAATGGGCTTTATTATACACTTTTATATTATTTTTGGGACTAACCTACTAACCCAAGGTCCAGTGCGAATTGCTGTTTTTTTGCCTATTTCAGTGTTTCACAGAAAAGGAATATCAAACAGAGTCCAAATGGAATGAAACCTTCGGGGGGGGTCGTTTTTGGAACAAACACAACACAGAAGACTTGGAGTACACGCTAGGGAAGCCACGGGGTGGCCACGAGGCAGGGGGCGCGCCCCCACCCTCGTGCCTCCCTATTGCTAAACCGATGTGCCTCTTCCTCCTATATATACTCATATACCCTGAAAACATCCGAAAGCACCACAAAACCCTAATTCCACCGCCGCAACCTTCTGTACCCGTGAGATCCCATCTTGGGGCCTGTTCCGGAGCTCCACCGGAGGGGGCATCGATCACTAAGGGCTTCTACATCAACACCATAGCCTCTCCAATGAGTTGTGAGTAGTTTACCACAGACCTTCGGGTCCATAGTTATTAGCTAGATGGCTTCTTCTCTCTCTTTGGATCTCAATACAAAGTTCTCCTCGATCTTCTTAGAGATCTATTTGATGTAATTCTTTTTGCGGTGTGTTTGTCGAGATCCGATTAATTGTGGGTTCATGATCAAGATTATCTATGAACAATATTTGATTCTTCTCTGAAATCTTTTATGCATGATTTAAATATCTTTGAAAGTCTCTTCGTATTATCAGTTTGGTTTGGCCTACTAGATTGATCTTTCTTGCAATGGGAGAAGTGCTTAGTTTTGGGTTCAATCTTGCGGTGTCCTTTCCTAGTGACACCAGGGGCAACAAGGCACGTATTGTATTATTGCCATCGAGGATAAAAAGATGGGGTTTATATCATATTGCATGAGTTTATCCCTCTACATCATGTCATGTTGCTTAAAGCGTTACTCTGTTCCTATGAACTTAATACTCTAGATGCATGCTGGATAGCGGTCGATGTGTGGAGTAATAGTAGTAGATGCAGAATCGTTTCGGTCTACTTGTCACGGACGTGATGCCTATATACAACGATCATGCCTAGATATTCTCATAACTATGCACTTTTCTATCAATTGCTCGACAGTAATTTGTTCACCCACCGTAGAAATCTGCTATGTTGAGAGAAGCCACTAGTGAAACCTATGGCCCCCGGGTCTATCTTCCATCATATTAATCGTCCATTAACTATTTATCTTTACTTTACTTTTATTTTGCAATCTTTACTTTCAATCTATAAAACAAAATACCAAAAATATTTATCTTATTATCTTTATCAGATCTCACTTTTGCAAGTGGCCGAGAAGGGATTGACAACCAATTTATCGCGTTGGTTGCAAGGTTCTTATTTGTTTGTGTAGGTACGAGGGACTCGCGTGTAGTGTAATGCCCAGGATGGGACTATACCTCCTACGTGTCGAGGCACGACTTAAAGGTATAAGCCCATCCTAGAATGATCTCAAGTTTGGTATCTTTGCACGACTCGTGTAAAAGAGGGATTAAATTGCAAAAGGAGATAGTTGGCTTACACTCGCCACTTCACACAAAACATTAAATAAGCAAAACATCATTCAAAACATCACAGCCCATCTAAGGGTAAGATCCAAAGAAAGATACCAAAACAACATAAAGCCACTGGTCAGGATCGAATCCTAGTAGAAACCACTACTGATCGTCGAAACGTCACATGTAAACGGCCACAATCTTCATCGAGCTCCCAGTGAAGAACTTGAACCAGCTCCTGGATCAAACTCGGCTGAACCTGCATCTGGTGTTGTAGTATCTGTGAGTCACGAGGACTCAGCAATCCCATAACCATGGGTATCAAGACTAGCAAAGCTTTGTGGGTAGGAAGAGGTAAAGTGGTGAGGTTGCAGCAGCGGCTAAGCATAATATGGTGGCTAACTTACGAGTTCCAGAATAAGATGAGAATCTACGCAAACGGTCGCAAAAGTAGTGATCGCTAAAGATCCTGAACTACATACGAATCAAACATAACCCCACCGTGTTCTGTTCTCAAAGTGAAAAGAGACAGTCACGGTTACTCACACAGTTGTGTGTTTTACTTCGGATCCTCTGTCAAGTTTTCTACAACCGGACATTAACAAATTCCAATCTGCCACATAACCGCGGGCACGGCTTTCGAAAGATCATAACCCTGCAGGGGTGTTCCAACTAAGCCCATCACAAGCTCTCACGATTAGCTGAAGCGATAAATATAATATCATCACTCCTTATCTTAGGGAAATCCGATCAGGCTCGGCATCCCGGTAGCACAAGACATTTCGACAATGGTAAAACAAGTCCAGCAAGACCTCCCGGCGTGCCGACACCCTGATAGTAGCCGCGCATATCTCGTCTCAGGCCACAACCGGATGGGTCATCCTACAGGACCCAAACCTCGAGTTTCCCCGTGGTGGCCCCGCAGTCTCCCCGTTTGGGACCAACACCAACAGCACTGGCCCCCCTGCTATGTAGAATTAAGAACCCGGGGACGCGACCCCCTATGCAAAATTTAATTATTTAATTAAGTTGTTATTATGAGGCAAATTAAAACCAATGTTGGGCCTTGCTGGAGGAGTTTTATTCAAAGTCGAACTGTCAAGGGGTCCTCATCCACCCATCGTGTAAGGAACGCAAAATCAAGGAACATAATGCCGGTTTATCGGCGCCTAAGGTGGCATGAGTGGAACAAAACACCGAGCAAAAGGCCAAGCCTTCCACCCATGCCCAGTATATAGGTGTGTTAATAATAATAATAGATATTGTGATATTCCAACAACAAGTTCCCACCTGAAACGAACTTCACTTCACCTGCATCTAACAACGCTATAAGAGGGGCTGAGCAAGCGGGTAACATAGCCAAACAGTGGTTTTGCTAGGAAGGTGTCAAAAGGTTAGAGGTTTCATGGCAACAAGGAGAGGCTGACATAAAAGATGGGTAGCGCGACATGTAACGATAGCATCGAGACAACTAAGCATGGCAATGGTAGTAACGGTATCCAAGGGTATGATCATCTTGCCTGGAATCCACAAGGGAGAAGAACGGATCCATGAAGTAGACGGAGAAGAAGTCTCACAACTCCGGAACGAACCCGAAGCTAACGAGGGAAGCAAACCGGAAAGAAGCAAACAACACGGTAAACACACCAGCATAAACATGGCATACGATGCACATCCAAGTATGATGCATGTCCGGTTTAAATATGCATGGCATGGCAAGGTGCACAAACAAAACTACAAGTTAAGTGGAGCTCAATATGCAACGAGTTGCATATTGACGAAACACCACATTTTAATTATTTAATTGACTCTCGTTATTTACAAGACAAGGTTAAATGTTTTTAACATGGCAAGAGGTGAAGCATAATAAAACTACACTATTTAGGCATTTTAAATGAGGCCGGAAAATAACAACAACAAATCCGGAAAATCCCCATGAGCATGTTTAGTAATTATAAACAAACAACAATTAAACATTCAAAGGTTGTTAACATGATGCGGATGACATGAACAAGTTTTATGCAATTTTATTAAAAGTTGACATGAAGAGGATAAGGAGCATTTGTCACCGAGGTGGAATGAAAGGGTGCCACGGCAACGATCCGAAAATGATGCAACGGCAACATATCGGTTCCGGTAACTCGGTGAGAGACCGGTGCAAAAGGTGACGGAGACGTGAGCGAGTCGAACGAGATGAAAAAGGTGGGGTGATCCCGTCATCGGGTTCCCACGGGTCGGCGACGAGGCAACCGAGGAACACGACAAAATATGATACGGGCAACGGTGCACACAAGGAAACATCTCATACAACACACAAGCAATAATGAACACACGGGAGAACCCGGAACATCTGGAATCTTCTGGAATCTTCTGGGACGTCGGTCTTCGGGCGTCACAACTCTCCCACACTAACAGAGGATCTCGACCCGAGATCCTAGAGATAGCACCGGGTAGAAACGGAAAAAGGAGGAGGTGGAACAAAGTTGCTTCTTTGACAGACGAGTGAAACCAGGAACCTTGAAGGTTGAAAGACATGAAATAAGAGCTTACGAACCAAAAGAATATGAAACCGCAACGGTATAGCCAAGGAATAAGAATAACAGAATTCGGACAGCACTCCGACTGAAAATGGAAGGAATTGAACATGAACTTGCCAAGTTGGAATGATACTTGATGAAAACAACAACACACTGCCTCTGAAACAATTGGAACAATGGCACAAGGGGTAAGAAAGACTCAGACAGCACTCCGGTTGAAAAGAGAGGAAAAGCTAGATAAAAGACGGAACTTGAATTGAAGAATACAACACTCCGGTTAAATGGACAAGCAAAGAAAGAACATGATCTTGATAAAACGAGATGAGGGTTTGGAGAGAGCAACATCACAAAGCCTCCGGAATGAAAGAATTGCATATAATCAAAGAAAGACTTGAACGGAGAAAAAAAATATGACAAACTCTCTCAAAATTGAATTTGAAAGAGCATCCTTACCAAGATGGATTGAATAGAGTTGTTGGAATTCCAACAACGAAAGAATAAGCTTGATGTGGGCTTATGGAATTCATCTCAAAATTATGAGGTGACAACCAGCCATTACGAAAACATTGATTGGATCAATAGGGAGACGATAAACTTATTTCACCGGAATGATAAATGAAGAACTTGGGTCATTTATAAGCACCAAAATAGCAACAATCCTTGGGGAAAGCTTTAGGTGAAATACAACCCAAGATGACTCCAACGAATAAATTGAAGGGTTGAAAAGATCTCCTGAACAAAGAAAATGATGGGTTTAAATATCTCATTCTTGATAACTCGTGAATCATGAAACATGAAGGAATTGTCAAGAATGACATAACACCACCTCAAAATATAAGGTTGAAGAATTGCACTTCAAAATGCAAGAAGAAGAATATTTGAGCTCCAACAAGAATCTTGATGAAGACTTCGAGGATGAATTAAAACATGGTGAACCACCATGAGAACTCCGGTAATGAAAGCATGAGAAGTGAAAGATGAAAAGAATAAGATTCAAGGCCTGCGATGAATTAGATGGAGCTTGAAAATGATATAATTGAAACAACATGGAGCTCCGGAAAACAAGATGAACAACTTAGAACCGAGAATATGATACGATGAACAAGCTCCGGAAAAAGAGATTAAATCACCTTGAAGGAATAAGAATAAGAATTATGTCATGCATCTCCTTCACCAATTTAAATTGATGACAACCAAAGGATTTGGCATCCTACTTATTCTCGTTGGAAAGGATTAAGAGAGATGTCGCACAAGCTTGGGTAATTCTTTAACAAAGCACCGGTAGGATTACGAAAAGAACAAATGAATTAAAACGATAACAACGGAAGGGTAATCTTGAAAGAACCACAGTAAAAAAATATGGAGACGAACGAAGAGGCATCAATGAAGAATATTTGGAGGACGAAGTTGCAAACAGAGAACGAAGAAATATTCTGAAATGATGGCCTTCGGAGGATCACAATGGGAAGAATTCATGAAATGCTTCGGATGGTTATAAAAGAATTCCTCACAATCTGAACAATAATGAGGATGGCATGAAGCTAGAACCACGAATCTGAAGAAGACGGGCCAAGATTTAAGAGAAACACTTCTCCGATCTTCAAATGTTGAGAATGAAGACGAGAAAAACCATGAAGAATTTCGAGATACTCCGAATGAATGACAAGAGGAAGGTGGAGCTAAAGATGGAAATAATTGAAAACAAGCTTGGAGAAGGCATGTGACTGATGGGAATCATTCTTACGTCACACTTTGAAAAGAATTTTAGAATAACTCCGGAAAAAAATAGAAGAGTCGGGTAAGATCCTGGAAAAAGACCTGTGGGTTAGGGCCCACTAAAGAAATCACCATTGGAAAAGATTGCTTAAGAGATATAGCACCGGTTGAATTAAATGGCTTGAATAAGATGACAATCTCAAAATAGCTTGAAAGGATTACGAATGGAATTATGAATCTTCAGCACTCCGGATATGAATAGCAAGAGGAGAATGATTAATTGGTGCACCGTAATAAGAAAGCATTGTGAAAAGAGGAAAAGGATAAGATCAACAAGGAAATCTTGAATTACATCCACCGGCAGAATTTGAGAACAAAAGAATGATGAACTTGAAGCTCTTGAGCCTCTTCACAATAAAACACCGGATAAGAACATTGAAGGAAAAGAGTGAAGAACATCGCATGAATAAAATGGATATCTCATTTGAGAATTTCTGGCTCCAAGAAGAAGAAGGGTGGGAGGGTGGGGAAAACAAGGACAACTTGGGATGATTGAAACATACATCGTCAGATTTCTCAACGGTGTCCGTATGGAATAACTTGAAGAGAAAGCACACCGGTTGAAAAGGATAAACAAGAAGATCTCGATGATCAAGAGGGATTAGCACTCCCATAGAAATATGAGAACACCACTTAGGAAAGGTATGGAATCAACATTTGACATCGAAGCAACTCGAATACCAGAATCAAAACAAGAACAAAGGATAGATATGTTTATGAAGAAGATTATGTTGCAACATATCTATCCGAACAGAGAATTGAACGAATGAATTCCGCAGGTACACCAACTTGACGAGAAGCCACTTGGAGAACAAAAGGTAAATAAAAGGAACAAAGAGCAGATAGAACAAATACAAGATAGAAGTTTCGTCCGACATATTCATGCTGAAAGCTTATGGAACGTGTTACAAAAGGGTTTTGCAATCCCCGGATCAGCATAGCCAAGGACCCTTTAAGATGCAACTCCCGATCGGAACAAGCCCATAAAACCACTTCACTCAATGTAGAACCCCGAACTTCATATCGTGCATCCGTTGGAAGAAAGCCTAGAACTACTAGATGAACCCACCTATTAATTTCCGAAAGTTTCCAGTTATGCAATCAGGTGTTGGGGATACAGGGGAAGCACCGCGCACTCAACTCTAATCCTACATCCAGTTGTATCCATCCTTCAACACATAACCAGTCTTTCACAGAAACCGTTTACCTCGGACCTTCGAAACGCATCTACTATACAAGCTATGGCAATACTCCCGAACTACCTCCCCAGTACTGGGTGATGTCGGGGTTATCTTGCCACTAACCGCATAGGAGAGTTTTCGATGTCGGCCGTCTTAAGTATTCTAGTACTGTCGCGATGGATTTGTGACGATAACACCTTGGAGCTCAACTCACCGGGACACTGCCACAACCCCTAATGTCAGGAGGCATCGAGAACAATGTTCTCGTCACAAAGACATCGAAATAATCCAAACAATACTCGCGAGATCCTAAAAAAATTTGGTGAAATTTTTGAAAGTAGAAGAGGCAAGAGTAATCGTCAGGAGTTCTCACCAGAGTGAAAAGAGATGAGGAGCAAAAGAAATCCTACTCTCCGATATATATAGGACTCAAAACATTTTCAGTGTGTGCCTAGACTCAACCGTCAACGATTCGATCAATCAGTGGGGCTTCTAGGTCGGAGAAGGCTCTGAATACCAACTTGTAATGCCCAGGATGGGACTATACCTCCTACGTGTCGAGGCACGACTTAAAGGTATAAGCCCATCCTAGAATGATCTCAAGTTTGGTATCTTTGCACGACTCATGTAAAAGAGGGATTAAATTGCAAAAGGAGATAGTTGGCTTACACTCGCCACTTCACACAAAACATTACATAAGCAAAACATCATTCAAAACATCACAGCCCATCTAAGGGTAAGATCCAAAGAAAGATACCAAAACAACATAAAGCCACAGTTCAGGATCGAATCCTAGTAGAAACCACTACTGATCGTCGAAACGTCACAAGCAAACGGCCACAATCTTCATCGAGCTCCCAGTGAAGAACTTGAACCAGCTCCTGCATCAAACTCGGCTGAACCTGCATCTGGTGTTGTAGTATCTGTGAGTCACGAGGACTCAGCAATCCCATAACCATGGGTATCAAGACTAGCAAAGCTTTGTGGGTAGGAAGAGGTAAAGTGGTGAGGTTGCAGCAGCGGCTAAGCATAATATGGTGGCTAACTTACGAGTTCCAGAATAAGATGAGAATCTACGCAAACGGTCGCAAAAGTAGTGATCCCTAAAGATCCTGAACTACATACGAATCAAACATAACCCCACCGTGTTCTCTTCTCAAAGTGAAAAGAGACAGTCATGGTTACTCACACATTTGTGTGTTTTACTTCGGATCCTCTGTCAAGTTTTCTACAACCGGACATTAACAAATTCCAATCTGCCACATAACCACGGGCACGGCTTTCGAAAGATCATAACCCTGCAGGGGTGTTCCAACTTAGCCCATCACAAGCTCTCACGATTAGCTGAAGCGATAAATATAATATCATCACTCCTTATCTTAGGGAAATCCGATCAGGCTCGGCATCCCGGTAGCACAAGACATTTCGACAATGGTAAAACAAGTCCAGCAAGACCTCCCGGCGTACCGACACCCTGATAGTAGCCGCGCGTTTCTCGTCTCAGGCCACAACCGGATGGGTCATCCTACAGGACCCAAACCTCGAGTTTCCCCGTGGTGGCCCCGCAGTCTCCCCGTTTGGGACCAACACTGAAAGGATCGATATGGTTGACTAGAGGGGGGGTGAATAGGCAACTAACAATTTTTAGCTTTTCTTAAGCACTTAAAATTAAGCGACAAAATAAGTTGTCTAGAGATACTACTAGGATGACAACTAAGACAAAGAAGCACAACAACTACACATGCATGCTATAGGAGTTGAACAAGTAAAGCATGCAAAGGTAAAGATAAGAAATAACCACAAGTGGAACCGGAGGAGACGAGGATGTGTTTCCGAAGTTCCTTCCCTTGGAAGGGAAGTACATCTCCGTTGGAGCGGTGTGGAGGCACAATGCTCCCCAAGAAGCCACTAGGGCCACCGTATTCTCCTCACGCCCTCACACGATGCAAGGTGCCGTGATTCCACTAGTGGTGCCCTTGAAGGCGGCAACCGAACCTTTACAAACAAGGTTGGGGCAAACTCCACAACTTGGAGGCTCCCAACAAACCACGAAGCTTCACCACAATGGAATATGGCTTCGAGGTGACCTCAACCGTCTAGGGTGCTCAAACACCCAAGAGTAACAAGATCCGCAAGGGATTAGTGGGGAGAATCAAATATCTCTTGGTGGAAGTGTAGATCGATGCCTCCTCAAGCAATCCCGAGCAAATCAACAAGTTTGATTGGCTAGGGAGAGAGATCGGGCGGAAATGGAGCTTTTGGAGCAACAATGGAGTAGTGGGGGAAGAGGTAAGTCTTCTTGGAGAAGAAGACCCCCTATATATAGTGGGGGGATAAATCCAACCGTTATTGGAGGATTCAGCCCGCAGAGAGCGGTAGTACCGCGCATGAGTTGCGGTACTACCGCTGGCTAAGCGGTACTACCGCTTGGGAAGCGGTACTACCGCATAGGCAAAAGATTGCGACAGATAGACAACCACGGATGAAATAAATTACATCCGTGGCTACATCCGCAGGGGAAAACGGAAGTAGCAAAACGCGACACGGTACTACCGCTTAAGTTAAGCGGTACTACCGCGTTGTATGCGGAAGTAAAAAATTACTTCCGCATCCACTTCTATACTTAGACTCAGCGCCTGGGCCAGATACACGGTACTACCGCGCTGGGGACGCGGTACTACCGTGGGAGCGGTACTACCGTGTCGGCAGGCGGTACTACCGTGTAACTGCGCGGTACTACCGCTTGGTAGAGCGGTACTACCGCTTGCTAGGCAGTTGATCAGTACAGAAGCCACAGATTTGCCACAACGAAAGATAACCGGTTGGACCTCCAGAGAAGCAAGGAAAGGTGGTGTGGGAGAAAGATATGTACGTGTTGATTCTACCCAAACCTTTCCGACGCGGACCCCCTCTTAATAGTACGGCTTTCCTATTACTCAAAGCCACCGACAGGGAGCAAAAAGAAAACACTGTCCTTCATAGAATCCGAGGGGCAAGCAATCGTCTTGTGCCATAAGGGAGATATACCTGTATGAGCTTAGAGCACATGATCAGTCCACAAATGCATTGTCATCAATCACCAAAACTACTTAGGGAGAAATATGCCCTTACAATCTCCCCCTTTTTGGTGTATTGATGACAACACGAGATTTGCACAGAAAAGAAGTAATAGAGTATGCAATACAAGCCCCAGAGTATAAGTGAGCTCCCCCTGGATGTGTGCCTTCATACGGTTGTGCTTTGGACTGCACAGCACACATACTAGGTATAGTGCTTCCTTATACTCTACATACGAGATACTCTATATGACATTAACTGCACAGGATAAACATTAAAGACATGATAATAAGTTTAACGATAACGGGGCATATGTCTTACACCATATGATAGTCTCATAGAAACACGCAAAATAAACCAAGTTCAACGATAAACACACGAACACGACACGCAAGACACAAGACGGCAAATCACTCTCCCCCTTTGTCATCGAGACACCACAAAGGGAAGAGAGGATACGAAGACGGGTGGCAGCCCGGGAGAAGCTCAGTCGTCATACTCGTCATCAAACCCCTGCTCCTCCTGATACTCATCATCAGATCCCTGCTGCTCTGGCGGATACTCCTCATCAGAATCTGACCACTTGTATCCCTGGCGAGCCATCCAGGTAGCCTCAGGAGTGATGTTGTCCTCCGATCCATTGGAAACCTCCTCTCCATACAAAGACAGAATCTTCTTGTCCCGCTGACACGTCTTCTTGTCAGTCACATGAGCACGGTATTGCCCTTGAGCCTGCATGTAGAAGAGGGCCTTCATCTTCTGCTGTAGCCTCTTAGCCCACGAAGGCTTCTCCACTGCAGAGGAAGAAGAGGGGGCAAATCTGCCAGAGCGGACATCGGCAGTCTCCTCCACAGGCTCATCCTCAGTGCCCATCTGGGCAGCAGCAGCCTGAGCACGAGTAGTGGTGTTGGCCCAACGAGTCTTGACGCGAAGCTTGATAGGATCATGGCGGTAGCAGTCGGCCTCGAATTCCTCCTCTGGATACAATTTCGCCCAAGTCTTGGAGATGAGCAGAAATAAGAATGGACCATAGATAGGTACCTTGCGAGTGTAGATGGCAAACCGGAGCTCATTCCACATGATGTGGGAAATGTCAAGTGGTGCAGCCTGGGCGGAGCGAGCCTCTTGACACATCAGAAGCATATCAACCAGATAGGCATGGACCTTGTCCTTGTCGCCAACACGAGGGAACAGCGTGTTGCGAAAAATCCGATACATGATGTCCAGGAAGGGATTCAACACCCAAGTTGTCTTGCCACTAGCAAGGGTCTTTGCCTCATAAAATGGAAGTAGTTTGTCCTTGTTAGCTGATTCAGGATTGGCGTGAGGCCGAAAACCAATTGGGTTATGGAGACCCTCATCAGGAAGCTGAAGAAGATCCATGAACTCCTTCCAAGTAGAGGTCATCTTGTGACCATGGGTCATCCAAGTCATGGGGCGATCCTCCTTGGCTTGAAAGTTGACAGAGGCATAGAACTGCGCAATGAGCTCAGGGTCAAAATCGTTCTGGAATGTCATGATGTGCTCCAGACCCAGCTGCTCGATCAAATCAAGGGCTTCTGCAAAGTATGCCCTGTTCTTATCCTTCCTCATGTGCTCCACATCCACCCAGTGAGCATCCACATAAAGATTGGCCTTGGTCTTGAGCACCTCATGATAGATGCGATACTGTTGCTTGGTCCAGAAGACATCATCACCAGGAAAGTGCTCACGGGGTTCTCCATATGGGTTGATCTTTCTTCTAGACATGAACTCAGCAGCAGGCATTTCTTCCATAGACATTGATGATTCCTTGCGCTTGTTGGCTGAGGTCTTGTACCGGCGCTGGGGAGTGGAGCCCTCTGGCACATCACTCGGGGTACGCAGGCGCTTGGAACCGGTGTCACGAACTGGGTTGGTACGACGACCCTCAAGACCTGAGCCACCACCTAGAAACACAAACACAAGACCACAACAACACAAATACAAGAAGAATCAATGCCAAAGCCTCGAAAGACACAAGAAACCAAGGGAAATAGAAAAGAGAACATGCTACGAAGAAAGTATGAGCCAAGCGGTAGTACTGCTGACCCTTGCGAAAATAAAATTAGTACCGCAGGGTAAGCGGTAGTACCGCATGTCACATGCGGTAGTACCGCATACGCTGCGGTAGTAAAAATTTACTTCCGCAAGAAGAGGCGGAACTAAAACATTAGTACTGCATGCGGAGCGGTAGTACCGCATCGGGTCGCGGTAGTACCGCTCGGCAAGCAGTACTAAAATTTTACTTCCGCCCGAGGGGGCGGAACTAAAATATTAGTGCTGCATGCGGAGCGGTAGTACCGCATCGGGACGCGGTAGTACCGCTCGGCAAGCAGTACTAAAATTTTACTTCCGCCCGAGCGGTAGTACCGCTGAGGACAGCGGTAGTACCGCTCAGGTCAGATCAGATCTGGATTACATCGTGCGGTAGTACCGCGGTTCTCCAGCGGTAGTACCGCACGAAACAGATCTGAGAAGAACAGATCTAGAAACTACCAACGAGATCGACACACGGTACTACGGCTGATCATAATAACTTCGTAGCAACATCTCTAAGCATATTTCTAGTGCATAAACACTCTTCCACAACCTAAGCATCCATGGATAAGATCACGTAGAACACAAAAACACTAAGTATCTCCCCTAACCCTAAAAACTCAGGCAAGGCAATAAGAAGAGGGGAAAAGGGGAGAAACCTGCATCCATGGCAAGAGGTCGTGGTGGGGAACGATCCCACCGGTCGGAAAGCGGGAAGAGTGGCCGAGGGAGGAGATCCGGCGAGGTCCTCCGGCGGCGTTCTTGAGAGAGAGAGAGACAGGGACTACATGGGGGTTAGGAGTGAATGGGTATGGGGGAGATGGAACTCCCCCTGCCTGCTTATAACCCCCACACGTTCTGATATGTGCGGTAGTACCGCGGTCATCGCGGTAGTACCGCTCGCCGGGCGGTAGTACCGCCCTACCAGCGGCAGTAAAAAATTACTGCCGTGCTGGAGGTACGGTAGTACCGCATGTCCTCCGCGGTAGTACCGTAACCGATCACGGTAGTACCGCTCTCCCAAGAAAATGCACGAAAAGATGAGGTTTTAAGCACTAGAGAGAGTAAAAACACCATGTGCATAAGCAAAAACACGTAACACCAATTCCTCATAAGAGGGCGGTGGCCGAGGCCACCTATGTTTGAGTTTTATAGATATGGCACCGCGAAGAATTATCCTTGGGCCCATGATCCAAACTCGACTTGAAGCATTTAAGCCAACTATGTATGGCAAATGATGAAGATATGGTTAGTTTATGCATAATAAGGGGAGGAATAGTTCATTGAGAGAACAATACTCCCCCTAAGTCCATGCCTACATCTAGACAAGATAACTATGTCGAGTGTGAGGAGTGTGTGCACAGATTCAAACCACATTGCTCAAATCGATGATATTTAGCTCATGCCTTAACTCGCGAAATCTTGCTTCATCCAGAGGCTTCGTGAAGATATCTGCAAGGTTATCATGAGTGTTGACGTAGTGAAGCTCGATTTCTCCTTGCCTTATGTGATCCCGGATGAAGTGATACCGAATCTCAATATGCTTCGTCTTGAAGTGAAGCACCGGGTTGAGAGAAATCTTGATGGCACTTTCATTGTCACACCAAAGAGGCACTTTGTCACAATTGACACCGTAATCCTTTAAAGTTTGCCTCATCCATAAGAGTTGAGCACAGCAACTGCCAGCGGCCACATATTCTGCTTCAGTGGACGAGAGAGATACACAACTCTGCTTCTTGGAAGACCAACTAACAAGAGAGCAACCAAGAAATTGGCACCCTCCCGAGGTGGACTTCCTATCCACTTTGTCTCCCGCCCAGTCAGAATCAGAGAAACCAACAAGGTTGAAATTTGCTCCTCTTGGGTACCATAAGCCAAAGTTTGGGGTATGAGCCAAATATCGAAAGATTCGCTTGACAGCCACAAAGTGACTTTCCTTAGGTGAGGCTTGAAACCGTGCACAAATTCCCACACTCAACATAATATCCGGTCTAGATGCACAAAGGTAAAGCAAGGATCCGATCATAGAGCGATATACCTTTTGATCCACCGCTTTACCATTGGGATCAATGTCAAGTTGGCATTTGGTTGGCATTGGAGTAGTGGCCGGCTTGACATCACTAAGGTTGAACCTCTTGAGCATGTCTTGAGTATACTTGGATTGTTTGATGAAGATGCCTTCTCTTCGTTGTTTGATCTCAAATCCAAGGAAGTACTTCAACTCTCCCATCATGGACATCTCAAAATGTGTGGTCATGAGTGCGGCGAACTCATCATTGAAAGCTTTGTTAGGAGAACCAAAGATAATATCATCTACATATAGTTGGCATACAAACAACTCCCCTTTGACCTTCTTAGTAAAAAGAGTGGGGTCGATTTTCCCAATTTCAAACCCACGATCTTGTAACAACTCGGTAAGGTGCTCATACCACGCTCGTGGGGCTTGTTTAAGGCCATAGAGTGCCTTATCAAGTTGATACACATGATTGGGGAACTTAGGATCCTCGAACCCCGGGGGTTGTTTAACATACACCAACTCATTAATGGGACCATTAAGAAATGCACTTTTCACATCCATTTGTTGCAATTTAAAGTTATGATGGGAAGCATAGGCAAGCAACAAACGAATGGATTCAAGACGAGCAACGGGGGCAAAGGTTTCACCGTAGTCGATACCCTCGACTTGGGAGTAGCCTTGAGCTACCAGACGTGCCTTGTTGCGGATGACAATGCCATGGGCATCTTGCTTGTTCTTAAAGATCCATTTGGTTCCAATGACATTATGGTTCTCCTTTGGTCTTGGCACCAGACGCCACACTTTGTTGCGCTCGAAGTTATTGAGTTCTTCATGCATGGCATTGAGCCAGTCAGGGTCTTCGAGCGCCTCATAGACCTTCTTAGGTTCAACAAAGGAGACAAAAGCTTGATGAGCACAATAGTTTGCTAATTGTCTACGAGTGCTTACCCCCCTTTTGATGCTTCCTAAAATGTTCTCGATGTGATGCTCGTTGGAAGCAAGCCTGGAGGCAACTTTTGCAGCACGACGCTCTAATTGCTCTTCAAGTGATAACTGAGGAGCATTGAGTTGATCATCTTGAGCGTCACCATGAGCAAGATCTTGATCTTGAGCTTCCTCTTGACCTTGATCTTGCTCGGGGATTTGAACTTGGCCTTGTGCATCAATTGGTGGTTCTTCACCAACTTCAGGTTGATCTTGCACTTGGCCTTGTTCATCGGGCTGAGGGCCTTCACTTTGTTCTTTGGAAGCGTGTGGGTCTTGGGTTGGTGATGGTTCCACTTGAGTGGAACATTGTCCTTCTCCTTCGGCCACAAGGGGTTCCTCAACGGGTAGGATATATCCAACACCCATTCTTCTTATGGCTTGAGGAGGAATTTCATCACCTGCATCACAAGTACCACTTTGCTCCACTTGGGAGACGTTATTTTCATCAAACTCTACGTTACTTGTCTCCTCTATGAGTCCAGTGGACTTGTCGAGGACACAGTAAGCATGAGAGTTTGTAGCATAACCAACAAATATGCCCTCATGAGCTCTAGATTCGAATTTAGACAAACGAACACCTTTCTTGAGAATGAAACACTTACACCCGAACACCCGGAAGTACTTGAGATTGGGCTTGTTACCGGTAAGAATCTCATATGGAGTTTTGTTCAAGCCTTTGCAGAGATAGAGACGATTTGACGCATGGCAAGCGGTGTTGATGGCTTCGGCCCAAAAGTTGTATGGAGAGTTGAATTCAGCCATCATGGTTCTTGCAGCATCTATCAAGGTTCGGTTCTTTCTCTCTGCAACACCGTTTTGCTGAGGGGTATATGGGGCGGCATATTGATGTTTGATCCCCTCATCACCAAGAAACTCATCCAAGGTGTAGTTCTTGAACTCGGTGCCATTGTCACTTCTGATCATCAAAATCTTTGCTTCATGTTGTCGTTGAGCTTCATTTGCAAAGTTGATGACGGTTTGTTGGGTCTCACTCTTCTTCTTGAAGAAGTATACCCAGGTATATCTTGAATAATCATCCACAATCACCAAGCAATATTTCCTACCCCCAAGACTATCAAAAGTGGGAGGCCCAAAGAGATCCATGTGGAGGAGCTCTAGAGGTCTCTTTGAATAGATGATAATCGTGGGAGGGTGAGCCTTCTCATGTAATTTTCCTTCAATGCACGCCCTACAAGCACGATCTTTGGCAAATCTAACATTTGTTAGTCCTCGGACATGGTCCCCCTTGAGAAGACTTTGCAAAGATCTCATATTGACGTGGGCCAAACAGCGATGCCAAAGCCATCCCACATCAACTTTAGCCATTAGGCATGTCGCGACCTTAGTGGGTTGCTTCGAGAAGTTTGTTGGAAATATGCCCTAGAGGCAATAATAAAAGAGTTATTATTATATTTCCTTGTTCATGATAATCGTTTATTATCCATGCTATAACTGTATTGATTGGAAACTCAGATACACGTGTGGATGAATAGACAGACTTTGTGTCCCTAGTGAGCCTCTACAGGACTAGCTCGTTGATCAAAGATGACCGCGGTTTCCAGGTCATAGACATGAGTTGTCATTTGATAACGGGATCACATCATTAGGAGAATGATGTGATGGACGAGACCCAAACGTTGACATAGCTTTTGATCGTGTCAGTTATCGCTATAGTTTTCTGCATGTCAAGTATAAGTTCCTATGACCATGAGATCATGTAACTCACTGACACCGTAGGAGTGCTTTGTGTGTACCAAACGTCACAACGTAACTGGGTGACTATAAAGGTACTCTACAGGTATCTCCGAGGGTGTCTGTTGAGTTGACATGGATCAAGACTGGGATTTGTCACTCCGTGTGACGGAGAGGTATCTCCGGGCCCACTCGGTAATACGTCATCTCAATGAGCTCAAAGTGACTAAGTAGTTGGTCACGGGATTATGTATTACGGTAACGAGAAAAGAGACTTGCCGGTAACGAGATTGAACTAGGTATAGAGATACCGACGATCGAATCTCGGGCAAGTAACATACCGACGAGACAAAGGGAACTGTATACGGGATTGCCTGAATCCTTGACATCGTGGTTCATCCAATGAGATCATCGAGAAACATGTGGGAACCAATATGGGTATCCAGATCCCGCTATTGGTTATTGACCTGGGAGTGTCTCGGTCATGTCTACATGGTTTCCGAACCCGCAGGGTCTACACACTTAACGTTCGGTGACGCTAGGGTTGTTAGTGAGAAAAGTGTATGGTTACCGAAGGTTGTTCGGAGTCCCGGATGAGATCCCGGACATGACGAGGGTCTCCGGAATGGTCCGGAGACGAAGATTGATATATAGGATGAAAGGTTTCGGAGTCCGGAAGTGTTCCGGGGAGCATCGGGAAATCGGCGGAGTACCGGAAAGGGGTTTCGGGGGGTCCGGAAGCAGTTCTGGGCCTAATGGGCCACAAGGGGGAACACCACAGCCCTCAGGGGGCTGTGCGCCCCCCCTTGGGCCCTCTCCTTGTGCGCCAAGGGGGGTGGACCCCTCTAGGGTGGCCGCACCCCCTAGCCTTGGGGGCAAGGCACCTAGGGGGGGAAACCCTAGGGCCTGGCCCTGGCCGCCGCCCCCCCCCCCTGCCTTGGCCGCCGCCCCCCCTTGCCCTGGCCGCCGGCCCCCTAGGGGGGAAACCCTAGGGCGCCCTCACCTCTCCACCCCCCCTATATATAGTGAGGCAAAGGGAGGGCAGCAAACATAAGTTCGTGCCTCGGTGCTGCCCTCCCTCTCCCACAACATCTTCCTCTCCCGCGGTGCTTAGGCGAAGCCCTGCCGGAGTTCTCCTCCAACATCACCACCACGCCGTCGTGCTGCCGGTTCTCCATCAACCTCTCCTCCACCCCTTGCTGGATCAAGAAGGAGGAGACGTCCCCGAGCCGTACGTGTGAAGAACGCGGAGGCACCGTTGCTTCGGTGCTAGGATCTTCGGCGATCTGAATCGCGGCGAGTACGACTCCATCATCCGCGTTCATAACGCTTCCGCTTAGCGATCTACAAGGGTATGTGGATCCTACTCTCCCCTCGTAGTTGCATCTACTAGATTGATCTTGGTGAACGTAGAGAAAATTTTTGTTTTCCATGCAACGTTCCCCAACAGTGGCATCATGAGCTAGGATCTTGCGTAGATGCTTTCTCGAGTAGAACACAAAAGGGTTTGTGGCGTTGATGTTTAAATTGCTGCCCTCCTTAGTCTTTCTTGATTCAGCGGTATTATAGGATGAAGCGGCCCGGACCAACTTTACATGTCCACGTACATGAGACCGGTTCCATCGACAGACATGTGACTTTTGTTGCATAAGATGGCTGGCGGGTGTCTGTCTCTCCTATCTTAGTTGAATCGGAATAGAACAAGGCGGTCCTTGTAGAAGGTTAAATAGCAACTTGAATATCACCGTTGTGGTTTTGCGTAGGTAAGAAGCGTTCTTGCTAGATACCAATAGCAGCCACGTAAAACATGCAACAACAAATTAGAGGACGTCTAACTTGTTTTTGCAGGGTATGCATGTGATATGATATGGCCAATGACATGATGAATTATATTTGATGTATGAGATGATCATGTTGTAATAGTTAATATCGACTTGCATGTCGATGCATACGGCAACCGGCAGGAGCCATAGGGTTGTCTTTAATTTTTGTATGACCTGCGTGTCAATCTTCAAGCGCTTTGTAATGCTTTACTTTATCGCTAAACGGTAGCAATAGTAGTAAGAGCATGGTGGGCGCCGACAACCCCGATGGCGACACGATGATGGAGATCATGATGATGGAGATCATGGTGTGGCGCCGGTGACGATGGAGATCATGCCGGTGCTTTGGAGATGGAGATCAAAAGCACGAGTTGATGGCCATATCATGTCACTTATGATTTGCATGTGATGTTAATCCTTTTATGCATCTTATTTTGCTTAGGACGACGGTAGCATTATAAGATGATCCTTCACTAAAATTTCAAGATAAAATTCGCCGTTGCGAAGGTTCGTCGTTTCGAAGCACCACGTGATGATCGGGTGTGATAGACTCTACGTTCGCATACAACGGGTGCAAGCCAGTTTTGCACATGCAGAACACTCGGGTTAGACTTGACGAGCCTAGCATGTACAGACATGGCCTCGGAACACGGAGGACCGAAAGGTCGAGCATGAGTCATATAGTAGATATGATCAACATGTTGATGTTCACCATTGACACCACCTCATCTCACGTGATGATCGGACTTGGGTTGGTGAATTTGGATCATGTCACGCTCGAATGACCGGAGGGATGTCAATTTGAGTGGGAGTTATAATTAATTTGATTAGGTAATAACTCACTTATCATGAACAATAGTCTAAAATGTCTTTGCAAATTTTGGTTGTAGATGGCTCGCGCAGTAGCTCCCCTGAATTTTAATGCGTTCCTAGAGAAAGCTAAACTGAAAGATGACGGGAGCAACTTTGTGGACTGGCTCCGCAATCTGAGGATCATCCTCACAGCTGCCCAGAAGGTTTATGTCCTAAATGCACCGCTAGGTGACCCCCCCGCTCCTGGAGCCTCTGCGGACGTTATGAACGTTTGGCAGACGCGTTCGGATGACTATTCGATAGTGCAGTGTGCCATGTTGTACGGCTTGGAAGGAGGACTTCAAAGACGTTTTGAACGTCATGGTGCATATGAGATGTACACGGAGTTGAAGTTCATCATTGAGAAGAATGCTAAGATCGAGAGGTATGAGACCACCGATAAATTCTTCGCTTGCAAGATGGAGGAGAATTCGTCTGTCAGTGAGCACTTACTGAAGATGTCTGGGTACTATACCCGCATAGCTGATCTGGGACTTGTGTTCCCGGATGAGGCTATCATTGACAGAATTCTCCAGTCACTCCCTCCAAGCTACAAGAGCTTCGTGCAGCAGTATAACATGCAAGGGATGAACAAGACCATCGCCGAGCTGTTTTCGATGCTGAAAGTCGCTGAGGCAGACATCCAGAAGGAGTATCAAGTGTTGATGGTCAATAAGACCACCAGTTTCAAGAAGAATGGCAAGGGCAAGAAGGGTAACTCTAAGAAGGGTGGCAAAGCAGTTGCTAATCCAGTGAAGAAACCCAAGGCTGGACCCAAGCCAGAGACTGAGTGTTTCTATTGCAAGGGGAGCGGCCACTGGAAGCGGAACTGCCCCAAGTATCTGGCGGACAAGAAGGGGGCCAACAACAACAAAGGTATATGTGATATACATGTTATTGATGTGTACCTTACCAACTCTCGTTGTAGTGCCTGGGTATTTGATACCGGTTCGGTTGCTCACATTTGCAACTCTAAACAGGAACTGCGGAATAAACGGAGGCTGGCGAAGGACGAAGTGACGATGCGCGCGGGAAACGGTTCCAAGGTTGATGTGATCGCCGTCGGCACGCTCGCTCTTCGATTACCATCGGGATTAGTTATGAACCTGAATAATTGTTATTTAGTGCCTGCGTTAAGCATGAACATTATATCTGGATCTTGTTTATTGCGAGACGGTTACTCATTTAAGTCAGAGAATAATGGTTGTTCTATTTATATGAGTAATATCTTTTATGGTCATGCACCCGAAGTTAGGGGTTTATTCTTATTGAATCTCGATGGTGATGATACACATGTTCATAACATTGATGCCAAAAGATGTAGAGTAGATAATGATAATACCACTTTCTTGTGGCACTGCCGTCTCGGTCATATCGGCGTGAAACGCATGAGGAAGCTCCATGCTGATGGACTTCTGGAGTCTCTTGATTTTGAATCACTTGACACGTGCGAGCCGTGCCTCATGGGCAAGATGACAAGGACCCCGTTTCCAGGGACAATGGAACGGGCAAGTGACTTATTGGAAATCATACATACTGATGTGTGCGGTCCGATGAGTGTAACGGCGCGCGGTGGATATCGTTATTTTCTCACCTTCACTGACGACTTAAGTAGATATGGGTATATTTACTTGATGAAGCATAAGTCTGAAACTTTTGAAAAGTTCAAGCAATTTCAGAGTGAAGTTGAAAATCATCGTAACAAGAAGATCAAGTTCCTACGATCTGATCGAGGGGGAGAATATCTGAGTTATGAGTTTGGTGATCACTTAAGAAAATGTGGAATTGTTTCACAGTTGACGCCACCTGGAACACCACAGCGTAATGGTGTGTCCGAACGTCGTAATCGAACCCTATTAGATATGGTGCGTTCTATGATGTCTCTTGCCGATTTACCACTATCGTTTTGGGGATATGCGTTAGAGACAGCTGCATTCACTTTAAATAGGGCTCCATCTAAGTCCGTTGAGACAACACCGTATGAACTATGGTTTAGTAAGAAACCGAAGTTGTCTTTTCTCAAGGTTTGGGGTTGCGATGCTTATGTCAAAAGGCTTCAGCCAGAAAAGCTCGAACCCAAAGCGGACAAATGTGTCTTCATAGGATACCCAAAAGAAACAGTTGGGTACACCTTCTATCTCAGATCCGAGGGCAAAGTGTTTGTTGCTAAGAACGGATCCTTTCTCGAGAAAGAGTTTCTCTCGAAAGAATTGAGTGGGAGGAAGGTAGAACTTGATGAGGTTATTGAACCTCTGCTTCAACCAGAAAGTAGCGCAGCACAGAAAGATGTTTTTGTGGAGCCTGCAGAGGTTGAAGAGGAAGCCAATGATGATGATCAAGAAGCTTCTGATCAAGTCACTGCCGAACCTCGTAGGTCGACAAGGGTACGCACTGCACCTGAGTGGTATGGTAACCCTGTCTTGGAGGTCATGTTGTTAGACAACGGTGAACCTACGAGCTATGGAGAAGCGATGGTGGGCCCAGATTCCGACAAATGGTTAGAGGCCATGAAATCCGAGATGGGATCCATGTATGAAAACAAAGTATGGACTTTGGAAGTATTACCTGAAGGGCGGAAGGCCATTCAGAATAAATGGATTTTTAAGAGGAAGACGGACGCTGACGGTAATGTCACCGTGTATAAAGCTCGACTTGTGGCAAAGGGTTTTTCACAAGTTCAAGGGATTGACTACGATGAGACTTTCTCACCCGTAGCGATGCTTAAATCCGTCCGAATCATGTTAGCAATAGCTGCATATTTCGATTATGAAATTTGGCAGATGGATGTCAAAACAGCGTTCCTTAACGGTTTTCTTAAGGAAGAGTTGTATATGATGCAACCAGAAGGTTTTGTCGATCCAGAGAGTGCTGACAAAGTATGCAAGCTCCAGCGTTCCATTTATGGGCTGGTGCAAGCATCTCGGAGTTGGAATCTTCGCTTTGATGAAGTGATCAAAGCGTTTGGGTTTATACAAGTTTACAATGAAGCTTGTATTTACAAGAAAGTGAGTGGGAGCTCTATAGCGTTTCTAATATTATATGTGGATGACATATTGCTGATTGGAAACAATATAGAATTTTTGGATAGCGTGAAGGGGTATTTGAACAAGAGTTTTTCGATGAAAGATCTCGGTGAAGCTGCTTTCATATTGGGCATCAAGATCTATAGAGATAGATCAAGACGCTTGATAGGACTTTCACAAAGCACATACCTTGATAAAGTTTTGAAGAAGTTCAAAATGGATCAATCCAAGAAGGGGTTCTTGCCGGTATTGCAAGGTACAAAGTTGAGTAAGACTCAATGCCCAGTGACTGCAGAAGATAGAGAAAAGATGAGTGTCGTCCCCTATGCTTCAGCCATAGGCTCTATCATGTATGCAATGCTGTGCACAAGACCAGATGTCAGCCTTGCCATAAGTATGGCCGGAAGGTTTCAAAGTAATCCTGGTTTGGATCACTGGACAGCGGTCAAGAATATCCTAAAGTACCTGAAAAGGACTAAGGATATGTTTCTCGTTTATGGAGGTGATCAAGAGCTCGTCGTAAAGGGTTACGTCGATGCAAGCTTTGACACTGATCCGGATGACTCTAAGTCTCAAACCGGATACGTATATATTCTCAACGGGGGAGCGGTAAGCTGGTGCAGTTCCAAGCAGAGCGTGGTAGCCGATTCTACATGTGAAGCGGAGTATATAGCTGCCTCGGAGGCGGCAAAGGAAGGTGTCTGGATGAAGGAGTTCATGACAGATCTTGGAGTTGTGCCTAGTGCACTGAACCCAATGACTCTGTTCTGTGACAACACTGGTGCCATTGCTCTAGCCAAGGAACCAAGGTTTCACAAGAGGACCAGACACATAAAGCGACGCTTCAATTCCATCCGCGATTCGGTCAAGGAGGAGGACATAAACATTTGCAAAGTACACACGGATTTGAATGTTGCAGATCCGTTGACTAAGCCTCTTCCACGGGCTAAGCACGATCAACACCAAGACTCTATGGGTGTTAGATTCATTACCTTGTGATGCTAGATTATTGACTCTAGTGCAAGTGGGAGACTGTTGGAAATATGCCCTAGAGGCAATAATAAAAGAGTTATTATTATATTTCCTTGTTCATGATAATCGTTTATTATCCATGCTATAACTGTATTGATTGGAAACTCAGATACACGTGTGGATGAATAGACAGACTTTGTGTCCCTAGTGAGCCTCTACAGGACTAGCTCGTTGATCAAAGATGACCGCGGTTTCCAGGTCATAGACATGAGTTGTCATTTGATAACGGGATCACATCATTAGGAGAATGATGTGATGGACGAGACCCAAACGTTGACATAGCTTTTGATCGTGTCAGTTATCGCTATAGTTTTCTGCATGTCAAGTATAAGTTCCTATGACCATGAGATCATGTAACTCACTGACACCGTAGGAGTGCTTTGTGTGTACCAAACGTCACAACGTAACTGGGTGACTATAAAGGTACTCTACAGGTATCTCCGAGGGTGTCTGTTGAGTTGACATGGATCAAGACTGGGATTTGTCACTCCGTGTGACGGAGAGGTATCTCCGGGCCCACTCGGTAATACGTCATCTCAATGAGCTCAAAGTGACTAAGTAGTTGGTCACGGGATTATGTATTACGGTAACGAGAAAAGAGACTTGCCGGTAACGAGATTGAACTAGGTATAGAGATACCGACGATCGAATCTCGGGCAAGTAACATACCGACGAGACAAAGGGAACTGTATACGGGATTGCCTGAATCCTTGACATCGTGGTTCATCCAATGAGATCATCGAGAAACATGTGGGAACCAATATGGGTATCCAGATCCCGCTATTGGTTATTGACCTGGGAGTGTCTCGGTCATGTCTACATGGTTTCCGAACCCGCAGGGTCTACACACTTAACGTTCGGTGACGCTAGGGTTGTTAGTGAGAAAAGTGTATGGTTACCGAAGGTTGTTCGGAGTCCCGGATGAGATCCCGGACATGACGAGGGTCTCCGGAATGGTCCGGAGACGAAGATTGATATATAGGATGAAAGGTTTCGGAGTCCGGAAGTGTTCCGGGGAGCATCGGGAAATCGGCGGAGTACCGGAAAGGGGTTTCGGGGGGTCCGGAAGCAGTTCTGGGCCTAATGGGCCACAAGGGGGAACACCACAGCCCTCAGGGGGCTGTGCGCCCCCCCTTGGGCCCTCTCCTTGTGCGCCAAGGGGGGTGGACCCCTCTAGGGTGGCCGCACCCCCTAGCCTTGGGGGCAAGGCACCTAGGGGGGGAAACCCTAGGGCCTGGCCCTGGCCGCCGCCCCCCCTGCCTTGGCCGCCGCCCCCCCTTGCCCTGGCCGCCGGCCCCCTAGGGGGGAAACCCTAGGGCGCCCTCACCTCTCCACCCCCCCTATATATAGTGAGGCAAAGGGAGGGCAGCAAACATAAGTTCGTGCCTCGGTGCTGCCCTCCCTCTCCCACAACATCTTCCTCTCCCGCGGTGCTTAGGCGAAGCCCTGCCGGAGTTCTCCTCCAACATCACCACCACGCCGTCGTGCTGCCGGTTCTCCATCAACCTCTCCTCCACCCCTTGCTGGATCAAGAAGGAGGAGACGTCCCCGAGCCGTACGTGTGAAGAACGCGGAGGCACCGTTGCTTCGGTGCTAGGATCTTCGGCGATCTGAATCGCGGCGAGTACGACTCCATCATCCGCGTTCATAACGCTTCCGCTTAGCGATCTACAAGGGTATGTGGATCCTACTCTCCCCTCGTAGTTGCATCTACTAGATTGATCTTGGTGAACGTAGAGAAAATTTTTGTTTTCCATGCAACGTTCCCCAACAAAGTTAACCACATAAAGACCGTTCTCGACATGCCCAACATAGGCTACTTTAAGAGTCTTGCTCCACAAGAGGGCCACAGAATCAATATCAAAGAATGTAGCAAAGCCCATAAGTGCGAGTTGGCGAACAGAAAGTAAATTGTATGCAAGGGACTCAACAAGCATGACTTTCTCGATCGTGAGATCATGAGAGACAACAACCTTGCCAAGTCCCAATACCTTAGAAGATGAAGCATCACCCCATTCGACGTTGGTCGCCATAGATGAACCGAGATGCACGTCCACCACCAAGTCTTTGCTTCCGGTCATATGATTTGTGGCTCCGCTATCGAGCAACCATGATCCCCCACCGGAAGCAAACCCCTACAAGAGATCAATGCTTGGATTTAGGTACCCATTTGGTAATGGGTCCTTTGAGGTTAGTGACAAGGGTCTTAGGAACCCAAATGGACCATTCAATGTACTCATAAGAAGAACCAACAAATTTAGCAAACACATGGCCATCACTAGCACGGCATAAAACATATGAAGGATTAAAATCGCCGGCCATGTTTGAAGGTGTGGTGGAGTTTTTCTTGACACCACCACTTTTCTTCTTGGTTGACGTGCCCTCTCCTTCTTTCACAAAGGATTGTCGGAGAGGGGGTGGTTGCCTTGTCTTGTCATTCTTCTTCTTCTTGGGCTTAGGAGCAAACCCAATTCCTTCCTTTGCTACAACTTCCTTTTGATTGCTCAAAAGGTCGTTGAGGTTCTTCTCACCTTGTATGCAAGTCACAAGGCCTTTCTCAAGTTGCTTCTTCAATTCGGCATTCTCTTCAACAATATGCACATGCTCACAACATGGGTTACTAGCATTTGCATTATCAATTAATACCATGCGAGGAAAGATAGCATTTTCCTTGGTTAGCGAAACTTGGAGTTGATCATGAGACTCCTTGAGAGTAGCATGCATTCCTTTCAAGGCCTTGTGAGCCTTGTCAAGTATGTCAAACTCCTCTTTGAGTTTGGCATGGTCAACCACAAGTTTTGCCTTCTCAGAGTTAAGGACACGAGAGACAACTAAAGCATGATCAAGATCTTTCTTTAATTTAGCATGATCATCGTTGTGTGACTCCTCAAGAGCCAAACGAAGACCACGCTCCTCCTCTAGGGCGTTAGAGAGATCCGATATCTCATCGGCATAGTCTCGACTATGCCCTTCCATTTTAGTAATGGTTTCCTCGTGAGCCTCAATAATGTCATTGGCCTCACCGAGTTGTTCCAAGAGAGCAACAACATGCTTCTTGGATTTGCCCTTGAGATTCTTTATGAACACATCAAATTCATTTTCTCCCTCCTTACTACCCTCACCCTCATCAATACAATTAGTTAATGAGGGGTTAGAAGAGATAGTAGAATTGATGATCGGGGTTACCTTGTTGGTGGCCTTGGCCATAAGACACTTGGCGGTGATGTTCTCGTTTGGTGAGTTGAAGAGAGATGAGTGCGGAGTGGTAGCAATTGCAATTGTGGCCATAGTGGTCACCTCATCGTCTTCATCATTGTCATCATCCTCCGCATATTCTTCTTGAGCCACCAACACTTTCGGAGGAGTCTTCTTGAAGAAGTTGTTCTTGTTGGGATAGGACTTTGACTTGTCCTTCCGAATAAGCTTGCCTCCAAAGTCTTCTCTCTTCTCATAGGGGCAATCCACAACGAAGTGGCTTACATTTCCACAGTTGAAACATGTCCTTACTCGTTGCTTCCCTTTGTTCCCACTGGAGTTGTTCCTGTTAAAGTTGGACCTTGAGTTCTTCTTGCCCCAGAATTGCCTTGAAGCAAGAGCCATGTGCTCGTGATAGGCATATTTGGTGTCCTCGGGGCAGCACTCATCATCATCTTCCACTTCCTCCTCTTCCACAGAAACCTTGGCCTTCAGAGCAAGATTAGGCTTCTTGGATCGTAGAGCTCTTAGGACCGCATTGTCGGCGGTAACGTCAAGGATCCTCATGGCAACAAATTCATCCAACACTTCGTTTGAGGATAAAGTGTGGAAGTCCAGTCTCTGACGAATCACAGAGGACATGGCCTTGTGATAGGGAATCATGGCCTTGAGGAACTTGCGCTTGATCCAATTGTCATCCGTATCCTTACTGCCATGATCTCGAAGAGACACTGCAAGAATAGTTAATCTTCGATAAAGTTCATGAGGATCTTCATCTTCGATCATTGCAAACTCATCAGCTTCATCTTGCACCACTTCATAGTTGGAGCGTTGAATACTTGTGCTTCCCTTGTACATTGTGCCAACATGCTCCCATGCTTCCTTGGCCACAGTGAATGGACGAAGATGAGCAATGTCTTCAGGAGGGATGGAGTCTTGAAGAATGCAAAGTGCGGACTCGTTGAACTGATGATCGGCAGTTTCTCTTGGAGTCATGTTGTCGGGATCATACGGATAAAAACCTTGCTCAATGATTCTCCAGAGGTTAGTGGAACAATGATTAATATGACGTTTGAAACGAAACACCCAAGTAGCAAAATCAGTATTTTTTACAAACTTGGGAGGGGGGCCGACAGAATTTAAATGCGGTGTGGGAACGGGTCCTCCATAGTGAGTAGGAGGAGGAGATTGGGCAAATATCCCACTTCCATGCTTAGCGACCGGGGCTTGCTCACTACTAGCTTCTCCCTTGTCGGGATTAGCCTCTGACACGTTGGTAGCGGGACGACCCACTTCCAACGGTGAGGTGGATAATTTAAGCCCCTCAAACATTTCTTTAAACATGCCTTTGACCTCGCTCGCTAGTGATTCTTTCAATGTGGTCAAGGCCACATTAAACTCCTCACGAGTGACCGAGGCTCCCCCATCTAACGTAGGCACGGACGGATTTCCACCGGAATGGTCCTCCGTCTCGACTACGTTGTCAACCATACTCTTCGGACGGTAAAGTCCTTAAAAAGAGACGAGGCTCTGATACCAATTGAAAGGATCGATATGGTTGACTAGAGGGGGGGTGAATAGGCAACTAACAATTTTTAGCTTTTCTTAAGCACTTAAAATTAAGCGACAAAATAAGTTGTCTAGAGATACTACTAGGATGACAACTAAGACAAAGAAGCACAACAACTACACATGCATGCTATAGGAGTTGAACAAGTACAGCATGCAAAGGTAAAGATAAGAAATAACCACAAGTGGAACCGGAGGAGACGAGGATGTGTTTCCGAAGTTCCTTCCCTTTGAAGGGAAGTACGTCTCCGTTGGAGCGGTGTGGAGGCACAATGCTCCCCAAGAAGCCACTAGGGCCACCGTATTCTCCTCACGCCCTCACACGATGCAAGGTGCCGTGATTCCACTAGTGGTGCCCTTGAAGGCGGCAACCGAACCTTTACAAATAAGGTTGGGGCAAACTCCACAACTTGGAGGCTCCCAACAAACCACGAAGCTTCACCACAATGGAATATGGCTTCGAGGTGACCTCAACCGTCTAGGGTGCTCAAACACCCAAGAGTAACAAGATCCGCAAGGGATTAGTGGGGAGAATCAAATATCTCTTGGTGGAAGTGTAGATCGATGCCTCCTCAAGCAATCCCGAGCAAATCAACAAGTTTGATTGGCTAGGGAGAGAGATCGGGCGGAAATGGAGCTTTTGGAGCAACAATGGAGTAGTGGGGGAAGAGGTAAGTCTTCTTGGAGAAGAAGACCCCCTATATATAGTGGGGGGATAAATCCAACCGTTATTGGAGGATTCAGCCCGCAGAGAGCGGTAGTACCGCGCATGAGTTGCGGTACTACCGCTGGCTAAGCGGTACTACCGCTTGGGAAGCGGTACTACCGCATAGGCAAAAGATTGTGACAGATAGACAACCACGGATGAAATAAATTACATCCGTGGCTACATCCGCAGGGGAAAACGGAAGTAGCAAAACGCGACACGGTACTACCGCTTAAGTTAAGCGGTACTACCGCGTTGTATGCGGAAGTAAAAAATTACTTCCGCATCCACTTCTATACTTAGACTCAGCGCCTGGGCCAGATACACGGTACTACCGCGCTGGGGACGCGGTACTATCGCGGGAGCGGTACTACCGTGTCGGCAGGCGGTACTACCGTGTAACTGCGCGGTACTACCGCTTGGTAGAGCGGTACTACCGCTTGCTAGGCAGTTGATCAGTACAGAAGCCACAGATTTGCCACAACGAAAGATAACCGGTTGGACCTCCAGAGAAGCAAGGAAAGGTGGTGTGGGAGAAAGATGTGTACGTGTTGATTCTACCCAAACCTTTCCGATGCGGACCCCCTCTTAATAGTACGGCTTTCCTATTACTCAAAGCCACCGACAGGGAGCAAAAAGAAAACACCGTCCTTCATAGAATCCGAGGGGCAAGCAATCGTCTTGTGCCATAAGGGAGATATACCTGTATGAGCTTAGAGCACATGATCAGTCCGCAAATGCATTGTCATCAATCACCAAAACTACTTAGGGAGAAATATGCCCTTACAAACACCAACAGCACTGGCCCCCCTGCTATGTAGAATTAAGAACCCGGGGACGCGACCCCCTATGCAAAATTTAATTATTTAATTAAGTTGTTATTATGAGGCAAATTAAAACCAATGTTGGGCCTTGCTGGAGGAGTTTTATTCAAAGTCGAACTGTCAAGGGGTCCCCATCCACCCATCGTGTAAGGAACGCAAAATCAAGGAACATAATGCCGGTTTATCGGCGCCTATGGTGGCATGAGTGGAACAAAACACCGAGCAAAAGGCCAAGCCTTCCACCCATGCCCAGCATATAGGCGTGTTAATAATAATAATAGATATTGTGATATTCCAACAACAAGTTCCCACCTGGAACGAACTTCACTTAACCTGCATCTAACAACGCTATAAGAGGGGCTGAGCAAGCGGGTAACATAGCCAAACAGTGGTTTTGCTAGGAAGGTGTCAAAAGGTTAGAGGTTTCATGGCAACAAGGAGAGGCTGACATAAAAGATGGGTAGCGCGACATGTAACGATAGCATCGAGACAACTAAGCATGGCAATGGTAGTAACGGTATCCAAGGGTATGATCATCTTGCCTGGAATCCACAAGGGAGAAGAACGGATCCATGAAGTAGACGGAGAAGAAGTCTCACAACTCCGGAACGAACCCGAAGCTAACGAGGGAAGCAAACCGGAAAGAAGCAAACAACACGGTGAACACACCAGCATAAACATGGCATACGATGCACATCCAAGTATGATGCATGTCCGGTTTAAATATGCATGGCATGGCAAGGTGCACAAACAAAACTACAAGTTAAGTGGAGCTCAATATGCAACGAGTTGCATATTGACGAAACACCACATTTTAATTATTTAATTGACTCTTGTTATTTACAAGACAATGTTAAATGTTTTTAACATGGCAAGAGGTGAAGCATAATAAAACTACACTATTTAGGCATTTTAAATGAGGCCGGAAAATAAAAACAACAAATCCGGAAAATCCCCATGAGCATGTTTAGTAATTATAAACAAATAACAATTAAACATTCAAAGGTTGTTAACATGATGCGGATGACATGAACAAGTTTTATGCAATTTTATTAAAAGTTGACATGAAGAGGATAAGGAGCATTTGTCACCGAGGTGGAATGAAAGGGTGCCACGGCAACGATCCGAAAATGATGCAACGACAACATATCGGTTCCGGTAACTCGGTGAGAGACCGGTGCAAAAGGTGACGAAGACGTGAGCGAGTCGAACGAGATGAAAAAGGTGGGGTGATCCCGTCACCGGGTTCCCACGGGTCGGCGACGAGGCAACCGAGGAACACGACAAAAGATGATACGGGCAACGGTGCACACAAGGAAACATCTCATACAACACACAAGCAACAATGAACACACGGGAGAACCCGGAACATCTGGAATCTTCTGGAATCTTCTGGGACGTCGGTCTTCGGGCGCCACATGTAGTCTCCTACTGGATTGATACCTTGGTTCTCAAAAACTGAGGAAAATACTTACGCTTATGTGCTGCATCACCCTTTCCTCTTCAAGGGAAAAACAACGCAAGCTCAAGAGGTAGCAATCAACACGTGCCCCATGTCTTTTTTGGTAAAGCTAGCCTGCCAAAAATTACTTCCATCCAGTTTGTTCTAAGGATGATGTCAACACCCCATCGTCCATTTTATATGTACTTGGGGCAATCGCTCTATACGGGTCATATTTATGCTTAGGTCGATAATTGTATATCGACCTTGCTTCGTCCTTGAACTTTTTTTATGCAAACTTGGGTGGAACTTCCTTAACTCCTTGCTTAGTTTTCAAGCAAGCACTTTAAAAGAATACCTTTAACAGTCCAAAAAATTAAAAATAATAATGTGCATCACAAAGTCATCTGTCGAATCACCTTGTCTACCCTTTCGCTAGGATTTCACTGGTAATCAGGAATTAGCTTCTTTCAATCCTTGTTTTCATATGCATTTTTTTTCATTAGTGGCTTAGGTGATGGGATCCGGTTCGGCCTTCAATATGTCTACGAGACGAATCATCGACTATTGATGGATATGCAATACATCATGATCAACGTGTTAGCTGAATGCTTGTCATGGCAACTTATTCGCTCTCATATTTGCATGTCTAGATATATGATCAACCCTAAGAAATCCAAGGCGGAAATTATATCTAGACACATTAAGATAAACAATAAGTGATTTGTCAAAACATTGATAATCCTTGGATGGTTTTTTCACAACTAAAGCAAATCAACAGAAACCTCGATATTTGTAGCATTTATAGCAAGCAAAAACTTTAAACCAAATAACAATGCATATTCGGCTTTTATTATTTATGCAAGGCATATTCCAAGCGGCGTGAGGTTTCACAAAATAGCACCATAAGAAGAAATATAAACAACACCAACACTTTGGGGATTGCTAAAAGGACCATTAAAATATAATATCCATGGTACTAGAGAGACAAGTCTAATATCAATATCATGCATCACGTCAATCCGCTGCTCAACAATAAAACTAACAATGACTTGGCCTTTTATAGAATCCAAAGATTAACAAGCCAAATCATATTCCGCCAAAGCATAATCCCACTCACCAATTCCACGACTCTGAATTGGTCTATGCAACATACATTAAATGGTATCAGTTATAATGTCTCAACTCCATGCAAGCATAATATTGATATAAGCATATTTTTAATGGATGCATACATTGTCTTAGTCTCTAATCAAACTAAGGACGATGTTAGAATATCACACCAACCATGTAGATATATTCTCAAGACAATAGAGAAATACCGGTCATTGCCACAAGGTTCATGTAAACTTCATCCAACAAAGCATTTGTAGCCAAAATAAACAATTGAAAAAACAAATAAAGTATTTTGACCCTTTGGATCAACAAGAAAATTGCAGCTAATCGACTGTATAATGATTTGGCAATTTACTTTCATGACGTAAGAAATTGTATTGCGTCCATGGATCAGAATAAACCCATAAAAGATAACCAATCATACCTAGGAATGAATTCCACGGCATTCGCATAAATGACATGGTTGAAGATTATGTATGATGTGCTAATGGAATACTTTTATTTGGTAATGCAAACCTTCGGCTTAATAGTTTATCGCTTCCATTATTGTCCTTCTTTATTTTTGTTGCACTTCTTGAAACAGAAGACCACACATCATTCTTGTGTTGACCATTTCCCTTAGGAACTCATGCCAAGTTCTTCTTTTTAAGTTCTTGTGCACTTAAATTTTGCAATATTTTCTTTTACCAAATTCATAAGTAGATTGGGTACCTCAGTCGTGATTATGTTTCAACCAATGGAAATTCTTTATTGACATTGTGCACTCTCAACTCCTCTTGTTCAGATTTGGCATCTTGATGTTCAACAGTTAATTGCTTCACTCCTTTGCCTTTTGTAGCCAATGTCAACTCTTTCACTAGCTTTTTTATCTTTTAATACCAAATCTGAATTAGTACTCTTACGACCAACTTTTTTTAATGCGATGTACTTTCTTGACCACTTTTCCTCTTTTATTATGCTCTAGACCGATTATTGTTTGAAATTGTCCCCGGCATTTGATTGATCATCAAATCCTGGTTTTCGTAGAGCGCATAATGCGGTGAGATGATCTACAACAACATGGAGAATGTTCCCTTGATGAACCTATCCCATGATGAATATGGATAAAAAATAGCATTCAGAGGTACCCATGGCATTGCTATTGACGACCCAAAAGGAGGATATGAATATGTTACATTAAAATTCTCCCTTTGCCAATGCAGCTGCTCAAACCTGCACCTAGGGGTTGACCTTGACTTCTTTACATTATTTGGCCAATAGGTTTGTTTCTATTCACTCACATTTTGATATTTCTCTAATAACTGTGTGAAAGTAACTTTGGATTTTTGGGGCTTGTGCTTATTGCGACATTCATCTAGTTTGGCTTTGCTTGCATCGACCTTTGGATTTGCTTGCTGGCCCGATGCTTGGCATCTTTATTTTAACTTTGATTGAATTACCACCTTTAAGAATATCTTTATTGTGCACTTGAACAAACTCTTTACTTGAAAGCCATATCCCGTCTTGTACGGTTTGTACCTCGTCATCTTTAAATGAATCAACTTGAGGTAGTTCATGCAATAGTTTTTTTGCCATCTTGACTAACCGGACTAGATTGGTTATCATTCATGTTTTAACAAATTTCAGTTGTCCTTTATCAATGGCCGATTGTACCATACATTCACCCTTGCATCGATCGAATCATGCAGCTTGCAATGCATTCACCCTTGCATCGATGGCTCTACATGATGATAAAGTATTATAATTTAATAATTCTTTAATAGTAAATCTAAGATATGATCACACATGCTCAAGTTGAAGGCATACTTATCAATCTTTAGTTGGTCTTGTTGTGATAACGGCTTTGAAACTAAGCACTCGAATTATATCACCCCATTCGGCTACGTGTTGTGTTTTGCATTCTCTTTCCAATGTCTTTGAAATATAAATTATGCTATCATTGGTTTTCTCAAAATATTCAAACCTTGGCTTTTATGTTTTCGAGACAAAGATAGTTGTAACACACATATCTATCCTGAGACCAAATATAAGCCAAGTATGTGCAAGCAAAGTTAGCCATGAAGATATAAACTCTAAATAAAACAATGTGGAAATCTTTGATTCTAACCAATTTTCACTATCGGTCTTTATGAATGGTTCAATGTGTTGACCAATGTGCTTCGTAACAGTTTTATTACTAACAAGCAAAATACCATTCTTCATTGGTCTCTCATTATTGCTTATGATAATTTTTCTACTGGATGCATCAACAACAAAGTTGTGACCAAATATGATAATAGGTAAATTACTTTCTAGACATACCTCTTCAAATATGTTGAGAGAACATGATGGTGGAATAACTTGAACAATACCTTGATCCTCCTTCTGATGGTTCCCGAACGCCGTGTCATCTTTATTTTCTGGATCCCGTGCCTCATTAGTTTTTTTTTTGCCAACTGAACTTTGTTTGGCTACACATTGTTTCTCTTGATGCCCGCCAACTTCGGTGATACGAAACTCATAGGGTAGGAAGAAAGTTTCCTTAACTTCAAAAAAATCAAGCACAGTTGCTTCGCTATGCTGTCCATTCCCTTTATCAATGATGGTTGACTCTTTGGATTTGATGGATTCAGAACATATAATATCTGAATCGGTTTATCAATCGAAGCAATTCACTTTTTGAATCATTATTCCTTTCATCAGTTCTATCAATTGGCAAGACTTCTTTTCTTTGAGCCAATTCATGTTCTATTTGCTCCCCGCGGCAACAAACTTTGCTCTATTGATGATGATGATGTCGAGTTCAACATATTGCGTGGTGGCATGACCACAGGCTCACATATCTGGTGTGTTTTCATATTAGCATTGAATGTGTTATCGATATCTGGAAGAATGAATACTTGTGAGAGAGAAGAACCAATCTCACTACGGATATGGTGAAAACATTAATGAGTGTGAAAGATGGGAACTAGAAGGAGGAGAGCCGAGCACACTGCCGATAACCAAAGACTACAATCCACGTAAAAAAATCTCGCCATTCACAAAGAAGAACCAGAAGAATAGTTGTATTATTTGTAATTATTTTATCCTTTTGTATTTTTTTTGTTTTTAAATTTAGAGAGTGACTTTATACCTTTTTCCTTCTGAGTGGTGGAAGGTTTTAACGAGGCAACCACTAATAAAACTCACATTTTGTCCCATATGACACTTTTCCTCATTTTTAATTTCTCATTTTTCTTTCTGATTCTAAATTTTCAGTTTTTGAGGGGTATTTTCAGTATTTTCTGAATTTTTTGAAGTAATTAGGCCAGAAAATGTTAATTGTTTTTTTAGAAGAACCAGAAAATGTTAAATGTGCCGACGGTGCCGCTGCAGGCCGTGCCATGCTAGGCTCGTTCAAGCATGGGCCGGGTCGGCCCAGATGCCGAGGTATGCTGAAAACCGTTCATGTTGCAATAGACTATTTTGCCCTCAGCGAGGACCCGATAAACCCACACCTACCCGATAAAACTCCGGGACCGGAAAACTTTACCCTAGCCCCCACCCCCCTCGGTCCACCCCTCGTACCCAGACGCGGTTCTCGCCGTTATTCTCCCGTGGTAACCGACGAGCGCCACCACCATCTCCGCTTCCGCCGCACCTCGACAAGCTCCACCCAGGCTAGGGTTTGATCCCCAGCCCCTTCTTCGGAGCAATGGAGGGCGGAGGCGACGGCGCAGCACCGCCCCCGGCGGCGGCGACGGCGGCGGAGGTGAAAAACCCGAGGTGCTTCATGGACATCACCATCGGCGGCGAGATGGAGGGGAGGATCGTGATAGAGCTGTATGCGTCGGTGGTTCCGCGGACGGTGGAGAATTTCCGCGCGCTCTGCACCGGAGAAAAGGGCGTCGGCGCCTCCGGCAAGCCGCTCCACTATAAGGTTAGTATTGAGTGCTGACTGATTAGAGCATCTTCTGATTTTGTGTTTCCTTCGGTGCTGTTGCCGAGTGGTGGAAAATGCAATTTGGTCTGGTTGAGCGACACTTTGCATAATAATTGTGCCGTTTAGTGTAGCAACATCTGAGTTTTGATGCGATTTGGCTGCTCCTGTTGCACTTTTTCAGCGAAAAGTGCTTTGTCTGATGCAATCGACAGTTTATTATAGTGTATTGACCCGGATTTCCTATGGTCCGCCCTCCCATCTCTTGTAGATCAATTTCTTCAGAGGGTTTGTTTTGAAGAGAGGGGTTTGCTTGCCGTCTAATTACATAGCTGCTCCTGCTGATAACCGGAACCCGTCTTTGTAAATATCGCCCCCTTTTGTCACATGGCTGGATATTGCTCAATCTATGCTCTAACCTAGCCGGACCAGTGCCACTTTTTACTTTGTACTCAGAAAGTGGTACTATTACTTTCCCTGTGATGTCAAATCCTGTCCTTTGCCTGTCAAAAAACAATTCGTGTCCTTTGATGTGCAGTTAACACTGCTACCACAAGTCCTGCCACTGTTAATAAGGGCCCCCTCCCTTTTGACTTCATTCCAAAATTGCACAATGCACATATTAACCTATTAAGTACCATCACATGGAAGCTTTTGTGTGCAGACATGTGCTTGTCGGAACCTGGAAAATACACTCCCTTTTCCCTCTTAAAAGTTGCCACAGCTGCCTCGTGCTGCTACAGTGCTCTTTAATCTGTGTATGAATAGGCAATGATTTGCTATCAGCCTTACAATGCAGTATACCCTCGTGATTAGATCACATGGAGATTCTTGTACGCGCGAGGAACTACGGTGCTGTTGGCAATAGTGTGTGCATGTGGTACTTTAGCCAGAAAATATTCCATTGACAGGCCAGTTAGTGCCAAACACTGCACCTCTTTATTTTAATCGAAAACTTAGCAGAGCAATTTTTAGTAATCGGGGGAATTTTGTCTCTATAAATAAACATTCGTTGCGTAGCTAGCCTTGTAGCCTTTTGGAAGGGACAGAAGCCATTACTGTATCTTGATTTTGTTTGCCACTCATTTTGATTTATGTTTTGGTCACTGTTCTTACATAAAGTGAGGACACATTTTGTTGGTTGCCATGTGCTTAGCGTTGGGGTAACTGCTTAGCCTTCCGCACTCAACCTGAGTGAAACTAATGTTTGTGAGAACAGTAATGCGTGTGAACTGAGAGTGCGTAGGTGCAGTAGTGCTAGCTGATTTCTTTCTGCTCACCTGTTGGAGGCTGTGTGATGTGCATTTGGATATGGATTCTGAATGTGCATGATGGGTATTTTTGGTTGTAGTGTTAGAATCACCCACCATCTTAACTTCTGATATTATCGATGATCATTCTTTCTTCCTAATGGATGGAATTTATCGGTGTTCTTCTGTGTTGAATATTTTTTTTCCAATTTCCAATTTCAACCAACAAAAGTCATGGTGAAGGTTTGATGTTGGCACAACTGTTTATGCTGCACTGATTCTCTGGCTAGTTCTTCACAGTAAGCACTTGACACATCTTTGGTAATTGATATTCTTGCAGGGATCATACTTCCATCGCATTATCAAAGGCTTTATGGTACAAGGTGGAGATTTTACTGCTGGTGATGGAACAGGAGGGGAGTCGATTTATGGATCAAAATTTGAGGATGAGAATTTTATTTTAAAGCATGAGAGGAAGGGAATATTATCTATGGCTAATTCTGGCCCCAACACAAATGGATCTCAATTTTTCATCACTACCACCCGAACACCTCATTTAGATGGGAAACATGTAGTTTTTGCGAGAGTAATAAAGGGAATGGGTGTGGTTCGCTCTTGTGAGCACATTCCTGTAGGAGAAGCTGACTGTCCCACAGTTGATGCCGTAATTGCTGAATGTGGGGAACTTCCTGAAGGTGCAGATGACGGAGTTGTGAACTTTTTCAAGGATGGTGACATGTATCCTGACTGGCCAAATGATCTCGATGAGAAGCCTACAGAGGTTTCATGGTGGATGGAAGCTGTGGAGTCTGCTAAGGCTTTCGGGAATGATAATTTCAAGGTAATTTCTGTCCTATCTAAGCTATATCTTATTTTGTTTAGGTTATTAGTGGTATTTCCACATTTCCAGACTAAAGGTTACTTGTTTGCCCGTATATCTCAGATGCGTGCTCAATTTTCGCAACAATGTTTACTGCCGTGGGTGATACTATTCTAACCCGTGCATCTTTTAGATAGGATTTTAATCCAACAATTTTAATCATTAGATTGAATGTGGATTGAAGGGGAGCCTTGGCGCAGCGGTAAAGCTGTTGCCGTAGGGAAAGGCTGCGTACTATAGACCCAAAGCGGTCGGACCCTTCCCTGGACCCTGCGCAAGTGGGAGCTACATGCACCGGGCTGCCCCTTTTTATTGAATGTTGATTGCTCAGATCAACCTTTCTGAAATCTACATACACCTTACAAAAGACCCTGGATTTTTTGTAGTTAGCAACTTAGCATTTGTGTACCCTCCACTTTCTAGCAATATGAATATCCACCATGATCTACCACATTTGGACTTGAACTAGTGGCTCTGCAAAAGACCCTGGAGTTTTTGTAGTTAGCATTTATACCCTCCACTTTCTGTGGTATGAACATCCACCTTTATCTACATTTGGACTTAATCTAGCAGATAATATTGAGTTCTCATTCTCCTATCAGATCTTATAACTTCAGAATAAATTTTCACTTTCTTTGTCAAGCATATCCTGCGACATATAAGATACTTAGGCTGGTGCCAACGCGGGCGGTAGTGGGGGCGGTACCGCCCGCCCGGAGGCGATAGGCAGGCGAGAGCGAGGCGAGACGGCAGCGCGGGGCGGTGGATCCACCGCCCGGCGGTAGCGCCCGCTACCGCCCGGCTGCCGCCCGCGTTGGGGGCTAGAGGGGGGCGAGAGGGGGGGCGAGAAGGGGGCGGCGCGCTGGAGAGCGGGGGCGAGAGCGGGGGCGAGAGCGAGAGGGTAACGGCTAGCTGACGTGGCGCGCTGTGATTCGTCCACGTCAGCTAGCCGTTTATTTTTAAAATTATGTAATTTTTTATTTATTATGCAATTTTATTACTTATTATGTAATCAGTATGTAATCAGTAAAAAATTTAGAATGTATTATTTTTTAAATTATGTAATTTTTTATTTATTATGCAATTTTATTACTTATTATGTAATCAGTAAAAAAATTAGTTGAATAAAATTATTTTCTTGCATTATTTAGAATGTCTCAAGAAATGCGAGTGAAATAACTAAATCTGAGGAGAGAGAATCTGACGTGGCTATAGCCTGCCACTACAGCCCGTGCACTGGCACCGTGAGGTGAGAGTGTGGTGAGAGTGGGGTGAGAGTGGGGGTAAAAGCTGACGTGGCGGGGCGGTAGTGGGGCGGTGCGTTGGCACCAGCCTTATCATCATAGTCACAACTCTTGTATGCGTTTCATAGATGTTTCATTATTAGTGCTCTGAGCTAACCTAGTTTTGCACACATGTAATGTTGTATTTCCCTATCTGGGTACTGAAAGTTAAAGCTAGTTCATCTACTCTCTACAGAAACAAGATTATAAGACGGCCCTGAGGAAGTACAGGAAAGCTCTGCGCTACTTGGATGTTTGCTGGGAGAAAGAAGAGATAGATGAAGGCAAGTTTTACTGTTTCTGTTCTGCACTACAATTGCTCAGTTTCTTTTTGTTGGTTCCGTCGCATGGTACATACTGGTCATAAAACATGTCACATGGCACTTATAAGTATTATGAACATGTCTTGATATGCAGAGAAGAGCTCAGCACTGCGGAAGACCAAGTCCATAATACTCACGAATAGCTCTGTAAGTTAATAACTTTGCTGGATGTGTATCTTCTATTCTTTTATCTGAGAAAACCGCATTGTTAATATTATCTTGACTAGCTCACTTAGGCGCATGGTTGTTGGCTTGTAGCATCTAGCAAGCTCTTGGAAAGTTGCATAACTTAAGCTAGATAGAGTGCTACATGGCTCATGTCTCTGGTAGTCTGATTAACTGTTGCCCAGCGCTTTAGGTTGTCTCCCTTCAAGTTGCTATGCAAAGCCAACTATAGATTAGTCTTTGAGTACCTTGTGAATAAATATGCCCTTCCATAGAGTTCGTAGAATTGTAGTGTTCTGTAAAAGTGTAAACTCCAACCATTGATGTTGTTCATTGCTTTCCATTTAATTTGCCAGTACTGTACATTTCTTTCGCCTGCATATTCTGCAAGTAGCTTTATATGCATGCTTTATTGTACTGTTGTTAAAGAATTGTTGCCTGTCAATTGCTATTCTCGCCTGCAGCAGTGTGAACCCTTTGAACTGTACATCGGCAACAATTTTGCTAATTCCTGTTTACCAACCCAGAAACATATGATAGATATGATTTATTATTGTCTGATAATCTTTTAACTAGTAATCTAAACATTGCACACCCTGTTACACTTTGTTGCTTGTTTCCTGAAACTGAGGTGATTTCTTCAGGCATGCAAAATGAAGCTGGGAGATTTGAAGGGTGCTTTGTTGGATGCAGATTTTGCGCTGCGTGAAACAGAGGGCAATGCTAAGGCTTTTTTCCGACAAGGACAGGTTTGTATTGCCCCTAGTAGTATAGTGGCTCTAAGTTCTTCACCTGAAATGTTTCATTCTCTTGAGTGATTATATTTTCACATTTCCAAGGGCTCATCTTATTTGTAGTGCTTAACAATATTTACCCTCTCCATTTAAGATATCTTGACTTGAATCTGACATGCGCAGTGTAAGGTTATACACTCTTTGTTGTTTAGAAAAATGTTTGACCCAACATAGTGACAAGCCTATATAATGCGTATAATAATTTTTGGTTGAAATCTGAATTTGAGCAGTGTTCTAAATAGCTAGATATAGTGGCGCTATATCTTTTTTCGACCCCAAACTATATAGATTGATGTTTAGCTATATAACTGCACGTATGAGGCTCCTCCGAGTAGCTCCACTATTTGTAGTAGCTCATATCTAGCAATAGGTCTTCATCCAATGTCTAAATCCATCTCTTATAAGCCTTGACTACATGGAAACCTATCAAGAGACCTCATCAAATTCCTTTTCAATAGTCGGACAGTCGGACATTATATTTTTTAGTAAGGATATGCTTACGAAGAACATTGTGGTATGTTTTCATGCTATGATCATTTGGACATGTGTTAACCTTTTCTGTTAATTCTAGACTTAGTATCTTAGTGGAAAATAATATGAATACCTTTCTGAACTAATATATGTTTGATGTTTCGTTAGAGTCTACTATAGACATATTTTTATATTTTATAAAACCAAAAAGACACATGGGCACGTGGAAGTGGAAGTTAGCTATGCCAGAACCATGAGCTGGTTTCAAAATCGTACGGGTTTCAGCTCTAGCCTACCCCAACTTGCTTGGGACTAAGGCTTAGTTGTTGTTGTTGTAAAAAGATGATGAAGGCTAGATTCCATGATATTTTCCGTAGCTTTTCCGAGACCATGAAGCCGCCAAAGTCACAATTCAATACTTTGGACCTGAGACTGTTACCTCAGAAGCAATTAGTAGCTTCTTATACTTTGAATGCTGATTTCTTAAGTATGTGCAGTTTAGTCGAACGGTACATTCCATGCCTTCTACATATACCAGTCAACAGCAATAATATGCGCCATACTGTTACCACCTGTTGATATATGGTCACTTGAATGTGATCTGCAGGCACACATAGCACTTAATGACATTGATGCAGCGGTGGAGAGCTTCCAGCATGCATTGGACTTGGAGCCGAATGATGGTTTGCCTCTCTTCTCTTCGTCGTCGGTCCTTCTCTGAGCAACCGGGTATCTAATGAATTTGTTTTGCAACCCGCAGGAGCAATTAAACGCGAGCTGGCTGCTGCAAAGAAGAAGGTCAGTCTTGATTTCATGGTGAACCTAATATCTGAATAAAAATGTTTGTCGTTACCAACTCCTCGCAAACTTTTACAGATCTCCAACAGGAGAGATAAGGAGCGCAAGGCATATGCCAGGATGTTCCAACCTTAAAGAAAATCGGAGGAGAACGAGAACGAGAACGGCGAAGTAATTTTTTGAGTAGCTGTTCAGTTTCTGCCCCAGGCATGCAAAGGTGCTAATGTTTATTTTCATTCCAACTCTTGTAGGGGAAGGATTGATCATAGTTCTCTCCCTCGGCGGGGCTTTTGGTAGCTTATTCTGGGATACATACTTGAACTTTCCGTGGAAAAGGTCGTCGTCCTAGTTAATATGCCGTTAAACAGAACCTTGTGCTCTTCTGTGGCATAATTTTGCTGATGCACACCAACGGATGCTTATGCGTTGAAAAAAAATTAGAGGGTTATTTGCGTTGCTCGTATGACAAGGGAAGACTGTCTCCCATTATTTAAAAAAAAAAACAGGAGAAAAAAAGAGGTAGTCAATGCTGCCCTGAGAAAAACCTGAGACACTGGAACTGAGCAGAGCATTGCTTCAGATGTTTGCTGCAGCAAGGCATGCATGCCAGATTGCAGACTTTTCCTCTTGTTTGGTCCCATTGTGGTCAAGCCTGACCGTTGCTACTTTTCTGTGCGTCGTTTGCTTTTTTGTGATGATGTGTATCTTTTGTCTGCCGCACATGCCTGCTGCCAAACGCCGCAGTGCTTTTGGCGTAGTAATTTTCTTTCTTTCGCAGTGGGGCTTTCCCCTGGGGCATGTGCTCGGCCTCGGCCCACGACGCTGCGTTTTGGCATAATCCTGTCTCTTCATTGTTCTTCGAACATGTGGTTATGCCCATTTTGTGGGTTTCGTATGTTGCTAGATATGCAATTTGGTAAGAGCCCTCCACCAGTCCATCTATGCATCTTGTGGGGTTCATGTGTGGCTTTCATTTTCTTAGAAGTGCTGCACATGGTGATAGAAAATACAAGGAAGCCCACTTGTTCTCTCAGCTACTCCCTTCGTTCCTAAATATTTGTCTTTATAGAGATTTCAAGAAGTGACCACATACGGAGCAAAATGAGTAAATCTACACTCTATAATATGTCTACATGCATCCGTATGTTGTAGTACATTTAAAATGTCTAGAAAGACAAATATTTGGGGACGGAGGGAGTACATTCTTTTTTCTTCTAGGTTGAACCATGTTGCTTCTTGGTTATATATGGGGTAAAAGTGAAAGGCCTCCTGTCAAGAGTGAAAAGGGAAGTAGACCTTGAACATGATCCAGGTTGAACAAAGCCAGCACTCAGTCGCCATTGATGTTTGCATTACCTTTAAGCAGTATACTCGTATCATCTAAATTATTCCCCTTACGTATAATTATGAGATTCTCCATTGGGCCGTTGCCCCGTGCGTATCTTGTGCTATTTGAGTTGTGTTTTTTGGATTAAATTATTAATAGCAGAACGAACAAAGGTCGCACACGGACGCATACTGAAGCCATGCGCATTCAGAAACATACCTTGATGTTCGACCACCTCACGCATGTCTCTTCCTTTGTTGCCAAGATCTTCTCGAACCTCTTTGTTAGCTTGACCGCCACACCTTCTTGCTTCATCCTCTCCTCATCTCACTTCTTACCCCACAGATTTCTTCTAACCTTCTTCGGCGGTTCTTTGGCTGGGTCGATAGGGTCACCGGTTTCATCCTCGTTGGCTTGGGCGGCGGTCTTGGCAATGGAAAGGTTCCACTTCGGCTGCCCATTCAATTTCAACCAACAATGCATGACGGTGAAGGACGTCTTCTCCAACTTGTACACCACACAAGCACGAGTAGGCTACAAATATGAAACGCTACAAATATGAAACAATGCAATTCTGAGCAACAAAACAATACACATCCGGCTACTGATCAACAAAACCAGAGCATATTCGGCTACCGATCAACAAAACCAGAGCATACTCGGCTACTGATCAACGAAACTAGAGCATATCCGACTACTTATCAGCAAAAATAGAGCATATCCGGCTACTGATCAACTAAACTAGAGCATATCCGGCTACTGATCAACAAAACTAGAGCATATCCGAGTACTGATCAACTAAACTAAAGCATATCCGGTTAAATGATCAACTAAACTAGAGCATATCCGTCTATTGATCAACTAAACTAGAGCATATATGTCTACTTGACTTGCTTGGTGATTTGTGCACCAGTAGGCCACCGTGCGATGAGATGCTTCAAGTGCCTGCAATACTTCAAGATGGCCTCTTGGATGGTGTACCATCGATGGTTGAGTGACTTCCCCTCACGGTTGCGGATCAAGGCGTGGGAGTAGGGCGCGGAATGCTTGTGCTCACGGAACCATATGTGAATGTTCCTCTGAAAGGTTGTGCCCTTTTGCTCCGTGCCATGGACATGATCGAGGCTAGTTGCCAACTAGGCGTCGCACAAGAACCCCCCGGCATGTTGAAGCTTTCTCCTATACCTTGTGCGAATCACTGGTTGTATCATCCGGATCATCGTCGCCACCATCTTACTCATCCCTCCCTCTGGATGCTACTCTTCGTCGGCCCAACTCTGCTGTTGTTGTGTGTCATCGCCAGTCTGGGTGTAGGACTGCTGCGTGGTTGTGTGGATGTAGGACTGCTGTTGTTGTTAGTTACCAGTTGGGTGGGATCCGAGTCTTCCACCTGCCCGTCCTCATAGCCCCCTCCCCCCCTCGCCCCGGCCGTGGATGATATCGAGCATCTCCCTGTTCGTGTCGTACGCTGGCTACCTCGCTCTCGGCATTGCAGCAAACAGCGTGCGGGGACCCATCTGCCCGCACCCCGCCGTCCTCGCCCGGACAAGCGACGATGAAGAATACTCGGAGAACAACGACGTCGCGTTAACATTGATGATATAAGGAACCATACCGATTGGGTTTGCGAGCTGCTTGGCGGCGTAGTAGTCCGAAGGCTTGTAAGGCTCTGGCCACAGTGCCATTAGTACTTCGGGCACGCATGTCTGGCGGCGTCCGCCACGGTCTCGCCGACCACCCCTTCCACCATGACCATCGCCACCACCAGTCCCACTGGCGGCCAGGCGCTTCCTCATCTTCTCCCCTTTGCAGCCTTCGCTTGACGCAGCAATTCTGCTGTGTCTCCGAGCTAATCTTCCGGGCGAGCGTGATGCTCGGATTCTCCAGCACCTCCGATGCCTCCATCTTCGATAGGTTCTCTGGCGGTTCCATGCGTTTGCGGTGGAGGGAAGGAGAGGGTGGGAGAAAAGAGCGGGAATTGGGCGAAGAGCAACGTGGAGTGGAAGAAGAGAGTGTGGGATTTTGGCGCGGAAACAGTGCAGGATGCTACAACCGCGCGGGCTCGGCCCTCCTTTTGAGTGAGCTAGGGGGCGGAGAGCGACGTTTCGCGTGTCCGGATTCCCGCAAACCTCCCCACATTTGTCTTCGGTTTGCGGGAGAAATCGCGTCCGGGCCGCTCCTCGGACCAATACTGGTCGGTGTTGGATGCCTTCCACGGTTTGGACAGCGTCCAAACGGTTGCTGGAGGTTTACGAGTCGGCGTTGGAGATGCCCTAAGTCACTTGGTCTTGTGGTTGTTTACGTGCAGTGTCTCAAACAAGCCTTAGGTATCAACTTTAAATAGAAGGATTAGCGCTTTGATGTGCGGTTGGTGTTGTTGGAATTTTACAAAAATAAATTATTTGGTTTGGCGTGTGAGGGAAATGAAGAAGTGTTTTTTTTTATAATGTGGTATTTGGATGGTCTCATTTGGGTATAATTAATTATGTGTCACCTGATTGCTGCCGATTGATTTGAGAAATCGTTGACCTGTCAAAATCGTGAACCAAATTAAAAATTAAATACTTCACTTAAGTGAGTGAAATCCTTATAAAAATTGTTGACCAAGTCAAAATTAGGAACCCAATTCAAAACCAGTGTCCCCAATTAAATTAAATTAAATGAGAGGCATCTAATCCTAGAGAGCTTAGTGAGATGTAGATAGATGAGAGCATCTTGCTTTTAAAAATGAGAGATACGTTACAAGTGACTCATGGGTATCATCGGTTAGACCACGCGAGTGCCATCCGGGCATCGTACACTCCTCCATTTCAAAATAGAAGATGTATTAATTTTTTAAAGTCAAGTGTTTCTATGTTTGGCCACGTTCATATAGACATATGTCACATCTAGACTAACAAATTAAAATACATTTCTTGATGAATCTAAAGACCCCTATTCGATATTACATATATTGAATTTTTATTTGATCAAATGTGGATATGTTTGACTTCTTTAAAACCAATACATCTTATATTTTAAAACGGCATCGAACCATGATATCTTATACTCCCTCCGTAAACTAATATAAGAGCATTTAGATCACTACTTTAGTTATCTAAACGCTCTTATATTAGTTTACAGAGGGAGTACATTAGTTATGGACTATTCATCGTCGTAGAGTTGTAAAAAAAAGGTAAAGGGAAAGGAAGCTTAGCGCGGTCCTCAAATCACACTCTGATGGTTAGGTTTTCTGAATGTATTTCAGACCTTCTGACGAATTGTGTTAAGTAGGAGGAGACGTTACCGTCGAATACGAAAACATCTTTGGCGACTTCGTGAGCATACGTGTTAAAATATCACACAAATAGATGAAATGCAAAAGCGGTCATGATATTCCAGGAAAGTACAAGAATTGCGAAGCCGGTCGCGAGTGGTCGTGGAGAAGAGGAGATGCGATTAAACATCTGGAAAAGCACGGAATGGGTGTGTATGCTTACGCTTTCCAAATGGCCGGCCCCGAAAGAGCCAACCGAGTATACATCATGCGACTGGCATAATTCATCATTTAGGCCGCTCATCTTTTGATCTTGTCTTCCAAGCTACGTATACCGCGCACAACGCACCGCTAAGCTACATACATACAGGTGGTCAGTGGTCACCGGTGAAGAGATAGTACTAGCGCGTAGCATGTCAAAACCGAAGGGAGGTTTGGATATGTGTGTTTTGTGTATGCAGGAAGCGTGCTCATGATCCCATGAATGATGCAGGCCTGCAGTACGCTCCCGCTGACCTGTATGCAGTAGCGCAAGAGCGTATGTCGCACGCCCGTGACATTTGTGTGGTCGGAGCACTCTAGTGCTGCGCATAATTGAACTCCAATAAATGCAGCCCAAGTTGACCCTGAAACAATGCAGGTGCAGAGGCTAAGAATAAATATAGAATTAAGCTGCTGGCCTTCCGCGTGTGCAGTGCGGCCGACGACGTCATGATCTTCGGTTGGTGGTGGTGATCCAGACCCGATCGATCCGATGGTGGTGACCGTTGATTGATCTGCAGTGATTTTCTACAGATCCACTGTCATGGAAGTAAGTCTGACAGTAGTGTATGGGGGTACGGATCAGAGGACAGAGCCTAGCTACGGCGTAGTTGTTACACTCGGATTTACGAGTTCGAGCCCCTTTCGGAGGAGGTAAAGACCCTACGTCTCGGTGCTTGTGGAGCTAGATTATCTGGAGTGTCACGTTACAAAGAATTGCGAACTCTTGTGCTGGGGTTGAGGGGCGGCTTATATAGTGTCCGCTGGCCCCTAATGAATGCCCCGTTAACGAAGGGTTCGATGGGTGAGTTAAAGGGTTTGCAGTTACAGGTAACGCTCGCATTGACTGCTCTTGATGGTGGCAATCAGATCGCCTCTCTTGCTATTTTGGGGGTGACTCTTGGCCTTTGACGTCCGAGTGAAACATAGTATTCCGAGTGGGATGAGACGGTCGAGTGCATCGTGAGGCCTCCGAGTGGATCATGCGCCCGAGTGATACCCATGTTGTGGGTGCCACAGTCGGTGCCTTGCTCTCGGGCCTTGGCTTCTTATATGCAGTGTCCTTGGGCAGGGTATGTAGGTCAGGCCTGTGACCCCATCCCTAGTACATGTCCTCATCATTAGCCCCCGAATCGGTCGAAATTCGAGTGTAGCAGTCGGCGTGAAATCTGATTGAGCTGGGCGCTGAGGAGGTACTCTTCGAGTTCTGCGGAGATCGACCGCCGTTTTGACTCTTCACCAGTCACCTCGACTAATTACGGTTTGCCGTATGTCCGAGTGAAACGAGTGATAGAACGCCGGACATCAGGATGGACCCCAGTAACCATGAAGGATCTCCAGTGTTAATAGACCAGCCTGCTGCACCCCGGATTTCGCGGGATTCGAAATCGGGGATGCGCGTGAACGGCAATATCGCGGTGAGTGGGGAAAGTGGTGGCGTAACTCCTTGATTTTCGCTCCTTTTTTGCCACGTACCACGCAATCTCCGCCAGAGGGATTCGAGAGGGATCCGCTGGCCCAGGGGCCAGCGTCGTGGATCCTCTAACGGGACCCCGATGCTATAAAAGGATGACGCGGCCGAGGGGTGAGCAGGTCCTCTTTCTCCCTCCTCTCCCATTCATCTTGCCGCCTCCTCGACTTCCACTCCGCGCAATTCTGCTCGATGCCGGTGACCTCCGCGGAGATGGTGAAGGACAAGACGGCGAAGCTTGAGCGCGAAAAGAAGGCGACCAAGGCAAAGAAGGCCTCGAGCTCACGAGTCGCGCCGCCGCGTAGCTGGTTCCAGGGCGATTGGATGCCGCCACTGACCACGGTGGAGGATCTCGGAGGGCTCGTCGTCAACGGATTGCTGGCTCAAGGGTCCTGGAGGCTGCCAGAGGAGGGGGAGATTGAGCCATTGCCGCACCCCGGAGAGCGGGTCCTCCTCGTCACTCATGTGGAGAGAGGTTTCTCCCTGCCACCTCATCCTTTCCTCCGAGGGTTTCTGAATTTTTTCGGTGCTCAACTCCATCATCTTCCTCAGAATGCCATAGAATATCTCACCGCATTCGTTTCCATGTGTGAAATTTGCCTGTCCTGTTCAAACACTTGTTCGCGTGTCGCTCTCAGTCGGTCAAGAAAGCAAATCCGAATGGGCAGAGGACCCATGTGACCCAGCTGTGTGGTGGCTTGGGTATACAAATGAGAGGTAGGAGCGCGTTCCCCGCTATGACCTTTCCCGAGTCCGTTAGGGGTTGGCAGTCGACCTGGTTTTACTGCAAACATATCCCCTGTGCTAGTTCGTCGACTGGCCTCCCCCCTTTCACATCTGCAAGGGTCGACGCTTCTCGTTCACTAACAGTGGATAAGGAGGAAAAAACCGAGGTGGGGATTTTAGTAGACGTTGTAGTCGGGTTGATCCAAGGTGGAGTGATGGGTATGGATTTGTTGGAGGTTTTCTTCAGTCGATGGATCCAGCCCCTGCAGGAGCGGGCTCATCCCATGTGGCAGTACACGGGGTCAGACGACCCTACTCGAGTTCACCTGGAGGATGTCAACGAAGAGACCGTGAAACAGTGGCTCAGGAGCATCACTGGGGCTCGTTGTCGGTGTCAAAACCGGCGGATCTCGGGTAGGGAGTACCGAACTATGCGTCTTGAGGATCGATGCTAACATGAGGCTGGGGACACGATGTTTACCCAGGTTTAGGCCCTCTCGATCAAGGTAATACCTGATACGTCTCCAACGTATCTATAATTTTTGATTGTTCCATGCTATTATATTATCCTTCTAGGATTTTTATGGGCTTTTATATACACTTTTATATGATTTTTGGGACTAACCTATTAACCTAGAGCCCACTGCCAGTTTCTGTTTTTCCTTGTTTTTGAGTTTTACAGAAAAGGAATACCAAACGGAGTCCAATTGACGAGCCAATTTTTGATGATTTTTTTTTTCTGAACCAAAAGAAGCCCCCAAAGTAAAAGAGTTGGGCCAGGAGAGTCACGGGCTGCCCACGAGGGTGGGGGGCGTGCCCACCCCAAGTGGTGGCGCCCCCTATCTCGTGGACAGCCCGGAGACCCCCCTGATGTGAGACATACGCCAAAAATTCCTATAAATATTGAAACCTCCGGAAAATAACCTAGATCAGGAGTTCCGCCGCCTAAAGCCTCTGTTGCCACCGAAAACCAATTGAGACCCATACTGGCACCCTGCCGAAGGGGGGGGGAATCCCTCTCCGGTGGCCATCTTCATCATCCCGGTGCTCTCCATGACAAGGAGGGAGTAGTCCACCCTCAGGGCTGAGGGTATGTATCAGTAGCTATGTGTTGGATCTCTCTCTCTCTCTCTCTCTCTCTCTCTCTCTCTCTCTCTCTCTCTCTCTCTCTCTCTCTCGTTTTCTTGAGATGGCACGATCTTGATGTATCGTGAGCTTTGCTATTATAGTTGGATCTTATGATGTTTCTCCCCCTCTACTCTCTTGTGATGAATTGAGTTTTCCCTTTGAAGTTATCTTATCGGATTGAGTCTTTAAGGATTTGAGAACACTTGATGTATGTCTTGCGTGGGATACCTGTGGTGACAATGGGGTATTCTATTGATTCACTTGATGTATGTTTTGGTGATCAACTTGTGGGTTCCGTGACCTTGGGAATCTATGCATAGGGGTTGGCACACGTTTTCGTCTTGACTCTCCGGTAGAAACTTTGGGGCACTCTTTGAAGTACTTTGTGTTGGTTGAATAGATGAATCTGAGATTGTGTGATGCATATCGTATAATCATGCCCACAGATACTTGAGGTAACAATGGAGTATCTAGGTGACATTAGGGTTTTGGTTGATTTGTATCTTAAGGTGTTATTCTAGTACGCACTCTATGATAGATTGAACGGAAAGAATAGCTTCGTGTTATTTTACTACAGACTCTTGAATAGATCGATTAGAAAGAATAACTTTGAGATGGTTTCGTACCCTATAATAATCTCTTCATTTGTTCTCCGCTATTAGTTACTTTGGAGTGACTCTTTGTTGCATGTGGAGGCCTAGTAAAATGATGCAATTATGTTATTATTGTTGAGAGAACTTGCACTAGTGAAAGTATGAACCCTAGGCCTTGTTTCCTATCATTGCAACGCCGTTTATGCTCACGTTTAGCACTTGCTACCTTGCTGTTTTTATATTTTCTTATTACAAAAACCTATATCTACCATCCATATTGCACTTGTATCACCATCTCTTCGTCGAACTAGTGCACCTATACAATTTACCATTGTATTGGGTGTGTTGGGGACACAAGAGACTCTTTGTTATTTGGTTGCAGGGTTGTTTGAGAGAGACCATCTTCATCCTACGCCTCCCACGGATTGATAAATCTTAGGTCATCCACTTGAGGGAAATTTGCTACTGTCCTACAAACCTCTGCACTTGGAGGCCCAACAACATCTACAAGAAGAAGGTTGCGTAGTAGACATCGAGCTCTTTTCTGGTGCCGTTGCCGGGGAGGTGAGTGCTTGAAGGTATATCTTTAGATCTTGCAATCAAATCTTTTAGTTTCTTGTTTTATCACTAGTTTAGTTTATAAAAGTAAACTACAAAAAAATGGAATTAAGGTTACCTCATATGCTTCATCTTTTTAATATCTTTCGTGAAAATGATGGGAAGGAAAATTGTGCTCAAGTACTAGAAGAAGAATTACACAGAATGCTTGGCATAAAATATGTGCATGATGAGCATGATTGCAATGTTGTTAGTATGAATTCTTTGAATACCCATGATGCTAATGATTTGCCGAGCCACAAGCTTGGGGATGCTATGTTTGATGATATGTTTAGTCCCCCAAGTTTTGATGAGCAAATTTATTATGATGAAAGCATGCCTCCTATTTTTGATTATTATTGTGATGACACGTATGCTATAAAGAATAAGATAACCATGAAACTTGTCATCATGATTTTAATTATCATTTGGATTATGCTTCACATGATAGTTATTTTGTTGAATTTGCTCCTCCCACTACTATGAATGAGAAGAATTTTACTTATGATGGGAGTAGTAAAATTTATATGCTTGGGGATCATGACAAGAATGCTTTACGTGATAGTTATATTGTTGAATTCATTCATGATGGTACGGAAAATTATTTTGAGAGAGGATCATATGCTTCTACATATTGCAATAATATCAAGTTTCTCTCAATGTGCTTAAAATCTTGAAGTTATGCTCGTTTTCCCTTCCTATGCTAGTTGATTATCGTTCCCATAAGTTGTTTGCTCACAAAATCCCTATGCATAGGAAGTGGGTTAGACTTAAATGTGCTAATCATATTCTTCATGATGCTCCCTTTAGGTTTCAATTCTTATCTTTTATGCGAGCATCGTTGAAATCATCATGCCTAGCTAGGGGCGTCAAATGATAGCGCTTGTTGGGAGGCAACCCAATTTTAGTTTCTTGGTTTTTGCTTCTGTTTAGGAATAAATATTGCATCTAGCTTCTGTTTAGATGTGGTTTTGTGTTTTAATTAGTGTTTGTGCCAAGTAGAACCTTTGGGAAGACTTGTGTGAAGTTTATATGATCACGCTGTAAAAAATAGAAACGTTAGCGCTCACGAGAATAGTCACCAGATTTTACTGGAGAGTGTTATTTAGTTGATTCTTTTTTAAGACGATTAATAGACAAATTCCTCACGTTTACCAATTTATTTAAATTTTTTTAGAGTTACAGAAGTATTCGAAAGTTACAAATTACTACACTCTGTTCTGTTTTTGACAGATTCTGTTTTTCGTGTGTTGTTTGCTTATTTTAATGAATCTATGAGTAGTATTGGGGAGTATGAATCATAGAGAAGTTCAAATACAGTAGGTTTAACACCAATATAAACAAAGATAGAGTTCATTACAGTACCTTTGAGTGGTGGTTTGTTTTCTTATACTAACCGAGCTCACGAGATTTTTGGCTAAGTTTTGTGTTGTGAAGTTTTCAAGTTTTGAGTATGGCTTTGATGGACTATGGAACAAAGAGTGGCAAGAGCCTAAGCTTGGGGATGCCCAAGGCACCCCAAGGTAAAATTCAAGGACAACTAAAAGCCTAAGCTTGGGGATGCCCCGGGAAGGCATCCCCTCTTTCGTCTTCATCTATCGGTAACTATACTCGGGTATGCAGCACATGATATGTGTTTTGCTTGGAGCGTCATGTATGATTTGAGTCTTTGCTTGTTAGTTTGCCACAATCATCCTTGCTAGAGACACCTTTATGAGAGAGAGAAATATGGTCTAGAATTTGTTAGAACACTCTATGTGCTTCACTTATATCTTTTGAGCTAAATAGTTTTGCTCTAGTGCTTCACTTATATCTTTTAGAGCACGGTGGTGATTTTATTTTGTATAAATTGTTGATCTCTCATGCTTCACTTATATACTTTTGAGAGTCTTTTAGAACAGCATGGTAATGTGCTTTGGTTATAAAACTAGTCCTAATATGATAGGCATCCAAGATGAATGTAGTAAAAACTTTCATACAAAGTGCATTGAATATGATGAGAAGTTTGATACTTGATGATTGTTTTGAGATATGAGGATGGTGATATTAGAGTCATGCTAGTGGAGTAATTATGAATTTGAGAAATACTTGTGTTAAAGTTTGTGATTCCCGTAGCATGCACGTATGGTGAACCGCTATGTGACGAAGTTAGATCATGAGGTATTTATTGAGTGTCATCCTTTGTGTGGAGGTCGAGGGCGCGCGATGGTTAACTCCTACCAACCTCCCCCTAGGAGCATGTGTTGATTGCTTTGTTTGTATGACTCATAAATTTTTGCAATAAGTATATGAGTTCTTTATGACTAATGTTGAGTCCATGGATTGTACGCACTCTCACCCTTCCACCATTGCTAGCCTGTCTTGTACCGCACAACTCTCGCCGGTACCATACACCCACCATATACCTTCCTCAAAACAGCCACCATACCTACCTATCATGGCATTTCCATCACCATTCCGAGATATATTGCCATGCAACTTTCCACCGTTCCGTTCATATGACATGCTTCATATTGTCATATTGCCATGCATGATCATGTAGTTGACATCGTATTTGTGGCAAAGCCACCATCACAATTCATTAATACATGTCACTCTTGATTCATTGCACATCCCGGTATACCGCCGGAGGCATTCACTTAGAGTCATATTTTGTTCTAGCTTCGAGTTGTAATCTTTGAGTTGTAAGTAAATAAAAGTGTGATGATCTTCATTATTAGAGCATTGTCCCGTGTGAGGAAAAAAAAGATAAAGGCCAAATAAAAAAAGAGATGGCCCAAAAAAATAGAGAGGGGCTAAAAAAAAGAGAAGCCCCTCCAAAAAAATTGAGAGAAAAGAGAGAAGGGACAATGCTACTATCCTTTTCAACACTTGTGCTTCAGAGTAGCACCATGATCTTCATGATGGAGAGTCTCTTGTTTTGTCACTTTCATATACTAGTGGGAATTTTCATTATAGAACTTGGCTTGTACTCCCTCCGTTCGGAATTACTTGTCGCAGAAATGGATGTATCTAGACGTATTTTAGTTCTAGATACATCCATTTCCGAGACAAGTAATTCCGAACGGAGGGAGTATATTCCAATGATGGGCTTCCTCAAATGCCCTAGGTCTTCATGAGCAAGCAAGTTGGATGCACACCCACTTAGTTTCTTTTGTTGAGCTTTCATACACTTATAGCTCTAGTGCATCCGTTGCATGGCAATCCCTACTCACTCACATTGATATCTATTGATGGGCATCTACATAGCTCATTGATACGCCTAGTTGATGTGAGATTATCTTCCTCTTTTGTCTTCTCCACAACCACCATTCTATTCCACCTATAGTGCTATATCCATGGCTCACGCTCATGTATTGCGTGAACGTTGAAAGGTTTGAAAGAATTGAAGTGTGAAACAATTGCTTGGCTGAAACCGGGGTTGTGCATGATATGAATATTTTGTGTGATGAAGAGGGAGCATAGCCAGACTATATGATTTTGTAGGGATAACTTTCTTTGGCCATGTTATTTTGAGAAGACATGATTGCTTTGTTAGTATGCTTGAAGTATTATTATTCTTATGTCAATATTAAACTTTTGTCTTGAATCTTTCGGATCTGAACATTCATGCCAAAATAAAGAAAATTACATTGATAATTATGTTAGGTAGCATTCCACATCAAAAATTCTGTTTTTATCATTTACCTACTCGAGGACGAGCAGGAATTAAGCTTGGGGATGCTTGATACATCTCCGACGTATCTATAATTTTTGATTGTTCCATGCTATTATATTATCCTTCTAGAATGTTTTATGGGCTTTTATATACACTTTTATATGATTTTTGGGACTAACCTATTAACCTAGAGCCCAGTGCCAGTTTATGTTTATTCCTTGTTTTTGAGTTTTACAGAAAAGGAATACCAAACGGAGTCCAATTGACGAGCCAATTTTTGATGATTTTTTCTGGACCAAAAGAAGCCCCCGAAATAAAAGAGTTGGGCCAGGAGAGTCACATGCTACCCACGAGCATGGGGGGCGCGCCCACCCCAAGTGGTGGTGCCCCCCTATCTCGTGGACAACCCGTAGACCCCCCTGACGTGAGACCTACGCCAAAAATTCCTATAAATACTGAAACCTCCGGAAAATAAACTAGATCAGGAGTTCCGCTGCCGAAAGCTTCTGTTGCCACCGAAAACCAATCGAGACCTGTTCTGGCACCCTGCCGGAGGGGGGGAATCCCTCTCCGGTGGCCATCTTCATCATCCCGGTGCTCTCCATGATGAGGAGGGAGTAGTCCACCCTCGGGCTAAGGGTATGTATCAGTAGCTATGTTTTTGATCTCTCTCTCTCTCTCTCTCTCTCTCTCTCTCTCTCTCTCTCTCTCTCTCTCGTGTTCATGAGATGGCACGATCTTGATGTATCGCGAGCTTTGCTATTATAGTTGGATCTTATGATGTTTCTCCCCCTCTACTCTCTTGTGATGAATTGAGTTTTCCCTTTGAAGTTATCTTATCGGATTGAGTCTTTAGGGATTTGAGAACACTTGATGTATGTCTTGCATGGCATACCTGTGGTGACAATGGGGTATTCTATTGATTCACTTGATGTATGTTTTCGTGATCAACTTGCGGGTTCCGTGACCTTGGGAATCTATGCGTAGGGGTTGGCACACGTTTTCGTCTTGACTCTCCGGTAGAAACTTTGGGGCACTCTTTGAAGTACTTTGTGTTTGTTGAATAGATGAATCTGAGATTGTCTGATGCATATCGTATAATCATGCCCACGGATACTTGAGGTGACAATGGAGTATCTAGGTGACATTAGGGTTTTGGTTGATTTGTATCTTAAGGTGTTATTCTAGTACGAACTCTATGATAGATTGAATGAAAAGAATAGCTTCGTGTTATTTTACTATGGACTCTTGAATAGATCGATAAGAAAGAATAACTTTGAGGTGGTTTCGTACCCTATAATAATCTCTTCGTTTGTTCTCCGCTATTAGTTACTTTGGAGTGACTCTTTGTTGCATGTTGAGGGCTAGTAATATGATGCAATTATGTTATTATTATTGAGAGAACTTGCACTAGTGAAAGTATGAACCCTAGGCCTTGTTTCCTATCATTGCAACACCGTTTATGCTCACGTTTACCACTTGCTACCTTGCTGTTTTTATATTTTCTTATTACAAAAACCTATATCTACCATCCATATTGCACTTGTATCACCATCTCTTCGTCGAACTAGTGCACATATACAATTTACCATTGTATTGGGTGTGTTGGGGACACATGAGACTCTTTGTTATTTGGTTGCAGGGTTGTTTGAGAGATACCATCTTCATCCTACGCCTCCCACGGATTGATAAACCTTAGGTCATCCACTTGAGGGAAATTTGCTACTGTCCTACAAACCTCTGCACTTGGAGGCCCAACAATGTCGACAAGAAGAAGGTTGCGTAGTAGACATCAATACCATACTTCCTGTTATATTAGTATGGATAAACATGAATACAAGAGTTGATCTACCTCGAGATCATAGTGGCTCTACCCTAAGTCTAGCCTATGGAGATTGTGATTCTGTTCTAGCCTCTACGGACTAAGCCCTCCGGTTTATATACACACCGGAGGGGGCCTAGGGTTTGTACATGTTATCTTGCAGAGGAAGGAAAATCAACACACGAACCTAAAACTTGCCATTACAGGAATACATGAGTCCTATCCGGATACGAGAGATGATCTTCTGTAATAATCTTCACGGCCCACCAGTCCGGCCCACCAGGAGTTTGTCCGGCCACATGAGGACCCCCCGATCCAGGATTCCCGAGTAGCCCCTGAACCTGTCTTCGATGACGATGAGTTCGGCTTCCGTATTGTCTTCGACATTGCAAGGCGGGTTCCTTCTTCCGAATATATCTTCTGAAAAAGGTGGATTGTGTTTGGCTCTGCAAGATTAGTACAACCCTTAGCCTCGAAGGCAAGGCTCTTAAAAGAAAATGAATAGTGTGTCTCTACTGACAACTTTTGGGTAAAGCGTCGCGTCCAACCCACTAACATATCGAACTGTTTTATTTGGTCCTAGTTTCGCGTTTCGAGATATATCCTCATTGACACGTCCTATCAGAATAGAGATCGTGCTCACTTATTGTGGGATTCTTATCAACATGACGTGAGCACCCATGCCGCGCATTACGCACGACCAATTTGGGAACTGGCGAGGTTTATGGCTAAAGTGGGGGGATGTTCTGTATTCGCAGCGTTATAAAAGGACACCAATCCCTTTCATCAGACCCACGCCTTCCTCAAGCTCGAGCTCTCAAATCTCCCATGCCCCCATATTCTCATCTCCTGCGCCCACCGCTTCGTTCCTCAACCACTACTTCCCTTCCCAGCAATGGCTGGATCCGGTGCCAGAGGCAAGTGGGAGGCTTCCACGGTACCGAAAAGACCGTGGAGGATCTACATGTGACGCCCGAAGACCGACGTCCCAGAAGATTCCAGAAGATTCCAGATGTTCCGGGTTCTCCCGTGTGTTTCATTTGTGCTTGTGTTTTTTATTTGCATTGCATCATGTCATCATGCCATCATGTCATATTTTCTTTGCATCTCAACTTAAATAAATCGTGTGGACCTTTGGTCCATTTAAATCGAGGGAAGGATGACTTCTCTTTATAACATATCCTCCTAATATTTAGGGAGCTATATAAATAAATATTCCATTTGTTTGGAATTAACCGCAACACACTTGCATATTTTTCCCATGCCTATTTCACTTCAAGTTTCACCGCCAAACCGTCTCTTCTATCCTTTTCCCTTTTATCGAGGCTCCTCCTAAAGTCTAGACTCCTTTCAAACTCCTTAAGGCAAGCTAAATATTTTAGTTTGCACTTCCCTATTTTATTGGAACCATTTTTGTTGGGTTGGTAATATTCCTTAAAGCCTTACAAAAATGTTCCATCATTTATTTTCTTGTCCTTGTCCTCTTTTCTTTTTAGATGTTGCTCTCTCTCTATTTTTTTAAATTCTGCTAAAGAAAAGAGATTAATAGAGAGAGAGGAGCTGAGGCCCAGCAGCCAGTCTAGCCGGCCACTAGGCCTCTAGGCCATCTCAGCCCATCAGCCAACCGCCCCGGCCCAATTCCTCCTGGCTAGCCGCCCCGTAACCCTAGCCGCACCCGACCGCATCGCTCCTTCCTCCTCTGCGCCGCACTCTCCCTCTCGATCTCCCCGATCCTATCTCCTCGAACCCTCATTCTCCTCGCCCTCTCCCAGAGAGCCCGGCGCCCCGCTCCCTCCCTCAGTCGCCGTCGCTCATCCCGCAGCGCCCTGCGCCCTTCCCTCCGGCCTCCAGCCAGGGCCCTCCCAGCGCCTCCCAGGCGCCCCTGCCTCACCTTCCAGCGCTCGAGCGCCTCGCCTTGACGCATCGCCAGGGACGACAGCCAGCGTCCCGCGCCCCTTCCTCCAGCGCCGCGCCCGCCGCATCTCCAGCGCCGGCCAGGAGCACCCCCTCCTCTACAGGTCGACGCGCCCGTTCTCCAGTGCCACGCCACCAGCTCCTTCCCCGACGCCTCGCCTCGTGCGACTCCGGCGGCTCCGTCGGCCCGTCCAGCGCCGCCTCGCCTTGGAGCGCCCTGCACCGAGCAGCCGGCCGCCCCTGTTCCTCTGCGCGCCTCGCACCGGCCATCCTCCCTCCAGGCCCTGGCCTCGTCGCCCTGAGCAACCTCCAGAGGCCCCGTGTTGTCTCTCCCCTACTGCGCCTCGCCGGAGTGCGCCGCTGCAGCCGCATCGTCTTCATGTTTTTTTTCCGCCAAGTACCTCCACATGCAGGCTCGTCAAGTACACCACCGGCAAGAACCGGACTCCGAACTTCGAGTACAACGACAACCCAAAAGAACAAGGATGGCCAAGTCCGGGAACAACAAACGTGTACCACTACCTCCCACGACACCGCGTCGACGACCTTCAAGTTCTACTTCACGGATTCCACAAGTACCACGACTACCGGATGCGCCAAGTACCTCTACTGACGACTTGTACATCTACGAACGTGAACAACTACTTCCACTACCGCCACGTGAACGCCAAGTACCTCTACCGATGACGTGAACGGCTACATAACGAGTACCTCTACGGAACGACTACTTCCTCTACGACCCCTGTACCACTACTTCCACTACGTCCCTCGACGACTCGAACCCCTCCGAGAAACGAACGTCCGAAGGTATAACCCCGAGACGATGACCCATGGAATGCATGTGTTGTATGGGATGTTTCCCTTGTGTGCACCATGCCCGTTTCGTCTTTTGTCATGCTCCTCGGCTGCCTCGTCGCCGACTCGTGGGAACCCGGTGACGGGATCACCCCACCTTTTCTTCTTGTTTCGCTCGCTCTCCGTCAACTTTTGCACCGGTCTCTCGACGAGTTACCGGAACCGAGATGTTGCCGTTGCATCATTTTCAGGTCGTTGCCGTGGCACCCTTTTCCTTCCACCACGGTGACAATACTTCATATCTCTTCGTGTCAACTTTTAATAAAAATGGCATAAATCTTGATCATGTCATCCGCATCATGTTAACAACATTAAAAGGTGTGAATTGTTGTTTGCTTAAAAACTGCTAAACATGCTCATGGGGATTTTCCGGAATTGTTGTTGTTATTTCTGGCCTCATTTAAAATGTCTAAATAGTGTAGTTTTATTATGCTTCACCTCTTGCCATGTTAAAAACATTTAACCTTGTCTTGTAAATAAACGAGAGTCAACTAAATAAATAAAAAGTGGTGTTTCGTCAATATGCAACTCGTTGCATATTGAGCTTCACTTAACTTGTAGTACTTGTTTGTGCACTTTGCCATGCCATGCATATTTAAACCGGACATGCATCATACTTGGATGTGCATCGTATGCCACGTTTATGCTTGTGTGTTTACCGTGTTGTTTGCTTCTTTCCGGTTGCTTCTCTTGTTAGCTTCGGTTCCGTCCGGAGTTGTGAGGGTTCGCTCGACTATGTTGCTCCGTCTACTTCCTGGACCCGTTCTTCTCCCTTGCGGAATCTCAGGCAAGATGATCATACCCTTGGATACCTTTACTACCATTGCCATGCTTAGTTGTCTCGATGCTATCGTTACATGTCGCGCTACCCATCTTTTATGTCAGCCTCTCCTTGTTGCCATGAAACCTCTAACATTTGAAACCTTCCTAGCAAAACCACTGTTTGGCTATGTTACCCGCTTGCTCAGCCCCTCTTATAGCGTTGTTAGTTGCAGGTGAAGATGAAGATCGTTCCAGGAGGGAACTTGTTGTTGGAATATCACAATATCTATTATTATTAATAACACACCTATATACTGGGCATGGGTGGAAGACTTGGCCTTTTGCTCGGTGTTTTGTTCCACTCATGCCACCTTAGGCGCCGATAAACCGCATTATGTTCCTTGATTTTTGCGTTCCTTACACGATGGGTGGATGGGGACCCCTTAACAGTTCGACTTTGAATAAAACTCCTCCAGCAAGGCCCAACATTGGTTTTAATTTTCTCATAATAACAACTTAATTAATTAATTAAATTTGCATAGGGGGTCGCGTCCCCGGGTTCTTAATTCTACATAACAGGGGGGCCCAGTGCTGATGGTGTTGGTCCCAAACGGGCAACCTGCGGGGCCACCATGGGGAAACTCGAGGATTGGCTCCCGTAGCTTGTCCCATCCGGACGTGGCCTGAGGCGAGATACGCGCGGCTACTATCAGGGTGTCGGCACGCCGGGAGGTCTTGCTGGACTTGTTTTACCATTGTCGAAATGTCTTGTGCACTGGGATGCCGAGCCTGATCGGATTTCCCTAAGATAAGGGGTGATGATATTATATTTATCACTTCAGCTAATCGTGAGAGCTTGTGATGGGCTAAGTTGGAACACCCCTGCAGGGTTATGATCTTTCGAAAGCCGTGCCCGCGGTTATGTTGCAGATTGGAATTTGTTAATGTCCGGTTGTAGAAAACTTGACAGAGGATCCGAAGTAAAACACACAACTGTGTGAGTAACCGTGACTGTCTCTTTTCACTTTGAGAAGATAACACGGTGGGGTTATGTTTGATTCGTATGTAGTTCAGGATCTTTAGCGATCACTACTAGTTGTGACCGTTTGCGTAGATGCTCATCTTATTCTTGTACTCGTAAGTTAGCCACCATATTATGCTTAGCCGCTGCTGCAGCCTCACCACTTTACCTCTTCCTACCCATACAGCTTTGCTAGTCTTGATACCCATGGTTATGGGATTGCTGAGTCCTCGTGGCTCACAGATACTACAACACCAGATGCAGGTTCAGCCGAGATTGAAGCAGGAGTTGGATCAGTACTTCACTGGGAGCTCGATGAAGAGAGTGGCCGTATGCTTGTGACGTTTTGAAGATCAGTAGTGGTTTCTACTAGGGGCGATTCCAACCTGTGGCTTTATGTTGTTTTGGTATCTTTCTTTTGGATCTTCGCCCGTAGTCGGGTTGCGATGTTTTGGATGATGTTTTGCTTATGTAATGTATTGTGTGAAGTGGCGAGTGTAAGCCAACTATCTTCTTTTGCAATTTAATCCCTCTTTTACATGAGTCGTGCAAAGATACCAAACTTGAGATCATTCCAGAATGGGCTTATACCTTTAAGTCGTGCCTCGACACGTAGGAGGTATAGTCCCATCCTGGGCATTACAAGTTGGTATCAGAGCCTTCTCCGACCTAGGAGCCCCCACTGATTGATCGAATCGTTGACGGTTGAGTCTAGGCACACACTTGAAAATGTTTTGAGTCCTATATATATCGGAGAGTAGGATTTCTTTTGCTTCTCATCCCTTTTCACTCTGGTAAGGACTCCTGACGATTACTTTTATCTCTTCTACTCTCAAAAATGCACCAATTTTTTTTAGGATCTCGCGAGTATTGTTTGGATTGTTTCGATGTCTTTGTGACGAGAACATTGTTCTCGATGCCTCCTGTCATTAGGGGTTGTGGCAGTGTCCCGGGGAGTTGAGATCTGAGGTGTTGTCGTCACAAATCCATCGCGGCAGTACTAGAATACTTAAGAAGGCCGACATCGAAAACTCTCCTATGCGGTTAGTGGCAAGATAACCCCGACATCACCCAGTACTGGGGAGGTAGTTCGGGAGTATTGCCATAGCTTGTATAGTAGATGCGTTTCGAAGGTCCGAGGTAAACGGTTTCCGGAAATAACTGGTTATGTGTTGAAGGATGGATATAGCTGGATGTAGGATTAGAGTTGAGTGCGCGGTGCTTCCCCTGTATCCCCAACACCTAATTGCATAACTGGGAACTTTCGGAAATTAATAGGTGGGTTCATCTAGTAGTTCTAGGCATTCTTCCAACAAGTGCATGATATGAAGTTCGGGGTTCTACATTGAGTGAAGTGGTTTTATGGGCTTGTTCCGATCGGGAGTTGCATCTTAAAGGGTCCTTGGTTATGCTGATCCGGGGATTGCAAAACCCTTTTGTAACACGTTCCATGAGCTTTCAGCACGAATATGTGGAATGAAGCTTCTATCTTGTATTTGTTCTATCTGCTCCTTGTTGTTTTTATTTACCTTTTGTTCTCCCTAGTGGCTTCTCGTCAAGTTGATGTACCTGCGTGAAGATCATGTTGCAACATATCTATCCTTTGTTCTTGTTTTGATTCTGGTAATCGAGTTGCTTCGATGTCAAATGTTGATTCCATACCTTCCTAATCGGTGTTCTCATATTTCTATGGGAGTACTAATTCTTCTTGACCATCAAGATTTTCATGGTAATTCTTTTCAACCGGTGTCCATTTTTGTTCGTCTCAAGTTGTCAAAGTTTTCCCCACCCTCCCACCCTTCTTCTCGGAGACAGAGTCCTTGATCAAGTATCCATTTTATTCATGTGAGGTTCTTCATTCATTTCCTTCAATGTTCTTATCCGGTGATTTATCGTGAAGATGCTCGAGAGTTTCAAGTTCATCATTCTTTTGTTCTCAAATTCTGCCGGTGGATGTAATTCAAGATTTTGGTGTTGATCTTATCCTTTTCCTCATTTCACAATGCTTTCTTATTCTGGTGCACCAATTAATCATTCTCCTCTGGCTATTCATATCCGGAGTGCTGAAGATTCATAATTCCATTCTTAATCCGTTCAAATTATTTTGAGCATTGTCTTCTTATTCAAGCCATTTAATTCAACCGGTGCAATATCTCTTGAGAAATCTTTTTCAACGGTGTTTTCTTTAGTGGGCCCTAACCCACAGGTCTTTTCCCAGGATCTTACCTGACTCTTCTATTTTCTGGAGTTATACTCAAATTCTTTTCAAAGTGTGACGTAAGAATGATTTCCATCAGTCATATACCTTCTCCAAGATCGCGTTCAATTCTTTTCACCATTGTTTCAACCTTTTTAATTCTTCATTCCGGAGTGCTCAACAATTCTTATGGCATTTCTCGTCTTCATTCTCAACAATTGAAGACCGGAGAAGTGTTTCTCTTAAATCTTGGCCCGTTCTCTCAGATTCGTGGTTCTAGCTTCATGCCATCCTCATTATTGTTCTGATTGTGAGGAATTCTTTTTATACCCATCCGAAGCATTTCATGAATTCTTTTCTTTGTGATCCTCCGAAGGCCATCATTTCAGAAGATTTCTTCGTTCTCAGTTTTCAACTTCGTCCTCCAAATATTCTTCATCGATGTCTCTTCGTTCGTCTCCTTATTCTTACGGTGGTTCATTCAAGATTACCCTTCCGTTGTTATCATTTTAATTCATTTGTTCTTTTCATAATCCTACCGGTGGTTCGTTGAAGATTTACCCAAGCTTATGCGAGATCTCTCTTAATTCTTTCCAACGAGAATAAGTAGTATGCCAAATCCTTTGCTTGTCGTCAATTTAAATTGGTGAAGGAGATGCATGAAATAATTCTTATTCGTTTCGTTGTTGATTTTCTCCATCAACCCCATTCAACCCTTCTTTGTAAGAAGGATTTCCTAATTCATTTGTGGGAGAAGTTGTCATTTTTCTTCTCCTTTCATTTCTTTCGTTGATTTTTATGCTATTCTTTCATTCCGGAGGCATTGTGATGTTGCTCTCTCCAAACCATCATATCGTTTTATCGAGATGATGTTCTTTCCTTGTTTGTCAATTTAACCGGAGTATTATGTCCTTTTTTCAAGTTCTCTCATCTTTTCATGTTTTGCCTCTCTTTTCAACCGGAACGCTGTCTGAATCCTTCTTACCCTTGTGCCATTCTTTCAATTGTTTCAGAGGCAATGTGTTGCTGATTTCATCAAGTATCATATCATCTCCTCAAGCTCATGTCAATTCCTTCGATTTTCAGACGGAGTGCTGTCCAAATTATATCATTCTTATTCCTTGGCTATACCATGGCAGTTTCATATTCTTTTGGTTCGTAAGCTCTTGCTTCATGTCTTTCAACCTGCAAGGTTCTCATAATGTTCCTTGTTCCTCCTTCTACCGGAGTGCTTTTAACTTCGTTCATCTCTATTGTATTCTTTCCTTCAAGATTGTTCAACCTCTCAAGGTTCTTTGGTTTCACTCGTCTGTCAAAGAAGTAACTTTGTTTTAGCTCTTTATTTTCCGTTTTTACCCGGTGCCATCTCTAGGATCTCGGGTCGAGATCCTCTGTTAGTGTGGGAGAGTTGTGACGCCCGAAGACCGACGTCCCAGAAGATTCCAGAAGATTCCAGATGTTCCGGGTTCTCCCGTGTGTTTCATTTGTGCTTGTGTTTTTTATTTGCATTGCATCATGTCATCATGCCATCATGTCATATTTTCTTTGCATCTCAACTTAAATAAATCGTGTGGACCTTCGGTCCATTTAAATCGAGGGAAGGATGACTTCTCTTTATAACATATCCTCCTAATATTTAGGGAGCTATATAAATAAATATTCCATTTGTTTGGAATTAACCGCAACACACTTGCATATTTTTCCCATGCCTATTTCACTTCAAGTTTCACCGCCAAACCGTCTCTTCTATCCTTTTCCCTTTTATCGAGGCTCCTCCTAAAGTCTAGACTCCTTTCAAACTCCTTAAGGCAAGCTAAATATTTTAGTTTGCACTTCCCTATTTTGTTGGAACCATTTTTGTTGGGTTGGTAATATTCCTTAAAGCCTTACAAAAATGTTCCATCATTTATTTTCTTGTCCTTGTCCTCTTTTTTTTTTAGATGTTGCTCTCTCTCTATTTTTTTAATTCTGCTAAAGAAAAGAGATTAATAGAGAGAGAGGAGCTGAGGCCCAGTAGCCAGTCCAGCCGGCCACTAGGCCTCTAGGCCATCTCAGCCCATCAGCCAACCGCCCCGGCCCAATTCCTCCTGGCTAGCCGCCCCGTAACCCTAGCGGCACCCGACCGCATCGCTCCTTCCTCCTCTGCGCCGCACTCTCCCTCTCGATCTCCCCGATCCCATCTCCTCGAACCCTCGTTCTCCTCGCCCTCTCCCAGAGAGCCCGGCGCCCCGCTCCCTCCCTCAGCCACCGTCGATCATCCCGCAGCGCCCTGCACCCTTCTCTCCGGCCTCCAGCCAGGGCCCTCCCAGCGCCTCCGAGGCGCCCGTGCCTCACCTTCCAGCGCCGAGCGCCTCGCCTTGACGCATCGCCAGCGACGACAGCCAGCGTCCCGCGCCCCTTCCTCCAGCGCCGCGCCCGCCGCATCTCCAGCGCCGGCCAGGAGCGCCCCCTCCTCTACAGGTCGACGCGCCCGTTCTCCAGTGCCACGCCGCCAGCTCCTTCCCCGACGCCTCGCCTCGTGCGACTCCGGCGGCTCTGTCGGCCCGTCCAGCGCCGCCTCGCCTTGGAGCGCCCTGCACCGAGCAGCCGGCCGCCCCTGTTCCTCTGTGTGCCTCGCACCGGCCATCCTCCCTCCAGGCCCTGGCCTCGTCGCCCCGAGCAACCTCCAGAGGCCCCGTGCTGTCTCTCCTCTACTGCACCTCGCCGGAGCGCGCCGCTACAGCCGCATCGTCTTCATGTTTTTTTTCCGCCAAGTACCTCCACTTGCAGGCTCGTCAAGTACACCACCGGCAAGAACCGGACTCCGAACTTCGAGTACAACGACAACCCGAAAGAACAAGGATGGCCAAGTCCGGGAACAACAAACGTGTACCACTACCTCCCACGACACCGCGTCGACGACCTTCAAGTTCTACTTCACGGATTCCACAAGTACCACGACTATCGGACGCGCCAAGTACCTCTACCGACGACTTGTACATCTACGAACGTGAACAACTACTTCCACTACCGCCACGTGAACGCCAAGTACCTCTACCGATGACGTGAACGGCTACATAACGAGTACCTCTACAGAACGACTACTTCCTCTACGACCCGTGTACCACTACTTCCACTACGTCCCTCGACGACTCGAACCCCTCTGAGAAACGAACGTCCGAAGGTATAACCCTGAGACGATGACCCGTGGAATGCATGTGTTGTATGGGATGTTTCCCTTGTGTGCACCGTGCCCGTTTCGTCTTTTGTCATGCTCCTCGGCTGCCTCGTCGCCGACTCGTGGGAACCCGGTGACGGGATCACCCCACCTTTTCTTCTTGTTTCGCTCGCTCTCCGTCACCTTTTGCACCGGTCTCTCGACGAGTTACCGGAACCGAGATGTTGCCGTTGCATCATTTTCGGATCGTTGCCGTGGCACCCTTTTCCTTCCACCACGGTGACAATACTTCATATCTCTTCGTGTCAAATTTTAATAAAAATGGCATAAATCTTGATCATGTCATCCGCATCATGTTAACAACATTAAAATGTGTGAATTGTTGTTTGCTTAAAAACTGCTAAACATGCTCATGGGGATTTTCCGGAATTGTTGTTGTTATTTCCGGCCTCATTTAAAATGTTTAAATAGTGTAGTTTTATTATGCTTCACCTCTTGCCATGTTAAAAACATTTAACGTTGTCTTGTAAATAAACGAGAGTCAACTAAATAAATAAAAAGTGGTGTTTCGTCAATATGCAACTCGTTGCATATTGAGCTTCACTTAACTTGTAGTACTTGTTTGTGCACTTTGCCATGCCATGCATATTTAAACCGGACATGCATCATACTTGGATGTGCATCGTATGCCATGTTTATTCTTGTGTGTTTACCGTGTTGTTTGCTTCTTTCCGGTTGCTTCTCTTGTTAGCTTCGGTTCCGTCCGGAGTTGTGAGGATTCGCTCGACTATGTTGCTCCGTCTAGTTCCTGGACCCGTTCTTCTCCCTTCCGGAATCTCAGGCAAGATAATCATACCCTTGGATACCTTTACTACCATTGCCATGCTTAGTTGTCTCGATGCTATCGTTACATGTCGCGCTACCCATCTTTTATGTCAGCCTCTCCTTGTTGCCATGAAACCTCTAACATTTGAAACCTTCCTAGCAAAACCACTGTTTTGGCTATGTTACCCGCTTGCTTAGCCCCTCTTATAGCGTTGTTAGTTGCAGGTGAAGATGAAGATCGTTCCAGGAGGGAACTTGTTGTTGGAATATCACAATATCTATTATTATTAATAACACACCTTTATACTGGGCATGGGTGGAAGGCTTGGCCTTTTGCTCGGTGTTTTGTTCCACTCATGCCACCTTAGGCGCCGATAAACCGGCATTATGTTCCTTGATTTTTGCGTTCCTTACACGATGGGTGGATGGGGACCCCTTGACAGTTCGACTTTGAATAAAACTCCTCCAGCAAGGCCCAACATTGGTTTTAATTTTCTCATAATAACAACTTAATTAATTAATTAAATTTGCATAGGGGGTCGCATCCCCGAGTTCTTAATTCTACATAACAGGGGGGGCCAGTGCTGATGGTGTTGGTCCCAAACGGGCAACCTGCGGGGCCACCACGGGGAAACTCGAGGATTGGCTCCCGTAGCTTGTCCCATCCGGACGTGGCCTGAGACGAGATACGCGCGGCTACTATCAGGGTGTCGGCACGCCGGGAGGTCTTGCTGGACTTGTTTTACCATTGTCGAAATGTCTTGTGCACCGGGATGCCGAGCCTGATCGGATTTCCCTAAGATAAGGGGTGATGATATTATATTTATCACTTCAGCTAATCGTGAGAGCTTGTGATGGGCTAAGTTGGAACACCCCTGCAGGGTTATGATCTTTCGAAAGCCGTGCCCGCGGTTATGTTGCAGATTGGAATTTGTTAATGTCCGGTTGTAGAAAACTTGACAGAGGATCCGAAGTAAAACACACAACTGTGTGAGTAACTGTGACTGTCTCTTTTCACTTTGAGAAGAGAACACGGTGGGGTTATGTTTGATTCGTATGTAGTTCAGGATCTTTAGCGATCACTACTAGTTGCGACCATTTGCGTAGATGCTCATCTTATTCTTGTACTCGTAAGTTAGCCACCATATTATGCTTAGCCGCTGCTGCAGCCTCACCACTTTACCTCTTCCTACCCATAAAGCTTTGCTAGTCTTGATACCCATGGTTATGGGATTGCTGAGTCCTCGTGGCTCACAGATACTACAACACCAGATGCAGGTTTAGCCGAGATTGAAGCAGGAGTTGGATCAGTACTTCACTGGGAGCTCGATGAAGAGAGTGTTCGTATGCTTGTGACGTTTTGACGATCAGTAGTGGTTTCTACTAGGGGCGATTCCGACCTGTGGCTTTATGTTGTTTTGGTATCTTTCTTTTGGATCTTCGCCCGTAGTCGGGTTGTGATGTTTTGGATGATGTTTTGCTTATGTAATGTATTGTGTGAAGTGGCGAGTGTAAGCCAACTATCTCCTTTTGCAATTTAATCCCTCTTTTACATGAGTCGTGCAAAGATACTAAACTTGAGATCATTCCAGAATGGGCTTATACCTTTAAGTCGTGCCTCGACACGTAGGAGGTATAGTCCCATCCTGGGCATTACACTACAGAGCACATGGTATCTCGCCGGCGACATCGCACACTGAGTCCCCCCTAAGGGCCAAGTGATTCCGTTCCTAAGGCGGGCGAGAGGGTAGTTTTTACCTCTCACTTTGTTAGGGGGCTAGGGTTTCCACTCCACCCGTTCGTTCGAGGTCTTTTGTTCTTCTACGGGCTAGATTACTATGATCTAGCCCCGAACTCAATTCTTCACATATCCGCTTTCATAGTGGTATGTGAGGCCTTTCTCTGCATCCCCCCCACACTTTGGCCTATGGCTCATGAATTTCAATGTGAAGCCGCAGGTGGTGGACGGGGAACATGCGGAGTGCCGGGGCGCCATGATTAACAAGCTCCCGAATGCTACTTGGCCCAAAGGCTCGTTCGTGGAGACGAATAAAGTCTGGCAACAGGAGTGGTTCTACATCACCGAACCCCGCGACACCAAATGGGCGGCGGAGCCTGCTTTCAGATCCGGACCCCCAGAGAGGCTGAACTCCTGGACCAAAAAGGGTCTAGACTGGGGGTCTACAACTTAAGTGACGACTCTTGTGAGCCATGTGTCTGGCATGATCTCCAAGGGGCACCTGCTCTCCTCCATGGTCCAGGTGATGCTGACCCGGCTTGTTCTCCCTTGCCAAAGCCGGGACTCCTCCCTATGAGAGTTCGATCTGGCAGGAGACAAGCCGCTAAAGCATCTCTTCGGCTCTACGCACAAGGAGATCTGGAAGCATCTCTTCTAGAGCCAGAAGGAATGGCCCGAAGAGATCGAGGATGCGGGCTACAGCACTGTGGTCTCCGCCCCACAGGTATCCTTGCCAAATACTTACCCTTTCCCTTATTTAATGATAATAGGAATTGGAATTTTTGCGTGATATACATGCTTGGACGAAGAAGGTGACTCGGATCAAGTGTCCGGCACCTCTGCCCGAAGACCCATCATTGCCTCTATTGACAGTGATGCTAGTTCTGGCGCCGTATAAGTGATACGTCCAAAACGTATCTATAATTTCTGCTTGCTCCATGCCACTTTTGGGTGATATTGCTATGATATTTATACACTTCCATACACTTTTGATCATATTTGGACTAACCTACTAATCCAGTGCACCCCAGTGCCAGTTTCTGTTTTCGGCTGTTTTTGTATTTCAGGTTTTCACATTACGAGAACTGCCAGGAAAAATCCAGAAAAATTATATAAAAAATCAGCGTTCCAGAACCTACCGTGCG
>LR738712.1:626133479-626174460 GCA_902687465.1 Secale cereale | reverse complement strand
GGGGGGGGGGCGCCTGGGCCCCCCGAGCCCCGTCTGGTGCCCCCCTTTGGCATATATTTAGAGCGTCCTTCGAAACCCTCGGGAGGGGAACTCTTTTTCACGATCTCATCTCTGTTCCATTGCCGCCGCCACTTCCAAGATCGGGAGCACCAGGAGAACTCTTCCCGGCACCCTGCCGGAGGGGAGGATCACCACCGGGAGCCTCTCCACCACCATGGACGCCTCCCGGATGAGTTGTGAGTAGTCTCCCTTGGACCATGAGTTCATGACCAGTAGCTATGTGATGTTCTCCTCCCGTTCTTGTGCTTCACTAATTAGTCCTCGTGAGCTGCCCTACATGATCGAGGCACATATGTAATCCTTATGCTGTTGCTATGATGAGTTTGCTGGGATCCGATGGATTATGAGATTATGTTCAGATTGTGATTGAGTAATATATTTGATCTACCTCTTTTATATTTATGTTCATAAGTAATTTTTGCATGTTCTCCGTTCTTATTTATTGCTTTGGCCAAGTAATACATAGTGACTCCAAGAGGGAACATTATGCTCGATTGTGGGTTCATGCCCCTCGATGACTAGTTTGAGTGACAGAAACATGAGTCTAGGGGATGTGCTGTTGCCACAAGGGGGAAAACAACGGTGCTTGTGCCCGCGGGTGCAAGGATTGTTTACTTTACGCAAAGTTCTTTTAATGCAGTTGTCTGTTGCATTGAGTTTACACTATGGGTGGGGCTCGCAACTTAATACCAGCGAGATGTTCTGGATAGATATCTCAAGGTGGATGATTAGTAGTAGATATTGATGGATTTCGGTCTACTTACTTTGGCGTACCGCCCATGCTTCCTTTCTTGCAATGTAGTCAGCATTGGTTTGCGTTCGTGGTCCTGTCAATTGCCCAGCTGTAATTCGTTTACCTCATATAGCTGTTTTATCGTCTTTTGGGAGAGAGACATCACTAGTGAACATCATGAGACTCCGGTCCATATTACCATCATTGATCACATCTGCTATTTACTTTTCGCTATTATTTACTATTGCAAACATTATCTATCACTACTATCATTTGCGTTTAACCCTTTGTGAACTACAAGGCTGGAGGGATTGACAACCTCTCTGTACTCGTTGGGAGCAAAGTTATTTGTATCTGTGTGCAGGTCCACGTTGATTGCTAATATCTGGCGCCGTTAGCAGTTGACACCTACTTGTTGAACCTAGGAGTCTCTGGGGATTCGATCCTTGGCATCTTTGCTAAGGGAAAAACTTCCACAACACTGCATCTCACACCTTCCACTTGGGGTAACCAACGAGGGGTTAGTAGCCCATCAAGGAGTTTTTCTGGCGCCGTTGCCGGGGACTCCACTCTTCAGGATAGGGGAGTTGCATGCTATCTTTTACCTTTGCTTTTTAGTCTTGTTAGTTTACCTTCCAGTTTTTGCTTTAGTACCTTTTTATCGAAAATCACAAAAATAGTTATCTTGCTTGCTTGCTACTATGGGTTCCACCGAGAACACCTAGTTGTGTGACTTCACTAGTCACAACAACGATGACTTTATCAGCACACCTATCACTACACCTGCCACTTCAGCACCTTCATATGAAATTAAACCTGCTTTACTGAACTTAGTTATGAGAGAACAATTCTCCGGTGCTGGAGATGATGCTGCTTTACACTTAAACAACTTCTCTTGCTATGCTTTATGTGATATTGTAGCTAGTACCTCCATTTTGCCCAAAAGACTATATGATATGCTTAAATTGAAACCTTATGATTCTTGTTCTTTTGGTGTTCGTCTCGTTGATTCTTCCATAAAGAAACCTTTGGGGAGGATCGACGATGTTCTTATCGTTGTCGATGATAATTATGTGCCCGTTGATTTCACTATTATGGATATTGAATGTGATCCTTCATGTCCAATTATTTTGGGACGTCCCTTTTTACGCACCGTTGGTGCTATCATTGACATGAAAGAGGGTAATATAAAATTTCAGTTTCCTCTCAAGAAAGGGATGGAACACTTCCCTCGAAAGAAGATCAAGTTACCTTTTGAGTCCGTTGTACGGGCTAGCTATTCTTTTACTCTTGATAAAACTTGATCTCTATGCATTATGCCTAGCTTAAAGGCATAAAAGAAAGCGCTTTTGGGAGGCAGCCCACATGAATAAACATTTTATTTTGCTTTTGTTGTGTCTTGATGTTGTTTACTACAGTAGCATCATCATTGTATCTTTGCTTTTCATATTTGTGCCAAGTATAGCCTCTGATTGCTAGAAAGTTCAAAAGTTGTGAGGTGCTGTCCAGGAAACAGATTCTGTCCTTGGATAGAAAAATTCGTATAAAATTACCAGATCATCTTTTTGGTCTGAATTTTTTCGACACCGTTCTCCATATAATTGTCTTTCGTGCGTCTGTTCTGAGTTTTTTGATTTGAGTTGCAGAAGTACCCCGAACAAATCAATTACTACCTGCTGTTCTGTTTTTCACAGCTTCTGTCCTGTTTTGCCTTTCCTTCATTTTGCAAACCAAGAGCTTGCTTTTTCTTTGCAAAAACCTTTTGGCAATCTTGAGAAACAGTAGTACTTCAAGAATATCTTTATTTCCAGCAAGGAACAATTATTTTATTAAGGGTACTAACCTCGCTAATCAGATTATAATGAGTTATGTATGAAGGAAGTTTTCAAGTGTGCGAGGGAAGATGATAAAAAGATTCAGGAGTGTCAAGCGCTCAAGCTTGGGGATGCCCCCGTGCACCCCCAAGAAATATTCAAGGAGACTCAAGCGTCTAAGCTTGGGGATGCCCCCGTGCATCCCCTTCTCCATCAACATTATCAGTTCGTCTTTCGTTCCACTATATTTTAATCACTTCATGTGTTATGTGCTATGCTTGGAGCATCTTGCTTTTAGTTTTCTTTTTAGTTTTTCATAACGAGTCGGAACTCAGCTTTCTTTATGTGGGAGAGAAACACGCTCCACTTCTACCTAGAACATAACATAGAATTTTCATGTCTATCCTTGCTGTGTGTGTTCTTTGTCTTTTAATAGCTACTATGAAAGTGCAACTAATCCCCGGGTGGTTTTGGTAATTAATAACAACATATATATCATTGAACTAATGTTTACTTGAGAATCATTTCAGAGAAGTTTGATGATATGGGTATGGAAATGTCTGAAGAAGTGGACCCCTCAAAATGCTAAGACAAGCATTGGCAAAAGCTCAAGACTCTATTTTTGGTTTAGTGATCAAAGATCACATTGAGTCCATAGGAAAAGCCAATACTATTAAAAGGGGATGAGGTTGTGTTAATGATCTAGTTGCTCAAGTGCTTGGTGATCTAGCTCCCTCAACTATCAGCACTCTTCACTATTCAACACACTCATAAGTAATCTCGGACAAACCGATTCTGCAAACTCAGTCCCACCGAGATGAACCACTTCAGTTGTTTCCCCAAACCCTAATTTCTCGGTCCATCCGATTCTGAGTTTCGGTCTCACCGAAAATGGACTGCCAACCTTCTGTAACCAATTGACAGCATTTCGGAATATCCGAGTTGTTGTTTTCGGTCACACCGAGATGGCAAACCCTAACCTTTGACTCACTTCGGACACACCGAGATGGTATTTTCGGTCCCACCGAAAATCCCAACGTTCACTATATTTGAACTTTCGGTCTGACCGAGTTTTCACTTCGGTCTCACCGAGATTGGTCAAATGTGTGTGTAACGGTTGGATTTTGTGTGGAGGCTATATATACCCCTCCACCCCCTCTTCATTCGTGAGGAGACCCATCAGAAAGTACCACCACTTCTACCATACACTTTCTGAGAAGTGAACCACCTACCCTTGTGTTGAGATCAAGCCATTCCATTCCTACCATATGAAACTTGATTTCTAGCCTTCCCAAGTTGCTTTCCACTCAAATCTTTCTTCCACCACAGCCATATCAGTGAGGAGAGTTGAGTGTTGGGGAGATTATCATCTGAAGCACAAGAGCAAGGAGTTCATCATCATCAACACCGTCTATTACCTTTTGGGGGGTGGTGCCTCCTAGATTGGTTAGGTGTCGCTTGGGAGCCTCCGTCTTTGAGATGTGGAGTTGAACCAAGAAGTTTGTAAGGGCAAGGAGATCGCCTACTTCGTGAAGATCTACCCCGAGTAAGGCTAGTCCTCCGTGGGCGTAGGCCGTGATGGAATAGACAAGGTTGCTTCTTCGTGGACCCTTCGTGGGTGGAGCCCTCCGTGGACTCGCGCAGCCGTTACCCTCCGTGGGTTGAAGTCTCCATCAACGTGGATGTACGATAGAACCACCTATCGGAACCACGACAAAAATCTTCGTGTCACCAAACTGCGTTTGATCTTCTCCACCTCTCTTTTACATGTGCAATTTACTTTCCGCTGCTTATACTCTAGAATTGCATGTGTAGGGTGATACTTGTGTTGATCTTAATTGTGAAACTGCCAAAAACATTGCATGATCTAAAGGCAGATTTTTTATATTGTCATGTAGTCTAATCACCCCCCCTCTAGACCTACTTTCGATCCTACATACTATCATGCTCTGCTCTTAGTATTCATGCTTATCTTTTCAAAGAGCTTTTGTTTAGTTGGTTGCTTGAACTCTCTTTAATTACCATGCTCATCTTATTAAGAGAGTTTGCTTCCGTTGCATTGGTTAATATGTCTATGATAAAGATGCTACTTGCATAATGGTGCTTAGTAATTCATGTTTTCTTGTGGTTAGTCTCAAATAGCTGGGGGATTCCCAATGTGTTATTGGAGTACCAACATGATTTGTTTGCCTATGATGTGGTATGGTTCAGTAATATCTTCCTTTGAGAATTTATTTTGATTGACTTGGCGTATGCTCATGCATATTTAAGACTATAAAGAAAGTCTGTCAAGCCTTGATGATCTTTTATTTCTGAGTAGCGATATAACTACCATGCCTGATTCAATGTTGCTTTGTCGCTCTGCATGATTATGACCGTCATTGCTCTCTTTGTTGGTCGCTCCCAGTCTTTTGCTAACCTCCACCTGTACTAAGCGGACTGACTGCTTGTGCATCCACATCCTTTTAAACCAGTTATGCCATATGAGTCCACCATACCTACCTATATGTGGTATTTCACCGCCACTCCAAGTAAATTTACATGTGCTACCTTTAAAACCTTCATTTTTGCAATACATAGCTCATGGGAAAGTAGCTTAAAAACTATTGTGGTAAAGAATATGTCACTTATGTATCTTATTTCTTATAAGTTGCTTGCTGAGCGGTAACCATGTTTTTGGGGACGCCATCAACTGTCACACTTTTGTTGAATATCATGTGAGTTGCTATGCATTTTCGTCTTGTCTGAAGTAAGGGTGATTTGCCATGGGTTGAATGGTTGAGTATGCATATTGTTAGAGAAGAACATTGGGCCGCCAACCAAAGCCATGTATCATGGTGGAAGTTTTAGCTTGGACATTAATCCTCAATTTCTTATGAGAATATGCTTAAGCATTAAAGAGGAGTCCATTATCTATTTTCTATGTTGTCCCGGTATGGATGTCCTCAAGTTGAGATCTATCAAAAATGAGAAATCAAATGTGATTTATCTCCTTGGACCTTTGTACAGGTGGCATAGAGGTACCCCTTTGTGACACTTGGTTGAAACATATGTAATGCAATGACAATCCATGGAAATCCGAGCTAATTAGGACAAGGTGCGAGCACTATTGGTATTCGATGCATGAGGCTTGCAACTTATAGGATGTCTTATGCATGACACATATGAAGTACTACTACCGTTGACAAAATTGCTTCTATGTTTTCAAAAAAAAAAAGCTCTAGCACATAACCATTCTTTTACTTTTATGTTGAGTCTCCACCTTCTTTCTTAAAGCACCAACTACTGAGAGCATGATTGTCATTCTAAGTGTAATGTGCATTGTTCCAAAGTAGCATTGTCTTTTGCATGATTGTGATATCGTTATTTCTGAAATCATTGTATCTAGTCATCACTTAAACCTTGGAGGTGCCCCTGCATTTATGTTTTGCTTCACTAAAGGGGGCAAGCTAGATATCACTTTATCATATTTGCACATCATGTTCATTACAAATCTATTTGATGCTTCAATGTCATGTTGTAAAACTTTTAGTCATTTGTGATTTTCTCATGAGGCAACTTAATTATTGTAGATTCATTGTCTCAGTAAGCTTTTGTCATATGACTATAAAAAGTCCTATATGGTTAATAGCATGTCACCACAGAAATTATTCTTGTTATCATTTACCTACTCGAGGACGAGCAGGAATTAAGCTTGGGGATGTTGATACGTCCAAAACGTATCTATAATTTCTGCTTGCTCCATGCCACTTTTGGGTGATATTGCTATGATATTTATACACTTCCATACACTTTTGATCATATTTGGACTAACCTACTAATCCAGTGCACCCCAGTGCCAGTTTCTGTTTTCGGCTGTTTTTGTATTTCAGGTTTTCACATTACGAGAACTGCCAGGAAAAATCCAGAAAAATTATATAAAAAATCAGCGTTCCAGAACCTACCGTGCGCCCGAAGGACAGCCGGGGGGGGGGGGGGCACCAGGGCTCCAGGCGCCTTGGCGGCGCGCCCCCCCTGGGCCGCGCCGGGGGGGCGCCTGGGCCCCCCGAGCCCCGTCTGGTGCCCCCCTTTGGCATATATTTAGAGCGTCCTTCGAAACCCTCGGGAGGGGAACTCTTTTTCGCGATCTCATCTCTGTTCCGCCGCCGCTGCCGCTTCCAAGATCGGGAGCACCAGGAGAACTCTTCCCGGCACCCTGCCGGAGGGGAGGATCACCACCGGGAGCCTCTCCACCATCATGGACGCCTCCCGGATGAGTTGTGAGTAGTCTCCCTTGGACCATGAGTTCATGACCAGTAGCTATGTGATGTTCTCCTCCCGTTCTTGTGCTTCACTAATTAGTCCTCATGAGCTGCCCTACATGATCGAGGCACATATGTAATCCTTATGCTGTTGCTATGATGAGTTTGCTGGGATCCGATGGATTATGAGATTGTGTTCAGATTGTGATTGAGTAATATATTTGATCTACCTCTTTTATATTTATGTTCATAAGTAATTCTTGCATGTTCTCCGTTGTTATTTATTGCTTTGGCCAAGTAATACGTAGTGACTCCAAGAGGGAACGTTATGCTCGATTGTGGGTTCATGCCCCTCGATGACTAGTTTGAGTGACAGAAACATGAGTCTAGGGGATGTGCTGTTGCCACAAGGGGGAAAACAACGGTGCTTGTGCCCGGGGGTGCAAGGATTGTTTACTTTACGCAAAGTTCTTTTAATGCAGTTGTCTGTTGCATTTGAGTTTACACTATGGGTGGGGCTCGCAACTTAATACCAGCGAGATGTTCTGGATAGATATCTCAAGGTGGATGATTAGTAGTAGATATTGATGGATTTCGGTCTACTTACTTTGGCGTACCGCCCATGCTTTGAACCTCAACCTTTCTTGCAATGTAGTCAGCATTGGTTTGCGTTCGTGGTCCTGTCAATTGCCCAGCTGTAATTCGTTTACCTCACATAGCTGTTTTATCGTCTTTTGGGAGAGAGACATCACTAGTGAACATCATGAGACTCCGGTCCATATTACCATCATTGATCACATCCGCTATTTACTTTTCGCTATTATTTACTATTGCAAACATTATCTATCACTACTATCATTTGCGTTTAACCCTTTGTGAACTACAAGGCCGGAGGGATTGACAACCTCTCTGTACTCGTTGGGAGCAAAGTTATTTGTATCTGTGTGCAGGTCCACGTTGATTGCTAATATCTGGCGCCGTTAGCAGTTGACACCTACTTGTTGAACCTAGGAGTCTCTGGGGATTCGATCCTTGGCATCTTTGCTAAGGGAAAAACTTCCACAACACTGCATCTCACACCTTCCACTTGGGGTAACCAACGAGGGGTTAGAGGCCCATCAATAAGGCGCCGACCAAGAAGCCCAAAAAGACAAAGGGCAAGGGGACCAGGGACAGCCCCCGCCCTGTGGGCAAGAAGCCCGAGGACCTCCATATCCTCTCCTCTGACGAGGTGGAGGAAGATGATGAGGAGGAAGAGGAGGAAGAAGAAATGCCCCCTGCGCAAGGTAGGGGGAGGAAGGGGGGGGGGGGCGTCGCTGACGCGGGTACGGCCGCGCCCCGGAGGAAACTAAACCTCGGAGCTAGTTCGGGTTCATCCGAACATAGCTATGTGATGAAGCCCAGGGAAAAACCCCTGCCCGAATTGTAAGTCAATCCGGACTCAAGTGCTGCACCTTTGTTAATTCAGTATTTTTGGTACTTTACTTAATATTTTTCTCCTGCTGACCTACAGCCCTCCCGGTGTACACCCCAATGTTACCTCATCGGAGGGGAACTTTCTGGCGCCTGGAGAGACGGAGAGTGACCCGCCAGTCCGGGCTCCATCACCTGTAATCGGCGGGGACCCTAAAGTGTCGTCCCAGCGAGTGCTCTCCGCCCAAGGAGATGAGGGCGGGGCAGGAGACAAGGCGGCCGGAGGTAATGCATCGGCGACGGGTGACCATGGGGAGACGACCCCAATGGAGACCGAAGACGTGGGGCCCAAACAGTCCGAGGCCCCACCGAACACCATCTCGGAGCCTAGCCCGGTTCTGGGGTCCGATGACCTGACTCCTCAAGCGGAGGAGGGTACGGCGGCTCCCGGAGTTAATCCGGAGGTGTCGGATTCTATGGAGGGAGCACTGCAAAGTGCTCTCGTTATTGAAGAACACCACACCATGATGGGTGCGGTGATGAAGAAGATTCAGTCCGTCAAAGGCGGACTGAATGAAGCCTTCAACAGCCTTTTAACAGGCTTTGAGGTAAGCAATGTAATGCTTTTAAGAAATTTTATTTGTTTTAAATACACATATATAACCAGTAGCCCCTGATGCTTTGTGTGATTATGAAAAGAATCAGATGAAGTATCCATAGTATAGCATTCTTATAGAGCTGAACTGTTCGTGCAGGCTTCATTAGTTACGGCAATTGCGCGAGACGCAGAGGTTGCCGAACTAAATCGGAAGCTCGAGGTGGCCAACGCGGACCTCGACCGCGTCAACCGGCGTTTGGATGAAACGCAAGGTATGCGGATTTTTGAAATGTCAATAAGACTTAATTGATTGAGTATGTTTACAAACTCTAATGTTGTATTCTGTTTTACACAGTTGGCACCACTGAGCTCGAGGCCCTTAAGGGCGAGGTTGCCAAGGCTAAGAAGGAGGCCGAGGCGAACAAGGTGGCCGCTGACAAAGCGACTGTTGATTTGGAGGCCGATAAGGTTGAGTGCGAGAAGTACCGGGCTCGGGTGTCCGAAGTCGAGGTCGAACTGAACGACGTCATCCTTAAATGCGAGGCGTTGGAGAAGAAGACTTCGGCACAAGCGACCGAGCTATCTGCGGCAGTGAAATATGCCCAGGATGCGCGAGGCGAGTCACGCAACACTCGTCAAGAAATCGAGAAGGCACGACAGATAGCATCTGGTAAGATATTTCTCTTACAGAGCATCTTCGTAGGGCGGACGTATATTGGGCTGACACGATTGTGGAGTTCCCCAGGCGTGTTTGCTGATCTTCCGAGGAGCAGCGCATACGCCGCCCAGTATTTCCGAGCCCTGGAGGGGAACAACACGGAGAATCTGTTTTGGTCGCAGTTCGAGGCGCCAAAACATCCGGTGCCCCTCATCGACCAGATGAAGCAGTTGGTCGAGCTGCACAACATAGCGGTTTAGCCATGAAGGACTTAATAGTCCGGCTATGGCCCGCTGAGCCAATCCCAAGTAGTTACTTCGGAGTGAAGCGGCTCGTCGAGGCGAGTCCACGGGTCGACGCATTAACGCGTTCGGCCTGCATAGAAGGCGCTCGGATGGCCTTCGGTCGCATCAAAGTTCACCGGGCGAAGATGAACGCAATGCACATAGCTACTGCTGGCCCGCCCGCAGGCAAGGAGCACCGCAAGCCGGAGAAGTACTTCGAGGACGTCGTCGAAGGCACCCGCCTTGTAGAAGGCCAGTGTTCGAAAGATGTTGTCTTCGAGTGATTCTATCCGGATATAAAGACTAGGCTTATGAATCCGATGTATATATAAGTTTTGTGCTATTTGTAATACCAGCGTTTTTTACCTCAAGTGTAACTATTTATCTTAAATCTGAAAGTTTCCAGTCGTCGGCTTCAGCCCCCAGGTACATAGTACTGGGGTGTTCGATCATATGCAAATACACTCTTTATCCAACGTCTTGGTCCGTATAGGAGGTGTATGCGGAGCGAACCAGGCAATCAGACTATGCGGCGTTATTCCTTCCACTTAGTCGTAGCAGTTTGACAAGTGGGGCTAGGTACTAGCCCCTAGTGCGGATAAAGTATCCAATTGCACTTGGCTGGGCCAAAAAACCAACTCTTCGTATGACACGGGGTAGATCTCTATCGATCATAGTATAAAACTAAGTCACTGGATTGCTGACCAGGTTCTCGCTTATCATGACAGTCAGTTTTCGGCTTTCTCTACTGAGGTACTTGACTGGACTAACCAGAAGTATTATCGCACTAGTTCTCCCTTCACTCCCTAGCCGAACAATTGGGAACGTAGGGGTAAGCACATGAGCCGGGCAACCCAACTATTGACCCAAGACATGATTCGGAACAGATGCATATAATGCAAATATCCAGGACGCCGAACACTCCCTATAGGTGTTCGGTCTTTTCAACATATACCAGGGCTGACTACAGCCCCTGGTAATAAACCCTTATTGACAAGGCACATATGGCAATCTGATGTGGGAAGAGAACATTCGACGATGAGTGAATAAAACTCTGGAGATATTACGAATAAAACTGCTCTATTAATATCCCTTATAGTACGGTGAGCCGCAAACTTTACAAATAATGCCGATGACCTTTTTTGGACATTTTACATGCCAAGAAGATATATAACAAGAAAGAGAAAAAAGCTTTACACAGGGTCTTAATCTAAAAAGAAACCTTAGTGCGGGTTCCTGCTGCACGTGTGCCCGTTTCCTCCTCTGTAATGTGTCCTTGAAGGTGTGAGTATGATGGCCATCTATAGAAAGGAAAAAAAGGAGTAAATCTGGTTCGTTTAATGAACCTAAAGAAGGTAAGCTTAAAGTCCGAATAGGGTCTCCGAACTATAGACTATATGCGGGTGCCCTCGATCGTCGCCTAAGGAATTTTTAAGGCATAATTATGTACTCGAGGCACATATGCTATCACCTTATGTGGCAGTCGACGAGGGCGTAGCTGTCAATCTTGCTCAGGTTCATCTGAGCTACCGCACTGAAGCGTGTGCCGGACACGTTTAGATGTGTCCACTGTTGATAGATTATCTGGCTTGAGTAGGCCTCATTGGACTTCGGCTGCTAAGGCAGCAGTGTCCTCCTCCGTACAGAGAGAGCGCTCCATATTTCCATTGACCGTGATAACACCACGTGGTCCAGGCATCTTGAGCTTTAAATAGGGATAATGCGGGACTGCATTAAAGCGGGCGAAGGCCGTTGTTCCGAGTAGAGCGTAATAGCCACTTCGGAACGGAGCTATGTCGAAGAGTAGTTCTTCCCTTCAAAAGTTCTCGGGAGAACCGAATACAACTTCCAATGTAAAAGAGTCTGTGCAGCGAGCTTTAACACCCGGTATCACTCCTTTAAAGGTCGTGCTGCTTGGCTTGATTCTTGATGGGTTGATCCCCATCTTGCACACAATGTCCTGATATATCAGATTGAGACTACTGCCGTCGTCCATAAGGACTCGTGTTAGATGGCATCCATCTATTATTGGGTCGAGCACTTAAGGCAGCCGAACCCCCATGCCGAATACTAGTCGGATGATCCATGCGATTGAAAGTGATCGGACAGGCTGACCATGGGTTGAATTTTGGGGCGACAGGATCAACGGCATAGACGCTTGGAGTGTGCGCTTGCGCTCCCTCTTTGGGATATGATTCATCACATTTGTGTCAAGTAGACTGACTCCTTCCTGCATCTAATACTATTACTGCACACATCGACCGAAACGATTCTGCATCTAGAGTATTAAGTCCATAAAGAACAGAGTAACGCATTAAGTAAGATGACATGATGTAGCGGAATTAACTCAAGCAATATGATGAAAACCCCATATTCTTATCCTCGATGGCAACAATACAATACATGTCATGTCCCTTTCTGTCACTGGGATTGAGCACCGCAAGATTGAACCCAAAGCAAAGCACTTCTCCCATTGCAAGAAAAACCAATCTAGTTGGCCAAACCAAACTGATAGTTCAAAGAGAATTACTAAGATATAAAATCAAGCATATATGAATTCAGAGAATATTCAAATAATATTCATAGACAAGCTGATCATAAATCCACAATTCATCGGATCTTGGCAAACACACCGCAAAATAAGATTACATCGGATATATCTCCAAGAACATCAAGGAGGACATGGTATTGAGAATCAAAGAGAGAGAAGAAGCCATCTCGCTACTAGCTATGGACCCGTAGGTCTGTGGTAAACTACTCACGCTTCATCGGAAGGGCATTAGGGTTGATGTAGATGCCCTTCATGGTCGAATCCCCCTCCGATAGAGTACCAGAAAAGGCCTTCGGATGGGATCTCATGGATACAGAAAGTTACGATGGTGGAAAAGTGGTTTCGATCGTGCCTCTAGTGTTTCTGGAATATATTTGAATATATAGGCAAAAGAAATAGGTCGGTGGAGTCACGGGGGGCCCACAAGGGTAGGGGGTGCGCCTTATCCCTTGGGCGCGCCCTCCGTCCTTGTGGCCGCCTCGTGGCTCCTGTGACGTGCACTCCAAGTCCTCTGGATGTCTTCTGGTCCAAGAAAAATCCTCATAAAGTTTCGTTCCATTTGGACTCCGAATTGATATTCCTTTTCCGCGAAACTGAAAAACAAGGAAAAAACAGAAACTGGCACTAGGCTCTAGGTTAATAAGTTAGTCCCAAAAATAATATGAAATAGCATAATAATGCATACAAAACATCCAAAACAGATAATATAATAGCATGGAACAATAAAAAATTATAGATACGTTGGAGACGTATCACGCATCCCCAAGCCTAATTCCTGCTCGTCCTCGAGTAGGTAAATGATAAAAACAGAATTTTTGTGGAATGCTACCTATCATATTTATTAATGTAATTCTATTTATTGTGGCATGAATATTCAGATCCGTAAGACTCAAAACAAAATTTTATCAATATCAAAACAATAATACTTCAAGCATACTAAAAGCAATCTATAAAGCTTCAAAAAACAACATGGCTAAAGAAAGTTATCGCTACAAAATCATATTGTCTTTTATGCTCCCTCTTCTTAACACAAAGTATAAATCATGCCCATCCCGGTGTCTATCAGGCAATTGTTTTCATACTTTAATATTCTTAAACCTTTTCAACTCTTCACACAATACATGAGCGTGAGCCATGGACATAGCACTATGGGTGGAAAAGAAGGTGGTGATAGACAAAATAAGGGATAAAGTCTCACATCAACTAGGCAAATCAATGGACTATGGAGATGTCTATCAATTGATATCAATGTGAGTTAGTAGGGATTGCCATGTAACAGATGCACTAGAGCTATACGTGTATGAAAGCTCAAAAGAAAACTAGTGGGTGTGCATCAACTTGCTTGCTCATGAAGACCTAGGGCATTTGAGGAAGCCCATCGTTGGAATGTACAAGCCAAGTTCTATCATGAAAAATTCCCACTAGTATATGAAAGTGACAACATAGGAGACTCTCTATAGTTAAGAACATGGTGCTACTTTGAAGCACAAGTGTGGAAAAGGATAGTAACATTGTCCCTTCTATCTTTTTCTCTCATTGTTTTTTACTTTTTTAGGCTCTTTTTTTTGGAGACCCTTTTCTCTTTTTTTTGGAGACTCTTTAATATAACCTCACATGGGGAAATGTTCTAATAATGATGATCATCACACTTTTATTTACTTACAACTCGACATTAGAACTCGATACTAGAACAAATATATGCCTCTATATGGATGCCTCCGGCAGTGTATCAGGATGTGCAATGATCAAGAGTGACATGTATAAAAAATATGAACGGTGGCTTTGCCACAAAATACTATGTCAACTATATGATCATGCAAAGCAATATGACAATGATGATGTGTGTCATAATAAATGAAATGGTGGAGTTACATGGCAATGTATCTCGGAATGGCTATGGAAATGCCATAATAGGTAGGTATGGTGGCTGTTTTGAGGAAGGATATAAGGTGGTTTGATGCACCGGCGAAAGTTGCGCGACACTAGAGTGGCTAGCAAGGTGGAAGGATGAGAGTGCGTATGATCCATGGACTCAACATTAGTCATAAAGAACTCGCATACTTATTGCGAAAAAAATATTAGCCCTCGAAGCAAAGTACTACGATGCATGCCCCTAGGGGGGTGGTTGGTAGGAGTTAACCATTGCGCGCCCCCGACATTCATGCAAAGATAATCAATCAAGATACAATGCGCTCCAATTCGGTTACATAGTTACGAGACCATACGTGCATGCTACGGGAATCACAAACCTTAACACAATCATTTCTTTAACTTCACAAACTACAACTAGCATGACTCTAATATTACCATCTTAACATCTCAAAACAATTGTAGGGAGTCAATCTTTTCATAGTATTCAATGCTCTATATATGAAAGTTTTTATTATATCTCCTTTGGGTGCCTATCATATTAGTACTAAATTCATAGCCCAAGAAAATTACCATGCTGTTTTTAAAGACTCTCAAAATAATATAAGTGAAGCAAGAGAGTTCAACAATTTCTATAAAATAAAACCACCACCGTGCTCTAATAAGTTATAAGTGAAGCACTAGAGCAAAATTTCCTAGCTCAAAAGATATAAGTGAAGCACATAGAGTATTCTAATAAATCACGATTGAAGCGTGTCCATCTCAAAAGGTGTGTACAACAAGGATGGTTTTGGCAAACTAAAAAACAAAATACTCAAATCATACAAGACGCTCCAAGCAAAACACATATCATGTGCTGAATAAAAATGTAGCCTCAAGTAAAGTTACCGATAGACGATGACGAAAGACGGGATGCCTTCCCGGGGCATCCCCAAGCTTAGGCTCTTGGTTGTCCTTGAATTTTACCTTGGGGTTCCTTGGGCATCCCCAACCTTAGGCTATTGCCACTCCTTATTCCATAGTCCATCTAATCCTTACCCAAAACTTGAAAACTTCACAACACAAAACTCAACAGAAATCTTGTGAGCTCCGTTAGTAAAACAAAGCAAATAACCACTCAAGGTACTGTTGTGATCTTATTCTTATTTTATATTTGTGTAATATCTAATGTATTACAACTTTTCCATGGTTCATACCCCCCCCGATACTAGCCATAGATTCATCAAAATAAGCAAACAAAACATAGAAAATAGAATTTGTCAAAAAACTGAACAATCTGTAGCAATCTAAAAACTTCGCATACTTCTGTAACTATAAAAATTCTGAAAAATCAGGACGTGGGGAATTTGTTTATAAATTGTGTGTAAAAACTTCAGAAGGTTTTCACATTCCAGCGAATTACTGAATTTTCTGCACAAGGCGCAAAAGTTTCTGTTTTTCAGCAAAATCAAATCAACGATCACCGTAAGCCATCCCAAAAGGTCTTAATTGGCTCAAACACTAATCAAAACACCAAAACACAATTACTATATAAGTAATAATGTGTGAAAATTGAAAAGTAGAACCAAAAAGCAAAATAAAATTGGGTTGCCTCCCAAGAAGTGCTATTATTTAACGCCCTTAGCTAGGCATAAAACACGAATAGATCTAGGTATTGTCATATTTGGTATGCAATTCTTCAATCATACCTTTATATTCCCTAGGAGGTCTATGGTTTTATCAATAATTAGACTCCTAGGCAAGAAATCAAGAAATTCATTCGTGGTATTTGGTCCCTTAATCATATTAAAAAGATCGGAGTGAACACTTAATGATTTGAGATCTTCTTTATTAGAAAACTCACCCTTATTCTTAGAAACATAAATAAATTTGGCGATCTTAGTAGGAGGAGGAGTCTGAGTAATTTTAACGGAGGAAAAAGCGGAACCCAAGTTGGTAATAATGTCTTATAGTTTGCCAATTCTTGTAGAATCTTGATCTATTGTTTCGTTAACTATGGGTTCTTTTTCCTTGAAGTTCTTTAAAGTAACTCCTAACTTAGATCCATATTGAGTAATCTGATTATGAACCTTTTTATCAAAATTTTCAATCAACTCAACAATAGCCATTTTGTTTTCAATAATAAGTCTTTGCATCACATGTTCCACAGTTAAAGCAGTTCAATTAATCAAAAGAGGTGGTGGGCCTAATAAATCTATCATGGCATTATAAGAATCAAAAGTGTGGCTCCCCAAGAAATTCCCTCCGGTAATGGTATCAAGAACATATATATTCCAAGGAGTAACTCCCACATAAAAATTGCGAAGAAGTATGGCAGTATATTGCTTTCGAGTATATCTATTTTGAGCATTACAAATTCTATACCAAGCTTCTTTTAAATTTTCTCCCTCCCTTTGTTTAAAATTGAGAACTTCATCATCGGGAGTGCTAACAATGATGGGAGGACTAGCCATGAATATGAGGTAGGCGATCTAACACACGAGCAAACAAAAAGCAAGCGAACAAGAGAAAAGGAAAAGGGCGAAGAAAAGGCAAATCTTTTCGAAAATCGTTTTAGAAGTGGGGGAGATGAAAACAAGAGGCGAATGGCAAATGACGTAAATGCAAGAGATGAGAGTTTTATGAAGGTTACTTGGTATGTCTTGACTTGACGTAGATCTCAACGGCACCAAAGATTGGCGAGTTGACAGAAGACACATCTTGACTCTTGACTTGGCGTAGATCTCCCCGGCAAGGGCGCCAGAAATTCTTCCTGCTACCTCTTGAGCTTGCGTTGGTTTTTCCCTTGAAGAGGAAAGGGTGATGCAGCAAAGGAGAGTAAGTATTTCCCTCAGTTTGAGAACCAAGGTATCAATCTAGTAGGAGACAATGTGCAAGTCACCAAATACCTGCACAAACAATAAACTTGCAAACAACGCGATAAAGGGGTTTTCAATCCCTTCATGGTTACTTGCAAAAGTGATATTTGATAGAGATAGATAAACTGTAAAGTAAATATTTTTGGTTTATAGATTGGAAAGTAAAAGATTGCAAAATAGTAGATCAGAAACTTATATGATGGAAAATAGACCCGGGGGCCATATGTTTCACTAGAGGCTTCTCTCAAGATAGCAAATATTACGGTGGGTAAACAAATTACTGCCAAGCAATTGATAGAAGAGCGCATAATTATGAAAATATCTAAGGCAATGATCATGAATATATGCATCACGTCTGTGTTAAGTAGACTGTCTCCTACCTGCATCTACCACTATTACTCCACCCATCGACCGAAATGATTCTGCATCTAGAGTATTATGTCCATAAAGAACAGAGTGACACATTAAGTAAGATGCATGATGTAGCAGAATTAACTCAAGCAATATGATGAAAACCCCATCTTGTTATCCTCAATGGCAACAATACAATACGTGTCATGTCTCTTTCTATCACTGGGATTGAGCACCGCAAGATTGAACCCAAAGCAAAGCACTTCTCCCATTGCAAGAAAAACCAATCTAGTTGGCCAAACCAAACCAATAGTTCAGTGAGAATTACTAAGATATCAAATCATGCATATAAGAATTTAGAGAAGACTCAAATAATATTCATAGATAAGCTTATCATAAACCCACAATTCATCGGATCGCGGCAAACACACAGTAAAAGAAGATTAAATCGGATAGATCTCCAAGACATCGAGGAGAACATGGTATTGAGAATCAAAGAGAGAGAGAGAGAAGAAGCCATCTAGCTACTAGCTATGGACCCGTAGGTCTGTGGTAAAATACGCACGCTTCATCGGAAGGGCAATAGGGTTGATGTAGATGCCCTCCATGGTCAAATCCCCCTTCGGTAGAGGACCGGAAAAGGCCTCCAGATGGGATCTCATGGATACAGAAAGTTACGACGGTGGAAAAGTGGTTTCGACCATGCCTCTAGGGTTTCTAGAATATATATGAATATATAGGCAGAAGAAATAGGTCAGTGGAGTCACGCGGGGCCCATAAGGGTGGGGGCGCGCCCTTCGTCCTTGTGGCCGCCTCGTGGCTCCCCCGACGTGCACTCCAAGTCCTATGGATGTCTTCTGGTCCAAGAAAAATTCTCGTAAAGTTTCATTCCATTTGGACTCCATTTGATATTCCTTTTCTGCGAAACACGTTGCTGGGAACAGGCTTTCGAGTGGACCCAATCTTCGCCAAGTCGTCAGCCGCTTGGTTCTTGCTTCGAGGGATGTGATGGAGCTCTAAACCTTCAAATTTCCGCTCTAGCTTTCTCACCGTGTTGTAGTATCTTGTCATAGATGGGTTTCTAGCGTCCCACTCTTTCATCATCTGATTTACTACCAGGTATAAATCGTTGTATACCATCAGGCGGCGCCGAGTGAGATGGCCATACGCAACCCGTAGACGAGTGCTTCATATTCGGCCTCATTGTTAGAGGAATCAAAGTGGATTTGTAGGACGTATCTAAGATGATCGGCTTTTGGGGACATGAAAACCACTCTGGCACTAGAACCATTCAGCATCCTGGAACCATAAAAAAATATGGTCTAGTGTTCCGGGTGGGTCCGAGTTGGCTTTTGCTGTTCTGTCCACTCGGCTATGAAATCTGCCAGTGCTTGGGACTTGATTGCCTTTTTTGCTTCAAACTTAATATCCAGGGGGAGGAGTTTGATGGGCCACTTCACCACTCGACCCGTTGCATCTCAATTTTTCATGATTTGAGGCAACAGAGCATCACTGATAACTGAGACCGAGTGTTCTTGGAAATAATGCTCCACTTTCTTTGCAGTTAAGTAGATACCATAGACAAGCTTTTGGTAATGAGCATACCTCCTCTTGGACGAGCTCAGAACCTCAGAGATGTAGTAGACCGGATGCTGAACTTTGTAAACCTTGCCTTCTTCTTCCCGTTCCACCATGAGGACTGTGCCGATGACTTGGCCAATGGCTGCAATGTACAAGAGTAGAGGCTCTTTGCTGATCAAAGCAGCGAGCATCGGCTGGGTGGAGAGCAGGCCTTTGAGTTCAAATAATGCTTGCTTCTGCTTCCGGAGTCCATTTGAACGTATCGGATTTCTTCATTAGTCGGAACAAGGGCAACGCCTTTTCTCCGAGACGAGAAATGAACCGACTCATGGCTGCAAGGCAACCTATTAGATTTTGGACATCATGAATGCGCACAAGACGTTTCATTCAGACAATCACACTATTTTTCTTGGGGTTGGCATCTATTACTCTTTCGAAAACAATAAATCCAAGTAGCTTGGCTCCGGGTACTCCAAAGGTGTACTTAGGAGGATTTAACTTGATGTCATATCTTCGCAAATTCATGAAGGTTTCAGCAAGGTCAGTTAGCAGGTCAGAACCTTTTCATGACTTGACTACAATATCATCCATGTAGGCTTCAATGTTCCGACTGATTTGAGTATGCGGACACTTTTGAATCATGTGTATAAAAGTTGCACCAGCGTTCATGAGGCCGAATGGCATGGTGATATAACATAAACACCCGAAAGGGGTGATTAAAGCAATTTTTATTTCATCTAGCCCATACAGTCAGATCTGGTGGTACCCGGAGTACGCATCCAGAAAAGACAAGCGCTCACATCCCGCAGTGGAATCCACTCTCTGGTCGATGCGAGGGAGCGGGAAATGAACCTTCGGTAAGGCCCGATTGATGTGCTTGAAATCGATGCACATATAGAGTGACTTATCTTTTTTCGGGACCATGACGACGTTAGCAAGCCACTTGGAGTGGTAGACTTCGCGTATGAACTCTGTCGCAAGAAGCCAAGATACCTCCTCGCCGATTGCCTTTCTTTTCTCCATAGCGGTGCGACAAAGGTGTTCGTTCACTGGCTTGGGCTCTAGTTCAACTCACAAATGGTGCTCAGCCAGTCCCCTAGGTACACTCGGCATGTCAGAATGTTTCCATGCAAAGATGTCCCAGTTCTCACGAAGGAACTGGATGAGCGCGATTTCCTATTTGATGTCGAGTGTTGTTGATATGTTAGTCGGAGCAGCCTTAGGGTCTTCCGGGTGAATGTGCACTTGCTTCGTCTCCCCCGCCGAATGAAAAGCGGACTCTAAGGCCGATTTCTTGGAGCCCAACAAGTCAGTCGGGTCGTCGTATTTCTTGTATTCCTCTAGTTCCACCATGGCCATCTGCTCATCAGCAATCTTAGACCCTTGTTGTAAACATTCTTCAGCGCATTGCTTGTTCCCAGTTACTATGATGACACCTTTTGGGCCGGGCATCTTCAGCTTAAGATACACGTAACACGGATGGGCCATGAAACATGCATAAGCTGGTCGACCGAGAATGGCGTGGTAGGCGTTGTGGAAATCCACCACTTCAAAGGTTAGTTTTTCTTTCCAAAAATTCGCTGCATCTCTGAAGACCACGTCTAGAGTAATCTACCTGAGTGACCTTGCTTTCTTTCCAGGAATGATGCCGTGGAACTGCATGTTGCTCTCACTTAGACGGGACATCGAAATGCCCATCCTCTTTAAGCTCTCAACATAGAGTAGATTCATGCCACTTCCACCGTCCATGAGGACCTTGCGTAGTCGAGTGCCTCCCACAACTGGGTCAACCACCAATGCTTTCCACCCAGGGGTGGCAATGTAAGAAGGGTGGTCCGACTGATCAAAAGTGATGGGTGTCTTTGACCAGTTGAGGAACTTTGTCGTTGCAGGCATAGCCATATTTTCCTCTCGATTGATGACTTTCAACCGGCTCTTGCTCTCAACGTCAGCGAAGATCACCAGAGTAGCGTTGACTGTGTGGTATGCTTCATCCTTCCCTTTGTCATCGTCGCCATCGTTTGGATTCTTATCGCTCGGCTGACCATCGTGGAACTGCTAGATTAACAGCCTGCATTGACGAGTAGTATGCTTGGGTAATATCAAGTTACCCTCTTCGTCTTTCTTGGTGTGAATGTCACATGGCAAATCAAGGACATCCTGGCCCGACTGGTCTTTTCTTCTTCTTTGTCACCCATTTCTCCTTAGTCTTTCCTTTATTTTTGGCTTGGCCGACTAGGGCTGCTGCCTCCGCCTGACCCGGTCCTCTAGCCTCGCGTTTCTGCCTCCAACTGGAATTATTGTTGGTGTGGTTAGGCTCACTAGCCTTTCCCTTACCGTTGCGGATATGGTCTTCTTCTTTGCCATTTGTGTACCGAGTGGCGATCTCCATCATCCTGCTCATGGACAAGGCCCCTTAGCGACCAAATTTCAGGATGAGCTCTCTGTACCTAACGCCTGCTTTAAAGGCACAGACTGCCTGGTGCTCAGTGACATTCTCCACCACGTGGTGAAGTATCTTCCAACACTGTATATAATCCCTCAAGGTTTCATTTGGCTTCTGAACACAATACTGCAACTCAGCCAGTCCGGCGGGACGTTTGCATGTGCCTTTAAACGTTTGATGAACACCCGAGCCATGTCCTCTCAGCAGTATATGCTAGCCATGGCCAACTGATTCAACCAAGTACGGGCTGGCCCTTCTAACCTAAGGGGCAAATGTTTCATAGCTACGTTATCATTGCCCCCGCCGATTTGCACGACCACTCGGTAGTACTCCAACCATGTCTCTGGCTTGGACTCACTAGTAAACTTGCTTACTCTTGTTGCCAACCTGAAGTTAGGAGGAATCTCCGCGTTCCTTATGGCCCTGCTGAAACACTCGGTCCCAGAGATGAACGTCCCACTTCCACTCGGGCACTCTCTATCCATGTTCTCTCTATGTGCTCTGCCTCTGTCAAGCAGATTCTGGGCGAGGACTAACGTTGCGTTGAATGTCGGGTCTCGAAGTGAAGGAAATATGCCCTAGAGGCAATAATAGAGTTGTTATTTTATATTTCCTTATTCATGATAAATGCTTATTATTCATTCTAGAATTGTATTGATAGGAAACCTTGATACATGTGTGAATACATAGACAAACACTGTGTCCCTAGTGAGTCTCTACTTGACTAGCTCGTTAATCAAAGATGGTTAAGGTTTCCTAACCATGGACATGAGTTGTCATTTTATAACGGGATCACATCATTAGGAGAATAATGTGATGGACAAGATCCATTCGTTAGCTTAGCATATTGATCGTTTAAGTTTTACTGCTATTGTTTTCATCATGTCAAATACATATTCCACCGACTATGAGATTATGCAACTCCCGGATACCGGAGGAATGCCTTGTGTGCTATAAAACGTCACAACGTAACCGAGCGATTATAAAGATGCTCTACAAGTATCTCCGAAGGTGTTTGTTGAGTTGGCATAGATCAAGATTAAGATTTATCACTCCGAGTATCGGAGAGGTATCTCTGGGCCCTCTCGGTAATACACATCATAAGAGGCCTTGCAAGCAAAGTGACTAATGAGTGAGTTGCGAGATGATGTACTATGGAACGAGTAAAGACACTTGCCGGTAATGATATTGAACTAGGTATGAAGATACCAACGATCGAATCTCGAGCAAGTAACATACAGATGACAAAGGGAATAACGTATGTTTAAGAACGGTTCGACAGATAAAGATCTTCATAGAATATGTGGGAGGCAATATGAGCATCCATGTTCCACTATTGGTTATTGATCGGAGAGGTGTCTCGGTCATGTCTACATAATTCTCGAACCCGTAGGGTCCGCACGCTTAACGTTCGATGACGATTTGTTATTCTATGAGTTATGTGATTTGGTGACCGAATGTTTTTCGGAGTCCCGGATGAGATCATGGACATGACGAGGAGTCTCGGAATGGTTGAGAGGTAAAGATTGATATATAGGATGATAGTATTCGCACACCGGAAGTGTTCCGAGGGGTACCTACATATCGGAGTACCGGGGAGTTACTGGAACCCCTGGGAGGTTAATGGGCCACATGGGCCAATGGGGAAGGGGCACACCAACCCACAAGGGGCTGGCTCACCCCTCCTAGGCCGCCGGCCAAGTGGGAGAAGGAAAGGGGGGATTCGGCCACCCCCTTCCTTTCCTCTTCCCTCTCTTCCTTTTCCCTTCCTACTTCGAAGAAGATTAGGAGAGGGGTTTTTGGCAAGATTGGAGAGGACCCCAAGTAGGATTCCTCCTACTTGGGGTGCCTCCTTGGCTGCCTCTCCTCCCCTCCAACCTAAATAAAAATTGGGAGGGGGCGCCTAGAACACACACACCAACAATTGTTAGCCGTGTGCGGCGCCCCCTCCATAGTTTACGCCTCCGGTCATATTCTCATAGTGGTTAGGCGAAGCCCTGCGCAGATCACGTTGCCATCATCGTCACCATGCCGTCATGCTGACAGAACTCATCTAATTCCTCGACACTTTGCTGGATCAAGAGTTCGAGGGACGTCATTGCTACTTCTCGAGCTTGCATTGTATTCCCCCGAAGACGAAAGGGTGATGCAGCACAGTAACGTAAGTATTTCCCTCAGTTTTTCAGGAACAAGGTATCAATCGAGTAGGAGACCATGCGCGAGTCCCTCGCATCTGCACAAACATATAAGAATCTCGCAGCCAATGTGATAAGGGGTTGTCAATCCTTTCACGGTCACTTACGAGAGTGAGATCTGATAGATATGATAAGATAATATTTTTGGTATTTTTGGTATAGAAACAGAAAGTAAATAATGCAAAGTAAAGTAGATGGAAGATTAATACGATGAGAATAGACCCCGGGGGCCATAGGTTTTACTAGTGGCTTCTCTCATGATAGCAGAATTGTACGGTGTGTGAACAAATTACTGTCGAGCAATTGATAGAAAAGCGCATAGTTATGAGAATATCTAGGCATGATCATTGTATATATGCATAACATCCATAACAACTAGACTAAAACGATTCTGCATCTACTACTATTACTCCACACATCGACCACTATCCAGCATGCATGTAGAGTATTAAGTTCATAAGAACAGAGTAATGCCTTAAGCAAGATGACATGATGTAGAGGGATAAACTCAAGCAATATGATATAACCCCCATCTTTTTATCCTCGATGGCAACAATACTATATGTGCCTTGCCGCCCCTGCTGTCACTGGGAAAGGACACCGCAAGATTGAACCCAAAGCCAAGCACTTCTCCCATTGCAAGAACTATATATCTAGTAGGCCAAACCAAACCAATATTTGGAAGAGACTTGCAAGGATATTATAACCATACATAAAAGATTTTAGAAAAGAATCCAATATTGTTCATAGATAATCTTGATCATAAACCCACAATACATCGGATCTCGACAAACACATCGCAAAAGATTACATCAAATAGATCTCCTCGAAGATCGAGGAGAACTTTGTATTGAGATCCAAAGAGAGAGAAGAAGCCATCTAGCTAATAACTATGGACCCGAAGGTCTGTAGTAAACTACTCACAACTCATCGGAGGGGATATGGTGTTGATGTAGAAGCCCTCCGTGATCAATGCCCCCTCCGAAGGAGCTCCGGAACAGGCCCCAAGATGGGATCTTACGGGAACAGAAGGTTACGGCGGTGGCATTAGGGTTTCTTCGTCCTCCTCGATTTTTCAGGGTACATGTATATATATAGGAGGAAAAAGTACGTCGATGGAGCAACGTGGGTTAGTAGGCCTTGGGTTAGTAGGTTAGTCCCAAAAATATTATAAAAGTGTATAATAAAGCCCATTAAACATCCAAAACAGAATATATAATAGCATGGAACAATCAAAATTATAGATACGTTGGAGACGTATTAGTCATCGAGCTGAACGTGTGCAAAACTCGGAGGTGTCGTACATTCGGTGCTTGATCGGTCGGAACGAGAAGAAGTACGACTACATCAACTGTGTTTTCAAATGCTTCCACTTTCGGTCTACGTGGGTATGTAGAAACACTCTCCCCCTCTCGTTGCTATGCATTGATACGTCTCCAACGTATCTATAATTTTTGATTGTTCCATGCTGTTATATTATCATTCTTGGATGTTTTACAATCATTTTATAGTCATTTTATATCATTTTTTGGCCTATTGACTTAGTGACAAGTGCGAGTTGTTGGTTTCTGCATGTTTTTTACATCGCAAGAAATCAATATCAGACGGAGCCCAGACACCGCGAAACTTTTTGGAGAATTTTTATGGGCCAGAAGACACCTGATGGGCCAAGGGAGCACCTGGGGGGCGCCCCGAGGGGGGCACAACCCACCAGGGCGCGCCAGGCCCCCCTGGCACGCCCAGGTGTGGGTTGTGCCCACCTTGGTGGCTTCCCGCACCACCTTTTTGCTCTATAAATACCACAATATCCCAGAAACCCTAGAGGAGTTAACGAAATATTCATCCAGCCACCGTAGAGTTTAGAAACACCAGATCCAATCTAGACACCATCACGGAGGGGTTCACCACTTCCATTGGTGCCTCTCCAATGATGCGTGAGTAGTTCCTCGTAGACCTACGTGTCTGTAGTTAGTAGCTAGATGGATTCCTCTCCCCTTTGATTATCAATACAATGGTCTCTTGGAGATCCATAAGATGTAACTCTTTTTTTGCGGTGTGTTTGTTGGGATCCGATGAACTTTGAGTTTATGATCAGATCTATATTTTTATATCCATGAAAGTTAATTTAGTTTCTTTGATCTCTTATATGCATGATCTCTTATATGCATGATCTCTTATAGCCTCGTATTTCTTCTCCGATATTTGGGTTTTGTTTGGCCAACTTGATCTTTTTATCTTGCAATGGGAAGAGGTGCTCGGTAGTGGGTTCGATCTTACGGTGCTTGATCCTAGTGACAGAAAGGGAACTGCCACGTATGTATCGTTGCCACAAAGGATAAAACAACGAGATCCGTATTTAACGCCATAGATAAACGGATCTTTTTCCACATGATGTCATCGTTCTTAATGCATCACTTCATTTTTCCATGAACTTAATACGCTAGATGCATGCTGGATAGCGATCGATGTGTGGAGTAATAGTATTAGATGCAGGCAGGAGTCGGTCTACTAATCTTGGACGTGATGCATATGTAATGAGCATTGCCTGGATATCGTCATAATTATTTGAGGTTCTATCAATTGCCCAACAGTAATTTGTTTACCCATCGTTTGATATTTTTCTCGAGATAAGCCACTAGTGAAACCTACGGCCCCCGGGTCTTCTTTCTCATATATTTGCCTTTCCGATCTATTTTCCTTTGCTTTTATCTTCAGATCTACTAAACCAAAAACCCAAAAATACCTTGCTGCAATTTATTCTTATTAATTTTATTTGGCGTTCGATCTATCAATATACTACAAATTTCTCACGTCCGTTTTGGCTATCTTGAGGCGCTATACCCCGAAAGGGATTGACAACCCCTTTAACATGTCGGGTTGCGAGAAGTTGTTATTTGTGTGCAGGTGATCTTTACGTTGTGTTGCTTGGTTCTCCTACTGGTTCAATAACCTTGGTTTCACATCTGAGGGAAATACCTACCGTCGTTGTGCTTCATCATCCCTTCCTCTTTGGGGGAAAATCGACGTAGCTTTAAGCGACATCAAAAGGAATTTCTGGCGCCGTTGCCGGGGAGCACTTTCAACATATACTAGTTTCCTAATCACAAATCTCATCTCCTCGCAATTTACATTATTTACCATTTGCCTCTCGTTTTCATCTCCCCCACTTCACCAAACATTTGTCGTTTTTGTTTGCCATCTTCTCCATTTGCCGTGTTTCTGGTCGGATCTATTGCCACTTGTGTTCTTGTTTATAATTGCTCAAAAATGACGCAAGAGAACACTAAGTTGTGTGATTTTACCAATACCAACAACAATGATTTTATTGGCACTCCGATTTCTCCTCCCGCCACTAGCGGGAGACTTGTCATATTAGTACTGCTTTGTTAAATCTTGTCATGAAAGATCAATTTTTCGGCACTCCTAATGAGGATGCCGCATCCCATCTCAATACCTTTGTGGAATTATTCAATATGCAAAAGAAAAGAGATGTGGACAATGATATTGTGACAATGAAATTGTTTCCGTTTTCTTTGCGAGATCATGCAAAAATTTGGTTTTCTTCTTTACCTCGCAATTGCATTGATTCTTGGAACAAATCCAAAGATTCCTTTACTACTAAATATTTTCCGCTCGTAAAAAAATATATCCCTTAGAACCCAAATCATGAATTTCAAGCAACTTGAACATGAGCATGTTGCACAATCTTGGGAAATGATGAAAATGATGCTAAGGAATTGCCCAACTCATGGGCTAAATCTTTGGATGATCATACAATTTTTTTATGCGGGATTGAATTTTGTTTCTTGAAATCTTTTGGACTCTGCCGCTGGTGGAACTTTTATGGAAATTACTTTGGGTGAAGCCACCAAATTGCTTGATAATATTATGGCAAATTATTCGCAATGGCATACCGAAAGGGCTCCGACAAGCAAAAAGATTAATGCAGTTGAGATTGATTCTTTGAATGAGAAAGTTGATGCTCTTATGAAAATGGTTGCTAGTAAAAGTGCTCCTATTGATCCTAATGATATGCCTTTGTCTACCTTGATTGAGCAAACTAGTGATGCTATAGATGTGAACTTTATCTCTAGAAATAATTTCTACAACAATGCTTATAGAGGTAATTTTAATCCTAGGACTTTTCCTAGTAATTCCTCTAATAATTATGGTAATTCCTATGGAAATCAATCTTACAATAATAATAGGAACACCTCTGATCTAGAGAATAAAATTAAAGAATTTATCAATACTCAAAAAGTTTTCAATGCTTCCATAGAATAAAAATTGAATAAGATTGATGATATGTCTAGGAGTATTGATAGGATTTCTCATGATGTGAAAACAAATCTCAAGTTGAAATTTTTTATGCCTAAAGTTGAAGAATCAATTAAAGCTCTTTATGTTTCTATGGATGAAAGTAAGAAAAGAACCGCCATGCTTAGATCTAAACGAGAATTTTTTGAAAAGGCGTTTTCTAGTGATTGCTTTCATAAAAATGATGAAGACATTAAAATGATTGGTGTTTCTTCCATTGATTCTTTATTTAGTAAAGTTCAACTTGATGATAAAGGGACTGAAGAAGAGTCAACTTTAGGTAGAAGGCGTGCCAATATTTTGGAGGGTAAATATCTTATTGAGAAAATTGATAAAAGTGGGTTTGGAGAGGTCAAGACTTTAACTAGTGATGCACCCACTATTTTGGATTGCAAAGACTTTAATTATGATAGTTGCTCTTTGATTTATTGTATTTCTTTGTTGCAATCCATGATGAATTCACCCCATGCTTATGAACAAAATAAAGCTTTTACTAAACATATTATTGATGCTATGATGAAAGCTTTTGAAGAAAAATTGGAATTAGTAGTTTCGATTCCTAGGAAGTTGCATGATGAATGGGAACCCACTATCAAAATCAAAATTAAAAATTATGAGTGTTTTGCTTTGTGTGATTTTGGTGCTAGTGTTTCCACGATTCTGAAATCTCTTTGTCATGTTCTTGGTCTTACTAATATTGAAAATTGCTCTCTTAATTTGTATTTGGCGGATTCTACCATTAAAAAGCCTTTGAGGAGGATCAATGATGTTCTTATTCTTGCAAATAGGAACTATGTACCCATAGACTTTATTTTTGAACAATCAATGACAGTAGGAGAGCATCCTACTGACTTTCCATATATCAACAAAGTTACATGGTACCTCGGGGTCTCATGCAAGACAACATGAGGGTCTCAAACCAGCCATCAAGGCATGATCAGATACCCATCATTTTTGTCAAGCACCCCTATTTTTTGAAGCAAGTTGTCTTTCTGTTACACAAGTGCTCGCAAGAAGTCACTAATAAACTGTTCTAGGGAGGGCTTAGCCCTATGCGTAAGCAAGTCAAAGTCTCTTTTGAATCTCTCCTGCCAAGAGGTCTCCGAAGGGGGACTACCCTGAACACTTTATTGTTGCGTTCTTTCCATATACTCCAGGCCGCCGTCAGGAAAACCTCCATAAACATGGGCATTGCCCAGCATTGCCGCCCGGAGTGCGCGATTTGTAGGCGATCCCCATCGTACGTCATTCCATCCCCAGTCTCCTCCAGTAAGCTCTGCTGAAAGTGCATCGAAATAAAAGGTGTTCAACAGTTTCCTCCTCCCGTCCCGAACACAGCTCACACTCAACCCCATCTGAGACATTGTAGTGTCTCCTTTTGAGCATGTTTTTAGTGTTCACACGGTCAGCCAGCAACAGCCACACAAACACCTTGATTTTCATCGTACATCTACTCTTCCAGATCCATCCGAAAGCTGCATCCACCACCACTTCTTTGTAGTAGTTTCCATAGTATTTCCGGGAGGAGTATCGCCCTCCCCACAAGCACACCCATGAATCCGTTCGATCTTCTTCAGGGCTGATTCCTCTCAAGGTCTTGTATCGCCAGCACCTCATCTCGAGCCTGTTGAGAGAGGGGTAGATAAAACCCCTGTTGCATGCAATCCCATCCCATCCCATAGATTTTATTGTTCTTGCTATCGAATGCAATCCGTCTTGCCCTATTATACTTGGTAGACCGTTTTTGCGCATTATTGGCGCGGTGATTGACATGAAAGAAGGGAATATTAAATTCCAATTTCCCTTGAGAAAGGGGATGGAACACTTACCTAGAACCAATATCAAATTTCCTTATGAATCTATAATGAGGGCAACTTATGGAACATCCACCAAGGATGTCAATACTTGAAATCTTGGTATTATGCCTAGCTAAGGGCGTAAAACGATAGCGCTTGTTGGGAGGCAACCCGATGAATAAAATTCATTTTTTTGCTTTTTGCTTTCCGTTCTTGAGTTTAACACAATTATGCTACAGGCATGATTGTGTTTTTTGTGTTTTAATTAGTGTTTGTGTCAAGTAGAACCGATAGGATCTTCTCGGGTGATAGTTTTTTGATCTTGTTGAAAAAGACAGAACTTTTTAACAGAAAAGTGCTTTTTAGTTGATTCTTTCTGCAGAAGATTAATATAAAAATTTCCCACGTGGCCCTTTTTTTCTAAGATTTTTAGAGTTCCAGAAGTATTCGAAACTTCCAGATTACCATAGACTGTTCTGTTTTTGACAGATTTTGTTTTCTTTGTGTTGTGTGCTTATTTTGATGGCTCTATGGTTTTATTTGTTGAGTTTCTGCCATAGAAAAGCTGGAATACAGTAGATATAATACAAAAACAAAATATGAATTGGTTTGACACAACACTTATAGTAGTGGTTTGCTTTCTTATACTAACGGATCTCATGAAGGTTTTGTTGGATTTTTGTGTGATTGAGGTTTTCAAGTTTTAGGTTATCTTACGATGGATGAAGGAAGGATGGAAGATCCTAAGCTTGGGATGCGCTGGCATCCCAAGCTGTTATCCAAGAATGAGCAACCAACTAAGCTTGGGGATGCCCCCGAGTGGCATCCCCGCTTTCTTCCAACAACTATCGGTATTTCACTCGAAACTATATTTTTATTCGTCACATGATATGTGTTTTGCTTGGAGCGTCTTGTATGATATGAGTCTTTGCTTGTTTTCTTTTTCTTTTTTGAGTCTGCAATCCTTGCTGTACACACGTATTTGAGAGAGCCAAAATATGCCATGACTTGTTAGAATATCTCTCTATGCTTCACTTAAATTTTTATGAGGTAGGACTTGCTCTAGTGCTTCGCTTATAACTTTTTGAGCACGGTGTGCTTAGTATTTTTGAAGAAATACTCTATTGCTTCACTTAGATTTATTTGAGAGTTAGTAAATTTTTAAAGAAATTCTCTCTTACTTCACTTATATTATTTTGACGGAAAGAAAGAAAAATTATGCTCATGATCTTCACTTATATTTGTTTGAGCTTATCAAAAGCAACACATGAAAATTAGTCCCAAAGTGATAGATATCCAAGAAGGATATAATGAAAACTTTCATGAATATGTAACATCCCAAATTTTTAATTTGGAATGTTATACATAGATCATATTGCATTGCATATTTCTTTGCATTTTTATGCGTGGCGATCTAAGCAACTCAAGGACCTACGAAGAGAGTTGGGAATTCTACCGTTTTCGTATTTGAGTTTTCTCGAATACCGGTACGAGGATAGCATTGGTTTTAATTATTTTTCTCTCCCTAATAATATTTCTAAATAAAATATATGAGCGGAGATAATATGACTTCTCCAAAATAATAGAAATATTTGAGGAAAAAATGTTAAAATCACTTTTGGTTTTTATTCGGATTTATTAGCGATTTTATTTGCATAGGAAAAATGCGCATTTTTAAAATTTTTATTTAGGTCCGGGAAAAAATGTTCAATTTGCCTTAAATATTATTAGAGGACGGTGAAAATTTATTTCGGAATTTTTGGAGCTCGTTTAGTTTTTTTCCGTCCGTTTTAGTGCGTCAGGACTCTTTAAAAAAAAGGAGGAACCGACCTTCGGGCCGTAACCGACTAGGACTTCTCCTAGCCGGCCTCTTATAAGGCCCACCCGAACCGCCAGCCATCCCACCTCGCCTCGCCCGACCCCGCGCCCGAAATCCTAGCCGTCGCGCCGTCGCCGCTGCTCCCGCCGCCGCCGTCGCTGCTGCCCCGCCGCCGCTGCTGCCCCCGCCGCCGCCGCCTGACCCCGCCGCTGGAGCCACCCGCCGCCCCGCCGCCCTCCGCCGGAGCCCGCCGCTGCCTTGCCCGAGGTAGCCGCCGCCGTTCTGCCGCCGCCGGTTTTTTTCAGATCGGTTCGGTTTTTTTTCGGTTTAGTTATTTAGCGGACGTTCGTCCGTACGTTCGTTTTAATGAACATTGTCCGCCCGTTAGTTACAGACAGCGAACGTTCGTCTGTTAGCCTGTTCGTCAATTTTCTTTTTCAGGGTTTTTATCCGCGATTATTTCGATCGTGATTTCTGCCCTGATCTTGTTTTTTCGTTTTTCTTTTCGCTCGAGAGTCGGAATCAGGTGATTCAAAATCTCAGATCTTCGTCTCGACGCCCTCTTTCCGTTTAACCAACTTGAACAAGGCTTTGTTATTGTAAAATTTGACCTTATAACAATCTAGTAAACGGATCTTGTTTCTTTCGCAGTTTGAGTTTTGTTGCCCCGTTTGATTTGATTATTTTTGCAAACCGGAGTTCTTAAGTTGAACTTTCTGGTTAGATCTTCTTGTTTGGAGTTTTGTTTGTGCATCTTTGCTTGATTGCTTATGTATGCTATTGTTTGCTTGCGATAGAATACCCGGACTGCGAAGCATGCTACTACGAGTCTCTAGGTTTTGCGAATCATCAGCAAGGCAAGTGACGCTTTGATCATACCCCTTTATTACCCAGTTTTTATGCATTAGATCAAACCGTCACACATTGCATGAGTAGGATCTCTTAATTTGTGGGACTGGGAAGTAGACTGAGGTAGAACCTATTACCAGCATTATTTTCAAACCCTTGGGAGTTACTTCTACGTTATGCTTAGGTTGCCATGCTATGCTCGTAGACGTGGTTTGGGTTTGAGTGAAATCCATGACAGATGTGAGTTGTTAATTAATGGTTCAACTTAAGGTGGCTACTTGAATTACCATCTGGGTGGATTGGTTGCAGGGCACCTGGAGAATCCAGTGTTGTTGGTGTACAAAAAGAGGGGTACACTTTTTGTACCCCTATGACTGTGCACGGGCAGTCTGAGCCACGGGCACCACCACACCAAGCATGGCAGGGGAGTTGAGCCAAGGTAAGACCGAAGCTCGATGGAAGTGGAGCAACACCAAGAACAAGACCACAAAGAGCAAAGGGACGAAGCGGCTTCCCCCAGCAAGATCCTTCCCGGGGGCCAGTTTCAGCAGCCCCGGCAAGACCCTTGCCGCGGTAGCTCGCCCCATGCATACGGAGCGGATCACCCTTGAGTCCACTACCCCCATGGGGCAAGGATTCGGGAGATATCCCCGTGATGGCATGCAGATCTTTGTGAAGACATTCAAGGACAGATACACACACTAAGAAGACGACGACCCTTGGCGGGATCCCAGCCAAGGAGGACCACAAGACCCCCGGCAAGCACCTTGCTGGGGATGACAGCAGGCGCTGTGGCAAGACCCTTGCCAGGGCCCCGACAAGGCCCTTGCCAGGGACATCCACAGGGCCACCATCTGGCCAATGCCAACTAAGCTTCCATCGCCCCATGTAGCTACCGACCCAACCAGCTGGGCAGGCACCTGCGTGGCGACATGCAGATCTTCGTGGAAGTTCCACCATTGCGCCACCTCAGCTGCGTGCCTGCCTACATGGCGTCTCAGGCATCGCTGGCCAGGGCACGTGTCAAAACAAGAAGGAGTGGCGACGGACAAGATGGATGTCTCCCTCGTCCCCGATAAAGCAAGGACACCTAAGCTAGGCACATTAAATGCGCCTTGTCATGTAATGCGAGGGATAACCTCGCATCACTGTACCCTTTCCACCTCCTATGTGCCACTGTGGCAACCCCTTTTCCCTATAAAAGGAGGCCTGAGGCGACCAGGAGAAGGATTCGGCTTTTTAGAACTCCTCACGACTCGGCCTTTTGGAGATCCTCACGCCCCATAGCCAGCTGAAGAACACAAACATATAATCCACCAAAGCAGGAGTACGGTTTTACGTATCTTTGCGGCCTGAACCTGGGTAAAGGAACCGTGTGCTAACTGTTGGATCCGCTCTTCTCTCAACCCCGCGCCCCACAACCGTAGTAGGGATTCTTGTGATCCCATAGGTGTCAATTAAATACACCGACATCTTTGGCGCGCCAGGTAGGGGGCACAGTTGTGAGAATCAGCTCTAGCAGTTAAACCAGCACTCCTTCGTCTTCATGGCTCTTTGAGAAGGAAAGAGGCCGGAAGATCAGCACTCGAGCGGCTACAAATAGAAGCTAAGTTACATCGAACCCTGGATATTTCTATCCTATTATTTAAGGTTATTATCCTCGGAGTTGTCATTCTTTGTACGAGAAACCTGCACACAAATGGGACCCTTCCCGATCGGGAACGCCTTTGCTCTATTTCGAGTCCGCTCAACAGTTCAAACGGCTGCGTTGGAAACGGTAGGGTAACCTTCCGCAATTGGCAAGGCTCTCGACTCTGACTCGAGTCAAACTCGACAGTTCGAGCGGCTGCGTTAAGGGCGGCAAGGTGGCTCACCCGGCAGCATGCTCGCCCGACAGGCCAATGGGGACCCGTCCCCAAGACGCCGCCTTGGGTTTTTTCGCGCCGACAAGCCTACCCAACTAGCGTAGGGTGGACATACAAAGGGCCAGAAAACAGGGAAATAACATGCATAATTCCAAAGATATTTCAAAGTTATATTACATCATGTCATCGCTGCGGTTCTAACTAAAGATAAAATTTGTCTTGGTCATGAACCCGCAGCGGCGAAGAAGAACGGGATGCCTAATCCCGGCGTTGGCCCTCAACCCTCTTGATTTCGTCGATGCGGCTGATGACGGGCTTGATGCGCTCCATGAGCACCGTGAGGTCAGCATCCTCCGGCAAGCTGTCCATCGCGGCTTCGAAGTCGAGGGCGGGGTTCCAAAACGTCATCTTGGTGAGGACCTTGGTCATGACCCCCCGGCAAAGCCGCCGGGCCTCCCCGGCGAGCGTGGCCGTTCTGTTGGAGTGAAGATCAGCCAAGGCACCAAGGACGCCCTCGAAGAACAGGGTCAGCTTGGCGTTGACGGACCCGCTCCACTCAGGGGCATACCTCACGTTTGGCATCCCCATGAGGGCCAACTGCGAGGTAACCCTGCCAGCGATGTCCTCCAGCCGGCTGATCCACCTGTTCTCGCCCGCCACGTATTCTTGGTGGGAGGCACCCTCGTCCGCCCGCAGCTGCTTCTCCTCCTCGAGGCTCTTGGTCAAGGCCTCCTCCCGAGCCGAGCTCTCCGACAACATCTTCTCGAGATTCTCCAGCCTCAGCTTGAGATCTCTGATGGAGTCTTGCGCCTCGGAGAGCTCCCCAGCCCTGCTAATGACCGCTCCGCGCGCCTCTGTCAAGGCGCAGTTGAGCCTGTTCTTTTCGTCGGACAGCTTGAGGGCCTGCTCCTTCAGCTCGTCCCGCTCCACATCCAGCTCGTGCACCTTGCCGGCATGGGCCAGAGCTTGGGCATTGAGTGCCTCTTTGTGCCTCTGCCCCAGCTCACGAGTCTGCCGCTCGACAAGGACCTCGAGCTCCTCATCCTTGTCGCGGAGCATTGCGGCAAGCTTCGCCTCACGCGTGGAGAGGTCTTCCTCCTGGGAATCGAGGGAAGCTTGATGCTGGTTCCGGGCGGCCTCGGCCGTGGCAGCCAAGTTCGCCGCCTCTTCCCGGGCCTTCTCGATGTCAGACATCTTCATGATGAGACGTTCGTCGCGCTTGGCCAATTCTTCCTGGAAGGCCCTCTGCTCCTCGCGGGAATGGTGAAACCAGGTTTGCGCCTCTGCAACGCGCGCCTGGAAGTCCACCTCCGCCTCGTCCACCGTTGCCATCCTGGACTTAACCTTGTCCAGACGGGCACGATAGAGTGCTTGGAGCTTCCGGAAATTGGCCCCCATGGCGCGGAAGAGCTGCCCTTCTGGGGAGCCATCGCCGCCGACGCCCGGTTCATCAACAACCTCGAGCCCGGTGGCGGCGAGCACCTCACCATCGAAGACTTCCCCTCCGGCGGGCTCTCGGGAGTTTGACGCCCCTGCGAGATGGACGAAGAGGTCGTCGCCCACCTTCAGATACCTGCCGGGGCCCGAGGTTGTGGAGGAAGAAGGCTGACCATCAATCGCCTCTTCCTCGGCTGTGGCCTTGCCGGCCTCCCCGGCAGGCCCACTGCCGGCACCCTCGGCGGCGCCCTTGGCGTCATCCTCGGCGACCATATCCGCGGCGGCCCCGGCAGCATCCTTGGCGGCCTCCTCGGCGGCAATCCTATCGGCCTCCGCCGCGGCCTCCTCAGCAACTTCCCCGATGACGGCGTCCACGTCCTCCATATCTGTTGAAGGAGGGCCTGGGCAGTGATGGGGATGATGAAGCCAAGAAAAAGGATAAGGGAAAAGCAAAGACAGAAGATAGGCGACTCACCAGTGCCAGGCTGTGAAGCAGAAGTCCCCTCCTTGCCGGCGTCTGGCGCCGTGGTAGAGCCACCAGCGCCCAAGTTCCCCTCTTCCTCCATGCATGTGGGCTCCATGCTTGGTGCCCTTGCCGGGGACGCCCCTCGCGGCGGCGTAGTTGATGGGTGTGGTGCGTTGGGGGTAGCCCCCTGCGGCTCCTCCTGCTGCCGCTCCCGTCCTACAAAACCGACAAGGTCAGCACCATAGCATCAAACACCTACTGCATGTCAAGAAAGAAGAGGATGATGAACTTACGCTGGGGGCTGTGCCGGGGGCTGCCGTCCGGGCTGCTCAACACCACCAGTGGTGTCTCTGAAGCCCCGGCTGGGGGCTGGCTGCTCGCCGAGGCCTTCGCCCTCTTTATCCTCTGGGCCAATGTCTCTACATCCCTGAAGAAGCAAAGACGGATCAAGATGAGTGGTATGGTTCAGAGGGATGGAAATGGCAGTAAGGAATGGAGTACTTACTCGTCGTCCATCTCCTCCTCCTCCGCCGCTTTCCTCTTCCTCGTCGAGCTGAGAGGCTCGAGATCAAAAGGGAGTTCCGCGTCGACATCCGAGTCGACATCTGCCGGGGGAGGCGAAGGGGGCGGAGTTTGTGCGCGCCTACATGGAGAAAGGGCTGCCGCCTTCTTCTTCTCAGCGGCCTTCATCAGCCTCCTCGCCACCGTGGCCCTCGTGTGGCGCCCAGATCCCTCCAGGGCCAATTGAGGCTGCGCAGCCTTGCCGGGCCGGACTGGCTCGCCGGAACTGGCCCACCGCAGGACTCGCCCTCTTTCCCTGGCTGGCGCCGAGCCGGCCGCCACGCCCTCCTCCTCCGACGACTCATCGGCCGCGTCTTCGACCAGCGGAGCTCCGGTGCCGGCGCTGCTAGCCTCTCCGGCGGCCGCCACCCACTAGGCGAGCTCCTCCTCCTCCGCAACCATGGCATCCTTGTCCTCCACACCCCAGTGCTGCCGGCCTCCATGACGAGCTACGCCTCCCTCGCCCTAGCAGCGATGTAGTCCGGCTCTTCCTGGCTGGTGTCCCTGACAAGCCACCACTCGGCGTCAGGCTTGAAGCACACCTCGACCAGAGAGTCGAAGAATTGCTGCACGACCTCGTCCGCCGGCTCCTGCCAGCTCGGGACGGGGATGTGCGCGTTGCATTCCGGCATCATGGCGACGATCTCGGATTGGCGCGAATTGTTGCACAGCGGGACCACCCCCGCTGGCAGCTTGAAGAGCTGCCCCCTTGATGGCCTTGCCGGCCTTTGTGGCAGCCTTCGCGGCCTTGCCGGTCTGTTCGACCTCGCCGTCACGACCCACATCAAGCTGGAAGAGCCGCTGGCAGAAATGGGCGTGTCCCATCACTGTGAGGTTGTGGTCGAGGCCAGGGCGGAGCCGCATGACGTCAGTCGGGTTCCTAAAGAGCCAGGCTGGGCTCCCCTTGTTGTGTAACGGGGCGATCCGACGGCGAATGAAGTCCGCCCCGATCATCTTAAGGGTGAGCCCGGCCTGGGCGAGCCGGTGGATCCTGGTGGTGGCAACGGTGAGCCTCCCATCGGCGGCGTCGACGTCGCCCCAGTCGCTGCCACGGACCGGCGGCACCCGGCGGACCGTGTAGAATGTTGGCGGCTCTTCTTCTTCAATCCAGCACCACCGGCCGCGCCATTCATCCCACCTCTCCTTCACGGCGCCGTCCGGGTACGCTCCCTTGGATCTCGGAATCCAGGTGATGCATCCAGAGACGACACCTCCCGGCTGGATCCGAGGGGTGAAATAGTGGCGGAAGAGCGCCGTGTTGGGCTGCACCCTGACGAAGCCTTCGCAAAGGTGCACGAAGAAGGCCATACACGCCACCGCGTTCGGAGTGAAATCCAAGAGGAGGAAGCCAAAGGTGTGCATGACATCATAGAAGAAATCGGAGAAGGGGGGACATAACCCGCAAGAAAATTTGTCGACGAAGAAGGGGTACCGATTTGGGCCGGGTTCGGCGCAAGCGGCCGGAATGACGCGCGTCGCCGGATGCCCCAAGTCCCCGCCCTCTTCACCCCCCAAAGGGGCTTGAAGGCGGCCCGGAGCTCGTAGACGTCGACCATCGACGGGATGAAGAAAGCAGCCTTCGTCCGGTCCACCAAAAATGCGCCCTCCGGCAGCTCCACAAACCCGGCGCCCTTGGCCACCCCCTTACCCTTGGCGGGTTTGGACGCCATGGCAACTGAGTTGGAGGGCTGAGGGAGGGGGATGGCAAAGCAACGACGGTAGGCGATGGCGGAAGCTTCGGAAGGAAGGAAGAGAGGGAACAACGGCTCTGAGATTGGAAGAGGCGCGAGGAAAATGGAGGAAGTGAGCAGCGCGCCCGCGGTTATTCCTTCATATGGGGGAGGGGGAACGCGGGCCGCCTCCTTTCGCATTTACTGCGACGTGACGCATGCCTGCGGAAACCGCCTCGCGCATGTCGCCCACGTCACGCACGCCCCTCCACCCAGCGCCATGCGCGCGGGTCATGGGAGGCGCAGCGTGCGGAAAACCTTACCATGGTGAAAACCGTCCCACCTGCCCGCACACCGTTCTGGGCCTAGCCCAACAACGCATCGCGCTTATGTGTGGCCCAGGCCCGGGGGCTCCTGTCGGTGTACAAAAAGAGGGGTACACTTTTTGTACCCCTATGACTGTGCACGGGCAGTCTGAGCCACGGGCACCACCACACCAAGCATGGCAGGGGAGGTGAGCCAGGGTAAGACCGAAGCTCGATGGAACTGGAGCAACACCAAGAACAAGACCACAAAGAGAAAAGGGACGAAGCGGCTTCCCCCGGCAAGATCCTTGCCGGGGGACAGTTTCAGCAACCTGGCAAGATCCTTGCCGGGGCCGACTCTGGCAGCCCCGGCAAGACCCTTGCCGCAGCAGCTCGCCCCACGCCTACGGAGCGGATCACCCTTGAGTCCACTGCCCCCATGGGGCAAGGATTCGGGAGATATCCCCGTGGTGGCATGCAGATCTTTGTGAAGACATTCAAGGACAGATACACACACTAAGAAGACGACGACCCTTGGCGGGATCCCAACCAAGGAGGACCAAAAGACCCCCGGAAAGCACCTTGCCAGGGATGACAGCAGGCGCTGCGGCAAGACCCTTGCCGGGGCCCCGGCAAGGCCCTTGCCGGGGACATCCACAGGGCCACCATCAGGCCAACGCCAACTAAGCTTCCATCGCCCCATGCAGCTACCGACCCAACCAGCTGGGCAGGCACCTGCGTGGCGACATGCAGATCTTCGTGGAAGGCCCACCATTGTGCCACCTCAGCTGCCTGCCTGCCTACATGGCGTCTCAGGCATCACTGGCCAGGGCACGTGTCAACACAAGAAGGAGCGGCGACGGACAAGATGGATGTCGCCCCCGTCCCCGATAAAGCAAGGACACCTAAGCTAGGCACATTAAATGCGAATGTCATGTAGGGTCAGTTTGGTTAGCGTCCACACCGCTACATGCCTGGCCTGGATGGTTCCTGAAGATATCCTGGTACTTGTTTGGTTTGTGTCCTGAGAAAAAAATACTTGCTTGGCCTGGCTGCCCCTCCTTTGTGATTAGCCTGGTGAAGATAAATAAAATAGGATCCTTAGCCCAGGCAAGGTTATTAGCCTGGCCTAGGCGAGTGGAACTGGACGCCTGGAAGGCTGCCTGGCATGCAAATTTGTGCTTCCGTCCAAACAACAGAAGGGAAACATGATGTGACATATACTAATACTCTAACCAGGCACGGTACGAACCAAACAAGGCCAGCCTGGCCAGGCAAAAAGGTAGCATATTCCCAGGCCTGGTCCAGGCAGTCAATTTACTCAGGCACGTTGTGGTGGACTCGAACCAAACACGCTCGTAATGCGAGGGATAACCTCGCATCACTGTACCCTTTCCACCTCCTGTGTGCCACTGTGGCAACCCCTTTTCCCTATAAAAGGAGGCCCGAGGCGACCAGGAGAAGGATTCGGCTTTTTAGAACTCCTCACGACTCGGCTTTTTGGAGCTCCTCACGCCCCATAGCCAGCTGAAGAACACAAACATATAATCCACCAAAGCAGGAGTAGGGTTTTACGCATCTTTCCGGCCCAAACCTGGGTAAAGGAACCATGTGCTAACTATTCGATCCGCTCTTCTCTCAACCCCGCGCCCAGCAACCGTAGTAGGGATTCTTGTGATCCCATAGGTGTCGATCAAATACACTGACAAGTGTTGTCCTAGGAAATCCTGGGGTTCCGTGTGATTGTCCTATGGAATGCCACCCAGGCTCAAAGGGATCATAAAACTATTCATGCTAGAAAATTCCGTGTGCAGCCACAATGCCATTATGGGCTCTGGCATAGTATGAGCAAGTTGTGTGAGCTCTTTCAGTGGTGGACTAGCAGATGTAGGGAAAAGTAGGTGTACCGGTCCTCCCGGGGTAAAGAGTAAATGCTTCTGAAAGACTGTGTCTCGGTCATCTGTTTCTCAAACACCATGTGATACGTCCAAAACGTATCTATAATTTCTGCTTGCTCCATGCCACTTTTGGGTGATATTGCTATGATATTTATACACTTCCATACACTTTTGATCATATTTGGACTAACCTACTAATCCAGTGCACCCCAGTGCCAGTTTCTATTTTCGGCTGTTTTTGTATTTCAGTTTTTCACATTACGAGAACTGCCAGGAAAAATCCAGAAAAATTATATAAAAAATCAGCGTTCCAGAACCTACCTTGCGCCCGAAGGACAAGCGGGGG
>LR738712.1:626022489-626133413 GCA_902687465.1 Secale cereale | reverse complement strand
CCCCCTGGGCCGCGCCGGGGGGGCGCTTGGGCCCCCCGAGCCCCGTCTGGTGCCCCCCTTTGGCATATATTTAGAGCGTCCTTCGAAACCCTCGGGACGGGAACTCTTTTTCGCGATCTCATCTCTGTTCCGCCGCCGCCGCCGCTTCCAAGATCGGGAGCACCAGGAGAACTCTTCCCGGCACCCTGCCGAAGGGGAGGATCATCATCGGGAGCCTCTCCACCACCATGGACGCCTCCCGGATGAGTTGTGAGTAGTCTCCCTTGGACCATGAGTCCATGACCAGTAGCTATGTGATGTTCTCCTCCCGTTCTTGTGCTTCACTAATTAGTCCTCGTGAGCTGCCCTACATGATCGAGGCACATATGTAATCCTTATGCTGTTGCTATGATGAGTTTGCTGGGATCCGATGGATTATGAGATTATGTTCAGATTGTGATTGAGTAATATATTTGATCTACCTCTTTTATATTTATGTTCATAAGTAATTCTTGCATGTTCTCCGTTGTTATTTATTGCTTTGGCCAAGTAATACGTAGTGACTCCAAGAGGGAACGTTATGCTCGATTGTGGGTTCATACCCCTCGATGACTAGTTTGAGTGACAGAAACATGAGTCTAGGGGATGTGCTGTTGCCACAAGGGGGAAAACAACGGTGCTTGTGCCCGCGGGAGCAAGGATTGTTTACTTTACGCAAAGTTCTTTTAATGCAGTTGTCTGTTGCTTTGAGTTTACACTATGGGTGGGACTCGCAACTTAATACTAGCGAGATGTTCTGGATAGATATCTCAAGGTGGATGATTAGTAGTAGATATTGATGGATTTCGGTTTACTTACTTTGGCGTACCGCCCATGCTTTGAACCTCAACCTTTTTTGCAATGTAGTCAGCATTGGTTTGCGTTCGTGGTCCTGTCAATTGCCCAGCTGTAATTCGTTTACCTCACATAGCTGTTTTATCGTCTTTTGGGAGAGAGACATCACTAGTGAACATCATGAGACTCCGGTCCATATTACCATCATTGATCACATCCGCTATTTACTTTTCGCTATTATTTACTATTGCAAACATTATCTATCACTACTATCATTTGCGTTTAACCCTTTGTGAACTACAAGGCCGGAGGGATTGACAACCTCTCTGTACTCGTTGGGAGCAAAGTTATTTGTATCTGTGTGCAGGTCCACGTTGATTGCTAATATCTGGCGCCGTTAGCAGTTGACACCTACTTGTTGAACCTAGGAGTCTCTGGGGATTCGATCCTTGGCATCTTTGCTAAGGGAAAAACTTCCACAACACTGCATCTCACACCTTCCACTTGGGGTAACCAACGAGGGGTTAGAGGCCCATCACCATGCAGTGCGAGAAATCCAACGGAGGAGATCGGGTCTTGTGGGGAAAAGTGCACAAACCTCTGCAGAGTGTACAAACTGAGCATGATTACCCGTGTCCCCGGTTATGGACAATCTTGAGTATCTGGTACTTGAATTATTGGTTGATCTCATCACTCTAAAATTAATTTGTTGGGTTAATGATTACTTTAATTGGGATTGAGTTGGAGGTACCTTCTCAATGATGTTTCAACTACCATGATAGTTAAAATAAATTTATTCCTTTGTTGTAGGGAAAAATTGGCTTTATGCAAAAAACTTTAACCTTAGAGCCTCCACGAGCCAAATATGCATATAGTGTTAGCCTTTATTCTGTTACTTGCATTCTACTGTGTTATCTTGCTAGCATATTCCATGTGCTGACCCATTTCGGGCTGCAACATGTTACATTGCAGACTTTCCAGACGAGGAGTAAGACGTTCTAGGTCATTTGTCATGCACTCAGCTATGTCGTTGGAGTTGATGGACTCACTTTTCTTCCAATCCTTCCGCTGTTATTTTGTTAGATGGCCTTAAGCCGTAGACTTTTATAATAAGTTCTCTTTTGAGACATTCGATGTAATAAGTGTGTGATTGCCACTCTGTTATAAATTCTTCCAGTACTGTGTGTGTCAGCATTACCGATCCAGGGATGGCACTGAAACAGAGAGACTTCGGTCCATTTGGATCGTGGTCGTTACAAGATGGTATCAGAGCACACGCTGACTGTAGGACATGACCACTAAGAGAAACCCTAGGTCACTCTTCTCTACTCATTTCTGACTCCTCTCCATTTTCTACTCTTTAGGATGGTGGACCCAAGGAACAAGTTCACTCAACCAGATGAAGACACACTGTTTGGACGACACTTGATGGAAGTTACTAGGTACCTGAACATAGGAATACCAAGTTTCACCGGGACCTACACCGCCACTTTACCAGAAGAGGAGCGATGGAGCATTCAAGTTAAAATTCTCATGAGAACCTTCGCACCATCCACTGAGCCAATAGAGTTTTCTTTTGATGCACCAACCTGGAGCCTAGGCAAGAGTATGGCAGCCCACATCACTATGGGAAGGATTGGAGAAGTCTACAAGCAGGAGCTAAAGGACACTATCTACCAGATTTGTGGACGCCGAGATGAGCGTTGGGACATGATCAGTACCCGGAAGGACAGGTCCATTGCAGCGTTCATCCAGGAGTTAAACCATCACATTCATCGACATGAGCACCAGATGTGTGCAGGAATGATAGATTTGAAGAAGGCACTAACCAGGAACTTGGAGCTAGAAGAGGAACTCAAGTCTACTCGTGACGGATACGAGAAGGAGATAATGATATTTGTGGAGAAGAATGACGATTTGACGAGGAAGCTAGGAGTATTCATAGGAGATCCAGCCCCAGGAGGAGAAGAAGAGGAAGAAGAACCCAAGGAGATTCGCTCTGAAGATTACATCATCATCGACGACACGGATTCAGACGCCGATGATAGTGATGACGAGGACTATGAAGATGAAGCTGGAGCAGACATCATGGAATCTTCCGCCCATCAAAATTTCTAGATGACCACCCTATGACTAGTAGTCTTCCCCCACAAAGCAGTATTTAGAGCACTTTTGTAACGTTAGTTAGATCTTTGTAAGCCCTTGTTTGAAATTGATTGGTGTGATATGATTGTGTTTGTCTCATGTGCATATGGGTAGTGATTTTCCCCTTAGACCTCATTTCTATTCTAATCTCTTCCCTCTACACCCATCAGATGCCTCCGAGACGTGAGCCCGGATTCCAGTTTCCCCCTGAGCTCACTCAGTTGATCCAGCAGCAGAACACTTTGATGCAACTTCATGTCCAGAACACTCAGAACAACCAGAACAACAACAACAACCCACCACCACCACCACCCGTGGACAACCTGACACGTTTCTTAAGGTTGCAACCACCGGTGTTTGCTAGCAGCATTGAACCACTCATTGCTGATGACTGCCTGTGCAAGATTGGAAGGGATTTGACCACCGCCAATTGCAAGGATGCTGAGAAGGTGCGATTTGCCGCACATCAGTTGTCTGGACCAGCCGCAGCATGATGGGAGAATTACACAGCCACCTTCCCTGTAGCCAATGTCACTTGGGATCAGTTTGAGCAAGCTTTTCGCACTGCCCATGTCTCAACTGGAGCTATGAGCATGAAGAAGCGGGAGTTTCGCAACTTGCACCAAGGAAATCGTACTGTGGCTCAGTACATAGATGAGTTTAGTACCCTATCTCGGTATGCCCCGGATGATGTGGTCACAGATGCCGCTAAGCAGGAGAGGTTCATGGAAGGGCTAAATGATGAGATGAACGTACAATTGATGGTGGCAACCTTCAACAACTACCAGGAGTTGGTAGACAAGGCTCTTATGATTGAAGGGAAGCAGCAACAGATTGAGAGCCGCAAGAGGAAGTATGGACAAGGAAGGAATAATTTTGGAGCCCAGCAGAAGCCCCGATTCACCCCGAATTCGGGAGGATACACCCATTACCATGGAAGCCACACCCACACTGGAGGAAGTTTCCACAACCACAATGGCTCCAAGAATGGGAATGGTAATGTAGCAAACAACAATCAGAACCGCTCTACTCCATCCACACCCGCCAAGAGGGATTTAAGCCATGTCACCTGTTTCAAGTGTGGGAAGAATGGACACTATGCCACGGAGTGCCCTGAAGCTAAGAATGGGAACGGCAATGGAAGCGCTGGGAACAAGCCGAACCCGTTCAACAAAGGACAAGTGAACCACATGACCGTGGAGGAGGTTGAAGAGCAACCAGATGCGGTAATTGGTAAGTTTTTGGTTAAGTCATTTACCGCAGTAGTTCTTTTCGATACTGGTGCATCGCATTCATACATTTCAAGGGAATTCGTAAATAGACATAAGTTGCCCACCAGAGTCCTTATGACCCTCATGTTAGTAAGTTCACCCGGAGCGGAATATATGGCAAATCAAGGATGTTTTCAGATGCCATTTACCATTGGACGACATGTTTTCCCCTCGGACCTAATAGTTTTGGACTCACAAGGATTGGATGTGATATTAGTTATGGATTGGCTATCGGTGTATGGAGGGAACATCGATTGTGCCAGCAAGTCTATTTTGCTTACCACCCAAAGGGAAAAAGGATCAAGTATGTTTCTAGGCATTCGCCTATAAGGACACAAGTACATTCTCTCACGGGCGTTGTTCGGGAGGAAGTACCCGTAGTAAAGGATTATCCGGATGTTTTTCCACATGAGCTACCCGGCATGCCACTGGATAGGGATGTTGAGTTTTTGATTGAACTATTGCCTGGCATCGGACCTATATCGAAAAGACCATATCGGATGCCAGCGAACGATCTGGAGGAGACCAAGAAGCAGATTAAGGAGTTATTGGAGAAATGATTTATTCGCCGGAGTTCATCACCTTGGGGAGCCCCAGTGCTTTTGGTCAAGAAGAATGATGGATCTTTAAGAATGGTCGTTGATTATCGGGCACTGAATAAAGTGACCATTAAGAATAAGTACCCGTTGTCGATGATCAATGATCTGTTCGACCAACTACAAGGAGCTAAAGTATTCTCCAAGATTGATCTACGATCTGGATACCTTTAGTTGAAGATCCGAGAGAAGGATATACCTAAGACAACCTTCACCACAAGGTATGGGCTATATGAGTATACGGTTATGTCATTTGGATTGACTAACGCCCCTGCCTATTTCATGAGTATGATGAATAAGGTGTTCATGGAGTTCTTGGATAAGTTTGTGGTGGTTGTAGGATCGAAAGTAGGTCTAGAGGGGGGGTGATTAGACTACTTGACAATATAAAAAATCTGCCTTTAGATCATGCAATGTTTTTGGCAGTTTCACAATTAAGATCAATTCAAGTAACACCCTACACATGCAATTCTAGAGTATATGCAGCGGAAAGTAAATTGCACATGTAAAAAGGAGGTAGAGAAGATCAAACGCAGTTTGGTGACACGGAGATTTTTGTCGTGGTTCCGATAGGTGGTGCTATCGTACATCCACGTTGATGGAGACTTCAACCCACGGAGGGTAACGGCTGCGCGAGTCCACGGAGGGCTCCACCCACGAAGGGTCCACGAAGAAGCAACCTTGTCTATTCCATCACGGCCTACGCCCACGGAGGACTAGCCTCACTCGGGGTAGATCTTCACGAAGTAGGCGATCTCCTTGCCCTTACAAACTTCTTGGTTCAACTCCACATCTCAAAGACGGAGGCTCCCAAGCGACACCTAACCAATCTAGGAGGCACCACCCCCCAAAAGGTAATAGACGGTGTTGGTGATGATGAACTCCTTGCTCTTGTGCTTCAAATGATAATCTCCCCAACACTCAACTCTCCTCACTGATATGGCTGTGGTGGAAGAAAGATTTGAGTGGAAAGCAACTTGGGAAGACTAGAAATCAAGTTTCATATGGTAGGAATGGAATGGCTTGATCTCAACACAAGGGTAGGTAGTTCACTTCTCAGAAAGTATATGGTAGAAGTGGTGGTACTTTCTGATGGCTCTCCTCACGAGTGAAGAGGGGGTGGAGGGGTATATATAGCCTCCACACAAAATCCAACCGTTACACACACATTTGACCAATCTCGGTGAGACCGAAGTGAAAACTCGGTCAGACCGAAAGTTCAAATGTAGTGAACGTTGGGATTTTCGGTGGGACCGAAAATACCATCTCGGTGTGTCCGAAGTGAGTCAAAGGTTAGGGTTTGCCATCTCGGTGAGACCGAAAACAACAACTCGGATATTCCGAAATGCTGTTAGTTGGTTACAGAAGGTTGGCAGAACAATTTCGGTGAGACCGAGACTCAGAATCGGATGGACCGAAAAGTTAGGGTTTGGGGAAATAACTGAAGTGGTTCATCTCGGTGGGACTGAGTTTGCAGAATCGGTTTGTCCGAGATTACTTATGAGTGTGTTGTAAAGTGAAGAGTGCTGATAGTTGAGGGAGCTAGATCACCAAGCACTTGAGCAACAAGAACATTAACACAACCTCATCCCCTTTTAATAGTATTGGCTTTTCCTATGGACTCAATGTGATCTTTGATCACTAAACCAAAAATGGAGTCTTGAGCTTTTGCCAATGCTTGTCTTAGCATTTTGAGGGGTCCACTTCTTCAGACATTTCCATACCCATATCATCGAACTTTTCTGAAATGATTCTCAAGAGAATATTAGTTCAATGATATATATCTTGTTATTAATTACCAAAACCACCCGGGGATTAGTTGCACTTTCAATCTCCCCCTTTTTGGTAATTGATGACAACATATAGATCAAAGCTTCGACAAAGGATATAATCAAAGAATAATATCGTCGCTTTGAGAAGTATGTGATAAACAAGAGCTCCCCCTAAATTTGTGCATTATTTAAAATTTGCGTTTGAATGCAAATGCACAATCGATTAGGATTATGGGTAACTCTTCCATGTCACATACATCTTGGTGGAGCGCACAAAATGATAAGAATGAATAACATGCACTCAATCACCAAGACAAGAGTAAATAGCCATACAATAAGGAATAGCATAGGATAAGCAATAAGCACACATTAAAGCATAGTATGACTAAGCACTCATTAAGGTAGCATCAAACGTAGTGGCAAGCACACTTAAAGTATCAGGAACCAAAAGAAACCAATGTATCTCAAGGAAAACCGGCAAAAGAACGAAAAGACGAAAGAGCACTCTCTCTCTCGAAGCCCTATGATCTATAACAATTTCTCCCCCTTTGGCAACAAGTTACCAAAAAGTTCGAAAAGGTATAGAGCTAAGCGTCACTGCGGGCTCTGCTGGCGGCTCCCGTCTGGGTAGATGTCGGTGTAGAGATGGCTGCATCTGCGAAGACCTCTGCTGATGTCTGCGGTGGAGGAGTGGATGCTGGAGCTGAAGGAACTGCTGGAGCTGTAGCTGGTGCTGAAGTGGTAGCCCTGGAGTCTGTCACTGGGATAGCTGCAGATCTGGATCCTCTGGGAATCTGAGCAGTCTGGCGATGAGAGTCCTGGACTAGATCATCCTGCATAAGCTCTGCTCTCTCCTGCCTAGTCTCCTCCATGTCTGCCTCAAGCTTGTTGACAGACACCTGAATCTCAGTCAGCTTCACGTCCAGAGCGTGGATCTTGTCCTCGACAATCCTCTCAAGGCTCTCCTGAGATTGCTCAATGCTGGCCAGGCGTTGTTCAATCCTTTGGGTAGCTTCAAGAATTTGTTCTCCAAAGCTCTTTGGCTTAGCTGCTGCTGCTGCTGCCTCTTTATCAGCTTTAGCCTTCTTTGCAGCTTCAATCTTGGCTTGTCCTTCAACTGAGGTAGGATCCTCTTCATCCATCACAACTACGTTGTCCTCATGCTCTGGCTGCAGTGGCAAGTGCTTCCTATCCAACATGAATTTGCCCGTGCCAAACTTGGCGTTGATGAGCATCTGTATCTGCGGTGCAAACCCACACGACCTCTTCTGGTCAGCTGCAGTCCTCTTAATGGTCTCTACCATCAAGTCCATCACCTTAAAAGGTGCCTTCTCATCGAGAATGTGCAGCATGTTGATAGAATAGCCTCGTATCATCCGGTGGTCACCTGACTTAGGCATCAAAGTATGCCTCAGAATAGTGTTAGTGGTGGTCAGACCTGCCTGGAGATAATACACTGAGCCGAGCTTCCATCCCTCCAAATCAGCAGCCAGGATCTCCTTGTACATATTCTTCATGGAATCATGACTCTTCTTAGGAATCCCATAGACATCAATGTCGTCCTCTCTCTGCACTGGAGCATTCAGAAGTTCTGCCCATTCTTCAACAGACGAAGAAAACCGTTGACCTTCAGTCATCCAGGTGATCTTGCCATCAGGATAGAAGTGGGCTGTGGCATAGAACTGCATGATCATCTCGTCATTCCAGGCTGTCAGCTCTTGACCCACAAAGTCAGCAACTCCACATGCAGTAAAGCTCTCATGCACATGGGGAAAGAAGTCCCGGTGCTCTTCACTGTCAATGTATTCCCAGTCAACATACCTGGTGTCAGCAACAATGGGCTTCTTATCCATTAGCACGGTCTCATAGAAATCCTGCTGCTCTCTGGTGTGGAATCTGGGGTCCACAGCAGTGCTTCTCCTTACGGCATATGGATCAGACTGTCTCCATAGCCTGAGACCTTTGTCCTTCCTTGCCTTCATGTCCTCAGCTTGAGGATGAGCATCATTGTGGAGTGGCAACTTGGGACGGAGCTTGAGCAACACATGCTCTTCATCTGATTCAGACTGTGGCATCTCACCTTTGTTCTTCTCAGAAGCTGGAATGCTTCTGGTTGTCCTCTTGGGCTTGGCTGGAGCTGCTTTGGAAGGAGCAGGCTTCTTGGGCTTAGAGGAGGCTTGAGCTCGAATAGCATCACCCATGAACTTAGCTTTCTGAGGAGGAGGCTGGGGTGCTTCTTCTTCTTCTTCTTCAGCATCAACTTGAGGTTCGGTATAAACAACCCTCTTCCTTTTGGAAGTCTTCTTCACCTTGCTTGGAGCAGGCTCTTCCAAGTTGAGCTTCTTAGCAACTGCTGACTGCTTCACTTTGCTTGTGCCTTTCTTTGGCTGCTGCCCTTGGTGCTCTTTGGCAACCACATTCCTCTTGGGCTTGGAGGTAACTTCCTCAGCAACAAAGTCGGAGTCCTCATCATCAGAAGTTCTCTTCTTCCTGGTTCTCGTAGCTGCAGGAGGCAGACCACTAGGGGTGCTCCTCTCACCATCATCACTAGAGCTGCTTGCAGGACTTGTATCTGCCTCTGGAATTTCAGCAAACGGTGATTCAGACCTGTTCTGGCTGTCACTGACATCTGACATGGCTGAAAAACCTGTGAAAAGATAAGGTATAGGCAGAGTAGAAGAGTTATCACAACTGCAGACGTTTTTGCAAAAAAAATGAGTTCAAAACTTAGTTTTGAGTTTTCACAGAATGTATTTCGGTCAAACCGATTTCAGGTTTCGGTGCAACCGAAGTACTCAACAGAAACCTACACACCACTTTCGGTCAGACCGAAATGGGTTTCGGTCCTACCGAAAACTTAGGGTTTCACTGAAACTTCTTTTCGGTCGTTCCGATTGGCACAACTCGGTTAAACCGAACTATGCAGTGCAATGGCCAGAGGCCAAATCGGTCAGTCCGATTTTCAAAATCGGCTTCACCGAGATGCATTCCGTGGAAACCTAAACCTAAGAATTTTCCTCGAAACTAGACGATCTGAACTATTGTGTGGGGAACATATCAAACATGGATTGAATCATGGCAGCCTATCGTGCAAGAATCAGCAGTGGAGCACGAAAAGGGATCGGGACACACCCTAACTTGGTGGTGTCCCTCTACGGCGGCAACGGTGGAGATGATTACCGTTGACGGCGGCGGAGACCTGCGGCGAGGGCGCACAGGTGACAAAGGCGACGATCCGTAGACCACGGCGGCAGCAGCAGGGGTCTTGGGGGCGAACGGTTTGAAGAAGGAAATCGCGCGCAGCCCCTCAGGTATATATAACCCCGTGCTGTCGGTGGGACCGAGTTGAAAAACTCGGTGTCACCGAGATGTATATCTGCTATGCAGTTACACATATCGGTCAGACCGAGAGTTTGAACTCGGTTTCACCGAGATGAAACCTAGATCAGTCTAAGAGTTTCGGTTGGACCGATATTGAGAAACCGGTCAGACCGAAATGGACTTAGAAGGTTTTGGAAGTCAGCCTTAGACGAATCGGTGGTTCCGAGTGCTCCTCACTCGGACTGTCCGAAAAAGACTTGTTCAAAGTTGTGATATGAGCATGAATAGAGTTTTGAGACAAGAAAGCATAGATAGCTAGGGAAAGGTGCTTAGGCATTCTTGTCCATCCATTTGGCCAGAAAAAGAAACCAAAACAATCAAAACCACAAATGGATGTCCTTGAATGAATAGAATCATGCATTCAACATGCTCACACAATAAGATAGCAACTGAAATATGTGTCAAACATGCACAACCAATCACTCTAGATACTAGCACACAATTTGTCGATGACTAGGTCATCTATATATGAGTATATTGACTTAGGAGCCAAATGAGAACATTTGATCATAGGTCATACTCATCGTTTAAGCACAAGTGGGGTTACCACTTTTACATAAAGCATTTATGTGTTCACATCATTTGAAGATGCTTTAGCTCAATTTTTGAGTAAAGCTCCCCCTAGATGTGAGAACCCCTTTTAAAGGGTCAAACTAACCTTGGGTTGTCGTAGAAGACTTCATGTAGATGTTGAAGATGTGGATGCTCAATGTTGATGTAGATCATCATGAGTTAGGAGCAATCCTTTGGATTAGGGCACTTTCAATACCTACATGGGTTAGTCCCACAAGGAACAAACAAGAATATCCATAGACATAGAGTGAAGTACATAAAAGATGATGTCCATGAAAACAATGATTACCTTGTCCCTTGACTTACCAACAAGAGGGTTTGTGACTCCATGAACAAGTGCATGATGTGGAAGTTGATTGCACAAGTTCTTGCCAAAATGAATATGAGTGTAGTTTGTTGGCGGAGTCACCCTCAAGAACCTACTAGTTCTTCTTCTTTGGGATCCACATCATCTTGATGGGAATCCTTGGTGTTGTAGTTGAGCTTGACGAAGTAGAACTTGATGTGTCCTTGGGAACCCACTTGACCATGGCTTGAGGTGCTTCAATGAATGCATCAATCTCTTCTTGAAGCTTGTCCTTGGCCTTTAGCTTGTGGTCTTGTGGTGGAAGGTCATCTTGAGCTTGTTCCACATTGGAAGAAGTAGGATCATACTTCTCCTTTTGTGAGACAAACTGTGGAGTAGGGTATTGACCTTCTTCCCACTCAACACCTTCGGCGTTGAACTTTCGCTCAAAACCAATCCCTTGATTCTTCCGGTGTCTTCCTTGTTTGCGAACAATCTCCTCAAAGTTCTTGCTTCCGGCAAGACTCTTGTAGACACCTTTCTCTATGATTTCCTTCAATAAGCTATTTTCTTGCTCAAGTGTAACTTGGCTTGAAACATTGTTAGTGGAATCAAGAGAACTACTAGAAGTAACAACATTTGATTCAACATTGTTATTGTTACTACTAGAGGAAGAATTTTTCTTATGCTTGTCATGCTTAGTCTTAATAGGTGGCAAGAAATTAGACAAGAGAAGTCGTTTGGCAAGATATGAAGAACTCTTCTTTCGAAGATCGTCATTGATTGCTTTTAGAAACTCATGTTCTTGCTCTAGAGTGAGCTTCTCGAAGCGTAGCTTCTCATGAGATCTTAGGAGCTCTCTATGATCTTCTTGAGTTGTTTCATGAGCTAGCTTAAGAGTGTTTAGTTCTTTGGTTAGACGCTCAATTTCCTTCATAGCATTGTCATTCGACTCTTCTCGACTATAAAGACTACTAGCATTTTCATCATTACTAAGCTCACTAGATTTATCATGCAAGAGCTCATCTTCACCAAGCAAGTCATCCTCATCACTATCAAAGTCAATGAATTCAGGGTGTGTTACCTTGGGACCTTTAGCCATGAAGCATCTTCCAATTCCCTCATTTGGTGAATCAAATAAGTCGTAGGAGTTGGAGTTGGAGGATACGAGTGCAAGTCCGGCAACACCTTCATCTTGACTATAGTCGGAGTCGGAGTGATAGCTTCCATCGGATTGATTGTCAGAGTCGGAGCCGGAGACCCATTCACCAACATGAGCTTGATGTCTTCTTCTTGTGTAGCTCCTTGATGACTTGTCTTTCCTCTCCGAATCCTTGCTTCTCCGAAAAGGTCTTCGTTCATAACGATCATCTCTACTCCTTCTCTCTCTCCGAGGTGACTCATCTCTTGCTCTTCTTCTTGGAGATTCTTCTCTTCTCTTGTGGGGAGCCGTACACTCGTTTGAGAAGTGTCCGGGTCTTCCACAATTGTAGCAGTTTCGATCACGACTAGAAGATCTCTTTTCATCATATGATCTAGACTTTGAGCTTCTTTCTTTGCCTCTGTTCTTGTAGAACTTGTTGAAGTTCTTGACCATTAGGCTTATCTCTTCATTGGAAATTAGCTTGTCACTTGAGGTAGTAGGAGCATCACTTGTAGCTTTGTAAGCACCACTTGACTTGTTGTGAAGCTCTTCCTTATCCTTAAGTGTCATTTCATGAGCAACAATTCTTCCAATGACTTCAGTTGGCTTGAGAGTCTTGTAGTTTGGCATCATTTGGATCAAAGTGCACACGGTGTCATACTTTCCATCCAAAGCTCTGAGAATCTTCTTAATGATGAATCGGTCGGTCATTTCTTCGCTTCCTAAGCCTGCAATCTCATTTGTGATGAGAGCAAGCCTAGAGTACATTTCAGCGACTCCTTCACCATCCTTCATCTTGAACTTGTCAAGCTGACCTTGAAGAATATCTAGCTTTGATTCCTTCACAGATTCAGTACCTTCGTGCATTTCAACCAAAGTATCCCAAATCTCTTTAGCATTCTCAAGACGGCTGATTTTGTTAAACTCTTCGGGACACAAAGCATTGAAGAGAATGTCACAAGCTTGAGCATTGTTTTGCAACATCTTCAATTCTTCGGGTGTAGCTTCGCGATCCGGAACTTTTCCTTCTTCAAAGAAATCACCTTGCATACCAACACAAATAATGCCCCATGCGGCTGGGTTATGACCAAGAATATGCATTTTCATTTTATGCTTCCAACTAGCAAAATTTGTACCATCAAAGTAAGGACCTCTACGATAATTACCCTCACTAGACGCCATACTCTCCTAGGTTGTGAAACCAAGCTTATGGAGTCCAATGCAATGGAAACCAAGGCAATGGAGACCAAAGCTCTGATACCACTTGTAGGATCGAAAGTAGGTCTAGAGGGGGGGTGATTAGACTACTTGACAATATAAAAAATCTGCCTTTAGATCATGCAATGTTTTTGGCAGTTTCACAATTAAGATCAATTCAAGTAACACCCTACACATGCAATTCTAGAGTATATGCAGCGGAAAGTAAATTGCACATGTAAAAAGGAGGTAGAGAAGATCAGACGCAGTTTGGTGACACGGAGATTTTTGTCGTGGTTCCGATAGGTGGTGCTATCGTACATCCACGTTGATGGAGACTTCAACCCACGGAGGGTAACGGCTGCGCGAGTCCACGGAGGGCTCCACCCACGAAGGGTCCACGAAGAAGCAACCTTGTCTATTCCATCACGGCCTACGCCCACGGAGGACTAGCCTTACTCGGGGTAGATCTTCACGAAGTAGGCGATCTCCTTGCCCTTACAAACTTCTTGGTTCAACTCCACATCTCAAAGACGGAGGCTCCCAAGCGACACCTAACCAATCTAGGAGGCACCACCCCCCAAAAGGTAATAGACGGTGTTGGTGATGATGAACTCCTTGCTCTTGTGCTTCAAATGATAATCTCCCCAACACTCAACTCTCCTCACTGATATGGCTGTGGTGGAAGAAAGATTTGAGTGGAAAGCAACTTGGGAAGACTAGAAATCAAGTTTCATATGGTAGGAATGGAATGGCTTGATCTCAACACAAGGGTAGGTAGTTCACTTCTCAGAAAGTATATGGTAGAAGTGGTGGTACTTTCTGATGGCTCTCCTCACGAGTGAAGAGGGGGTGGAGGGGTATATATAGCCTCCACACAAAATCCAACCGTTACACACACATTTGACCAATCTCGGTGAGACCGAAGTGAAAACTCGGTCAGACCGAAAGTTCAAATGTAGTGAACGTTGGGATTTTCGGTGGGACCGAAAATACCATCTCGGTGTGTCCGAAGTGAGTCAAAGGTTAGGGTTTGCCATCTCGGTGAGACCGAAAACAACAACTCGGATATTCCGAAATGCTGTTAGTTGGTTACAGAAGGTTGGCAGAACAATTTTGGTGAGACCGAGACTCAGAATCGGATGGACCGAAAAGTTAGGGTTTGGGGAAATAACTGAAGTGGTTCATCTCGGTGGGACTGAGTTTGCAGAATCAGTTTGTCCGAGATTACTTATGAGTGTGTTGTAAAGTGAAGAGTGCTGATAGTTGAGGGAGCTAGATCACCAAGCACTTGAGCAACAAGAACATTAACACAACCTCATCCCCTTTTAATAGTATTGGCTTTTCCTATGGACTCAATGTGATCTTTGATCACTAAACCAAAAATGGAGTCTTGAGCTTTTGCCAATGCTTGTCTTAGCATTTTGAGGGGTCCACTTCTTCAGACATTTCCATACCCATATCATCGAACTTTTCTGAAATGATTCTCAAGAGAATATTAGTTCAATGATATATATGTTGTTATTAATTACCAAAACCACCCGGGGATTAGTTGCACTTTCAGTGGTATTCATTGATGATATTTTGGTGTACTCGAAGAATGAAGAGGAACACGCGGAGCATTTGCGTTTGGTACTGGAGAAGCTTAGAGAACATCAATTGTATGCCAAGTTTAGCAAATGCGAGTTTTGGTTGAAGGAAGTTGGATTCTTAGGGCATGTTAAATCGGGAGAAGGTATAGCAGTGGACCTCGTCAAAGTATAGGCAGCCACTGAGTGGTTGGCACCCACTTCAGTTGGAGAGATCCGCAGTTTTCTTGGATTCGCGGGATATTACCGTAGATTCATAGAAATTTTCTCCAAGATTGCAAAGCCAATGACTACATTGTTGAAGAAGGAGACAAAGTTCCATTGGACTGAAGAGTGCGAAGAAAGTTTCCAGGAGTTGAAGAAACGGTTGACGACAGTCCCAGTGCTGATCTTGCCAGATATACGCAAGGATTTCCAAGTATACTGCGATGCTTCACGCTTAGGACTTGGAGGAGTGCTCATCCAGTATGGCAGAGTTGTTTCTTATGCCTCTCGTCAACTGTGACCACACGAGTTAAATTATGTGACGCACGATTTGGAGCTAGCCGCAGTTAGTCATGCGCTCAAAACTTGGAGACATTTCCTTATTGGAAATCGTTGTGATGTGTACACGATCACAAGAGTTTGAAGTACATTTTCACTCAGAAGGAGCTGAACCTCAGACAAAGGAGATGGTTGGAGCTTATAAAGGATTACGATATGAAGCTGCGCTATCACCCCGGAAAGGCCAATATCGTGGCAGACGCTTTGAGCTGGAAGAGTTATGCAAATACCCTAGTAAAGGGAGGATTGCCAATGGAATTAGTAGAAGATCTCAGGGAGCTTCGTTTGGAGATAGTTCCTAGGGGATTTGTTGCAACATTGGAGGTTCAGTCAACATTGCTGGGAAGGATACGCGAAGCCCAGAAGGAGGACAAAGAGATTGCAGAAATAAAGGAGAGGATGAGTGAAGGAAAAGCCAAGGGATTCCGTGAAGATAAACACGACACCTTGTGGTTTGAGGATCGAATCTATGTGCCCAACAACCCGGAGATCAGGAAGTTGATACTGCAGGAAGCACATGATTCGCCGTACTCGATACACCCTGGAAACACTAAGATGTATTTGGATTTGAAGGAACGTTTCTGGTGGACGGGAATGAAGAAGGATATTGCCGAGTATGTAGCCGTATGTGATGTATGCCAGAGAGTAAAAGCGGAACACCAGAAGCTAGCAGGATTACTACAACCTATGCCGATACCCGAATGGAAGTGGGATAAGCTTGGCATGGATTTTATCACCGGATTTCCTAGAACCAAATCAGGATATGACTCAATCTGGGTAGTAGTGGATCGCTTGACCAAAGTAGCCCACTTTGTCCCCGCGAAAACCACGTATACCAGTGCGAAGTTGGCCAAGATATACATGACCAGGATCATATGTTTGCACGAAGTCCCGAGGACCATTGTATCAGATAGAGGGACACAGTTCACCTCAAAGTTTTGCCATCAGTTACACCAAACTTTGGGAACAAGGCTGGAATTTAGTACAACTTTTCATCCGTAGACAGATGGACAGACCGAGAGAGTCAATCAGATTCTGGAGGACATGTTGAGAGCTTGTGCGCTAGATTATGGATCTAGTTGGGACGACAATTTACCCTATGCTGAGTTCTCGTACAACAATATTTACCAGGCCAGTTTGAAGATGGCACTGTTTGAAGCATTGTACGGGAGGAGATGCCGAACACCGTTAAAGTGGGATGAAGTTGGAGACCGTCAGTTATTTGGACCAGACCTGATCAAAGAATCAAAAGAGAAGGTTCAGCTGATTCAGGATAGACTAAAGGTAGCCCAGTCCAGGTAGAAGAGTTATGCAGACTCGAAACGCAAGGAAGTAGCCTATGAAATTGGAGATAGAGCGTACCTGTGAGTGTCGCCTCTGCGAGGAGTAAAACGTTTCGGAGTTAAGGGAAAGTTAGCCCCGAGATTTGTGGGACCTTACCGTATTTTGGAACGCATGAGAAAGGTTGCCTATAAGTTGGAGTTACCCGAAGGATTGTCAGGAGTGCATGATGTGTTTCACGTTTCTCAGCTTAAGAAGTGTCATGCAGAGATGGCCGATATTCCTTTAAGAGACAAAGTACCCCTGGAAGCAATTCAGTTGGATAGTGATCTGACTTATGAGGAGAAACCCGTCAAGATTCTCGAATTTTCGAGTAGAGTCAACCGCAGTAAGGTTATCAAGTTTTGCAAAGTTCAATGGAGTCACCACACCGAGGAAGAAGCCAGCTAGGAACGAGAAGATGATCTACGCAAGGACCACCCACACCTGTTCTCTAGCCAAGCCGAATCTCGAGGGCGAGATTCATTCTAAGGGGGGTAGGTTTGTAACATCCCAAATTTTCAATTTGGAATGTTATACATAGATCATATTGCATTGCATATTTCTTTGCATTTTTGTGCATGGCGATCCTCGAAAATTCTAAGCAACTCAAGGACCTACGGAGAGAGTTGGGAATTCTACCGTTTTCATATTTGAGTTTTCTCGAATACCGGTACAAGGATAGCATTGGTTTTAATTATTTTTCTCTCCCTAATAATATTTCTAAATAAAATATATCAGCGGAGATAATATGACTTCTCCAAAATAACATAAATATTGGAGGAAAAATGTTAAAATCACTTTTGGTTTTTATTCAGATTTATTTGCGATTTTATTTGCATAGGAAAAATGCCCGTTTTTCAAAATTGTCTTTAGGTCCGGGACAAATGTTCACTTTGTCCTAAATATTATTAGAGGACGGTGAAAATTTATTTCAGAATTTTTGGAGCTCGTTTAGTTTTTTTTTTCGTCCGTTTTAGTACGTCAGAACTCTTAAAAAAAAGGAGGAACCAACCTTCGGGCAGTAACCGACTAGGACTCCTCCTAGCCGGCCTCTTATAAGGCTTGCACGAGGCCCCAGCCAGCCCACCTGGCCTCGCCCGACCCCGACCCCGCGCCCGAAACCCTAGCCGTCGCGCCGCCGCCGCCGTCGCCGCGCCGCCGCCGTCGCCGCGCCGCCGCCGCTGCTGCCCCGCCGCTGTCACCGCCGCCACTGCCGCGTCGCCGCCGCCGCACCTCGCCGTTGCCACTTCCGGGCCCCGCCGCCGGAGCTACCCGCCACTCCGCCGCCCTCCGCCGGAGCCCGCCGCCGCCTTGCCCGAGGTAGCCGCCGCCGTTTTTTTAAAAGAACCGAGCGGTTTTCTTTTAGAAACCCTAGATTTGTTTTTTTAGATCGGTTCGGTTTTTTTGCGGTTTAGTTATTTAGCGGACATTCATCCGTACGTTCGTTTTAACGAATGTTGTCCACCCGTTAGTTACAGACAGCGAACGTTCGTTCGTTAGCCTGTTCGTCAGTTTTCTTTTTCGGGGTTTTTATCTGTCATTATTTCGATTGCGATTTCTGCCCTGATCTTGTTTTTCGTTTTTCTTTTCGCTCGAGAGTCAGAATCAGGTGACTCAATATCCCAGATCTTCGTCTCGACGCCCTCTTTCCGTTTAACCAACTTGAACAAGGTTTTGTTACTGTAAAATTAGACCTTAGAACAATCTAGTAAACATATCTTGTTTCTTTCGCAGTTTGAGTTTCGTTGCCCCGTTTGATTTGATTCTTTTGGCAAAACCAGAGTTCTTAGGTTGAACTTTCTGGTTAGATCTTCTTGTTTGCAGTTTTGTTTGTGCATATTTGCTTGATTTCTTATGTATGCTATTGTTTGCTTGCGACAGAATACCCGGACTGTGAAGCGTGCTACTACGAGTCTCTAGGTTTTGCGAATCATCAGCAAGGCAAGTAACACTTTGATCATACCCCTTTATTACCCAGTTTTTATGCATTAGATAAAACCCTCACACATTGCATGAGTAGGATCTATTAATTTGTGGGATTGGGAAGTAGACTGAGGTAGAACCTATTACCAGCATTATTTTCAAACCCTTGGGAGTTACTTCTACGTTATGCTTAGGTTGCCATGCTATGCTCGTAGACATGGTTTGGGTTTGAGTGAAATCCATGACAGATGTGAGTTGTTAATTAATGGTTCAACTTAAGGTGGCTACTTGAATACACATCTGGGTGGATTGGTTGCGGAGCAGCTAGAGAATCCAGTTTTGTCCTAGGAAATCCCGGGGTTCTGTGTGATTGTCCTATGGAATGCCACCCAGGCTCGATGGGATCATAAAACTATTCATGCTAGAAAATTCCGTGTGCAGCCACAATGCCATTATGGGCTCTGGCATAGTATGAGTAAGTTGTGTGAGCTCTTTCAGTGGTGGACTAGCAGATGTAGGGGAAAGTAGGTGTACGGGTCCACCCGGGGTAAAGAGTAAATGCTTCTGAAAGACTGTGTCTCGGTCATCCGTTTCTCAAACACCATGCAGTGCGAGAAATCCAACGGAGGAGATCGAGTCTTGTGGGGAAAAGTGCACAAACCTCTGCAGAGTGTACAAACTGATCATGATTAGCCGTGTCCCCGGTTATGGACAATCTTGAGTATCTGGTACTTGAATTATTGGTTGATCTCATCACTCTAAAATTAATTTGTTGGGTTAATGATTACTTTAATTGGGATTGAGTTGGAGGTACCTTCTTAATGATGTTTCAACTACCATGATAGTTAAAATAAAATTTATTCCTTTGTTGTAGGGAAAATTGGCTTTACGCAAAAACTTTAACCTTAGAGCCTCCACGAGCCAAATATGCATATAGTGTTAGCCTTTATTCTGTTACTTGCATTCTACTGTGTTATCTTGCAAGCATATTCCATGTGCTGACCCGTTTCGGGCTGCAACAAATTACGTTGCAGACTTTCCAGACGAGGAGTAAGACGTTCTAGGTCGTTTGTTATGCACTCAGCTATGCCGTTGGAGCTGATGGACTCACTTATCTTCCAAGCCTTCTGCTGTTATTTTGTTAGATGGCTTTAAGCCATAGACTTTTATAATAAGTTCTCTTTTGAGACATTCGATGTAATAAGTGTGTGATTGCCACTCTGTTATAAATCCTTCCAGTACTGTGTGTGTTAACATTACCGATCCAGGGATGACACTGAAACACACAGACTTCGGTCCATTCAGATCATGGTCGTTATGGAATATCATTGGACAAAATAAACTGGATTCCTTGTAATAGTTTTGAGACATGATGATGTGATGTGTGAGTTATGTTGATGAGTAATTACGCTTTAGTAAGAATATTAGTGTTAAAGTTTGTGATTCCCTATGCAAGCACGAAAGTCAATAACTATGCAATGAAATTATATCCTACTTGTGGTGGGTGTTATTTATGCTCAATGTTTGCCTAAGTGATTCTTTGTTTCATGGTTGGTCGCTTCCCAGTCTTTTGCTAGCCTTCATTTTGCACTAAGTATGATCTCTACTTGTGCATCCAAAATCCTTTATCCCGATTTTGCCACATGAGTCCACCATACCTACCTATATGCGGTATTTCCTTGCCGTTCTAAGTAAATATGTGCTATCTCTAATTTTCAAAATAAATTTCCCTTTTGTGTGCCCGTACCACTCGCGAGGCGGTGAGGGGTGGCTAATATTTTCCATGCTAGATGTGTTGTTCTCACGATGAGTGTTTATTAACTTGTCATTGCACGAGAGTAAGGCAAAGGTATTAGGGATGCCCAGTCCTGAAATGAAAAACAAATTTACTTTATGTTGTCAAATAATAAATTCCTTGGAAAGTGTTGGTATGGAAGGCAACCGTGGATTCAGCTAGCCATGGCTTGTGAAAGTTTGGTGGAAAAGGAATAAACTTTATTTTCTGTTTGGGAACCGCCTATGATATATCTAGCATGGAAAGTGTTGGGAACCTCAAGTCGTTCTCGTTGGTGGGAAAAGTATACCTCCCAAAAAATTTATCTCTCAATTTAAGCTTTGAGCTCTGCACCTCTACAAATCCCTACTTCCCTCTGCGAAGGGCCTTTCTTTTACTTATGCAATTTTTTATTTTTGGATTTGAGTCTCCATCTTCTCTTACAAGCACCAACTAGGAAACACTATGATCGTACTTGAGCATCGAGTGTAACTAATATACGAATGTGTTTCATGAATGGATCAATGGTTGAGCATAATGGGCTAGGGATAACTTATTTTAGCATTGATGTTTTGAAATACATGGTTGCTTGTTGATATGTTTGAGTATTTAAATCTCATGTCAAAACTAGACTATTGCTTTGAACCATATAAAAGTACAAATGTCCATGCTATAAAGAAAATAATATAATATGACATGATAGTCAGCATTCCACATCAAAAATTCTGTTTTTATCACTTACCTACTCGAGGACGAGCATGAGCTAAGCTTGGGGATGCTGACACGTCTCCAATGTATCTATAATTTTTGATTGTTCCATGTTGTTATATTATCATTCTTGGATGTTTTACAATCATTTTATAGTCATTTTATATCATTTTTTGGCCTATTGACATTGTGACAAGTGCGAGTTGTTGTTTTGTGCATGTTTTTTACATCGCAAGAAATCAATATCAAACGGAGCCCAAACACCATGAAAGTTTTTGGAGAGTTTTTATGGGCCAGAAGACACCTGATGGGCTAAGGGAGCACCTCGGGGGTGCCCCGAGGGGGCACAACCCACCAGGGCGCGCCAGGCCCCCCTAGCACGCCCAGGTGTGGGTTGTGCCCACCTCGGTGGCTTCCCGCACCGCCTCTTTGCTCTTTAAATACCACAATATCCCAGAAACCCTAAAGGAGTTAGCGAAATATTCATCCAGCCACCGCACAGTCTAGAAACACCAGATCCAATCTAGACACCATCACAAAGGGGTTCACCACTTCCATTGGTGCCTCTCCAATGATGCGTGAGTAGTTCCTCGTAGAACTACGTGTACGTAGTTAGTAGCTAGATGGATTCCTCTCTCTTTTGATTATCAATACAATGGTCTCTTGGAGATCCATAAGATGTAACTCTTTTTTGCGGTGTGTTTGTTGGGATCCGATGAACTTTGAGTTTCTGATCAGATCTATCTTTTTATATCCATGAAAGTTATTTGAGTTTCTTTGATCTCTTATATGCATGATCTTTTATATCCTCGTATTTCTTCTCCGATATTTGGGTTTTGTTTGGCCAACTTGATCTATTTATCTTGAAGTGGAAAGAGGTGCCCGATAGTGGGTTCGATCTTACGGTGCTTGATCCTAGTGTCAGAAAGGGAACCGACACGTATGTATCGTTGCCACTAAGGTTAGAACGATGAGATCCATAATTAACGCCATAGATAAACGGATCTTGTCTACATAATTTCATCGTTCTTAATGCATTACTTCCTTTTTCCATGAACTTAATACACTAGATGCATGCTGGATAGCGGTCGATGTGTGGAGTAATAGTAGTATATGCAGGCAGGAGTCGGTCTACTAATTTTGGACGTGATGCCTATGTAATGATCATTTCCTGGATATCATCATAATTATTTGAGGTTCTATCAATTGCCCAACAGTAATTTGTTTACCCACCATTTGCTATTTTTCTAGAGAGAAGCCACTAGTGAAACCTACGCCCCCTGGGTCTTCTTTCTCATATATTTGCCTTTGCTTTTAGTTTCAGATCTACTAAACCAAAAACCCAAAAATACCTTACTGCAATTTATTCTTATTTATTTTATTTGGCATTTGATCTATCAATCTACTACAAATTGCTCACGTTCGTTTTGCCTATCTTGAGGCGTCGTACCCCGAAAGGGATTGACAACCCCTTTAACACGTCAGGTTGTGAGAAGTTGTTATTAGTGTGCAGGTGTTGTTTACGTTGTGTTGCTTGGTTCTCCTACTGGTTCGATAACCTTGGTTTCATATATGAGGGAAATACCTACCGCCGCTATGCTGCATCATCCCTTCCTCTTTGGGGAAAACCGATGCAGCTTTAAGTGACATCATGCATCTCCTAGATAGATCTTGCGTGAGTGTAGGATTTTTTTTTTTGAAATTGCATGCTACGTTTACCAACAGTGGCATTATGAACCATGTCTATGTGTAGATGATATGCACGAGTAGAACACAAAGAGTTGTGGGCGGTGATAGTCATACTGCTTACGACGAACGTCTTATTGTGATTCAGCGTGGGATGAAGCGGCCCGTACCAACCTTACATGACCACGTTCATGAGACCGGTTCCACCGAGAGACATGCAACTAGTTTTGCATAAAGGTGGTTGGCGGTGTTTGTTTCTCCTACTTTAGTTGAATCAAATTTGAGTGCGGCTGGTCCTTGAAGATGGTTAAAACAACAAACTTGACGAGCGCCATTGTGGTTTTGTGCCATAGGTAAGAACGGTTCTTGCTAGAAGCCCATAGCAGGCACGTAAAACTTTTAACAACAAAGTAGATGACGTCCAACTTGATTTTGTAGGGCATATTGTGATGTGATATGGTCAAGATGTGATGAGTTATACGTTATTGTATGAGATGATCATGTTTCATAAATTATCAACAACTTACAGGAGCCTTATGGTTGTCTCTGTATTGTATGAATTGCAAACACCATGTAATGGCTTTACTTTATCGCTATGAGTTATCAATAGTCATAGAAGCACGAGACGACCACGACATTACGATGGAGATCAAGGTGTCAAGCCGGTGACGATGGAGATCATGATGATGCTTTGGAGATGGAGATCAAAAGCACAAGATGATGATGGCCATATCATCTCACCTATTTTGATTGCATGTGATGTTTATCTTTTATGCATCTTATTTTGCTTAGTACGACGGTAGCATTATAAGATGATCCCTTAACTAAATTTCAAAGTAAGAGTGTTCTCCATGAGTATGCACCTGATAACCCACAAGTGTACGGGATCAGTTGTAGCCTCTTTCGATAAGTAAGAGTGTCGAACCCAACGAGGAGCTAAAGGTAGAACAAATATTCCCTCAAGTTCTATCGACCACCGATACAACTCTACGCACACTTGACGTTTAATTTACCTAGAACAAGTATGAAACTAGAAGAATTTTGTAGTTTTATGGGATAGGTTTGCAAGAATATAAAGAGCACGTAAATATAAACTAGGGGCTGTTAAGATAAAGACACAACTAAAGTTAATATAGCGAGTGTGGAAAAGTGGTCGTAGGAGTTGCGAAATTGCCCCTAAGCAATTGACTACGTTACTAGACCGATAGCAAGTTTTATGTGGGAGAGGCCACTGCTAGCATTTATTCCCTTACTTGGAATTCTATGCACTTATGATTGGAACTATTAGCAAGCATCCGCAACTACTAACGTTCATTAAGGTAAAACCCAACCATAGCATTATGAAATTGGTCCCCCTTCAATCTCGTATGCATCAATTTCTACGCTAGGTTGAAGTTTTTGTCACTCTTGCCCTCCAATATGTAGTCCTATCAACATACAACTAACCTTATGGTGTGATCCACGCGCGTGCTCATATGATGGGCATCAAAGGACAGCAACGTAACCATAAGTAATTTAAATCAATCATAGCAATTCACCAATCGCCGATAGGACAACGATAATCTACTCAGACATCATAGGATGGAAACACATCATTGGATAATAATATGAAGCATAAAGCACCATGTTCATGTAGAGGGTACAGCGGGTTGCGGGAGAGTGGACCGCTGTAGATAGATGGGGGAAGGTGATGGAGATGTTGGTGAAGATGACGAAGGTGTTGGTGTAGATCGCCGTCACACGATGATGGCCCCAGTGGCACTCCGGTGCTACCGGAAGCAAGGGGAAGAGAGCCCCCTCCTTCTTCTTCTTCCTTGACCTTCTCCCTAGGTGGGAGAAGGGTTTCCCCTCTGGTCCATGGCCTCCATGGCGGCAGAGGGGCGAGAGCCCCTCCGAGATTGGATCTGTCTCTCTGTCTCTCTCTCTCTTCCTGCGTTCCCAGATTCTGGCCCTTCACCGTTTCTTAAATTCCCGGGGATCCGTAACTCCGATTGGGCTGATTTTGTGACACGATTTTTATCTGGATATTAGCTTTCTTGCGGCGAAAGAAGGGCTTCAACCGCTTTACGGTGCGGCAACGAGGGACCAGGGAGCGCCCCCTTCCCAGGGCGCGCCCCCTTCCTCGTGGCCCACTCGGGCATCGTTTCATGTTGGTTCCGCTTCCCAAAATTCACATATATTCCAAAAAAATCTCCGTCCATTTTTATTCCGTTTGGACTCCGTTTGATATGGATATTCTGCGAAACAAAAAACATGCAACAAACAGGAAGTGGCACTGGGCACTGGATCAATATGTTAGTCCCAAAAAATAGTATAAAAAGTTGCCAAAAGTATATGAAAGTTGTAGAATATTGCCATGGAACAATCAAAAATTGTAGATACGACGGAGACGTATCAGCATCCCCAAGCTTAATTCCTGCTCGTCCTCGAGTAGGTAAATGATAAAAAAAATAATTTATGATGTGGAATGCTACCTAGCATAATCTTGATCATGTAATCTAATCATGGCATGAATATTAAGACACGAGTGATTCAAAGCAAAAGTCTATCATTTGACATAAAAGAATTCACTACTCAGGCATCCCAACAAAGAATCAAGTCTTTCAAAATATCAATGCTAAAGAACGTTATCCCTACAAAATCATATAGTCTTTTATGCTCCCTTTTCTTAACACAAGGTACCCCTCTGTCTGATTCAGGGCTCCGCAAAACCCGATAAGTTCTAACACAGGGGCATAAACGAAGATCTCTCCCACTCACGTCTACCTAGCGTCTCACTCTCGTCCCGGTGGAAGGATTCAAGCAAACAATAGACAGAACACACAAGAGTTTATCCAGGTTCGGGCCACCGTGTGGTGTAAGACCCTACTTCCTGCTTTGGTGGACTAGCCTTGGGCCAGCTGGGATATGAGCTAGTACAATGGTTCCTGAGCTCAGGAGGTGAGCTCAGGAGGGTCGGGAGGCAAGTGTTATTGCTCCTTGTGTGGTGGCCGAGTGTATCAGTTGATCGATCCCTTCACAGTGAGGATCCTAGCTACTTATATAGGCGGCCAGGGTCCTCTTCCCCCAAAATGTTTAGGCGGGAAGGGATCCCACAACGGCCATTTTTGAGCGGGAACACAAGGACGTACCTATCCTGACAAAAGTGGTCTTCGCCTGCAAAAGGATCAGGCGGTGACACGGTGGTGGGCTCGACGGTGACATCTTCCTTGTCGTCCTTGCGGTCTTCGGTCTCGTTGCACCAAAGGGGAAACCTTTGACCCGCTCCTTGGGAACCAACGGCTGCGTTGTCCCCTTTGCACCGAAATGGCAACTGCGCCGCTGGCGGACGCTGGCACCCGCTGGCGTGGTGTGTCACTACTGACATCACTGCCTCCTCCTGAGGTAGGCTTGGCCTTGGATTCTCCGCCCCTCAGGAGCACCTTGCTGAGGCCGCTCCCGAGGAGGTCTTGACGTCGTTCTCCTAGCGAGGCTTAGCCCCCTCGCGAGGGTCTTGGACAGCTGGTCGATCAGCCAGGCCATACCAGGCCGCTTGTAGGAGCGCGTCGCGGCCCGTAGATAGGCAAGTCTAGGTACCCTAGTTCCCAGGACGCCGACAGTAGCCCCCGGGCCCAAGGCGCGCACGGAGTTGGCTTCCGGGCGAAGCCTTAGTCGAGGACGAAGCGCCGAGGGCCCAAAAAAGGTCGCGGGTCAGGCTGGCGCATGACGGTTGGATGGGACACTGGCGACCCCGCTCCCCACGCCATCTCGGCAACCGCGCATCTTGACAAAAGGGGGCCTTCTCCGTTGGGGGAGTTATCGCTCTCTTTCCTTCCCGCTCCGATTTCTTCCCCTTACGCCTCCTGCCTTCCTGTGTCCTTCGGCTCCCTCAACCATGGCGAAGAGGAACAAGAGTGCCGCGCTGGCGTCCGGATCTACTTCTTCCCTTGATGCGGCGCTTGAGAAGTCCTCCATCACCAGGGAGGAGGACTAGTCAGAGGTCCAACCTTTCCTGTCGAGCTCCCACAACGAGCACGGCCCGACGCGGATCTGGGCCGGATCCACCATGGCGCGGACCCTGTCGAAGTCATGCTACCCCTTCTACCTCCACAGCATCTCCGTGGGGCTCGTGCCACCTTTCTCCGAGTTCTTCTACGCCATCCTGGAACATTACCAGGTCCATGCTCTCCACATCCAGCCTCGCTCCATCTTCGTCCTGTCGCTCTTTGCCTTTTACTGTGAGGCGCTCGTGGGGGTGAGGCCGACCGTCGCCCTCTTCCGCCACTTCTTCTCCATGCGTCGGTACAATGATGGCCCATGCTCGGGTTGCGTTTCCTTCGTCTTCCAGCGCCAGGGCTGTCGGCTGATGATGGCCGGGAAGAAGATAGAGTCCCACCGGAAGAGGTGGGTCTACCTGGACGCCCAACGCGTCCATCCTCTGCTGGTGCTGCCTAATGCCCGTCCGGTGAAGCGCGCTAGCTGGAGCCACGCGAAGCTCACCAACCCCCATGACGGGCCTGTCCTTGCAAAGATTGAGGCCGACCTGAGCTCGAGGCTCGAAGGGGGACAGATCGTGAAGGAGTTCTTGAGGCAGCGCCTGGCTCCGCTGCAGGCTCACTCGCGCCCCATGTGGGAGCTGATGGGCGAAGATGACAGGCTCCGGCTGCACCCAGGGGTGCTGGCCGAGGACGATCTGGACTTCACCTCAAGAACTCTCCTGGGATGGTTCTGGATGATCTCCCCGGGGCCTACCTGCCGCTGTACAGCCGCCCTGACAAGGCCGAGCTGTTGAAGGGCGTGTCGGGTTTTGGTGCGCCCATGGGCGCTCCGCCCATGGGCGCTCCGCCCATGTTCGACGTGTCTTCTGGTGCTGACGACGAGAGTGATGAGGGGGGCTCGGAGGATACCCTGGACGACGAGGGGGCCTCTTCCGAGGCGCTTCCTGGAGCAATGATGCCAGGCGCAGGTGCCGCTGGACGGTCCCAGGCGACCACTCCACGTCGATGCGGCCGCGCTGCGCCCGGGCAAAGCAAGGTGGCAACTCCGCCGAAGAGTACCATGCCAGTGAACCTGGCGACTGCGGCCGCACCCAGGACTGTGGCCTCACGCCTTGCCCAGGCCCGGGCTATCGGCACGCCCAGGGCGCCAGCGGCTGCTGCTGACCTGCTGGCGAAGAGAATGGCGTGCCTCGCCTCCGACGAGTAAGTGTGCAATTTCTCACTCATTCTTAGTTGCCGTGTCCCTGATGCGCTTTCTCTGACGCTGCAGCCTGGGAGGTGTGATGAAGAAGGTGAAGGGGGAGGTCACGCCGCGATGCCCTGCTCCTCCGTCTGCCGATGCGACCTCAGGGAAGGATGCCGCGGTGCTGGGTGCCCCGGTCGACCGGGCCACCAAGCATGCGACGATGGTGTCGCTCGAAGACGTCCCCGCCTCCGGCGAGGTTGCGGAGTTGGCTTCTGCTCCGGCTGCTCTGGCGAGGGAGGCCAGAGCTCCTGAGCCCCCGGTCGAGCAGTCGGTCTTGTCGGTGCCCGTGCGCCAGCCGGTGCAGCCTGGTCCTGAGGCTTTGGAGGCTGCCTCCACTGGGCTGGGTCGTCTTCGCGTCGATCTGCAAGATGGTGACGGCCACCTGACAGAAGGGCACCTGGGGCTGATTCACGGGTGGCTCCTGGCAGACGAGTCTGCGCGGACCTCCTGGGATCAGGCCTTAGCGGTTGCTGCCAAGGGTGGAGAAGAAGCTGCGGCGGCCACGCTGGCTCGTGACGCTGCACGAGCCGACGCCGCGTCCTTCGAGAAGCGATGTCTTGAGGCAGAGAGCGAGCTGGGGACCCTCCGTGAGGAGGGCATCGGGTGCGCCCTGGAGCTGGAGAGGTTGGAGAAGGAGCTCGAGGCGCAGAAGACTGAGTCGTCCCGGCTGCAACAGGAGCAGCTTGCTGACTGTGCGTCCCTGGAAGATGAAGGTTGAAGTTGAGCAGGCCTGGGCGACCCAAGCTGCTCGCGACAAGGAGGAAGCCCTTGCGGCCTCGGCAACGGTGAGTCCCGAGGCCCTTGCCACCTTTGACCTTGAGGCCCGCTAGGCGCTGCATGCCGCCTACAGGGAAGGGTTCAAGGAACCGCTGGCCACCCCCGAGGAAGGCCCCACCGGGCTCCTTGCTGCGCTCGTTGAGTCCATGCGCGATGTTGCGGCTGCAATAGGCCAGTTAGCCGACGTCGAGAGCCGTATGCTGCTTACCTTGGTCCTGACGCAGGTGTGCAGCCACCTAAGTCTTCGCGACCCCACCCTTGACCTGGCCTCATTGTCCGGGCCCATGATCGAAGTCATGGAGGACACGGCTGCCGTGGCCCTGATGGTGAAGGTCACGTCGCTAGTGGAGGCATTCCTCCAGGCTACTGCTACCGCAGCGGAGGAGGTAGAGACACGGTGACGACGCACTTGGCAATGCCTGATCCATTCCTGTATAGTGAGAGAAGTGCGAGTGCCTCGAGTAGGAGTAAGAACTTTGCTTGAGTTTGAAAAACTTGGCATTATTGTAATAGCTAGATGATTTCCATGCTTGCTTCCTTTCATGTTTGCTTAGGTGCTCTACATCGGCAGGGCCCAACCCCGCGCATACCTTGACCGCCATTGAGCCCTCCGGATGACCGGGGTTACTGTAGTAACTAGATTCAAGGGATGAGGGGCTACGTGGCTAGTGAGGCCCTTGTGTCGTGATGCCCAAGGGTCCCCCTTGACATTCAAGCGATCCCGTTTTCGTTCTGCGTCGGCAGGGCCAAACCCCGCGCATACCTCGATTGCCATTGAGCCCTCCGGATGACCGAGGTTATCGTCATAACTAGACTCAAGGGATGAGGGGCTACGTGGTGAGTTAGGCCCCTGGGTCGCGATGCCCAGGGGTCTCCCTTGACGTTCAAACGGCTCTCATGAAGGAGAACGAGCACCATACCTTGCCCATGAGCCTTCGCCTGGGATGGGGGCACGAGAAGGCCAGGTGTCTGGGCACCTGGTAGGGTGCCGTCTGCCAGGCGTGACCTGAGCATAGCCCCCGTGCCTAGCCCCCCTCGCGACACCCATCCAAGGAGAAGCTGTGAGCGTCGTGATCTGAAAAGCTCCCTGAGGTTGGTGCGACCACTGGGGGCCACCCCCAGTTGTTTATAACTACCGCGGAGCATAGAGCTACCACACTTGCGCGGAGTGTGGGCATAACCGTGCCTCGGTTGTAGTGGCCAGCATGGAGCTTGGTGCTTCCACTGGTTCGTGAGCATAACCGCTCCTCGGTTGGATCTGCCAGCGCGGAGCTTGGTACTTCCACTGGACCGTGGGAGGGAGCCTCCCACCGGGAGAGACTCTGGGGCATGTACAGCCCCGTCCTGACACGTGGCTTGCACGGTAGGATAGCCAAGGTGTATATGGGCCCTCCTTAGGACGAGCTAAACGACTCTGAGGAAGTTCTCGTGAGCTTACGTATCACTCACGAGACCCTACCCTGAGGCGGGTTGCGCCTGAGTCTTCTTCTACAAAATTTGGAAAGAGAGGTGTTGTGTCGACCTGCGCCGAGTGCATCTCTAGAGGGTATCGCATGAGAAGGCCACAGCGCCAACGACCCCAGGAGGTGACGTCACGGGAATGGCTCGCGAGACAGAGCTTAGCCACTGGATTTTTCGATGCTGCAGGGACGGACCCGAGCACAGACGTCGTGCCCAGTCTTCTCATGCAACGATCCAAAAGAAAAACAACCGGCGCGCAGTTCCCGCGTGAGCGAGGCACCTGCCATGGGCTCCTACTTACCCATCCACGATTAGCCCATGCGAGAACAAGGCACCAAGGACCATGAGAGGTGACGTCACGTGAATGGCTCACGAGATAGAGCTCAACCCTTGGGTTTATCAACGCTGTAGGGACGGACCCGAGCACAGACGTCGTGCCAGTCCTTAATCATGGGGCGGTCGCGAGTGGGCTCGCAAGGGCTCATGACCTTAGTGGCGGTGAGGACGGCAAGCATGTAGATAATGCGAATGGAAAGAAACATCTAGCCTTGATCATGCAAAAAGGGAGATAACTGCGAGGGAACAGCCCCCAGTGGTCCAAGGACGATGCAGCCTGAGAGGCGCCCTCGATTGGATACCTGAAGTGTCACCTAATACTTGTCGAAGAAGAGTTGGGGTAGCTGAAGACACGAGCCACGCGGGTCGCTCCTGAGGATCGTCGGGCTCCTGGGGGCCAGGGGCTCTCGAGGCTCTCAGTGGTCGCGTGGGTCCGGTTCTCGCTCCGTCCGGACCGCCTGCCACTGAGCCTCCCGAGCCCCCAAGGCCTGCTGCGCGAGACGCTGGAATGTGGAAGCTGCGTTGCGGAAGCCAAAGAGTGTGCGGACATAGCTGCAGGGGAGGTCCCTCCTCCGGCCGACCGCCGTCGGCCAGAAGGGCTCCTGAGAGGCAGCTCAGTTGAGACTCGCGATGTCGACGTAGACGCGGAAGCGGTCGCTTGGGCTGCGAGCAGGTGAACTTAGGGTTGTGCGGTTACGCCCACCGCAGATGAGTCTTGCATACTGAAGTTCCTCGGTAACTTGGTTGATGAAGTCCTGAGCCCCCAGCGCTGAACGACTCACGCTAGGCTCACAAAAACACGCGTCAAGACACGCTTGCAGGTGGTGCTCGAACACCTCCCTCGAGACGCCGGTCAGTCCAGAGACACTCCAGAGGAGAGCCCCCGAGCCCGTCACGAGAGGAGCGCCGAGCGCGCCTCCCTATGGGAGGGTGGAGGGCGCCTCGTCAGCAGGCGCGAGTCCTGAGGCCGGGCCGTCGGGAGCCCCTGCGTCCTGAGGTCTGTCGACGGGTAGGTTCTTCTTCTTCTTGGGGGCGGTCTGCAGGGCGAGGATGGCTCCATCCTCATCGGAGCACTCGACCGCCGCGGTCTGGTAGGCGCGCTCCAGGGAACGCACTGCTTCCTTCTCGTCGGAGGCGATCGTGATGACTCCGCCGCTCCCGGGCATCTTGAGGATGTTGTAGCCATGATGGGTCGCCGCCATGAACTTGGTGAGGGCAGGATACCCAAGGATGGCATTGTACGGGAGGTGGATGTTGGCGACGTTGAAGTAGATGAGCTCGGTGTGGTAGTTGTCACGGTCACCGAAGGTGACAGGGAGGCGGACCTGCCCCATCGGGAGTGTGGAGCCATCCGTGACCCCGTAGAATGGCTTGGTCGGGTGGAGTTGATCATAGGGAACCTGGAGTGTCTCGAAGGTCTGGACGGAGTGGACGTTGAGTCCTGCTCCGCCGTCGATGAGGGTCTTGGTCACGAGGGCGTTGCTGATGGTCGGGGTGCAGAGAATCGGGAGGGCGCCTGGGGCCACAGTGCACTTGAGCTGATCCGTGGGATCGAAGGTGATGACTTGCTTGGTCCACCTGAGGTTCCGCGTGGCGTCAGGCCTGGGAAGCGCCGCGTTCACCTCACAGGCAAACTGCTTGAAGATGCATGCAACTTCACGAGGCTCCTGGATGCCCCCTGTCCCGTCTCCCTGGCGGTTGTAGTCGTTCCTCCTTGGCAGCGGTGGCAGCGGAGGCATGCCTCCATTGCCCTGAGGGCGACCCTCACGAGGCTGGTCGCGCCAGGGGGCGTCACGAGGCTGCTCCTTCCAGTGGTCTTCACGAGGCTGCTCACGCCACCCTTGGCGCAAGTTCCTGCCATCCCAATTTCCTCCTCCTCGGCCTCCTCCACGGCCATAGCCGTGGTTGTCGCGCTTAGGAGGTTGCCCGACGCGCCTGTCGCGCATCGCCTTGAGCTCCTGTCAGTCATTAGTGTTGTGGCTGTGGACGTTGTGGAAGACGCAATATGGTCGGTTGTCTCTGGGGAGGTCATCGTAGCCGCAGCCAACTTCTGGCTCCGCAGCTAGCACGGCGGGTCCCTTGCACTTTGATTCCTTGGCCTTGGTCTTCTTGTCGTCTGCCTCCGCCTCAGGCAGCTCCTGGAGGGAGAGGCGGCCTTCCTCACCCCTGGCGCACTTTGCCGCGAGCTTGAACATCTCCAGGGTTGTGCACAGGTCCTCGTGAATGGCGAGCTCTTCCCTCATCCTGACGCCGCGGACGCCATCAGAGAACGCGGAGATGATGGCCTCGTCTAAGACCCTAGGGATCCGGAGGCGCATGGTGTTGAAGCGTTGGATGTACTTTTGCAGGGTTTCTTCCCGCAGCTGCCTCACTCGGCGTAGATCAGCAGCTGCCGGGGCTCGGTCGCGGGTGCCTTGGAAGTTGGCGACAAAACGCTTGCGAAGCTCTTCCCAGGAGGAGATGGATCCCACGGGGAGGTTCAGGAGCCATGAGCGTGCGCCGTCTTTCAAAGCCATGGGGAACCAGTTCTCCATGACCTGCTCGGTGCCGTTAGACGCCTCAGTGCTCAGCTCGTAGAGTTGGAGGAACTCTGTGGGGTCGGTTGTGCTGTCGTAGCGCGGAGGCAGGTCCAGCTTGAACTTGCCGGCCAGACGAGGCGCCGTAGCTCAGGAGCCAGGGCGCGACACCCAGCCACGCTCATGATCGCAGGCGCCCCCTGCGCCTGTGGTGCCGATTCCTGAGGTGTTGGCGCCACCACCTCCTATGGCGCACGGTCTGGGCGCTGCGGCCAGGGGGCCCGCGAGCCCCTACATGAGGATGTGGAATCACCTGGCAACTCTCCTCGTTGCATGCGTGGGCTCTGCGGGGTTGCTCACGTCGAGGGGCCTCGCACCGGGCCTCCTGGCTGGCGTGGTGGAGTGGAGGTGGGGCCGGGACCCCGTGGCCTTCGTTCCCCACCAGGGGTGACGGAGGACGTGACGAGTGCGTTGGTGCGGGTGCTTCCCCAGCGGCTTTGACGAGCTCGGTGATGCGGTGGAGCCACTCGTCGTAGAGGTCATCCGCCGGGCGGTAGCGCAAGAGCTCCGGCGCCATCAGTAGCGCAGGTTGCTGGTAGGCCGGCCCGCAGCGGACCAGTGAGGACGACGCCGCGGCCGGCGAGGGTGAAGGCATTGCCGTGCGGCCATCCTGCCGCACGGACAGTGGCAGCGAGGAGTCCTGCTGCTCATAGACAGTCGGGTCAGTGGCGGCGTTGGCGACCGGCGAGTTGGGGGGTAGCGGTGCGCCGTTGCCCGCGGGCGCCGTCTGAGCGACGTCGGCGTGTGTCCACCATGGTCATGGAGCGGAGTCGGTGATGAGAGTGTGACGAGGTCGTTGGAGAGGTGAGATTTCGACACGCCCCCTACCTGGCGCACCAAATGGCAGATTCAGGGCTCCGCAAAACCCGATAAGTTCGAACACAGGGGCGTGAAGGAAGATCTCTCCCACTCACGTCAACCTAGCGTCTCACTCTCGTCCCGGTGGAAGGATTCAAGCGAACAACAGACAGAACACACAAGAGTTTATCCATGTTCGGGCCACCGTGTGGTGTAAGACCCTACTTCCTGCTTTGGTGGATTAGCCTCGGGCGAGCTGGGATATGAGCTAGTACAATGGTTCCTGAGCTCAGGAGGTGAGCTCGGGAGGGTCAGGAGGCAAGTGTTCTTGCTCCTTGTGTGGTGGCTGAGTGTATCAGTTGATCGATCCCTTCACAGTGGGGATCCTAGCTACTTATATAGGCGGCCAGGGTCCTCTTCCCCTGAAATGTTTAGGCGGGAAGGGATCCCACAACGGCCATTTTTGAGCGGGAACACAAGGATGTTCCTATCTTGACAAAAGTGGTCTTCGCCTGCAAAAGGATCAGGCGGTGACACGGTGGTGGGCTCGACGGTGACATCCTCCTTGTCGTCCTTGCGGTCTTCGGTCTCATTGCACCAAAGGGGAAACCTTTGCCCCACTCCTTGGGAACCAACGGCTGCGCTGTCCCCTTTGCACCGAAATGGCAACTACGCTGCTGGCGGATGCTGGCACCCGCTGGCGCGGTGCATCACTGCTGACATCATTGCCTCCTCTTGAGGCAGGCTTGGCCTTGGATTCTCCGCCCCTCAGGAGCACCTTGCTGAGGCCGCTCCCGAGGAGGTCTTAACGTCGTTCTCCTCGCGAGGCTTAGCCCCCTCGCGAGGGTCAGCTCGTCGATCAACCGGGCCGTACCAGGCTGCTTGTAGGAGCGCGTCGCAGCCCGCAGACGCGCACGGCGACACCCTCATGCCTATCTCGGTGTTAGCCAAGCAATTGTTTTTAGCAATTGTTTTCATACTTTACTTTTTCAAACCTTTTCAACTCTTCACGCAATACATGAGCGTGAGCCATGGACATAGCACTATGGGTGGAATAGAAGGTGGTAGTAGACAAATGTAGGGAGAAAGTCTCACATCGACTAGGCGTATCAATGGGCTATGGAGATGCCCATCAATAGATATCAATGTGAGTGAGTAGGGATTGCCATGTACCGGATGTACTAGAGCTATAAGTGTATGAAAGCTCAAAAGAAAACTAGTGGGTGTGCATCAACTTGCTTGCTCATGAAGACCTAGGGCATTTGAGGAAGCCCATCGTTGGAATATACAAGCCAAGTTCTATAACGAAAAATTCCCACTAGTATATGAAAGTGGCAACATAGGAGACTCTCTATCATGAAGAACATGGTGCTATGATGAAGCACTAGTGTGGAAAAAGATAGTAGCATTGCCCCCTTTTTTCCTTTTTCTTTTTTTGGGCCTTCCTTTTTTTATTTGGCCTTTCTTTTTTCCTTTTTTTTTCAAGGGACAATGCTCTGATAATGATGGTCATCACACTTCTATTTACTTAAAACTCGATATTACAACTCGATACTAGAAAAAAAAATATGACTCTATATGAATGCCTCTGGCAGTGTACCGGGATGTGCAATGATCTAGCGTAGCAATGACGTCAAAAAATGGACAAGCCATGGAAACATCATGCTAGCTATCTTACGATCATGCAAGGCAATATGACAATGATGGTGCGTGTCATAATAAATGGAACAGTGGAGTTACATGGCAATATATCTCGGAATTGCTATGGAAATGCTATAATAGGTAGGTATGGTGGCTGTTTTGAGGAAGGTATATGGTGGGTGTATGGTACCAGCGAAAGTTGCGCGGTACAAGAGGGGCTAGCAATGGTGGAAGAGTGAGAGTGCGTATAATCCATGGACTCAACATTAGTCATAAAGTACTCACATACTTATTGCGAAAAGTTTATTAGCCCTCGATGCTAAAATACTACGACACATGCTCCTAGGGGGGAGGTTGGTAGGAGTTAACCATATCGCGCCCCCAACCTTCACGCAAAGATAAACAATCAAAATACAATGCGCGCCAATTAGGTTACATAGTTAGGAGACCATACGTGCATGCTTCGGGAATCACAAACCTTAACACCAATATTTTTACTAAACCATAATCATTCACTAGTTCCTCCCACATATTAGCATCTCTATATCGCAAAACTATTGCAAGGAATCAAACATATTTCAGCGATCTAAAAGTTTATGTAGGATTTTATGACTAACCATGTGAATGACCAATTCCTGTCAACTCTCTAAATAGATATAAGTGAAGCAAGAGAGTTTTAATTCTTTCTACAAAAGTTATGCCCACGCTCAAACAATTATAAGTGAAGCAATAGAGCATTCTACAAATGGCGGTTTTCTATGTGAAGAGAAACAGGCAATCCAAACTTCAAATGATATAAGTGAAGCACATGAAGCATTCTATAAAGCCATACTCAAAAGATATAAGTGAAGTGAAAAGAGCATTCTATAAATCAACCAAGGACTATCTCATACCAGCATGGTGCATAAAAGAAAAGGTGAAAACTAAATGCAAAAGACGCTCCAAGATCTGCACATATCACATGAATGAAACGAATCCGAAAACATACCGCTACTTGTTGAAGAAAGAGGGGATGCCTTCCGGGGCATCCTGATACGTCCATTTTGCGTCATGCTTATAAGTTGATATTTATTGCATTATGGGATGTTCTTACATGTTTTTTCACAATACTTATGGCTTTTCTCTCTTAGTTTACAAGGTTCACATGAAGAGGGAGAATGCCGGCAGCTGGAATTCTGGGCTGGAAAAGGAGCAAACTCTGGAAACCTATGCTGCACAACTCCAAAAGCCCTGAAACTCAACAGAACATCATTTCGGAAAATATAAAAAATATCTGGCGAAAGAAACTGACGAGGGGGGCCACCGGCTGTCCACGAGGGTGGGGGCGCGCCCCCCTTCCCAGGGCGCGCCCCCCTGCCTCGTGGGCCAGCCGGCAGGCCCCCGATGCCCATCTTCTCCTATATGAGATGTTTTGACCTGGAAAAAATCATAAGGAGGCTTTCGGGACCAGACGCCACCGTCTCGAGGAGGAACCGAGGCGGAAACAAATCTAGGGCTCCGGCAGAGCTGTTCTGCCGGGGATACTTCCCTCCGAGAGGGGGAAATCGTCACCGCCGTCATCACCAACAACTCTCCCATCTTGGGGAGGGCTATATTCATCAACATCTTCACCAGCACCATCTCCTCTGAAACCCTAGTTCATCTCTTGTATCCAGTCTTTGTACCCAAACCTCAGATTGGTACCTGTGGGTTGCTAGTAGTGTTGATTACTCCTTGTAGTTGATGCTAGTTGGTTTATTTGGTGAAAGATCATATGTTCAGATCCATTATGCATATTAATACCCCTCTGATCATGAACAATATTATGTCTTATGAGTAGTTACTTTTGTTCTGAGGACATGCGAGAAGTCTTGCTATTAGTAGTCATGTCAGTTTGGTCTTCATTCGATATTTTGATGAGATGTATGTTGTCTCTCATCTAGTGGTGTCATGTGAACGTCGACTACATGACACTTCACCATTATTTGGGCCTAGAGGAAGGCATTGGGAAGTAATAAGTAGAGGATGGATTGCTAGAGTGACAGAAGCTTAAACCCTAGTTTATGCGTTGCTTCATAAGGGGCTGATTTGGATCCATATGTTTCATGGTATGGTTAGGTTTACCTTCATACTTGTTTTGTAGTTGCGGATGCTTGCATTAGAGGTTAATCATAAGTGGGAGGTTTGTCCAAGTAAGGGCAGCACCCAAGCACTGGTCCAGCCACATACCAAATTATCAAAGTACCGAACGCGAATCAGATGATCGTGATGAAAACTAGCTTGACGATACTTCCCATGTGTCCTCGGGACCGCTTTCCTTTATATAAGAGTTTGTCCAGGCTTGTCCTTTGCTACAAAAAGGGTTGGGCCACCTTTCTGCACCTTATTTACTTTTACCGTTTGTCACTTGCTACCAATTACCTTATCACAAAACTATTTGTTACCTATAATTTCAGTGCTTGCAGAAAATACCTTACTGAAAACTGCCTATCATTTCCTTCTGCTCCTCGTTGGGTTCTACACTCTTACTTATCGAAAGGACTACGATAGATCCCCTACACTTGTGGGTCATCAAGAATCTTTTCTGGCGCCGTTGCCGGGGAGTGAAGCGCCTTGGGTAAGTGGAATTTGGTAAGGAAAAATTTATATAGTGTGCTGAAATTTATTGTCACTTGTTACTATGGCTCAAAATCCTTTGAGGGGCTTGTTCAGGGTATCTTCACCCTGATTAGAAGAGCAAAGAGTTGCTCCTCAACCTACTGCACCTATTGAAAATGTTTGCTTTGAAATTACTTCGGGTATGATAGAAAAATTGCTTGAAAATCCTTTTATAGGAGATGGAACACTGCATCCAGACTTAGACCTAATCTATGTGGAAGAAGTTTGTGGATTGTTTAAGCTTGTAGGTACGCCCGAGGATGTTATCAAGAAGAAGGTCTTCCCTTTATCTTTGAAGGGAGATGTATTGACATGGTTTAGGCTATGCGATGATATGGGATTATGGAACTATAATCGTCTGAAGTTGGAATTTCATCAGAAGTTCTACCCTATGCACCAGGTTCATCGTGATCGTAATTATATTTGTAATTTATGGCCTCGCGAAGGAGAAAGCATCGCTCAAGCTTGGGGGAGGCTTAAGTCAATGTTATATTCATGCCCCAATCATGAGATCTCAAGAGAAATGTTCATTCAAAAATTTTATGCTCGGCTTTCTCATAATAATCGCTCCATGCTCGATACTTCTTGTTCTAGCTATTATATGATGAAGACTATTGACTTCAAATGAGATTTATTGGAAAGAATTAAGCGCAACTCTGAAGATTGGGATCTCGACGAAGATAAGGAGTCAGGTATGACCCCTAGGTTTGATTGTGTTAAAGCTTTTATGGATACCGACGTTTTCCATGAGTTTAGCACTAAATATGGACTTGACTCTGAGATAGTAGCTTCTTTCTGTGAATCTTTTGCTACTCATGTTGACCTCCCCAAGGAGAAGTGGTTTAAATACCACCCCCCTATTGAAGTAAAAGTAGTTGAACCTATTAAAGTTGAAGAAAAGACTATCACTTATAATGTTCATCCTGTTATTCCTACCACTTATATTGAGAAACCACCTTTCCCTGTTAGGATAAAGGATCATGCTCAAGCTTCAACTGTAGTTCATAAGAGTAATACTAGGACACCTACACCCTCTGAGCAAATTAAAGTTGAACCTAGTGTAGATCTCTTGGTAGAAGAATTAGATGGACATGTTATTTACCTCCAAGAAGAGTCTGCTAGAATAGCCAAACCCAATTCTAGGAATAAACATAAACCGGTTATAGGCTTGCATGTCATCTCGATCAAGATAGGAGATCATTGCTGTCATGGTTTATGCGACGTAGGTGCTAGTGTGAGTATTATCCCTCTTGATTTATATAACAAAATCATGGTATGGCATCTGTTGAGCTAGAAGGTATTGATGTTACTATTAAGCTCGCTAATAGAGACACTATTTCACCAGTTGGGATTGTTAGAGATATTGAAGTCTTGTGTGGGAAGGTTAAATACCCTGCTGGTTTTCTTGTTCTGAGTTCTTCACAAGATGCATTTTGTCCCATTATATTTGGTAGACCCTTCTTGAATACTGTTAATGCCAAGATAAATTGCGTGAAAGATATTGTTACTGTTGGGTTAGGGGATACATCTCATGATTACAACTTTGCTAAATTTCGTAGACAACCCCTTGAAAAGGCACCACCCAGTAAAGATGAAATTATTGGTCTTGCTTCTATTGCTGTGCCACCTAATGATCCTTTAGAACAATACTTGCTAGACCATGAAAATGATATGCATATGAATGAGAGAAGGGAAATAGATGAAATATTCCTTACACAGGGACCCGTATTATAAAACAACTTGCCTGTTGAAATCCTAGGGGATCCTCCTGCACCCAAGGGTGATCCCGTGTTTGAACTTAAAACTTTGCCTGATAATCTTAAGTATGTTTATCTTGATGAAAAGAAGATATATCCTGTTATTATTAGTGCTAACCTTTCAGAGCAGGAAGAAGAAAAAATATTGAAAACTCTGAAGAAGCATTGTGCTGCTATTGGATATACTCTGGATGATCTTAAGGGCATTAGTCCCACTATATGCCAACACAAGATAAAATTGGAAGAAACTGCTAAACCAGTTATTGATCATCAGCGGCGGTTAAATCCTAAGATGAAAGAAGTGGTCAGGAAGGAAATTCTAAAGCTTCTAGACGCAGGTATTATCTATCCAGTTGCTGATAGCCAGTGGGTAAGTCATGTCCATTGTGTTCCTAAGAAAGGAGGTATGATTGTTGTCCCTAATGATAAAGATGAATTGATCCCGCAAAGAATAGTTACAGGTTATAGGCTGGTAATTGATTTCCATAAGTTAAATAAAGCTACTAAGAAAGATCATTACCCCTTGCCATTTATTGATCAAATGCTAGAAAGGTTATCCAAACATACTTATTTCTGCTTTCTAGATGGTTATCTGGTTTCTCTCAAATACATGTGTAAAAAGGGGATCAAGAGAAGACCACTTTTACTTGTCCTTTCGGTACCTTTGCTTATAGACGTATGCCTTTTGGTTTATGTAATGCACCTGCTACCTTTCAAAGATGCATGATGGCTATATTCTCTGATTTTTGTGAAAAGATTGTTAAGGTTTTCATGGATGATTTCTCCGTTTACGGAACTTCTTTTGAGGATTACTTAAGCAACCTTGATCGAGTTTTGTAGAGATGTGAAGACACTAACCTTGTATTGAATTGGGAGAAGTGCCACTTTATGGTTAATGAAGGCATTGTCTTGGGACATAAAATTTCTGAAAGAGGTATTGAAGTTGGCAAAGCTAAAGTTGACGCTATTGAAAAGATGCCATGCCCAAAGGACATCAAAGGTATACGAAGTTTCCTTGGTCATGCCGGGTTTTATAGGAGGTTCATAAAGGACTTCTCCAAAACCTCCAGGCCTCTGACTAATATCTTACAAAAAGATATTCCTTTTGTCTTTGATGATGATTGTCTAGAAGCATTTGAAATACTTAAGAAAGCATTGATCCCTACACCTATTGTCCAGCCTCCTGACTGGAATTTACCCATTTAGATTATGTGCGATTCTAGTGATTATGCTGTAGGAGCTGTTTTAGGGCAAAGAGTTGATAAGAAATTGAATGTTATTTAGTATGCTAGTAAAACTCTAGATAGTGCCCACAGAAATTATGCCACTACCGAGAAAGAATTTTTAGCAGTTGTGTTTGCTTGTGATAAGTTTAGACCATATATCGTTGATTCTAAAGTAACTATTCACACTGATCATTTTGCTATCAAATACCTCATGGAAAAGGAAGATGCTAAACCTAGACTTATTAGATGGGTTATTTTGCTGCTAGAATTTGATTTGCATATTATCGATAGAAAGGGAGCTAAGAACCCCGTAGCAGATAACTTGTCTAGGTTAGAGAATATACTTGATGACCCACAACCTATTGATGATAGCTTTCCTGATGAACAACTAGCTATCATAAATACTTCTCGTACTGCTCCATGGTATGTTGATTGTGCTAATAATATTGTTGCTAAGTTTATACCTCCTAGCTTCACATACCAGCAATTGACTACGTTACTAGACCGATAGCAAGTTTTATGTGGGAGAGGCCACTGCTAGCATGTCTTCCTTACTTGGAATTCTATGCACTTATGATTGGAACTATTAGCAAGCATCCGCAACTACTAACGTTCATTGAGGTAAAACCCAACCATAGCATTATGATATATTGGTCCCCCTTCAATCCCGTATGCATCAATTTCTATGCTAGGTTGAAGTTTCTGTCACTCTTGCCCTCCGATACGTAGTCCTATCAACACACAACTAACCCTATGGTGTGATACACGCATGCGCTCATACGATGGGCACCAAAGGAAAGCAACATAACCACAAGCAATTTAAATCAATCATAGCAATTCACCAATCACCGATAGGACAACGATAATCTACTCAGACACCATAGGATGGCAACACATCATTGGATAATAATATGAAGCATAAAGCACCATGTTCAAGTAGAGGGTATAGCGGGTTGCGGGAGAGTGGACCGCTGTAGACAGATGGGGGAAGGTGATGGAGATGTTGGTGAAGATGACGGAGGTGTTGGTGTAGATCGCCGTCACACGATGATGGCCCCGGTGGCACTCCAGTGCCACCGGAAGCGAGGGGGAGAGAGCCCCTCTCCTTCTTCTTCTTCCTTGACCTTCTCCCTAGGTGGGAGAAGGGTTTCCCATCTGGTACATGGCCTCCTTGGCGGCCGAGGGGCGAGAGCCCCTCCGAGATTGGATATGTCTCTCTGTCTCTCTCTGTTTCTGCGTTCCCAGATTCTGGCCCTTCACCGTTTCTTAAATGCCCGGAGATCCGTAACTCCGATTGGGCTGATTTTTTGACACGATTTTTATCCGGATATTAGCTTTCTTGCGGCGAAAGAAGGGCATCAACCGCCTTACGGTGTGGCCAAGAGGGCCCAGGGCGCGCCCCCCTTCCCAGGTTACGCCCCCTGTCTCGTGGCCCACGCAGGCATCGTTTCATGTTGGTTCCGCTTCCCAAAATTCACATATATTGCAAAAAAATATCTGTTTGTTTTTATTCCGTTTGGACTCCTTTTGATATGGATATTTGCCGAAACAAAAAACATGCAACAAACAGGAACTGACACTGGGCACTGGATCAATATGTTAGTCCCAAAAATAGTATAAAAAGTTGCCAAAAGTATATGAAAGTTGTAGAATATTGGCATGGAACAATCAAAAATTATAGATATGATGGAGACGTATCAGCACCCTTGCTACAGTTCGTCGTGTTGAGACACCCTGTGGTGATCAGGTGTGATAGACTCTACGTTCACATACAACGGGTGCAAGACAGTTTTGCACATGCGGAATACTCTGGTTAAACTTGATGAGCCTAGCATGTACATACATGGCCTCGGAACACTTGAGACCGAAAGGTCTAACGTGAATCATATAGTAGATATGATCAACATAGAGATGTTCACCATTGACGACTACTCCATCTCACGTGATGATCGGACATGGTTTAGTTGATTTGGATCACGTATCATTTAGATGACTTGAGGGATGTATAACTAAGTTGGAGTTCTTTAGTAATTTGATTAATTGAACTTAATTTATCATGAACTTAGTCCTAATAGTATTTGCATATCTATGTTCTAGATCAATGGCCCGTGCTACCGTTCCCTTGAATCTTAATGTGTTCCTAGAGAAAGTTAAGTTGAAAGATGATGGTAGCAACTACACGGACTGGGTCCGTAACTTCAGGATTATCCTCATTGCTGCACAGAAGAATTATGTCCTTGATGCACCGCTAGGTGAAAGGCCTACTGCAGAAGCAGATGCTGATGTTTTGAACATCTGGCAAGCTTGATCTGATGACTACTCGATAGTTCAGGGGGCCATGCTGTACGGCTTAGAATCGGCCCTTCAAAGATGTTTTGAAAGTCATGGAGCATATGAGATGTTCCATGAGTTGAAGTTAATATTTCAATAAAATGCCAGAGTTGAGAGATATGAAGTCTCCAACAAGTTCTATAGATGCAAGATGGAGGAGAACAGTTCTGTCAGTGAACACATACTTAGAATGTCTATATATCATAATCAATTGACTCAGCTGGGAGTTAATCTTCGAGAGGATAGTATTATTGACAGAGTTCTCCAACCACGGCCACCAAGCTATAAAGGCTTCGTGATGAACTATAATATGCAAGGGATGGAGAAGACAATTCCCAAGCTCTTCGCAATGCTCAAAGCCACGGAGGTAGAAATCAAGAAAGAGCATCAAGTGTTGATGGTTAACAAGACCACTAGTTTCAAGAAAAAGGGCAAGGGAAGGAAAGGGAACTTCAAGAAGAATGGCAAGCAAGTTGCCACTCCTGGGAAGAAACCCAAAGTTGGACCCAAGCCTGAAACTGAGTGCTTCTACTTCAAATGGACTGGTCACTGGAAGCGGAACTGCCCCAAGTATTTGGCGGATAAGAAGGATGGCAAGGTAAACAAAGGTATATTTGATATACATGTTATTGATGTGTACCTTACTAATGCTTGTAGTAGTGCCTGGGTATTTGATACTGGTTCGGTTGCTCATATTTGAAACTCGAAACAGGAGCTACAGATTAAACGAAGATTGGCTAAGGACGAGGTGACAATGCGCGCCAATGCTACCTCTATATCTACCTTCGAGATTAGTTTTACACCTGAATAATTGTTATCTGGTGCCAGAGGCATGAACATTATATCTGGATCTTGTTTAGTGCGAGACGGTTATTCATTTAAATCACAGAATAATGATTTTTCTACTTATATGAATAATATCTTTTAGGGTCATGCACCCATGAAGAGTGGTCTATTTTTGTTGAATCTCGATAGTCATAATACACATATTCATAATATTGATGCCAAAAGATGCAAAGTTGATAATAATAGTGCAACATATTTGTGGCACTACCGCTTGGGTCATATTGGTGTAAAGCCATGAAGAAACTCCATGCAGATGGACTTTTGGAATCAGTTAATTATGAATCATTTGATACTTGCGAACCATGCCTCATGGGCAAGACGACTAAAACTCCATTCTCCGAAACAATGGAGTGATCCAATGATTTTTGGAAATAATACATACCGATGTATGCGGTCTGTTGAGTGTTGAGGCTCGCGACGGGTATCGTTATTTTCTGACCTTCCCAGATTATTTGAGCAGATATGGTTATATCTACTTAATGAAATACAAGTCTGAAACATGTGAAAAGTTTAAAGAATTTCAGAGTGAAGTAGAGAATCAGCATAACAAGAGAATAAAGTTTCAACGATCTGACCGCAGGGGCGAATATTTAAGTTATGAGTTTGGCCTTCATTTAAAACAATGTGGAATAGTTTCACAACTCACGCCAGCTGGAACACCACGGCATAATGGTGTCTCCGAATGTTGTAACCATACTTTATTAGATATGGTGCAATCTATGATGTCTCTTACTGATTTATCACTATCGTTTTGGGGTTATGCATTAGAGACATCTGCATTCACGTTAAATAGGGCATGATACGTCTCCAACGTATCTACTTTTCCAAACACTTTTGCCCTTGTTATGGACTCTAACTTGCAAGATTTGAATGGAACTAACCCGGACTGACGCTGTTTTCAGCAGAACTGTCATGGTGTTGGTTTTGTGGAGAAATAAAAATTCTCGGAATCGCTTGAAAATCCCCGGAGAATTATTTTTTAAAATATAAAAAATACCTGCAAGAAGATCCAGACCAGGGGGCCCACACCCTATCCACGAGGGTGGGAGGCGCGCCCCCTGCCTCGTGGGCCCCCTGGTGCTCCACCGATGTATCCCCAGATCCTATATATTCACTTTGGGGGAGAAAAAAATCAAGGAGAAAGAATTATCGCGTTTCACGAGACGGAGCCGCCGCCAAGCCCTAATCTCTCTCGGGAGGGCTGATCTGGAGTCCGTTCGGGGCTCCAGAGAGTGGAGGTCGTCGCCATCGTCAGCATCAACCTTCCTCCATCACCAATTCCATGATGTTCACCGCCGTGCGTGAGTAATTCCATCGTAGGCTTGCTGGACGGTGATGGGTTGGATGGGATCTATCATGTAATCGAGTTAGTTTTGTTAGGGTTTGATCCCTAGTATCCACTATGTTCTGAGATTGATGTTGCTATATGACTTTGCTATGCTTAATGCTTGTCACTAGGGCCTGAGTGCCATGATTTCAGATCTGAACCTATTATGTTTTCATGAATATATGTGTGTTCTTGATCCTATCTTGCAAGTCTATAGTCACCTACTATGTGTTATGATCCAGCAACCCCGAAGTGACAATAATCGGGACCACTCCCGGTGATGACCATAGTTTGAGGAGTTCATGTATTCACTATGTGTTAATGCTTTGGTATGGTACTCTATTAAAAGGAGGCCTTAATATCTCTTAGTTTCCAATAGGACCCTGCTACCACGGGAGGGTAGGACAAAAGATGTCATGCAAGTTCTTTTCCATAAGCACGTATGACTATATTCGGAATACATGCCTACATTGCATTGATGAACTGGCGCTAGTTCTGTGTCACCCTAGGTTATAACTTCTACATGATGAATTGCATCCGACATAATTTCCCATCACCGATCCAATGCCTACGAGCTTTTCCTATATTGCTTGTTGCTTATTTACTTTTCCGTTGCTACTATTACAAAAACTACAAAAACACTATCATTATTTTATTGCCGCTACCGCCACTATCATATTACTTTGCTACTAAACTATCTTGCTGCAGATACTAAGTTTCCAGGTGTGGTTGAATTGACAACTCAGCTGCTAATACTTAAGAATATTCTTTGGCTCCCCTTGTGTCGAATCAACAAATTTGGGTCGAATACCTTACCCGCGAAAATTGTTGCGATCCCCTACACTTGTGGGTTATCAAGACTATTTTCTGGCGCCGTTGCCGGGGAGCATAGCTATATTCTTTTAGTCACTTGGGATTTATATCTGTTGATCACTATGAAGAATTTGAAGGACTCAAAAACCAAGATCTTACCCTCAACTACGAGGGGAGGTAAGGAACTGCCATCTAGCTCTGCACTTGATTCTCCTTCTGTTATGAGTAAACTTGCGACACCTACTCCTGCTATTGAATCTGATATGTCGTATGCTCTTGATAATGCTACTTCTGCTATGTATGATGAAACTACTTCTATGCCTGATAATACTATGCCACTAGGTGAATTTGTAGATGAACAAATTGCTAATGTTAGGGAGAATGCAAATATTGAAACTGATGATATTTATGAAAGTGATGATGAAGCTACTCCCAGTAGATATGAATTGCCTGTTGTGCCTGAGGGTTATGTTATGGATGAAGAAACTGCTAGAGACTTTCTTGCTTGCAATGATAGATATGATCTTAAGAAATTATTAGCTAAGCTAAAAGCTAAGTCCTTGAATGCTAGAATGAAACATGACCCTGCTTTTGCTACTTCACCTATCTGCGTTACTGATAAGGATTATGAATTCTCGGTTGACCCTGAGTTAATTACTTTGGTTGAATCTGATCCTTTCCATGGCTATGAGTCTGAAACTGTTGTGGCACATCTTACTAAGTTGAATGATATAGCCACCCTATTTACCAACGATGAAAAGACTCGTTACTACTATATCCTTAAGTTATTTCCTTTCTCGTTAAAGGGTGATGCTAAGACTTGGTTTAATTCTCTTAATCCTGGTTGTGTGTGTAGTCCCCAGGATATGATGTATTACTTCTCTGCTAAATATTTTCCCGCTCATAAGAAACAAGCTGCCTTACGGGAAATATATAACTTTGTGCAAATTGAAGAAGAGAGTCTCCCACAAGCTTGGGGGAGGCTTCTCCAATTACTTAATGCTTTGCCTGATCATCCTCTTGAGATGCATGATATACTTGATGTCTTTTATAATGGACTAACCGATGCTTCAAGAGACCACCTGGATAGTTGTGCTGGTTGTGTTTTCAGGGAAAGAACAGTTGAACAAGCTGAATTACTATTGAATAATATGCTAGCCAATGAAAATAATTGGACACTTCCTGAACCAGCCCCTAAGCCAACTCCAAAGAAAAGAGGTGTTCTATTTCCTAGTCCTGAAGATATGCAAGAGGCAAAGAAATCTATGAAATAAAAAGGTATTAAAGCTGAAGATGTTAAGAATTTACCACCTAGTGAAGAAATACATGGTCTTGATAACCCGACATAGGTAGTAAAGGTAAATTCTCTTTGTAGGTTTGATGAAGGTGATATTCCTCGTTATAAGTTTGCTAGCCAATGTTTAGATGAGTTTGACAATTTTATTGTGAGACAAGAAAACTTCAATGCTTATGTTGGTAGATAATTGCAACACAATGCTTATATGATTGAACTCTTGAGTGATTATCTGTCTAGAGCTAAAGTGAACTGAAACTCATTAGTATACATGCTTTTATGGTCACCACCCAAGTAGAACAAGTACTTAAGGCTCAGAATGATTTGCCCAATGAATTAAATAGTAAGAATAATGACTATGCTGTTAGAGTCACAACTAGAGGTGGTAAAGTGACTCAGGAACCTCTGTATCCTAAAGGCCACCTTAAGAGAATTGAGCAAGATTCTCAGAGAGCTAATTTAGATGCACCTAGTTCTTATAAGAAGAAGAAAAGGAAAAATGATAGAACCTTGCATGCTTCTAGTGAACCTCTAGCCGACACACCTGAGAATCCCAATGATATATCTATTTCTGATGCTGAGACACATTCTGGTAATGAACATGAACCTAGTGATAATATTAATGATAATGTTCATGATGATGCTCAACCTAGCAGTGATAATGATGTAGAGATTGAACCTGCTGTTGATCTTGATAACCCACAATCAAAGAATCAACGTTATGATAAGAGAGACTTTGTTACTAGGAAGCACGGTAAGGAAAGAGAACCTTGGGTTCAGAAACCCATGCCTTTTCCTTCGAAACCATCCAAGAAAAAGGATGATGAGGATTTTGAGCGCTTTGCTGAAATGATTAGACCTTTATTTTTGTGTATGCGTTTGACTGATGTGCTTAAAACAAATCCTTATGCTAAGTACATGAAAGATATTATTACCAACAAAAGAAAGATACCTGAAGTACAAATCTCCACCATGCTTGCCAATTACACTTTTAAGGGTGGAATGCCTAAGAAATTAGGAGACCCAGGAGTACCTACTATACCTTGCTCCATTAAGAAAAACTATGTTAAAACTGCTTTGTGTGATCTTGGAGCTGGTGTTAGTGTTATGCCTCTCTCTTTATATCGTAGACTTGACTTGAGTAAGTTGACACCCACTGAAATATACTTGCAAATGGCTGATAAATAAACTGCTATACCTATCGGTATTTGTGAGGGTGTGTCTGTTGTAGTTGCAAATATTACTATTCTAACGGACTTTGTTATACTTGATATTCCCTAGGACGATAGTATGTCTATTATTCTTGGAAGACCCTTTTTGAATACTACAGGGGCTGTTATTGATTGCAACAAAGGCAATGTCACTTATCATGTCAATGGTAATGAGCATACGATACACTTTCCAAGGAAACAACCTCAGGTCCACAGTATCAATTATATTGGAAAAATTTCAACTATCACTATTGGAGGTTTTGAATTTCCTCTTCCTACTATCAAGAAGACATTTGACATCCTTATTGTTGGGGACATACATATCCCGTTTGAGGTAACCTAGTGTTATTCGAAAATTCTCCGGTTTCATGTTACTCAGAAAGAGTTTATTAACAAGACCTGATCAACCTTGTTAATGGATTCCTTTTCATGAGCATGGGATAGGTGAATCTAGATAGCACAACCTTCTGTACCCTCCTTTTACTTTCTGTTAATTAGGATAAATAAAGCAAAATAGTATTTTCTGTCTATTTCCAGACTTATCCGTGCAATCAAAAAATTCCCCGAAAATAAAAGTTCTCCAAATGCCATGAAAATGAAATATGATTTTTTTTCTAGAATACTTGAGGAAGTATGGCACATAACACACAATGAGGGGAGCCAGCACCTGGCCACGAGGTTCCATGGTGCGCCCCCTGCCTCGTGGTCCCCACGTGGCCCCCCTCCACTTATTCCTGCACCCACACTCTTCTTCTTCCTCCCAAAAAAAAATCACCAACCAGCTCAAACCCGAGTTCTAGCTCATCTTGCTGCCATTTTCAATCTCCTTGCTCAAAGCACCATCCACCAAACTGTTTGGGGAGATTGTTCCTTGGTATGTGACTCCTCCATTGGTACAATTAGTTTTTGTTCTTGTGCTCTATTTATTGCAAATTTATGCTGCTATGGTGACCTTGTTCTTGAGCTTGCATGTCAAATTTTCTTGGTCCCAAGTAGTTCTAATGCATGATATAGTCTCTAGGCACTTATAGGAGTTGTTGCTATCAATCTTATTGAGTTTGGTTAACTTTTATTTTGAGTTACTAAAATTTTCAAAAAAAATTAGAAAATGCATAGAAAAAACTTCCAAGGTGGTTCTTCAAGGAAGCAAGAAGCGAGGCTCGTGTTCCGTGAGCCGGACGAAGAACTACCGAGGGATGCTGATGTGCGGCCTTGTGAATGGTCGTCAGATGACTTCATGGATTAGGCTGGCATCAAGGTTGAATTTTACGCATACGTGCGCAACGCTGACCTCGAGGGCTTCATACAAGATAAGTGCCCTCAATACAGTGGCTTAACTGATAGCTTTGTGAGAAGGTTTAAATTTTCATCTTCACGTAATTCTCACACTGTCCTGTTTGACCTATATGATAAATCTTATACCATGGACTTAGAGGATTTTAATGATGCTTGTAAGCTTCCACAGTGGGGTAGTATGGGTGATCCTCGGATATCTAAATTTAGAGAGTTCCTTGCAAGTATCACAGTGGGAGAATCTAGGGAAATCACACAGGCTACCATAGGGAGCATCCATTTTCCTGCTATTCATTACTTTGCTCTCTTTATCGGTAGATGCATAAATGGTAAAGATGAAGATTGTCACATGTGTGTCCCAGATCTTAGTGTTCTCACGAGTGCTGTACTAGGTGATAGACAATATAACTTGGGAGCCATAGTTGCACGTAGGCTACGCCATAATGGTATGAACGGAGATTTATTTGGTGGGATTTATGCCACTCGCATAGCCCACCGTCTTGGTGTGCCTGTGCATGAGAATGATGAACCTTTACCTCCTGCTTATTTAGATTGCCATGTTATGACTAGTCACCGGTTTATAGAGTGGGATGATCAAACCCTCAAATATCGACTAATCTTTAACAGGAAGCATGCCATCCCTATTGTTCTTCCTGCCCCCACTTTGTTTAACTTTCAGGCAAAAGAGAGATACACTATAACTATGGAGGAGGCAAATGCTTATTATAACATGGCGGAGGCAGCCCGCCTTCGAGCTACAGCTCAACATGCGGTGGCTACTGCATCTCAGTACAACCCCAACTACAACTTTGGATATCCGTCAGGCCAATAGTGGCCATAGACCAACTTAGGCCAAAAGCCTAAGCTTGGGGGAGTACGTGTTTCTCACCGACTTTACGTTCATGTTCACACACTTATTCTAGTTGTCGGTGCTCACACTCTTTCACTGTACCATCCATGCTTAGTTTCAATTTCTTTTTCTTAGTCTTTTTCTTGTGTGCTAGAAAAAAAACCCAGAAAAATATATATTAGATGTAGCTTCTAGCTAGTTTACTTTCTTTGCTTGTAGTAGTAGTTAAAATTAAAACCCAAAAAGATTTCCCGTTCTTCTTTTGCTTGTTGGGAGTTTTTCCGTGTAAATAGTTTCTTTTCTTTTCTTTGGGGGTTAAGAGTAGAAGATCATGATTGAAATTGCTTAGTGGCTCTCATATGCTTTGTAGTTGATTTAACCTTGAGCCACATTACCTTGTGTTCTCTCTTGTATTAAATGTCAGCAGATTCCCGCTTAGTCCAATGCATGTGCACTATTATTATTATCCACACCGTTCGGTCGTGCGAGTGAAAGGCAATAAGGATGATATATGATGAACTAATTGAGATGAGAAAAGCTGGTATGAACTCGACCTCTCTTGTTTTTGTAAATATGATAGTTCATCGTTCCTGATTCAGCTTGTTATGAATGAAACATGCTTGCAATGACAATTAGAGATCATAGCTGCTTATGCCATGCTTAATTAGCTGAGAGTTTATAATGGTCTATCTTGCGTGCCAACATGATATTAAAATGGTTGTGATGTGGTATGATGGGGTGGTATCCTCCTTTGAACGATTTAAGTGATCTGACTTGGCACATGTTCACGCATGTAGTTCAAACAAATCAACATAGCCTCCACGATATTTATGTTCATGGTGATTTATATCCTACTCATGCTTGCATTCATTGTTGATTAATTTTAATGCATGTTCATGACCGTTGTTGCTCTCTAGCTGGTTGCTTCCCAGTCTCTTTCTAGCCTACACCTGTACTAAGCGGGAATACTGCTTGTGCATCCACTTCCATAAACCTCAAAGATATTCCACATGAGTCCACTATACCTTCCTATATGCGGTATTTACCTGTCGTTCCAAGTAAATTTGTATGTGCCAAACTCTAAGCCTTCAAATGAGATTATGTTTTGTATGCTCGAACAGCTCATGTATCAACTAGGGTTGTCTATATCTTCCATGCTAGGTGGGTTATTCTCATGATGAGTGGATTCCGCTCATCATTCATGAGAAAATGGTTGGTAATCGGGATGCCCAGTCCCATGCTCAAATCATAATAATTAAACAAAACTCCCCCAGGGCTGTTGCTGGTTTGGACGGTACCTGTTGTTTCGGGCTAGCCGTGGAGTGTGCTTGTTGGTGGTTGGGCGAGTATAAACTTTACGATTCTGTTCGGGAACCGCCTATAATGTGCATAGCATGGGAGATATCGAGATTCTTGGTTGTTATGTTGACAATGAAAGTATAACGCTCAAAATGTTATTCATCTCTATTTAAAAATCGAGCTCTGGCACCTCTACAAATCCCAGTTTCCCTCTGCGAAGGGCCTATCTATTTAATTTTATGCAGAGTCATCATCCTCTTATTAAAGAGCACCAGTAGGAGATCAACTCTGTCATTTGCATGTATTACTATTAATTTGCAATGAGTATGATCATGACTGGATCTCTTTCACCATGAATTACAATGTCTAGTAAGTCCTTGATCTTTAAAGGTGCTCTGCATTTATGTTTTGCGGTCTCAAAAAGGTCTAACGAGATACCATCTTGTTATATCATATCATGATTATTTTGAGAAAGTGTTGTCATCCGATGTTTATTATTATTGCTCACTAGTTGATTATGCAATTGATGTGAGTAGTCTTGAGACCTGAAAGTTGTTGTGAATGTGGTTAGTTCATGATCTTGTTGAAAACCTGAATGCTAGCTTATATATTTACAACAACAAGAGCAAACAGAGTTTGTCAAAGTTTTTCTTTATCACATTTAGTTTATCAACTGAATTGCTTGAGGACAAGCAAAGGTTTAAGCTTGGGGGAGTTGATACGTCTCCAACGTATCTACTTTTCCAAACACTTTTGCCCTTGTTATGGACTCTAACTTGCATGATTTGAATGGAACTAACCCGGACTGACGCTATTTTCAGCATAACTGCCATGGTGTTGTTTTTGTGCAGAAATAAAAAGTTCTCGGAATCACTTGAAAATCCACGGAGAATTATTTTGGAAAATATAAAAAATACCTACAAGAAGATCCAGACCAGGGGTCCCACACCCTGTCCACGAGGGTGGGGGGCGCGCCCCCTGCCCAGGGTGCGCCCCCCTGCCTCGTGGGCCCCATAGTGCTCCACCGACGTATCCCCAGATCATATATATTCACTTTCGGGGAGAAAAAAAATCAAGGAGAAAGAATTATCGCGTTTCACGAGACGGAGCCGCCGCCAAGCCCTAATCTCTCTCGGGAGGGCTGATCTGGAGTCCGTTCAGGGCTCCGGAGAGTGGAGATCGTATCCATCGTCATCATCAACCTTCATCCATCACCAATTCCATGATGCTCACCGCCGTGCGTGAGTAATTCCATCGTAGGCTTGCTGGACGGTGATGGGTTGGATGGGATCTATCATGTAATCGAGTTAGTTTTGTGAGGGTTTGATCCCTAGTACCCAGTATGTTATGAGATTGATGTTGCTATGACTTTGCTATGCTTAATGCTTATCACTAGGGCTCGAGTGCCATGATTTCAGATATGAACCTATTATGTTTTCATGAATATATGTGTGTTCTTGATCCTATCTTGCAAGTCTATAGTCACCTACTATGTGTTATGATTCGGCAACCCTGAAGTGACAATAATCGGGACCACTCCCGGTAATGACCATAGTTTGAGGAGTTCATGTATTCACTATGTGTTAATGCTTTGGACCGGTACTCTATTAAAAGGAGGCCTTAATATCCCTTAGTTTCCAATAGGACCCCGCTGCCACGGGAGGGTAGGACAAAAGATGTCATGCAAGTTCTTTTCCATAATCATGTATGACTATATTCGGAATACATGCCTACATTGCATTGATGAACTGGAGCTAGTTCTGTGTCACCCTAGGTTATAACTTCTACATGATGAATTGCATCCGACATAATTTCCCATCATCGATCCAATGCCTACGAGATTTTCCTATATTGCTTGTTGCATATTTACTTTTCCATTGCTACTATTACAAAAATTACAAAAACACTATCGTTACTTTTATTGTCGCTACCGCCACTGTCACATTACTTTGCTTCTAAACTATCTTGCTGCAGATACTAAGTTTCCAGGTGTGGTTGAATTGACAACTCAACTGCTAATACTTAAGAGTATTCTTTGGCTCCCCTTGTGTCGAATCAACAAATTTGGGTTGAATACTTTACCCTCGAAAACTGTTGCGATCCCCTACACTTGTGGGTTATCAGGGCACCGTCTAAATCCGCTGACACGACATCGTATGAACTCTGGTTTGGCAAGAAACCTAAGCTGTCGTTTCTTAAAGTTTGGGGTTCAGACACTTGTGTCAAAAGGCTTCAGCCTGATAAGCTCGAATCCAAATCGGAGAAGTGCGTCTTCATAGGATACCCTAAGGAAACAATTGGGTACACCTTCTACCACAGATCCCAAGGCAAGATCTTTGTTGCCTAGAATGGAACATTTCTAGAGAAGGAGTTTCTCTCAAAATAATTGAGTGGGAGGAAAGTAGAACTCGATGAGGTAATTGTACCTTCTCTCGAATTGGAAAGTAGCTCCTCACAGAAAACCGTTCTAGTGATGCCTACACCAACTAGAGAGGAAGCTAATGATGATGATCATGAAACTTCAGATCAAGTTACTACCGAACCGCGTAGGTCAACCAGAGCACGATCCGCACCAGAGTGGTACGGTAATCTTGTTCCGAAAGTCATGTTACTAGACCATGACGAACCTACGAACTATGAAGAAGCTATGACGAGCCCAGATTCTGGTAAATGGCTTGAGGCCATGAAATCTGAGATACGATGCAAGTATGAGAACAAAGTATGGACTTTGGTGGACTTGCCCAATGATCGGCGAGCCATAGAGAATAAATGGATCTTCAAGAAGACTAGCGCTGATGGTAATGTTACTTTCTACCAAGCTCGACTTGCTGCAAAAGGTTTTCGACAAGTTCAATGAGTTGACTACGATGAGACTTTCTCACCCGTAGCGATGCTTAAGTCTGTCCAAATCATGTTAGCAATTGCCGCATTTTATGACTATGAAATCTAGCAAATGGACATCAAAACTGCATTCCTTAATGGATTTCTTAAAGAAGAGTTGTATATGATGCAACCAGAAGGTTTTATTGATCCTAAAGGTGCTAACAAAGTGTGCAAGCTCCAGCGATCCATCTATGGACTGGTGCAAGCATCTCGGAGTTGGAATATACGCTTTGATGAAGTGATCAAAGCATATGGTTTTATACAGACTTTCGGAGAAGCCTGTATTTACAAGAAAGTGAGTGGGAGTTCTGTAGCATTTCTGATATTCTATGTGGACGACATATTGTTGATCGGAAATGATGTAGAATTTCTGTATAGCATAAAAGGATACTTGAATAAGAATTTTTCAATGAAAGACCTCGGTGAAGCTGCTTATATCACTACTGCAAGATGGTCCAAACGCGACAGTCGAATCAGAGACCCTTCGACGAAATTGTGTGTGATGCATCAATCACAAACGGTGATGTAATAAAACTGTCAAAAAGATGAAAAATGTTTGCGATGGTGGTGAAATCAAACACGGTTCATATTGGAGTTACATGTGCGATGAGTGGTGATGTCTACTATGCACCCTTCTTCTTATAGACGTTGTTGGGCCTCCAAATGCAGAGGTTTGTAGGACAGTAGCAAATTTCCCTCAAGTGGATGACCTAAGGTTTATCAATCCGTGGGAGGCGTAGGATGAAGATGGTCTCTCTCAAACAACCATGCAACCAAATAACAAAGAGTCTCTTGTGTCCCCAACACACCCAATTCAATGGTAAATTCTATAGGTGCACTAGTTCGGCGAAGAGATGGTGATACAAGTGCAATATGGATGGTAGATATAGGTTTTTGTAAAAGGAAAATATAAAAATAGCAAGGTAGCAAGTGGTAAACGTGAGCATAAACGGTATTGCAGTGATAGTAGAGAAGGCCTAGGGTTCATACTTTCACTAGTGCAAGTTCTCTCAACAATGATAACATAATTGGATCATATTACTAGCCCTCAACATGCAACAAAGAGTCACTCCAAAGTAACTAATAGCGGAGAACAAATGAAGAGATTATGGTAGGGTACGAAACCACCTCAAAGCTATTCTTTCTGATCGATCTATTCAAGAGTCCATCGTAACGTTCAATCTATCATAGAGTTCGTACTAGAATAACACCTTAAGACACAAATCAACCAAAACCCTAATGTCACCTAGATACTCCATTGTCACCTCAAGTATCCGTGGGCATGGTTATACGATATGCATCACACAATCTCAGAAACATCTATTCAACCAACACATATAACTTCAAAGAGTGCCCCAAAGTTTCTACTGGAGAGTCAAGACGAAAACATGTGCCAACCCCTATGCATAGGTTCCCAAGGTCACGGAAACCGCAAGTTGATCACCAAAACATACATCAAGTGGATCACATGATATCCCATTGTCACCACAGATAAACACGTGCAAGACATACATCGAGTGTTCTCAAATCCTTAAAGACTCCATCCGATAAGATAACTTCAAAGGGAAAACTCAATCCATTACAAGAGAGTAGAGGGGGAGAAGAAGATCCAACTAGAACAGCAAAGCTCGCGATACATCAAGATCGTGCCATATCAAGAACACGAGAGAGAGGGAGATAGAGATCAAACACATAGCTACTGGTACATACCCTCAGCCCCGAGGGTGGACTACTCCCTCCTCGTCATGGAGAGTGCCAGGATGATGAAGATGGCCACCGGAGAGGGATTCCCCCCTCCGACAGGGTGCCAGAACGGCTGTAGATTGGTTTTCGGTGGCTAAAGAGGCTTTCGGCGGCGGAACTCCCGATCTAGGTTAATTTCCGAAGGTTTCAGTATTTATAGAATTTTTTGGCGTAGGGCACACGTCAGGGGGCTATTGGGCTATCTTCAAGATAGGGGGCGCCCCCCCTTCACAGGGCGCGCCCCCACCCTCGAGGGCAGCCCGTGGCTCCCCTGGCCCATCTCTTTTCCTTCGGGGGCTTCTTTTGGTCTAGAAAAAACATAAAAAATTGGCTCGTCCATTGGACTCCGTTTGATATTCCTTTTCTGCGAAACTCAAAAACAAGGAAAAAATAAAAACTGGCACTGGCCTCTGGGTTAATATGTTAGTCCCAAAAATCATATAAAAGTGTATAATAAAGCCCATAAGACATCCTAGAAGGATAATATAAATAGCATGGAACAATCAAAAATTATAGATACGTTGGGGACATATCAGCATTCCCAAGCATAATTCCTGCTCGTCCTCGAGTTGGTAAATGATAAAGAAAGAATTTTTGATGTGGAATGCTAACCAATATAGTGTTTCAATGTAATTCTCTTAATTGTGGCATAAATGTTCAGACTTGAAAGATTCAAAATAAAAGTCTATATTGACATAAGAAATAATAATACTTCAAGCAATACTAACAAAGCAATCATGTCTTCTCAACATACTATGGCTAAAGAAAGTTATCCCTACAAAATCATATTGTCTGGCTATGCTCCCTCTTCATCACACAAAATATTCATATCATGCACAACCGTGATTTCAGCCAAGCATTTGTTTTCATACTCTATTTTTTCAAACCTTTCAACTTTCACGCAATACATGAGCGTGAGCCATGGATATAGCACTATGGGTGGAATAGAGGTGGTTGTGGAGAAGACAAAAAGGAGGGAGATAATCTCACATCGACTAGGCGTATCAATGGGCTATGGAGATGCCCATCAATAGATATCAATGTGAGTGAGTAGGGATTCCATGCAACAGATGCACTAGAGCTAAATATGTATGAAAGATCAACAAAAGAAACTAGTGGGTGTGTATCCAACTTGCTTGCTCATGAAGACCTAGGGCATTTGAGGAAGCCCGTCGTTGGAATATACAAGCCAAGTTCTATAATGAAAATTACCTCTAGTATATGAAAGTGACTAAACATGAGACTCTCTATCATGAAGAATATGGTGCTACTTTGAAGCACAACTGTGAAAAAATGTAGTAGCATTGTCCCTTCTCTCTTTTCTCTCATTTTTTGGGAGGGGCTTTCTCTTTTTTTAGCCCCTCTCTATATTTTTTTTGATTTTTTTTGTTTCCTCACACGGGACAATGCTCTAATATTGATGATCATCACACTTTTATTGATTTACAACTCGATATTACAACTCGATACTAGAACAAAGTATGACCCTATATGAATGCCTCCGGCGGTGTACCGGGATGTGCAATGAATCAAGAGTGACATGTATGAAAAAATATGCATGGTGGCTTTGCCACAAATACGATGTCAACTACAGGATCATGGATGGCAATATGACAATATGAAGCGTGTCATATGAACGAAACGGTGGAAAGTTGCATGGCAATATATCTCGGAATGGCTATGGAAATGCAATGATAGGTAGGTATGGTGGCTGTTTTGAGGAAGGATATATAGTGGGTGTATGGTACCGGCGAAAGTTGCGCGGTACAAGAGAGGCTAGCAATGGTGGAAGGGTGAGAGTGCGTATAATCCATGGACTCAACATTAGTCATAAAGAACTCATATACTTATTGCAAAAATCTACGAGTCATCAAAACAAAGCAATCAACGCCTGCTCCCAGGGGGGAGGTTGGTAGGAGTTAACCATCGCATGCCCCCGACCTCCACACAAAGGTTGGCACTCTACAAATACCTCATGCTCTAACTTCGTCACATAGCGGTTCACCATACGTGCATGATACGGGAATCACTAACCTTAACACAAGTATTTCTCAATTTCATAATAACTCCACTAGCATGACTCTAATATCACTATCCTCATATCTCAAAACAATTATCAAGCATCCAACATCTCATCATATTCAATGCACTTAGTGTGAAAATTTTACTACATTGATATTGGATGTTGTCGGGGGAAACTGTCCGCCACGAACACCTATGGGACCGGAGCCCCTTGTACGTTGCGGTAAGGGAGCGGAGGGAGCACGAAGAGCAGATCGAGGGGAGCACACGGGCAGTTTACCTAGGTTCGGGCCGCGACGGACGCGTAAAACCCTACTCCTGCTTAGATTGTATTGAGTGTTGGAGCTCGGGAGCTTGAAGAACTAGCTACACCGAGCGAGAGAGCTGTTCTAGATTCCGAACCCCCTCTACGTTGTGCATGGGCCTCCTTTTATAACTCAAGGGGTCACCGACAGGTGTCAACGTAGGAGAAAGGGCAAAAATGTAACTTTGGTGGTAGTTGTAACAGTGCGGGAACAGTGCGTGAACAGTGGATGAACAGTGGTCATCACCTACTTTGACAGTGGGGGACAAGAGCATTAAATGCCCGTCGCCGTCGACCCCAAAAGCGCCCGCCCGTGCGTCTCCGTTCACCACGGTGGTAGCTTCATCACCGTGGAGTGCCACCGTGTCCCCCAGGCTGCACAGCCATCCGCCACGGGCCCCTGGAACGCCCCCAAGGCGACGCGTGGGTCGATGAGCTGGAGCGTGGGCACACAGCGTAACTCTCCCCGGCAAGCACCTTGCCGGGGCCTTGACCTTGCCGCGCCTTGAAGCTTGTCGCTCCCCGGGCCCTGCCGGGGCGCATGTTGCGCCGAGGCATGTCTTCTGAGATGCAGTCTTCTGGTCTTCCTGGCAAGCTCCTCTTGCCAGGGTCTTGTGCTTAATGTAATAGTCTTGAGCCTGGAGCGGCCTTCCCGGCAAGCTCCACTTGCCGGGGTCTTGGTCTTCTGACTTGTATACTTTGTTTTTGAATGGCTTAATAAGGACCAGAGAGGTTTCCGGCAAGCACGTGGTAGACCCTGCCGCGGGAAGCTGCCACTGCCCGTGCACAAGTTGGGGTACTAAGGTACCCCTATCTTAGTACACCGACAGGAGCCCCCGGGCCTGGGCCACACACGGTGCCGAGCGCTGTTGGGCCAGGCCCAAAACAGTGCACGGGCACGCGCGGCCCACGGCGAGCCGTAATCCCCCTTCCGCATCCGCCGCGTCCCTCCCTAACGGCACGCGTCGATTGCGGTGTCGTGGGAGAGATCGTGGCCACGTTCTTTAATGGGAAAAGCGGAGCGTCCCCCACTTCCCCCTTAAAAGCAGAGGAAACAGGGGCAGTTTCCCTCCTGCGCTTTCATTGCTTCTTCAACCTCCAGAAATCCCCCACTGCGCTCTACCTCCACACCTCCTCCGCCATCTCCCGCATCTGCGGCGCCGCCGAACTCCTCGCCCCTTCCCTCGCCGCCTCCGCCATGGCCCCGAAGACCGAGAAGGCCAAGAAGGAGAAATCCGAGCAGGCGGCGAAGCTTGCTCTTCTGGGGAAGAGGAACGTCGTCTTCGCGCCGAGGCTCAGCGCGAGGGAGCTCTGGAACAAGTACTATCTCTTCTGGGCCAAGAAGACCAAGGCGCATCCTCGTACCAGGGTCTACCCGGCCGCCGCCAGAGATCTGTACCCCGGCGGGTATTTCTTCTTCGCTGTCTTCTTTCACTGCGGCTTGTGCCCTCCGTTCTCGGAGTTTTTCTGTGATGTTATGAACACCTACTGTCGGTGTACTAAGGTAGGGGTACCTCAGTACCCCAACTTGTGCACGGGCAGTTGCAGCTTCCCGCGGCAAGGTTTACTGCGGGCTCGCCGGAGACCTTCCTGCTCCCTATTAAACCATTCAAAAACAAAGTATACAAGACATAAGACCAAGACCCCGGCAAGAGGAGCTTGCCGGGAAGGCCGTACTAGGCTCAAGACTGCCCCGCTAACACAAGGCCCTGGCAAGAGGAGCTTGCCAGGAAGACGAGAAGACAACGCCTCGGCGCTATATGCGCCCCGGCAAGGGGCCCGGGGAGCGGCAAGCTCCCGGGCCCGGCAAGATCGAGGCCCCGGCAAGGTGCTTGCCGGGAAGGCTGCGCTGTGTGCCCGCGCTCCAGCTCATCGGTCCACGCGTCGCCCTGGGGCCTATCCAGGGACGCGTGGCGGATGGCTGTGCAGCTTGGGGTACACGGTGGCACTCCACGGCAATGGATCCATCGCCGTGGCAGACGGAGACGCTAAGGCGGGAGCTTTTGGGGTCGACGGCGACGGGCATTAAAAGCCCTTGTCCCCCACTGTTAAAGTAGGTATAGACCACTGTTCTGTACTGTAGCTCCACTGTTCCCGCACTGTTACAACTACCACCTCTTTTACATTTTTACCCCTTTCTCCTACGTTGACACCTGTCGGTGACCCCTTGCACTATAAAAGGAGGCCCATGCACAACGTGGAGGGGGTTCGGAACCTAGATCACTCTCGCGCTTGGTGTAGCTGCTTCTTCAAGCTCCCGAGCGCTCAAACTCAATACACAACCAAGCAGGAGTAGGGTTTTACGCGTCTACCGCGGCCCGAACCTGGGTAAAACTGCCCGCGTGCTCGCTACGATCTTCTCTTCGTGCTCCCTCCGCCCTCGTACCGCACAGACAAGGGGCTCCGGTCCCATAGGTGTTCGTGGCGGACAGTTTCCCCCGACATCTTTGGCGCGCCAGGTAGGGGCGTCGAGGTTGTGCGAACCTGATCCGGTGTTCGCGCGGGCGCATTCTTCATCAACCTCTCCAGCTTCATCAGCAACTTCATCAGCGACAACTCCATGGCCCCGAAGAAGAAGGCTTCGGAGGTCGGAGGCCCGTCTGCGTCTCACCCGCCGCCACCAGAGCCAACGGTAGGTGGGGGAGATGCCGTCGGAAGGGTGGCCGCCGGTGAGGACACTCACGGCGCCACCAGATCCAAGAACAGGACGGACGACCGAACTTCGGTCTCCGTGGACGCGCCGCGTCCATCCCAGCACACGACGACCCAGCAGCGCCATACCACGGGAGGTGGTATCCGCTTGCTGGGACAAGGCCAAACCGGAGGTTCGCGGGACGCCCCGGACCCCCGTCCGGGCACAAGCAAAGCGAAGGCGCCGGCGCGGGACCCTGCTCCTTCTAACGTTGTTAGAAGTCCGAGCGTATCCCGCTCCTCGCACCGCTCGCCCGCGTTCCCCTCCACTCCAGCAGAAGCGCTCGCAAGGGCGCAACTGCTCCTCGACTTTCCTCCAGCGGCCGACAAGGCCGAAGAATGGAGGGCCACTATACGGAGCCTGATAGACTTCGCCAACAACGATTCTCCACAGCAGCCGTCGACCTCACGGCCGCGGCAAGCTGAGAAGACGAAGGCTGACGGTAACAAGACTGCCGGGGGTGCGACAAGCGTGCATTCCCCGCCGCAGAAGCAGAAGACGCCGCCCCGCCGGAACAACCCCGACGACGGCTCCACAGCCTCGTCGGACCCGCGGGCCCGTCGGGACCAGCGCCAGGTCCTCGACGACCGGCGAGAAGAAGACGCTCGGACCACAATCGAGCGCCGCCGAGAAGCTCGGCGACAATCAGACAAGAGAGCTGGGAACACTGTCGACGCGCACGCGCCCGGTGAACCAGGCGACTTGCCGTACGCGGCAGGCTGCCCTGCGTTCACCCGCGAGCTGCGGCGCGTCCAGTGGCCCAGCATGAAGAATTTCAAGCCCGACGTACCGGAGAAGTACGACGGCAAGACGCACCCCTCGGAGTTTCTCAGCGTCTACACCATCGCAGTGCAAGCTGCCGGGGGGCGCGACGAGAAGATCTTGGCGAATTACTTCCCGCTCGTGCTAAAGCCGAACGTCCGTTCATGGCTCATGCACTTGCCGGAAGGTTCCATCTCTTCTTGGGCCGACCTCTGCCACCAGTTTGTTGGCGCCTTCACCGGCGGCCACAAACCCCATGGCCAGGAGAGCGATCTCCATATCTTGGCCCAGAAGGAAGGCGAGACCCTGCGCAAGTATATCCAACGCTTCAGCCGGGTGCAGCACAACATCCCTGACGTTCACCCTGCCGCGGTTATCAGCGCGTTCCATCAGAACGTGCGTAACCGCCGCATGCGTGAGGAGATGGCGATGATGAAGATTCGGGATGTCAGCGAGCTCTATGCTCTTGCTGACAAGTGCGCACGCGCAGAAGAGGGGAGGAGACTCCCCGGGGAGGATACTGGCGCAGGAGGAAGCGACAGCGACGACGCCGCCCCGGCAAAGAAGAGCCGGCGGCGAAACAACAGAAAGAAGGGCAAGAAGGAGGTGCTTGCCGTCGAGAAGTCCGGCAAGGAGGCCCCCGCCAAGCAAGCGCAGGCTGGCGGCTCCGGTAAGGAGCCCGCCCCTGCAGCGGCGGCCGACAAGCCGGGTAGCTCCGACAAGCAATACTGTAAGATCCACCGCACCAAGGGTCACGATCTCTCCAACTGCAAGCGCGTCGAGTACCTCGTCGAGCAGCAGAAAGCTGAGTACGAGAGGCGCGACAAGGAGAAGGCCCAAGGTGGCGGGGAAGAGCCCAGCAAGAAGCGGCCGTTCAACGGCCGGGGAGGACGCCGCGGCAAGGCTAAGCAGTGGCAAGGAGATCGACCTCCCCGGGGCCGCGACAACGACGAAGAAGACGACGATGAAGACATGGAGGACGAGGAGAACAGCGAGCAGGAGTTCCAGAAGGCCACGGAGGTCCTGTGCGTCGACGGCGGCGCCTCCCTGCATACCTCCCACCGCCAACTCAAGCAGTGGGTGCGCGAGGTAAATGCAGCGGAGCCGCCCGTGGAGTCGCGCAGGCTCCTCAAATGGTCTAGCACGCCCATCGTTTTTGACCTTGAGGATCACCCTGACCGCACCACAGCGGTCGGGTGCTTGCCGATGCTGGTTTCTCCCACCATCCGCAACCTCAAGGTCACCAAAATGTTGGTTGACGGCGGGGCCGGGCTGAACTTGATCTCCTCAGCTGTGATCAAGAAACTCCAGATACAAGATGGCGAGCTCGAAGAGACCGGTTCATTCCAAGGAATCAACCCGGGAAGGAGCAAGCCCAAGGGAAAGATCACTCTGCCGGTGACCTTTGGCGGGGAGCTCAACTTCAGGACTGAGCGCATCACTTTCGACGTCGCCGATATTCCATTGCCCTACAATGGAATACTTGGCCGTCCTGCCCTCGCAAAGTTCATGGCAGCTTCCCACTATGCCTACAACGTGCTGAAGATGCCGGGGCCGATAAGCGTCATCACTGTCCATAGCGACAAGAAGGATGCGCTTATTTGCGCCGACAAGATTTACCGGGATGCGGCAGCTGCGGCCGAGAAGGATACTCTTGCCGCTGAAGCTCCCGGGGGGAAGAAGACGAAGACCAAGTCCGGCAAGTGCTCTGGGACCCACTCCGGCAACCGCACCTCTTCGGAGTGCTGCGCTGCCGTCGAGGACGTTCCATCGAGCTCCACCGGCAAGAGTAAGAAAGGAATGGCTGCTCCTCCGGCAACCAAGAAAGTGTCCGCAAAGGAGGACGGCACTGGTGGTACTTTCACCATCAGTGCCACCCTTGACAGCAAATAGGAAAGCGCGCTCGTCGCCTTCCTGCGGGCGAATGTCGATGTGTTTGCCTGGCAACCATCTGACATCCCCGGTGTTCCCAGGAAGGTGATTGAGCACAAGCTTGCTGTCTGTCCTCACGCGCGGCCCATCAAGCAGAAAGTGAGGAAGCAAGCCGTGGAGCGCCAAGAGTTCATCAACGAGGAAATCAAGAAGCTAGAAGCAGCAGGCCTAGTTAGAGGTGTGATCCATCCGACGTGGTTGGCAAACCCAGTCGTCGTGCGCAAGGCCAACGGGAAGTGGAGACTGTGTATAGACTTCACCGATGTCAATAAAGCATGTCCCAAGGATCCATTCCCTTTGCCGCGCATTGACCAGATCGTTGACTCCACTGCCGGATGTGAGCTACTCTGTTTTCTTGATGCATACTCAGGCTATCATCAGATTTTCATGGCCAAGGAGGATGAAGAGAAGACTGCATTTATCACTCCATGTGGCACTTATTGCTTTATCCGCATGCCGTTTGGATTGAAGAATGCAGGCTCAACCTTTGCAAGGGTAGTGTACACTGCTTTTGAGCCACAGATCCACAGAAATGTAGAAGCTTACATGGATGACATCGTGGTGAAGAGCAAGAGCAAGGAAACCCTGATTCAAGACTTGGAAGAAACGTTTCAGAACCTGCGCAGGATACAGCTCAAGTTGAACCCCGAGAAGTGCGTCTTTGGAGTCCCCTCCGGCAAGCTTCTCGGGTTCTTTGTATCACAGAGGGGGATTGAAGCCAACCCCGACAAGATTAAAGCCATTGAGCAGATAGAGGCCCCGAAGCGCGTCAAGGATGTCAGGAGGCTTGCAGGTTGTGTTGCTGCCCTCAGTAGGTTCATTTCAAAGTCTGCGGAACGCGCCCTACCTTTCTTCAAAATCTTGAAGAAGGCAGGTCCCATGAAGTGGACTCCGGAAGCGGAGGCGGCGTTGCAGGATTTGAAACGGTACCTGTCCTCCACTCCTATACTTGTCGCACCTAGACCACAGGAAAAGTTGTTGCTATACTTAGCGGCAACCAACCAGGTGGTTAGTGCTGCGTTAGTAGCGGAGAGGGAGTCCGACGAGGAGTCAGCACCACCGGCAAGCGAATCCAGCGACAAGCAGGGGGCTGCTCCGGCAAGCTCTGGCCCCGACAAGGATGACTCTGCGCAGGAGCAAGGAGAGGTGCGGAAGAAGATGGTGCAGCGCCCAGTGTATTTTGTAAGTTCCCTTCTCCAGGGGGCTAGATCAAGGTACTCTGGTGTGCAAAAGTTGCTTTTCGGCCTCCTCATGGCCTCGAGAAAGCTGCGCCATTACTTCCAAGCCCATGAGATAACAGTGGTCACTCGCTTTCCGTTGAAGAGGATATTGCACAATCCAGAAGCAACAGGCAGGATCGTTGAGTGGGCACTGGAGCTGTCGAGCTTTGGACTCAAATTTGAAAGTACTTCAACCATACAGAGCCGAGCTTTGGCAGAATTCATAGCTGAGTGGACCCCGACACCAGATGAAGAAGTTCGAGAAACAAGCGCGCCCGTGCAAGAAGCGACAAGTGAATGGGTAATGTATTTTGACGGTGCCTTCTCGCTGCAAGGCGCCGGTGCCGGCGTGGTACTCATCGCGCCCACCGGAGAGCACCTCAAATATGTTATCCAGATGCACTTTCCCAGGGAGCAAGCGACAAACAACACTGCAGAATATGAAGGCTTGATTGCCGGCCTCAGGATTGCGGCCGAACTTGGGATCAGAAAGCTGATTGTGCGGGGCGATTCTCAGTTGGTGGTCCGGCAAGTTAACAAGAGCTATCAGAGCCCTTTGATGGAAGCTTACGTCGATGAAGTGAGAAAGCTTGAAGAGCACTTTGAAGGTCTGCAGATGGAGCACGTCCCGAGAGCTCAAAATGAAATTGCAGATGGCCTTTCAAAGTGCGCCGCGATGAAGTTACCTGTGGAACCAGGGACCTTCTTACTCAAGCTGACTCAGCCATCCGTTACACCATCAATTGGGCAGTCCAAGAAGAGAAAGTTGGTCTCCGGCGACTACTTGCCGGCGGACCTTCCTGAAACCGCCACCAAGGTCCCCAAGATCAACAACCAGAACGCTGAGGAACAGTTTGCTCCTGCAAGTCCTCGGGCTTGTGCAGTTGAAGCAAGCGTTCCCGGCAAGCCTCGCCCCGGCGAGCTTGCCGGGGGACCGTCAGCTCCGGCAGAACCAGAGGTCCTTGCCGTAGAAGCTGAGGTTCCCGCAGCGGCCCTCGAGCCTTTAGTCCTTGCCGTCGAGCCTCGGGCTCCGGCATGGGCGCAGCAGATCGTCCGCTTCCTTCAAACTGGAGAACTTCCCGACGACCCTCAAGAGATAGAGAAGATAACCAGGCAGTCAAGTATGTATCAGTTCGTGGATAACGAGCTGTACAGAAGAAGACTCAATGGTGTCTGGTTGAAGTGCATCTCCAGGGAAGATGGACAGAAGCTGTTGGCAGAAATACACGGAGGCATATGCGGCCACCACATTGGCGCAAGGGCGCTTGCCGGAAAAGCTTTCCGGCAAGGGTTCTTTTGGCAAGAAGCCCTCCAAGATGCAACTGCACTAGTAACCAAGTGTGAAGCGTGCCAGTTCCATGCGAAGCAAATCCATCAGCCAGCTCAAGCTCTCCAAACAATCCCTTTGTCATGGCCCTTTTCGGTCTGGGGGCTCGATATCCTCGGCCCTTTCCCTCGTGCTGTCGGGGGCTTTGAGTACTTGTACGTTGCAATCGACAAGTTTACAAAGTGGCCAGAAGTGGAGCCAGTGAGGAAGGTGACAGCACAGTCAGCAGTCAGGTTCTTCAGGTCGATTGTTTGCCGTTTCGGGATCCCTAACAGGATCATCACCGACAACGGTACGCAATTCACTAGTCGCACCTTCATGCAGTACGTCCAAGACCTTGGCGCCAAGGTCTGTTTCGCTTCTGTTGCTCACCCGAGGAGCAACGGTCAAGCGGAGAGGGCAAATGCTGAAGTGCTGCGCGGGCTCAAGACAAGGACCTTTGACAGGCTGCGCAAGTGCGGAAGAAATTGGATAGAGGAGCTCCCGGCGGCTCTTTGGTCAATCAGAACGACACCAAGTCGAGCCACCGGACAGACACCTTTTGCTCTAGTCTATGGAGCAGAAGCAGTTCTCCCCACGGAACTCGTATACGGATCTCCTCGAGTACTCGCTTATGATGAGCTCGAGCAAGAGCAACTGCGGCAAGATGACGCATTGCTCCTTGAGGAGGGACGTCTCCAGGCTGCTGTACGAGCTGCTCGATACCAGCAAGCTTTGCGCCGCTATCATAGCCGCAAGGTCAAGGCCAGGAGTCTCGAGGAAGGCGACCTTGTTCTTCGGCGTGTTCAGTCCGCCAAGAATTCCAACAAGTTGACGCCGAAGTGGGAAGGCCCTTATCGGGTGAGACAAGTTACGAGGCCCGGCGCTGTCCGCCTCGAGACCGAAGAAGGCTTACCGGTGAGCAACTCCTGGAACATAGAGCATCTTCGCAAGTTTCACCCCTAAGGCGCGGTTGCCGTGATCCGCTCCGGCAACCACCTTTTGTACAAGCTTTGCCGCTGTTGCATGTAACCCTTTGTACAAAGCCGGGCGCAGACCCCGTGCATCAGTAAAGTTTTCATGCTTTTCGCATCGATTGCCTTTTGCATGCTTCTCTTTGCTATTTGCATGTTCTGCTTGGCATTTGGTGCAACACTCAAGTATACGGTAAGCATTAGCACGCCGAAAGGCCATATGCTTGTTTCCCTCTCCCTTTTCTCTCCTCTTAAGCAGAAGGAACGTTCCTCGCGCACAAGTTTGCCGGGGGGGAAGGAGGTGGAGGAGGAACCAAGTGCTGTTCAAGAAAGAGAAGCCTTACCGGAAAGCAAGCAATATAAGCAAGCAGCATATGAAAGATAAGTTGTTAGAATTTGACCAGTTCAAATTTTAAAATTTAGTTGTCTTCCTTGAACGATCACATTTTGTATGGAAAACCTGTGCGCGGAGGAACCTACCCGTAGCTTGCCGCACCCTTATCTTGTTTTCGAGTTCACTCAACGATTTAAGTGAGCTGCGACAAGTGTCGCGCCCTTGCTTCGTTTCCGAGTACGCTCAGCAAGCTAAGTGCGCTGCGACTAGCTGCGGCAAGGTTGCTTGCCGGCGAGGACCTTGGCCAGCAGGCTGCTCAGAGTCCAGCACTCAGCGCTCGCGGCAAAGGCCCCTTGCCGGCAAGCTCCCCAGGAGCGTAGGGTGAAAAACATACAAAGTCAAGGATTGAGACAAGGAAGATAACATTGCACTGATTGATCAAAATAAAGTAAATATCTTACAAAGGATAACTTGTCGCAATGGACTAATAAGTTCATGACATAATGTGCAGCAACAAAAAGATAAAGATAATGGAACCCTAGTCTACGCGGTCGCCCTCCTTCCTGCCAAGCTTTGCCACCTTGGCGATGATGTGGCCGACCTGCTCCTTCAGGGCATCCGTATCTGCATCAGCCAGCAAGCTGCGAAGAACATTCGTGAGATTGATCCCCGGGTTGCGGTACACGATCTTCGTCAGCACCCGCTCCAGAGTTCCCGCGCAGAGCAGGCGCGACTCCTCGGCCAGCTGCGCGGGGATGCGGTTCCGGAGACCTGCAAGGGCCGGCACGATTCCTCTGAAGAAGAGGCTGAGCTTGGCGCTGTGCGGGAGATCCGGATCCGGCGAGTAGATGAGGTGTTCGACCTTCAGCGCCAGCAGCTCCTGGTCAATGTTGGACGCAGAAGAAACCAAGTCTTCGGTCCATACCTCGATGGTCTGGCGGAAGAGCTCGGATGCCTTGTTGACGCTGTCCACCAAGGTCCGCTCCTTGCGGAGCTCCTCCTTCAACTTGTTCTCCTGAGCCCGGGCAGCGTCGAGCGATTCCTTCAGAGTGGTGACCTTCAGTTCCAAGTCCTCAATGGAGTCCTTGGCGGCCTTCAACTCATCGCCCCTCTTGGAGAGACTCACCTGAAGCTCGGAGTTTGTGTGAGCGTCCTTCTCGCGCTCCAAGATGAGCGCGGCAACCTTCTCTGCGCTCACCTTCAGCGCCTTCTCCAATTGCTCAACCTTGGCGGCGAGCTCCTTCTTGGCGTCTTCCGCGGCAACCGCGGCGGCTTTCGCCTCCTTCAGCTCCCCGCCAAGGGCTGCCTCGCGAGCGGCAAGGTCCTCCTCGTGGGAGTCGAGCTCGACCTTCCGCTGCGCGAGCTCTCCCTCTCGCCGGGACATCTCCACCCCGGCGAGCCGCTGCTGTTCGTCAGCTTCAGCCTTCTCGAGCACCCACTCCTGGTACTCGCCGGCGAGACGCTCACGCTCCTCCGCCACCTCGCGGAGGGCCGCCTGGTTGGCGGCGCTGAGTTCCGCCGCACGCTTCTCCATTTCCGCCGTGGCCTTGGCGGCAAGAGCCTCCCGGGAGGCGAGCTTCGCCTGCCTGGCCCGGTAAAGGGCCAGGAGCTGGTGGAGCAACCTCTCCTCCTCGGGCCCCTCACTCCCGCCGGGCGCCTCGACGATCTTCAAGCCTGCGGAGGCGAGGACTTCTCCGTCGAATGCCTCGCCCTCCGCAGGAGCTCGCGATGAAGACCCCCAAGGCATCTGGATGAAGACGCCGTTGGGGGCCTCAAGATAATACCCCTGCTCCTTGCTGGCGGAGGGGCCGGTGGCCGGTGCAGCATCCGATGCTCCCGCCGCCTCCGGGTCGGCGGTGCGGTCGCCGTCCCCCTCCCCAGCCGCTGCGTCCGCAGCCGGGGCAGTCTCCTGCGCGGCCGGCTCGGCGGCCTCGGCTATCTCCTCGACGACAGGAGCGTCGCCGCCGCCGCCCTGCGCGCCCTCCTCCTCAAGGTTGATAACCTCCGTCTCCATGGGCTCAGGAGGAGGAAGATCTAAAAAGAAGAAGAAGAGAAAGAAGTTCAAGACTCAAGCAAATATCCAAAAAGAGGCAAGGCCAAGAAAGCAAATCACAAAACTTACCTTGGCGGACGTCCTCGGCGGCGGGCTCCCTCGCCGGGGAGCTCGGCCTTGTCGGAGTAGTCACCCTCACCGGGCTGCTCGCCCTTGGCGGGGTACTCTGCCTCGGCGGAGTACCCGCCCTTGGCGGAGCACTCTCCCTTGCCGGAGAATTCTGCCTTGGCGGGGACGACGGGGCCTGCGGCTCCTCAACGACAGTCTCCGGGCGCTCTTCCCGCTGTGGCTCCACCTCTGCACAGAACAAGACAAGAAACGTCAAGACATGAAGACAAAAACCAAATCCTCAGGCGTACCCCGACGAGCGAAAAGAGAAAACCCCAGACTTACGCTGGGGGCTGCGCTGCGGGCTACGCTGGGGGCTGCTCCTCGGAGCAGCGCTCGGGTCCGGCAGGCTCGGCTCCGGCACACCCCCTGTTGCCGCAGCTGCCGAGTCTTCCGCGACCTCGACCTCGGGCGCTTTGGCCTTCTTCTCCGCGCGATGGGCAATGGCCTGAAATCAGAACAATAAACAGAGTCAACATCAACAAAAAAACCAAGACAAAAATCAAGAAGATGTAAGGTCCTGGATCCTTACTCCTGGTCCTCCTCGTCGTCCTCGCTCAGGGCGGAGAAATCATACTCCACCGTGGGCGCGTCGGCGCGAGGAGCGGAAGACGAAGACTCCCTCGCGCGCTTGGTGTTCACCGGGGCTGGGGGCTGCGAAGACCCAGCCCCTGTGGTAGCCGGCGCCCGAGGGGCGGGCGGAGCCGCTGCTCCGCTCCGAGAAGACCCCTGCCGGCTCGCTGCCGGCCTGCGAGGCGCCTCCGTCGTGGTCCGCGCACGTGCCGCCTCCGCTGCGGCTGGTGCGCCGGACGGCCTTGGCGCGGCTTGGCTCCCCCGGGGAGCTGCCCGGCGAGCTGGCTGTTGCCGGGGCGCCTGCGCCCTTTCCCCCGTCGCCGCCTTGCGGAGACGCTTCGCCGGGGACTGCCTCGGGCTTGCCGGGGGTGGGGAGCTCTCCGACGAGGAGAGGTCGTCGGCATACAACTCCGTGGATCCGCCGGAGTCCGCGGCCTCCTCCTCCTCCTCCTCTTCCCCGGCCGGCTCGCTGGGCCCAGCGTCCTGCGCTGCGGCCCCCTTTCCCTTGGCGCCTCCGCCCCTCGCGGCGCCTCTGCTCCCTCCGGCGGTCCCCTCCATTGCCGCGGCCTCGGCCGCGATCCCGTGGATCCCGGAGTGCCTCAGCGAGGGGACCCCGGCGAGCGCGTCGGGAGGAAGATTCAGCAACCTGCGGATCTCCGCCTCCTCCGCCTGGGTGGACGCGTCCGCAGCCTCCGCCTGTTCCGGCGAGTATCCGAAAATTCCTGCCGCCGCGGCTGCGGCGGCCTCTTCAGCCCGGGAAGCTATGTAGGCGATCTCCTGCTCGGTGGTGTCCCGTGTGTGCAGCTTGAGGTCTTCCTTGTTTTTCGCCACCTCTGCGAGGTTGTCGTAGAAGTTGAGGACGTCGATGGGCTTCGGAGCAATCCACGTGCGGTCCAGGCCGTGCGAGTCACACATGGGCATCATGGCGAGGATCCGATCCCTGACGACGCTGTTGCAGAGCGGCACCACTTCCCGGGGAGGTCTGAACCACTCAGGGTGTGCCGGGTCGTACTTGAAGAGTTCCCGGACCATCCCCTTCAGTTCCAGCGTGGTGAAGTTGAAGTTGAGCCCGGGGCGCAGCCTCATGATGTCTGCCGGGCCGCCGTACTCCCAGGCCGGCCTCTTCCGGTCTTGGAGAGGGGCGATGCGCCGGCGGAGGAAATCTGCGCCCACCTCAGCAACTGACAGATTGGCCATCCGAAGACGAAGAATCCGGACGAGGGCGATGTTGAGCTTGACGTCGTCCGAGTCCAGCTCACTCCAGTCCCTGCCGCGCACGATGGGCGTTGTGCGCGGCGCGGTGAAGGCTTGCGGCTGGTCTTCTACGATCCAGCACCACTCCGCTCGCCATTCCTCCCACTTGCCGCGGAGCTCCCCCGGCAAGTACGCCCCCTTTTTATTCAGACGAAAGACCCAAGAGATTCCTCCGGAGAGGGGGGCATCGGCCTCGGCTCTAGGGGTGAAGAAGTGTCTAAAGAGTGCTACATTGGGGTGGACTCCTATGAAGTTTTCGCACATGTGTGCGAAAACCGCCATGGTGAGGATGGCGTTGGGGGTGAAGTCAAGCAAATGGAGGCCGTATGTGTTCATGACGTCGCAGAAGAAGTTTGAGAAAGGAGGACAGAGACCACAATGGAAAAAGGCAGCAAAGAAGTAGTACCCGCCGGGATAGCTGTCCTTGGCGGCGGCCGGATATGCTCGCGTGCGGGGATGCGCGTCGGTTTCCTTGGACCAGAACAAGTAATACTTGTTCCAGAGCTCCCGCACGCCGAGCTTCGGCGGGAAGACGACATGCCGCTTCCGGTACGCGATGAGCTTGGCCGCTTGCTCCGATTTCTCCCGCTTGGACTTCTCCGCCTTCGCCTTGTCGGTCTTTGGGGCCATGGCGGACGCGGCGGAAGGAGGGGAACGAAGAGCTCGGCGGCGGCGGAGATGTGGAGGCAGAGCTCAAGAGAGAATCCTTGGAGGAGAAAGACGATGCAATGGAAAGCGCAAGGAGGGGAACCGCGCCCGCTTCCTCTGCTTTTATGGGGGAGTGGGGGGCGTTTCGCCCTTTCCATTAAGAGATCGTGGGCACGTCCCATCCCACGGCGCCGCGATCGACGCGTGCCGTTACCATGGGGTGCGGCGGATACGGAAGTGGATTCGGCGCGCCGCGGGCCGCGGGTGCCCGTGCACTGTTTTGGGCCTGGCCCAACAGCGCTCGGCACCGTGTGTGGCCCAGGCCCGGGGGCTCCTGTCGGTGTACTAAGGTAGGGGTACCTCAGTACCCCAACTTGTGCACGGGCAGTTGCAGCTTCCCGCGGCAAGGTTTACTGCGGGCTCGCCGGAGACCTTCCTGTTCCCTATTAAACCATTCAAAAACAAAGTATACAAGACATAAGACCAAGACCCCGGCAAGAGGAGCTTGCCGGGAAGGCCGTACTAGGCTCAAGACTGCCCCGCTAACACAAGGCCCTGGCAAGAGGAGCTTGCCAGGAAGACGAGAAGACAACGCCTCGGCGCTATATGCGCCCCGGCAAGGGGCCCGGGGAGCGGCAAGCTCCCGGGCCCGGCAAGATCGAGGCCCCGGCAAGGTGCTTGCCGGGAAGGCTGCGCTGTGTGCCCGCGCTCCAGCTCATCGGTCCACGCGTCGCCCTGGGGCCTATCCAGGGACGCGTGGCGGATGGCTGTGCAGCTTGGGGTACACGGTGGCACTCCACGGCAATGGATCCATCGCCGTGGCAGACGGAGACGCTAAGGCAGGAGCTTTTGGGGTCGACGGCGACGGGCATTAAAAGCCCTTGTCCCCCACTGTTAAAGTAGGTATAGACCACTGTTCTGTACTGTAGCTCCACTGTTCCCGCACTGTTACAACTACCACCTCTTTTACATTTTTACCCCTTTCTCCTACGTTGACACCTGTCGGTGACCCCTTGCACTATAAAAGGAGGCCCATGCACAACGTGGAGGGGGTTCGGAACCTAGATCACTCTCGCGCTTGGTGTAGCTGCTTCTTCAAGCTCCCGAGCGCTCAAACTCAATACACAACCAAGCAGGAGTAGGGTTTTACGCGTCTACCGCGGCCCGAACCTGGGTAAAACTGCCCGCGTGCTCGCTACGATCTGCTCTTCGTGCTCCCTCCGCCCTCGTACCGCACAGACAAGGGGCTCCGGTCCCATAGGTGTTCGTGGCGGACAGTTTCCCCCGACACCTACAACCTCCACCTCTTAGACTTTACTCCCAACGCCATCCTTACGATGGCGGTTTTCGCACATATGTGCGAAAACTACATAGGGATATATCCAAACGTAGCACTCTTTCGGCATTTCTTCATGCCTAGAGTAGAGGCCGGCGCTCCCCTCTCTGGGGGGATCTCCTGGATCTTCCGCTTGAACAAGAAGGAATCATATCTGAAAGGGGAACTCCGCGGCAAGTGGGAGGAGTGGCGCGCGGACTGGTGCTGGGTAGTGGAGGACGAGCCGCAGCCTTTCACTGCGCCGCGCACAACGGCTATAGTGCGCGGCAGGGACTGGAGCGATTTGGCCGTGGATGACGTCAAGCTCAACGTCGCCCTTGTCAGGATACTTCGTCTCCGGACAGCCAAGTTGACCATCGGAGAGGTAGGGGCAGATTTCCTCCGCCGCCGCATTGCTCCTTTACAGGAGAGGAAAAGGCCAGCATGGGAGTTCGGCAATGCGGCGGATATTATGAGGCTGCGCCCAGGATTGAACTTCAACTTCACGTCGTTGGAGCTGAAGGGGATGGTCCGGGAGCTTTTTAAGCACGACCCGACCCATCCGGAGTGGTTTAGACCTCCCCGGGGAGTGGTGCCGCTGTGCAACAGCACCGCCCGGGATGCCTTGCGGGCGATGATGCCTGCGTGTGACTCTCACGGCGTCGACCCAACATGGATAGTGCCCACGCAGGACGCCATTATGAGTTTCTTTGATAACTTGGTCGAGGTGCCGAAGAACACCGAGGAGATCAAGGGTCTCACCCGGGCCACCACGGATCGGGAGATAGCTTATATTGCTACCCGGGTGGAAGAGGCCGCCGCAGCCGCAGCGGTAGGAGACTTCGGGTTCACCATTGACGAGGCAGAGGCCGAGGACGCGTCGTGCCAGGCCGAGGAGGCAGAGATCCGGAGACTTCTCAAACTTCCGCCCGACGAGCTCGCCGGGGTCCCTTCTCTGAGGCATGCTGGGATCCCCGGGGTTGTGAGCGAGGCCGCGGCAAGAGGCGAGGTTGCCGGAGGAAGCAGAGGTGCCGGAGGGAGCGGAGCCACCGGAGGGAGCAGGGTGCTGGGCCCAGCGAGCCCACCGAGGAGGAGGAGGAGGAGGACGCCGGAGCCGACGAGGATACTGGCGGATCTCTGGGGCTAGACGATGTCTCCTCGTCCTCGGAGAGCTCTCCGCCCCGGGCAAGTCCCAAGCGAACTCCGTTGAAGCGCCTCCGCAAGGCGCCTACAGCGACGAGGACGCAGGCGCCCCGACAACAGCCTGCTCGCCGGGCGAAGCGAGCCACCAGGGGGAGCCAGGCTGCGACGGAGGCGCCCCGCACATCAGCCGCGACGGAGGCGCCCCGCGCAACAGCTGCGGCGGGGGCGCCCCATGTGCCAACGCCAAGCGGAGGGGGATCCTCCCAGAGTGGAGCGGCCGCTCCGCCTGCTCCTCGGGCCTCGGCGTCAACGGAGGCTGGGTCTTCGCAGCCCCCAGCCCCGGAGACCGCCAAGCGCCCGCGGGAGCCTTCTCCTCCTGCTCCTCGCGCGGGGGCGCCTCAGGTGGAGTTTGACTTCTCCGCCCTGAGCGACGACGACGACGAGGAACAGGAGTAAGCACTTGTATTTTGTAGCTTCTTCAATTCTGTCTTGATTCTTTCGTTGGTGATTCTGATCTTGTTTCTTGATTTGCCTGCAGGACCCTGACCCAACGAATGGCGAAGAGGGCCAAGGTCCTCGTGGTCGAGGTCGAGGACGACTCGCCCGTCGCGGCGACAGGGGACGCGCCGGCGACGAACTTGCCGGATACAAGCGCTGCTCCGAGGAGCAGCCCCCAGCGCAGCCCCCAGCGTAAGTCTGGGCTTGATCTTTCCGCTCGTCGGGCGCACATGAGGCCTTTGCTTGATACTAACGTTTTGTTGCTCTATTTGTCTTGCTTGTCTTGTGCAGAGGCGGAGCCGCAGCTGCAGGAGCGTCCGGAGACTGCCTCCGGCGAGCCACAGGCTCCGCCCTCCCCTCCAAGGGCAGACTCCCCGGCGAGGGAGAACGTTCCGACGAGGACGGGCACCCCGCCAAGTGCGGGATCCCCGCCAAGGGCGAGCAGCCCGACGAGGGCGACCACCCCGCCAAGGGAGGACTCCCCGGCGAGGGAGCCGGTCGTCGAGGAAGTCCGCGAAGGTAAGTTTTATAGCTTCGTCTTCTTGGACTTGTCTTTTTTTGGATATTTGCTTGATCTTTTTCTTTTCTTCTTCTGTTAGATCCTCCTCCCCCGGAGCGGATGGAGACGGAAGTCATCGTCGAGGAGGAGGGCGCGCAAGGCAACGCCGGCAACGCCACTGTCGTCGAGGACATGGCAGGAGCCGACGAGCCTGCCGCGGAGGAGACTGCCCCGACCGCAGATGCAGCGGCCGGGGAGGGGGACGGCGGCCATACTGCCGGCCCGGAGGCGGCAGGAGCGTCGAGCGCTGCGCCGGCCGTCGACCCCTCCGCCGGCAAGGAGCAGTCGGGCTTCTATCTTGAGGCCCCCAATGGCGTCTTCATACAAGTGCCGTGGGGGTCTTCGTCGCGAGCCCCCGGGGAGGGAGAGACCTTTGATGGAGAGGTCCTCGCCTCCGCGGGGTTGAAGATCGTTGAAGCGCCTGGCGGGAGCGATGAGCCCGAGGAGGAGAAACTGCTTCACCGGCTCCTGGCCCTTTACCGGGCCAGGCAGGCGAAATTGGAGTCTCGGGAAGCCCTCACCGCCAAGGCTGCAGCAGACTTGGAGAAACGCGCCGCCGAGCTCCGCGCCGCCAACCAGGCGGCCCTCTGCGACTTGGCGGAGGAGCGCGAGAGGCTTGCTGGAGAGCAGCAGGAGTTCCTCCTGGAGAAGGCTGAGGCCGAGGAGCAGCAGCGACTGGTCGGTGAAGCGCTGTCCCAGCGAGAAGGCGCGCTCAACCAGCGGAAGGTCGACCTCGACGCTCACGAGGACGACCTTACCGCCCGGGAGCAGGCCCTTGGCGGGGAGTTGAAGGAAGCGAAAGCCTCCGCGGCCACCGCGGAGACCGCCAAGAAGGACCTTGAAGCTAAGGTGGTGCAGCTGGAGGAGTACCTGAAGGCGAGCACGGAGAGGGTCACCGCGCTCAACATAGAGCGCGAGAAAGACGCCCATACCAACACTGAACTCCAGGTACGCCTCTCCAAGCAGGGCGACGAGCTCAAAGCCGCCAAGGACTCAATTGCTGATCTGGATTTAAAGGTCTCTACATTGAAAGATTCGCTCGACGCCGTTCGGGACTGCGAAACCAAGTTGAAGGACGAGCTCCGCAAGGAGCGAGGCCTGGTGGAGAGCGCCGCCACTTCAGCTAAAACCTTCCGCCGGACCGTCGAAATATGGACTGAAGATCTGGTGGCTTCTGCTGGCAACATCGACAAGGAGCTGATGGCGCTGAGGGTGGAACACCTCATATACTCTCCGGATCCAAATCTCCCCCACAGCGCCAAGCTCAGTCTTTTCTTCAGGGGGATCGCGCCGGCGCTCGCACGACTGCAGCAGAAGCTCCCCGCGTAGCTGTCCGAGGAGTTGCGCCAGCTCTGCGCGGGGACCCTGGAGCGCGTCTTGACCAAGATTGTTTACCGCAATCCTGGTATTAATCTCGTCAACGTCCTCCGTAGCTTGCCGGCCGACGCAGATCAGGAGGCCCTGAAGGCGCAGGTCGCCCACATCATCGCCAAGGTGAACAAGATCTCCAGGCGTGAGGGCGACCGCGTAGATTAGGCCTCTTTCTTTCTATTTCCTTTGTTGCTGCATAGAGTGCCATGAACATGAATCTATTAGTGATTGCGACAAGTTATCCCTTGTAATATATTATCTTATTTTGAGCAATCAGATGCTGTGTTATCCTCCTTGCTTTGGTCCTTTACTTTGTATGCTTTTTAACCCTACGCTTCTAGGGGGCTTGCCGGCAAGAGGCCCCTTGCCGCAAGCGCTGAGTGCTGGACTCTGAGCAGCCTGCTGGTCAAGGCCTTACCGGCAAGCAACCTTGCCGCAGCTAGTCGCAACGCACTTAGCTTGCCGAGCGAACTCGAAAACGAAGCAAGGGCGCGACACTTGTCGCAGCTCACTTAAGTCGTTGAGCGTACTCGAAAACAAGATAAGGGTGCGGCTAGCCACGGGTAGGTTCCTCCGCGCACAGGTTTTCCATACAAAGTGTGGTTGTTCAAGGAAGATAACTAAAATTTAAAAATTTGAACTGCTCAAATTCTGGTAACTTAGCTTTCATATATTGCTTGCTTCCCCGACAAGGCTTCTCTTTCTTGAACAACACTTGGTTCATCCTCCATCTCCTCCCCCCCGGCAAACTTGTGCGCGAGGAACATTCCTTCTGCCTAAGAGGGAAAGAAAAAGAGGAGGGAAAACAAGTATAGGGCCTTTCGGCGTGCTAATGCTTACCGGGTACGTGTGTTGCACATGATGCCAAACTATGCATGCAAATAACGAAGAAAAGCATGGAAAAGGCAAATGGTGCAAAACACAAAAGCTTTACTGATGCACGGGATCTGCGCCCGGCTTTGTACAAAGGATTACATGCAACGGCGGCAAGACTTGTACAAAAGGTGGTTGCCGGAGCGGATCACGGCAACCGCGCCTTATGGGTGAAACTTGCGAAGATGCTCTATGTTCCAGGAGTTGCTCACCGGTAAGCCTTCTTCGGTCTCAAGGCGGACAGCGCCGGGCCTTGTTACTTGTCTCACCCGATAAGGGCCTTCCCACTTCGGCGTCAACTTGTTGGAATTCTTGGCGGACTGAACACGCCGAAGAACAAGGTCGCCTTCCTCGAGACTCCTGGCCTTAACCTTGCGGCTATGATAGCGGCGCAAGGCTTGCTGGTATCGAGCAGCTCGTACAGCAGCCTGGAGACGTTCCTCCTCGAGGAGCAATGCATCATCTTGTCGCAGTTGCTCTTGCTCGACCTCATCATAAGCGAGCACTCGAGGAGATCCGTATACGAGTTCCGTGGGGAGAACTGCCTCTGCTCCATAGACAAGAGCAAAGGGTGTCTGCCCGGTGGCTCGATTTGGTGTCGTCCTGATTGACCAAAGAGCCGCCGGTAGCTCCTCTATCCAGTTTCTTCCGCACTTACGCAGCTTGTCGAAGGTTCTTGTCTTGAGCCCGCGCAGCACTTCAGCATTGGCCCTTTCCGCTTGACCGTTGCTCCTCGGGTGAGCAACAGAAGCGAAACAGACCTTGGCGCCAAGGTCTTGGACGTACTGCATGAAGGTGCGACTAGTGAACTGTGTGCTGTTGTCGGTGATGATCCGGTTAGGGACTCCGAAACGGCAAACAATTGACCTGAAGAACCTGACTGCTGACTGTGCTGTCACCTTTCTCACTGGTTCCACTTCCGGCCACTTTGTGAACTTGTCGATTGCAACGTACAAGTACTCAAAGCCCCCGACAGCACGGGGGAAGGGGCCAAGGATATCGAGCCCCCAGACCGAGAAGGGCCAGGACAAAGGGATTGTCTGGAGAGCTTGAGCTGGCTGATGAATTTGTTTGGCATGGAACTGGCACGCTTCACACTTGGTTACTTGTGCAGTTGCATCTTGGAGGGCTTCTGGCCAGAAGAACCCTTGCCGGAACGCCTTCCCGGCAAGTGCCCTTGCGCCAATGTGGTGGCCACATATGCCTCCATGTATTTCCGCCAATAGCCTCTGTCCATCTTCTCTGGAAATGCACTTCAACCTGACACCATTGAGTCTTCTTCTGTACAGTTCGTTGTCAACGAACTGGTACATACTTGACTGCCTGGTTATCTTCTCTATCTCTTCTGGGTCGTCGGGAAGTTCTCCAGTTTGCAGAAAATGGACGATCTGCTGCGCCCATGCTGGAGCCCGAGGCTCAACAGCAAGGACTAAAGGCATGAGGGCAGCTGCGGGAACCCAGCTTCTACGGCAAGAACCTCTGGTTCTGCCGGAGCTGATGGTCCCCCGGCAAGCTCGCCGGGGCGAGGCTTGTCGGGAACGATTGCTTCAACTGTACAGACCCTTGGATCTGCAGGAGCAAACTGTTCCTCAGCGTTCTGGTCGTTGATCTTGGGGACCTTGGCGGCGGCTTCGGGTAGATCCGCCGGCAAGTAATCGCCGGAGACCAACTTTCTCTTCTTGGGCTGCCCAATTGATGGTGTAACGGATGGCTGAGTTAGCTTGAGCAGGAAGGTCCCTGGTTCCACAGGTAACTTCATCGCAGCACACTTTGAAAGGCCATATGCTATATCATTCTGAGCTCTTGGAACGTGTTCCATTTGCAGACCTTCAAAGTGTTCTTCAAGCTTCCTCACTTCATCTACATAAGCTTCCATCAAAGGGCTCTGGTAACTCTTGTTGACTTGTCGGACCACCAACTGAGAATCTCCCCGCACAATCAGCTTCTTGATCCCAAGTTCGGCCGCAATCCTGAGGCCGGCGAGCAAGCCCTCATATTCAGCAGTATTGTTTGTCGCTTGCTGCCTGGGAAAGTGCATCTGGATTACATACTTGAGGTGCTCTCCGGTGGGCGCTATGACTAGCACGCCGGCACCGGCGCCTTGCAGCGAGAAGGCACCATCAAAGTACATTACCCATTCACTTGTTGCTTCTTGTACGGGAACACTTGTCTCTGGAACTTCTTCATCGGGCGTTGGGGTCCATTCAGCTATGAATTCTGCCAAAGCTCGGCTCTGGATAGTTGAAGTACTTTCAAACTTGAGACCAAAGCTTGACAACTCCAGTGCCCACTCGACGATCCTGCCTGTTGCTTCTGGATTCTGCAATATCCTCTTCAACGGAAAGCGAGTGACCACTGTTATCTCATGTGCTTGGAAGTAATGGCGCAGCTTTCTCGAGGCCATGAGGAGGCCGAAAAGCAACTTCTGCACCCCGGAGTATCTTGATCTAGCCCCCTGCAAGAGGGAACTCACAAAATACACCGGGCGCTGCACCATCTTCTTCCGCACTTCTCCTTGCTCCTGCGCAAAGTTGTCCTTGTCGGGGCCAGAGCTTGTCGGAGCAGCCCCCTGTTTGTCGCTGGATTCGCTTGCCGGTGGTGTAGACTCTTCCTCTGCCTCCCTCTCCGCTACCAACGCAGCACTAACCACTTGATTGGTTGCCGCTAAGTACAGCAGCAACTTCTCTTGTGGCCTAGGTGCGACAAGTATTGGAGTGGAGGATAGGTATCGTTTCAAGTCTTGCAGCGCCGCCTCCGCTTCCGGAGTCCATTTCATAGGACCTGCCTTCTTCAAAATTTTGAAGAAAGGCAGGGCGCGTTCTGCAGACTTCGAAATGAACCTACTGAGAGCAGCTACACAACCTGCAAGTCTCCTTACATCCTTGACGCGCTTCGGGGCTTCGATCTGCTCGATGGCTTTTATCTTGTCGGGATTGGCTTCAATCCCCCTCTGGGACACAAAGAACCCGAGAAGCTTGCCGGATGGGACTCCGAAGACGCACTTCTCGGGGTTCAACTTGAGCTGAATCTTGCGCAGGTTTGCAAATGTTTCTTCCAAATCTTGGATCAGGGTATCTTTGCTCTTGCTCTTCACCACTATGTCATCCATGTATGCTTCTACATTTCTGTGGATCTGTGGCTCAAAAGCAGTGTGCACCACCCTTGCAAAGGTTGAGCCTGCATTCTTCAATCCAAAGGGCATGCGTATGAAGCAATATGTGCCGCATGGAGTGATAAATGAAGTCTTCTCTTCGTCTTCCTTGGCCATGAAAATATGGTGGTAGCCTGAATATGCATCAAGGAAGGAGAGCAACTCACATCCGGCGGTGGAGTCAACAATCTGGTCAATGCACGGCAAGGGAAATGGATCCTTGGGACATGCTTTATTCACATCGGTGAAGTCTATACACAGTCTCCATTTCCCGTTGGCCTTACGCACGACAACTGGGTTTGCTAACCACGTGGGATGGATCACGCCTCTAACCAGGCCTGCTGCTTCTAGTTTCTTGATCTCTTCGGCAATGAATTCTTGGCGCTCCACGGCTTGCTTCCTGACCTTCTGCTTGACGGGCCGCGCATGAGGACAAACGGCAAGCTTGTGCTCAATTACCTTCCTGGGAACCCCGGGGATGTCAGATGGTTGCCAGGCAAACACATCGACATTCGCCCGCAGGAAGGCAACGAGCGCGCTTTCCTATTTGCTATCAAATGTAGCACTGATGGTGAAGGTACCACCAGTGCCGTCCTCCTTGGTGGACACCTTCTTGGTTGCCGGTGGAGCGGCCATCCCCTTCTAGCACTTGCCGGTGGAGCTCGATGGAACGTCCTCGACGGCAGCGCAGCACTCCGAAGAGGTGCGTTTGCCGGAGTGGGCCCCAGAGCACTTGCCGGACTTAGTCTTGGTCTTCTCCCCCCCCCCGGGAGCTTCAGCGGCAAGTGTGTTGCTCTCCGCCGCGGCTGCTGCATCCCGGTATATCTTGTCGGCGCAGATAAGCGCGTCCTTCTTGTCGCCATGGACAGAGATGACGCTTATCGGCCCCGACATCTTGAGTACATTATAGGCGTAGTGGGAAGCTGCCATGAACTTGGTGAGGGCAGGACGTCCAAGTATCCCATTGTATGGCAATGGGATATCGGCAACATCAAAGGTTATCCTCTCTGTCCTGAAGTTGAGCTCCCCGCCAAAGGTCACTGGCAGAGTAATCTTCCCCTTGGGCTTGCTCCTTCCCGGGTTTATTCCTTGGAACGAACCGGTCTCTTCGAGCTCGCCATCTGGGATCTGGAGTTTCTTGATCACAGCTGAGGAGATCAAGTTCAGGCCGGCCCCGTCGTCAACCAACATTTTGGTGACCTTGAGGTTGCGGATGGTTGGTGAGACCAACATCGGCAAGCACCCGACCGCAGTGGTGCGGTCAGGGTGATCCTCAAGATCAAAAATGATGGGCATGCTGGACCACTTGAGGAGCCTGCGTGACTCAACGGGCGGCTCGGCTGCATTTACTTCCCGCACCCACTGCTTGAGTTGGCGGTGGGAAGTATGCAGAGAGGCGCCTCCGTCGACACACATGACTTCCATGGCCTTCTGGAACTCCTGCTCGCTGTTATCTTCTTCCTCCATGTCATCGTCGTCATCTTCTTCATCCTTGTCGCGGCCCCGGGGAGGTCGGTCACCTTGCCGCTGCTTGGCCTTGCCGCGGCGTCCTCCCCGGCCATTGAATGGCCGCTTCTTGCTTGGCTCTCCTCCGCCACCTTGGGCCTTCTCCTTGTCGCGCCGCTCGTATTCAGCTTTCTGCTGTTCTACGAGGTACTCGACGCGCTTGCAGTTGGAAAGGTCGTGACCCTTGGTGCGGTGGATCTTGCAATATTGCTTGTCGGAGCCGTCCTGCTTGTCGGCTGCCGCTACAGGGGCGGGCTCCTTGCCGGAGCCGCCGGCCTGTGCTGTCTTGGCGGGAGCTTCCTTGCCGGACTTCTCGACGGCAAGCACTTCCTTGCTCTTCTTCTTTCTGTTGTTCCGCCGCCGGCTCTTCTTTGCCGGGGCGGCATCCTCACTGTCGCTGCCCCCTGCGCCAGCATCCTCCCCGGGGAGTCTCCTCCCCTCTTCGGCGCGCGCGCACTTGTCAGCCAGAGCATAGAGCTCGCTGACATCCCGGATTTTTGTCATGGCCATCTCCTCACGCATGCGGCGGTTACGCACGTTCTGGTGGAACGCGCTAATAACCGCAGTAGGGTGGACATCGGGGATGTTGTGCTGCACGCGGCTGAATCGTTGGATGTACTTGCGCAGGGGTTCTCCTTCCTTCTGGGCCAAGATGTGGAGATCACTCTCCTGGCCGTGGGGCTTGTGGCCGCCTGTGAAGGCGCCAACAAACTGATGGCACAAATTGGCCCACGAAGAAATAGAGCCTTCCGGCAAGTGCATAAGCCAAGAACGAACGTTCGGCTTAAGCACCAGCGGGAAGTAATTCGCCAGTATCTTCTCGTCGCACCCCCCGGCAGCCTGCACCGCGATGGTGTATATGCTGAGGAACTCCGAGGGGTGCGTTTTGCCGTCGTACTTCTCCGGTACGTCGGGCCTGAAGTTTTTCACGCTGGGCCACTGGACACGCCGCAGCTCTCGAGTAAACACAGGGCAACCTGCCGCGTACGGCAAGTCGCCTGGCTCACCGGGCGCGTGTGTGTCGACAGCGGTCCCAGCGCGATGATCTGATTGTCGCCGAGCTTCTCGGCGGTGCTCGATTGTAGTCCGAGCGTCTTCTTGTCGCCGGTCGTCAAGGACTTGGCGCTGGTCCCGACGAGCCCGCGGATCCGACGACGCCGTGGAGTCGTCGTTGACGTTAATCCGGCGGGGCGGCGTCTTCTGCTTCCGCGGCGGGGAGTGCACGGTGGTTGCACCTCCGGCGGTCTTGTCGCCATCGGCCTTCGTCTTCTCGACTTGCCGTGGCCGTGAGGTCGCCGGCTGCTGCGGCGTGTCGTTGTTGGCGAAGGCGATGAGGCTTTGTATCGTCGCCCTCCAGTCTTCGGCTTTGTCTGCCGCTGGAGGGAAGTCGAGGAGCAGTTGCGCTCTTGCGAGTGCTTCTGCTGGAGAGGAGGGGAGCGGGGGCGAGCGGTGCGAGGAGCGGGATATGCTCGGACTTCTAACAGGGTTAGAAGGAGCAGTTTCCCGCCCCGGCGACCGTGCCTTGCTCGTGCCAGGACGGTGGCCCGGAGCATCCCGCGATCCTCCAGTTTGTCCTTGCCCCAGCAAGCGGATGGAACCTCCCGTACCACGGCGCTGCTGGGTTGTCGTCTGCTGAGACGGACGTGGCGCATCTACGGACACCGAGGCTCGGTCGTCCGTTTTGTCCTTAGATTTGGTGGTGCCGCGAGTTTCCTCGCCGGCGACCACCCTTTCGCCGGCGTCTCCTCCACCCACCGTTGGTTCTGGGGGCGGTGGAACAGACGCAGACGGGCCTGCGACCTCCGAGGCTTTCTTCTTCGGGGCCATGCTGCTGTTGCTGATGAAGTTGATGAAGAATGTGCCCGCGTGAACGCCGGATCAGGTTCGCACAACCTCGACGCCCCCTACCTGGCGCGCCAAAGATGTCGGGGGAAACTGTCCGCCACGAACACCTATGGGACCGGAGCCCCTTGTACGTTGCGGTAAGGGAGCGGAGGGAGCACGAAGAGCAGATCGAGGGGAGCACGCGGGCAGTTTACCCAGGTTCGGGCCGCGACGGACGCGTAAAACCCTACTCCTGCTTAGATTGTATTGAGTGTTGGAGCTCGGGAGCTTGAAGAACTAGCTACACCGAGCGAGAGAGCTGTTCTAGATTCCGAACCCCCTCTACGTTGTGCATGGGCCTCCTTTTATAACTCAAGGGGTCACCGACAGGTGTCAACGTAGGAGAAAGGGCAAAAATGTAACTTTGGTGGTAGTTGTAACAGTGCGGGAACAGTGCGTGAACAGTGGATGAACAGTGGTCATCACCTACTTTGACAGTGGGGGACAAGAGCATTAAATGCCCGTCGCCGTCGACCCCAAAAGCGCCCGCCCGTGCATCTCCGTTCGCCACGGTGGTAGCTTCGTCACCGTGGAGTGCCACCATGTCCCCCAGGCTGCACAGCCATCCGCCACGCGCCCCTGGAACGCCCCCAGGGCGACGCGTGGGTCGATGAGCTGGAGCGTGGGCACACAGCGTAACTCTCCCCGGCAAGCACCTTGCCGGGGCCTTGACCTTGCCGGGCCCTGAAGCTTGTCGCTCCCCGGGCCCTGCCGGGGCGCATGTTGCGCCGAGGCATGTCTTCTGAGATGCAGTCTTCTGGTCTTCCTGGCAAGCTCCTCTTGCCAGGGTCTTGTGCTTAATGTAATAGTCTTGAGCCTGGAGCGGCCTTCCCGGCAAGCTCCACTTGCCGGGGTCTTGGTCTTCTGACTTGTATACTTTGTTTTTGAATGGCTTAATAAGGACGAGAGAGGTTTCCGGCAAGCACGTGGTAGACCCTGCCGCGGGAAGCTGCCACTGCCCGTGCACAAGTTGGGGTACTAAGGTACCCCTATCTTAGTACACCGACAGGTGTCTATCATGTGAAGGCTAGTTTCTTTAGCCTAAACACATTACCATGCTGTTTTAATAGACTATCAAATAGATATAAGTGAAGCATGAGAGTTCATCCATTTCTTCAAAATAAAACCACCGCCGTGCTCTAAATGATATAAGTGAAGCACTAGAGCAATATCAAACTACTCTGAAAAATATAAGTGAAAATCAATGAGTAGTTGAATAATTATGTAACTATGCGAAGACTCTCTAACATTTAAGAACTTCAGATCTTAGGATATTATTCAAACAGCAAGCAAAACAAAATAACCTAAATTGACGCTCCAAGCAAAACACTTATCATGTGGTGAATAAAAATATAGCTCCGAGTATAATTACCGATGGATAAAGACGAAAGAGGGGATGCCTTCCCAGGGCATCCCCAAGCTTAGGATTTTGATTATCTTGAATTTACTTGGGGTGCCATGGGCATCCCCAAGCTTAGGCCTTTGCTACTCAAAACTTGAAAACTTCACAACACAAAACTTAGACAAAAATCTCGTGAGCTCCGTTAGTATAAGAAAGCAAACCAGTACTCAAAGGTACTGCAATGAATTCATTCTTTGTTTATATTGGTGGTAAACCTACTTTATTGCAACTTCTCTATGGTTCATACTTCCCAAAACTACTCATTGATGCATCGGAATAAGCAAACAATACTCGAAAAACAGAATCTGTCAAAAACAGAACAGTCTGTAGTAATCTGCAGGGTTCGTCTACTTCTGGAACTCCAAAAAAATCAAACTAAATTGGTAAATTTTCGGAATTTGCATACCAACCATCTGAAAAAAGAATCAACTAAAAAGCACGTTCCAGTAAAATATTCCGACTACTTTAGCGAGCATTAACGATTCTGTTTTTCACAGCAAGATCACATAAACTTCACACAAGTCTTCCCAAAGGTTCTACTTGGCACAAACACTAAACAAAACATGAAACCACATATAATCATAGGCTAGATGCAATATTTATTCCCTAACAGCAGCAAAAACAAAGAACATAAAATTGGGTTGCCTCCCAACAAGCGTTATCGTTTTACGCCCCTAGCTAGGCATAATGATGCTCACATAAAAGATAAGAATTGAAACATAACAGGAGCATCATGAAGCATATGAATAGCACATTTAAGTCTAACCCACTTCCTATGCATAGGTATTTTGTGAGCAAACAACTTATGGGAACGATAATCAACTAGCATAGGAGGGGAAAACAGGCATAGCTTCAAAACTTTAAGCACATAGAGAGGAAACTTGATATTATTGCAATATGTAGAAGCATATGATCATCTCTCATAATAATTTTCAGTAGCATCATGAATGAATTCAACAATATAACCAGCACATAAAGCATTCTTTTCATGAACTACTTGCATAGAAATTTTACTACTCTCCACATAAGCAAAATTCTTCTCATTCATAGTAGTGGGAGGAGCAAATTCAACAAAATAACTATCATGTGAAGCATAATTCAATTGAAAACTAAAATCATGATGACAAGTTTCATGGTAATAAATTTTTTTAATAGCATACAATTCATCACAATAATCATCATAGATAGCAACTTTGTTCTCATAATCAATTGGAACCTCTTCCGAAATACTGGACTCATCACTAAATAAAGTCATGACCTCTCCAAATCCACTTTCATCAATATAATCATCATAAATAGGAGGCATGCTTTCATCATAGTAAATTTTCTCATCAAGACTTGGGGGACTAAAAATATCATCTTCATCAAACATAGGTTCCCCAAGCTTGTGGCTTTGCATATCATTATCATCATGGGTATTCACATAATTCATACTAACAACATTGCAATCATGCTCATCATGCACATATTCTATGCCAAGCATTCTATGTAATTCTTCTTCTAGTACTTGAGCACAATTTTCCTTCCCATCATTTTCACGAAAGATATCAAAGAGATATGAGGTAACCTTAATTCCATTTTTTGTAGTTTTCTTTTATAAATGAGACTAGTGATAAAACAAGAAACTAAAAGATTCGATTACAAGATCTAAAGATATACCTTCAAGCACTAACCTCCCCGACAACGGTGCCAGAAAAGAGCTTGATGTCTACTACGCACCCTTCTTCTTGTAGACGTTGTTGGGCCTCCAAGTGCAGAGGTTTGTAGAACAATAGCAAATTTCCCTCAAGTGGATGACCTAAGGTTTATCAATCCGAGGGAGGCGTAGGATGAAGATGGTCTCTCTCAAACAACCCTGCAACCAAATAACAAAGAGTCTCTTGTGTCCCCAACACACCCAATACAATGGTAAATTGTATAGGTGCACTAGTTCGGCGAAGAGATGGTGATACAAGTGCAATATGGATGGTAGATATAGGTTTTTGTAAAAGGAAAATATAAAAACAGCAAGGTAGCAAGTGGTAAACGTGAGCATAAACGGTATTGCAATGATAGTAGAGAAGGCCTAGGGTTCATACATTCACTAGTGCAAGTTCTCTCAACAATGATAACATAATTGGATCGTATTACTAGCCCTCAACATGCAACAAAGAGTCACTCCAAAGTAACTAATAGCGGAGAACAAACGAAGAGATTATGGTAGGGTACGAAACCACCTCAAAGCTATTCTTTCTGATCGATCTATTCAAGAGTCCATCGTAACGTTCAATCTATCATAGAGTTTGTACTAGAATAACACCTTAAGACACAAATCAACCAAAACCCTAATGTCACCTAGATACTCCATTGTCACCTCAAGTATCCGTGGGCATGGTTATACTGTATGCATCACACAATCTCAGAAACATCTATTCAACCAACACATATAACTTCAAAGAGTGCCCCAAAGTTTCTACCGGAGAGTCAAGACGAAAACGTGTGCCAACCCCTATGCATAGGTTCCCAAGGTCACGGAACCCGCAAGTTGATCACCAAAACATACATCAAGTGGATCACATGATATCCCATTGTCACCATAGATAAACACGTGCAAGACATACATCAAGTGTTCTCAAATCCTTAAAGACTCCATCCGATAAGATAACTTCAAAGGGAAAACTCAACCCATTACAAGAGAGTAGAGGGGGAGAAGAAGATCCAACTAGAATAGAAAAGCTCCCGATACATCAAGATCGTGCCATCTCAAGAACACGAGAGAGAGAGAGAGATCAAACACATAGCTACTGGTACATACCCTCAGCCCCGAGGGTGGACTACTCCCTCCTCGTCATGGAAAGCGCCGGGATGATGAAGATGGCCACCGGAGAGGGATTCCCCCCTTCGGCAGGGTGCCAGAACGGCTGTAGATTGGTTTTCGGTGGCTACAGAGGCTTTCGGTGGCGGAACTCCCGATCTAGGTTAATTTCTGAAGGTTTCAGTATTTATAGAATTATTTGGCATATGGCACACGTCAGGGGGGCTGTTGGGCTGTCCTCGAGATAGGGGGGCTCGCCCCCCTTCACAGGGCACGCCCCCCAACCTCGAGGGCAGCCCGTGGCTCCCCTGGCCCATCTCTTTTCCTTCGGGGGCTTCTTTTGGTCCAGAAAAAATCATAAAAAATTGGCTCATCCATTGGACTCCGTTTGATATTCCTTTTCTGCGAAACTCAAAAACAAGGAAAAAACAGAAACTAGCACTGGGCTCTGGGTTAATAGGTTAGTCCCAAAAATCATATAAAAGTGTATAATAAGGCCCATAAGACATCCTAGAAGGATAATACAATAGCATGGAACAATCAAAAATTATAGATACGTTGGAGACGTATCAAGTGGCAAACAATTAATTCATAACAACTGTTTACGATGATGCAGAACAACATAAACGGGCAGCCAGATGAGAGTGTGTGTGACATATGACATACAGTTCAGTAGGATGAACTGTGTGTGATTAGGCAACACAATAGAAACGGTTCAACTGAACAAGATGTGTGTGATACGCGGCAAACATGTCCATAGTGAGAAATGTGTGCGAAGACAAATAATAACACAGACGATTGCTGCTAATAAGACGTGTGATTGCTGTGTCTACATAAAAAATTACATAAGTGACTATATAAATCATTCACACACACCAAAATAAACAATTGTATGCATTCTAAACTAGGAGAAATGATTGTCTAGTCATCTACTACTTGTAATGCTCCCGCCACTGCTCTATGGCTCGATCCCTTGTCTAGGGCAGGAAGAAGACACTCCCTCATGTCAACGATCCTCTTGTACATCTTGTAGCTTGTGTATGCGTCCTTGGCCGCGTACGTGACATGTTCATCCAGTCTCTCATGTGAGACACTGTGCCATGCGTTCTTGTCCTTCTTGCTCTCAACCTTCATCTTCATATGTAGTGGGGGTCGATGATGGCCGATGCGAGGTCAACCAGGGAGTTCCTTTTGTTATTGTCGCTGCCCTAGATCTTGTAGTGGTCCTGGATATTGACAAGATTCTGGCATTTCAAGCCCGAAACATTGAGCGCTTTTAGATCGTTGGTGGTGTCCACCGTATAGAAACTGTAGTTAGAGCTGTTGATAAACCTGGAGAAACGCTCGCAAGGCCTTGTGGCCAGGTGGTAGTGGTAGACGAGGACGTCATGTCGCACACACAACTAGGCGACGGCAACCTTCTGATCGTGCTAGGGAACAACCGATGGTGTACTCGAGGTCGAAGCCAACAACTTGGTACTTGTCCTCGATAAGGAACCGCTCCATACGTTGGATGGATCTCTCCATCGAGATTGGATCATTCATGTACACCACCGAGGGGCCTTCCCCCTCACGTGGGTGTCCACTACGTGATGCATGGTGAACTGCCCGCCGTTGTCATCATCGGCCGCTGTGAGCGCCATTAGAGCCACGGGGAGCGCCATTGGAACCGCTGGGCATCCTCTATGTATGTGTCATCGTGGGTGTGCTTATTGTGTCGTGTGACGCGAGAGATGAAGGTAAATGGCCGCAGGAATAAATGGGGGCCGGGCGGCCTCGATTCTTGGTGCGTCCACATGGTAGTTTTTGCAGCGAGTAACTGCATCGTCGCACTGCATCCTGGTGCAACCACATGCACATGAACGTGTGTGCTCGTGTGCCGGCCCCAAACACTGGCAGCGCGCATGGAGGGGCGAGGGCAGAGCACCCGGAGGGACACGAGAGCAGAGCACGCGTGGCAGGACGCGAGCAAAGCGCACCGCAGCCGCCTCAACCGCAATCAACCACACGCATAGAGCAGTTGAACACACAGGAAATGCCTCCATCTTGGTCTATAGTCCCCTTTGTATTCTGTGCCATACTTTTCTCTTAAATTTAAATTTAACCAACAAAATGTTAATGCATGTTATAAAAATTATGTAATTGGAAACTATGTTCAAATACGAATCCAACTATATAATCTTTGGTGACATGCATTCGCATTTTATTAGTTAAATCCTACTTATAAACCAGGATGGGGGTATAGTAGGTAATTAAATAGAAAATGTTTTTTTATTAAACGTATTTGTACATGGCCTTTCGTCCTCCTCTCGCATGTCTTGTCACCCCGCCACCGCAGACGGCTTACAATGCAAGCTTGCGCAGCGGGCGGGGGTGTTCTTTTGACCAAACGGTGGCTTGAAGTGGCACCCATGAATCGTCGGTGAGCCCATTCCCGCGCAACCATGCAGGTTCCCGCGCAAGTTTCCCACCCGACTCGGTGAAATCCCCCAAAATCCCAATGCTCACCGGCCTGCTATATAAACCCTCACGGCCGGCGAGTCCTGCGTTCCATTTTCCCCTCCCTCCCTGTAGCTTATCTCGTCTGCTTCACACACACTCGCCAATGGCACCGGTCCATCGTCGTCGCTCAGCCACTCCGCCATCATCAGAGGACAGCTCCAGCTGGGAGGCTACATCACGGTGGCAGCGCAATCCCCAACGTAGTGTAGTGTCCGTGGCGTCCCAGTTGGGTGTGCGCGGAACACCCACCACATGCTCCATCACCACTGCCCATCGGCAGCTGTTGTCAGCCGCCACACCATCGTCGAAAGCCAGGGCCATCGTCCGCTCCACCGTCGTGACCCGAAGGCGGGAGGTGGCCGTCGTGGCCGCCACCCCACTGCCGGCCATCGTGGCCATCACCCGCTCTGCCACCACGACCCGAAGGCAGGAGGTGGTGGTCATGGCCGCCACCCCATCGTTGGCCGCCGTGGCCGCCACCCCACCGTCGGCCACCGGGGTCATCACCTGCTCCGGCACCGCCGCCCGAAAGTGGGAGGCGGAGGTGGAGGCCCACACGTGCGTCAGCGACCTTGCGCGCTACACCGAGTTCCTGCGGGAGGAGGAGGAGTGCATCAGCGAGCACACAAAGAGCCTTACCGCCACCATGGCCGTGGCACATGCCGCCTCAGAGGCGAGGAATCAGGAGTCTACGAGGAGAACCACCGCTTCGAGAGGGGGCGTCCAGAGCGGTAAAGGGCGTTCGAAGGTGCAGCAGTGGCAGGCAACGTATTGCAGTTGTCCAGATCGTTGGTAGGCTCCTCCTCCTCTGCCTCTTACTGAGCACGCTTGGCAGAGGAGAGGCTGCCGGAAGTAGTACAAAGCCCCTCCATAGTAGTAGTATTTAGGAGCTATTTTGTTCAGTTCATCTGATTGTAGATGTGGTGGAACTATACAACGTACTTAAAATTAGCTAGTGTATATAGTTGAACTAGCTATTTCAGTACGTGGTTGGCAACAATCAGGGAAAAGTTTGGTCGGTTCAGCTGTCAAGTTGAACTGTTTCCATAAAGAACGACTGCTTAATCTATGAATGAAATCTATGCTTAGTTACTGAATTTTAGTTGTAAAAATTAGATAGTGCTACCGATTTTTAGTTGCATATTTTAAAAAATCGCAGTGTTACAAGGTTGACAAAGGGCAATGTTACTAGATCAACAAATGTCAATCTTTCCAGTTTGACAAATGGCAACATACCCAATATGACAGATGCAAATCTTACCAAATTGTTTGTGCCTCGTCGCATACGGGTCATCCAAAACAACCATTTGCGTTGAAGGGATGCACAAATCTAGCTCGACACATTTTCTCTTGGCTTAGCACCGAAGTATAGATTTGCATATGGGTTTTCTATCTAAAACGATTGCGATCACGAGCTGCACAAATCCTGCTTGGCACATTTTCCCTTGGCTTCCTGGGGAAGCTGTCGTTTTCCATACGAGTGTTATAACTAAAACTTTTGCGAAGAGTGTTTTATATTTAAAAAACATTGACATTTTTTTAAAAGAAAATTGTTTGATAAGTCTGTACATTAAGAGATAGAAACACAAGTTCATTCAAACCACATCTTTCATTTAGTCACACTGTGAATTTATAATCATATGATCGAGATACAGTATTAAACCAACAAAAAAACTATTTCCGGCGGCGGCGGAGGCGGCATGCCGTGCCGTCATTGTCGTTGTTGTCCTCTGGGACACCGCTGTTGAAGTCTTCAAGGTAGCACAAAATGTTCTTCACTTGTAAATCAAACAACATGTCATCGTGTGATCGACGAGCGGGGCGCAGGAGGACGGCCACTAGCAGCGATGAAAGGTAGCGGTCAACAGCGGCGTCCCATGCCGCCGAGGGGGGCGCGCGCACGGGCACGGGTGCGGCGGGTGTAGCCAAACGCATGGGGACCGGCGCCGCGGTGGGTGGTGGGGCACGCACGGGCACGGACACGGGCGCCGGCATGTACACAAGCTTGCACGGGGCCGCGAAGACCTCGCTGACGCCCGCGGCTTCTAGCTCTGCGATAGTGCTCAGCGACCAGCCCGTCAATGCTACGGGGATGGTCGCTGGCGCGGGCACCGGGATGGGAGCTAGGACAGGAGCGGGGGCAGCAACCGCCGTGGCCAGCTCATTCAGGGCCTTGTCCGTGAGTCCCCATTCCTCCTTATTTTCTATCTCCTCTGGCTTGGAGTCGACTTCACCAAACATGAAGACTAGTGGCAGATGATCCTTCTGCGCCATGGCGTTGGTGGAGGTCAGCGGGAGGGAGGGGAATGGGAGGCAAACAGTAAGGCCATAAGTAGTAAATAGCGGCTCGGGCACCATTAATGGAGAGGAAGGCTGACGACCATGGAAGTCAAAGGGCTCACTTCCCAGTGAGCCCGCGCAGCGTACAGCTCGCACGCTTCTTGATGAACCTGCGCATTGAAGGACAGCTTGCACTCCTCTCGATCAGCCTGTGCACCGGACTACGCTTGCATGCCTCCCGTTCGATCAAGCAGCTGTCCGCACGACACCTCCTATAGCCATTAAAATCAAGACACGTGGCATCATGTGAATGGTTAACAGAACGCACACGTTGAATTATACAAACGTTTGGGATATTAAAAGTGGCAGCTATTTTTTTAAAATGCCTTTGTTTGTTGTTATTTGAGTGCACGTTCTCTCAAAATGGACACGAAAAATACCACAACATGTCGGGTGCCATTCCATGATAGCATGCCAAGTTTCATGAATTTCAGATGAGTTTTGTATTTACTAGAATTTCAAAACAAAGCATCTCAACGTTTTGCCGGCAATCAATAGTGCCCCAGTATTTGAAATTCATTCCCATTTCTTGCATGGGACCTAAGCATGCACCCCAAGGACACATATTTGATTTTACAACCAATTTATATGCACTGGAGCATGTGCCTGCAGTTCAAATTTGAATTATGCACATAAATGCATTGGAAACTTAATTAATGTATAAAAATGTACAAACGAACCCCAAAATTTTCCAAAAAATAACACAACACTCCTGTTGTTCTATGTTGAGACTAGAAAAAAATTGAAATCAAGAAGAGGCAACGGATATCATTTCGTCCAGAAAGGTGAAACGTTCCCTACCGAAACCATCACACTTGTTGTGAGAAGCTCTGGTTTATGAGAAGCTTATACTCAAACTTGTCCCAAATGGGACAATTTTTTTACCACGGCATGTTGATGCCGCTCCATGATAGCATGCCAAGTTTCATGAATTTCAGACAAGTTTTCAATTTACTAGAATTTAAAAACCAGGTATCTCAATGTTTGCGGCTAAGTGACGGTGGCAGGGTGTTTGTCATTCAATCCCATTTCTTGCATGGGATCTAAGCATGCAACCAAGGACACATATTTGATTTTTCAACCAATTTATATGCATTAGAGCATGTGCATGTAGTTCAAATTTGAATTATGCACATAAATGCATTGAAAACTCAATTAATGTATAAAAATGTCCAAACGAACCCCAAAAAGTTCCAAAAATTAACACAACACTCCTGTTGTTCTATGTTGACATTAGAAAAATATTGAAATCAAGAAGAGGCAACGGATATCGTTTCGTCCAGAAATGTGAAACGTTCCCTACCGAAACCATGACACTTATTATGAGAAGCTCTGGTTTGTGAGAAACTTATACCCCAAACCTGTCCCAAATGGGACAATTTTTTTACCACGACATTTTGATGCCGCTCCATGATAGCATGCCAAGTTTCATGAATTTCAGACGAGTTTTTGATTTACCAAAATTTAAAAACCAGGTATCTGAATGTTTGCGGCCGAGTGACGGTGGCAGGGTGTTTGACGTTCATTCCCATTTCTTACATGGGACCTAAGCATGCAACCGAGGACACATATTTGAATTTTAAACCAATTTATATGCATTATAGCATGTGCATGTAGTTCAAATTTGAATTATGCACATAAATGCATTGAAAACTCAATTAATGTATAAAAATGTCCAAACGAACCCCGAAAAATTCCAAAAGTTAACACAACACTCATGTTGCTCTATGTTGACACTAGAAAAACAATTGAAATCAAGAACATGCAACATATATCGTTTCGTCCAGAAAGGTGCAACGTTCCCTACCGAAACCATCACACTGGTTGTGAGAAGCTCTGGTTTGTGAGAAGCTTATACCCAAACCTGCCCCAAATGGGACACATTTTTTACCACGGCATATTGATGCCGCTCCATGATAGCATGCCAAGTTTCATGAATTTCAGACGATTTTTAGATTTACTAGAATTTAAAAACCAGATATCTCAATGTTTGCGGCCGAGTGACGGTGGCAGAGTGTTTGACATTCATCCCCATTTCTTGCATGGGACCTAAGCATGCAAGCAAGGACACATATTTGAATTTTCAACAAATTTATATGCATTAGAGGATGTGCATGTAGTTCAAATTTGAATTATGCACATAAATGCATTGAAAACTCAATGAATGTATAAAAATGTCAAAACGAACCCCGACAAATTCCAAAAATTAACAAAACACTCCTGTTGTTTTATGTTGACACTAGAAAAAAAATTGAAATAAAGAAGAGGCAATGGATATCGTTTCGTCCAGAAAAGTGAAATGTTCCCTACCGAAACCATCACACTTGTTGTGAGAAGCTCTGGTTTATGAGAAGCTTATGGCCAAACCTGCCCCAAATGGGACAAAAAAATTACCACAGCATATTGATGCCGCTCCATGATAGCATGCCAAGTTTCATGAATTTCATATGACTTTTGGATGTACTAGAATTACAAAAGCAATTATGTCAACGTTTGCCGGAGAGCCACGGTGCAATGGTATTAGAAATTCATCCCTATTTCTTGCATGGGATATAAGCATAAACCCATGGACACATATATGATTTTTACAACCCATGTTTGTGCACTGGAGCATGTGCATGTAGTTTAATTTTGAATTGTGCACCTGAAATGGGTAGAAAACCTATTTAATGTATAAAATGTCCAAACAAACCCTGAATAATTCCAATTCTTCTACGACGCACATATAGTTGCATGTTCACTGCAGATAAAAGTTCTAGCAATTCAAACGCCATCCATTGATGCTGTGACCCCATTATGTAATTCATATCAAGATGAAAAATCAAGTCAATCCCACACAGTTTATTATCACCAACCGTGTGAGATGGAGTAAAAAATTATCCTGGAGCACCATCGGTGTATAGTATGCATATGGCTTACGCGAGAAGGTGCGTCGGCTACAGTCCATAGCCGGCGTGTCAAGCACACTAGCTCGCTCCCCAAATATCATTTCACTATTCAATCTTCGCCGGTGAAAGATGGGGACGTGTACCCACGTCATGAGGGAAACTTCGGCGGCCTACTCCGTCGAGTGCGCGGCCGCAGTCGCCATGTGCATGCTAACAAGGTGCATGAGCGCGGCTGCAAGCTGCGACTGGGCGGCCAAGGCAGCCCAAACGGCCACTATTGCTTCTCAGGTGGCGGCAGTAACATCTGCCTCGGGGATAGCAACTGGCGAGAGTGGCACAACAGCTGTCCGTTCCGCAATGGTGTCCTTAGCCCCTATGGAGGCCGCCCATGACCATGTCGAGGCCACCCACACCCAGCTGGTGGCAGTTACCTCACAAATTGAATGAAGCTTCTTCGACAACGGTCGGCAACCCACGGCCGAAGAGTTGGCAATCGCCGAGAGCGTTCAAGCAGCCGTCCGTTCCTCCACCGCATACCTTGCGACGACAGAGCCCGTCCAAGCCCAGATCACGGCCGCCCACGCCCAGCTCGTGAAGGCCTTTTCCAAAGAGATGGCGGACGCGGATGGCGAGATGCTTGCCGAGTATGGTGCGATGGATGCCATGGAGGAGGCGGTGGAGATTGACGAGCACCAGCCATAGTAGTACTCTTTGTTTTGTTTAATTAAGAGCGTCGGTCTTTAATTTGTTAGAGTAGTGTTTAGGTCAGCTAGCTTTGTTTAATTACTAAACTTGCTCAATTAAGAATTGTGATGTAGTCTCCTTTGTGTACTCAAATTACGCAATGACGTGGATGACCACTGTAACCAGGGAAATTTGAACCAATTTTTTGACGTTCAAACTCATCACACACGGGTTAAGCTATCTGAATCGTTTGTGATGTTCACATATCATACACAGTTCTGAATGAGGGACCATGTCTGATGACACTTTGCACGCCAGTTTTTTTGCTGAACCGATTCAAGTTTTTTGGCTTCCCCGGAAATATCTACCTCCCAGCACCCTCCCCTTACCAAAAGCCACATTTCCCTTATTTCTGCCTTCCTTTCCAAGTTGAAATCTTCACTCCTTGCTTGCAGCGCCGCCTCCTCGCCGGCGACCCTCCTTCACGCTGCTCGGCCTCATCTATCCACGAAGGTAATCCACACCCAACCCATATCCTCCTCCTTCCACATCCCACATGCCCCGACCACCGGCGCGACACCTTCCACCCAAATCACTGACCCCTCCACCAAATAAGCGCTGCCCTAAGCCATGATGCACGCATTATAGCCAGGAGCTCAGGGCACATTTGGCAGCGGAGAAGCAAATCACGGCCGCGCGCATGGATGAGGTCGCGATGGCTGCCATTCATGCCGACCCCCAGATCTTGGAGGAGCACCTTGCCATTTTCTAGCCACGCCGGTGAAGCATGCTCGGTTTACCCGTTGCATGTGCTGCTCCTGCCTTTTCTTAACAAATTCTAGTGAATTGTGCTATCTAATTTTACCATGCAATCTATTGCTCTAGTGTATATGTTCTATATGTCGTGTAGTGTGGTGCTCACTAATTAACTATTTGGTTAATTAGTTGTCGTCTTCAGTTAACTATTTGGTTCAATTCTACAAATGTGATGTTCAATTCTTCAGGCTGCAATTTTGTATTGTCTTCCATGTGAGAAATAAATCAAATTTATCTTTACAAAATACATGAGAAACGAATACAATTGCTATATTTCCAAGTTGTCAAGCATGCTTAGTTTGGTTATACATTGTGTAATGTGGTGCTCAGTTAACATTTGGTTCATTTGTTGTGGTGTTTAGTTAACAGGTTGGTTCAATTTTGCAATGCCATGTTCAATAGTTGTGGGTGCATTCTGTTATTGTATACCATGTGAGAAATTACTCGAATTTGGCTGTACTAAATACATGAGAAACAAATACAATTGCTATATTTCCAAGTTGTTAAGCATGCTTGGTTTGGTTAACTGACTGATATTCTACTAGGAGTATGTTATATTGTGCAATGTGGTCCTCCGTTAACGTCTGGTTCATTTGTTGTGGTGTTTAGTTAACTGTTTGGTTCAATTCTGCAATGTGATGTTCAATTCTACAATGCGATGTTCAATAGTTGTGGGTGCATTCTGTTATTGTATACCATGTGAGGAATAAATCGAACTTGGCTGTACTAAATACATGAGAAACAAATATAGTTGATATATTTCCGAGTTGTTAAGCATGCTTGGTTTGGTTAACTGTCTGATCTTCTATTAGGAGTATGTTAAAAATTGTGCAATGTGGTGCTTAGTTAATGTTTGGCACATTTGTTTTAGTGTTTAGTTAACTGCTTGGTTCAATTCTGCAACTCGATGTCCAATTGTCGTGGGTAGAATTTTATATTGTTGTGCATGTGAGGAATAAATTGGATTTAATCAGTAGGTGCATCAAATTGAGGGGTAGCTAATTCTGGTTCCAGTCAATATGAAGATACCCCGAACAAACCCCTCAAAGGATTGTTTTCCATAGTAACAAGTGATAATAAATTTCAGCACACTATATAAATGTTCCCTTACCATTATCACTTACTAGAAGCATTTCACTCCCCGGCAACGGTGCCTGAAAATAGCCTTGATGTCCCACCAGTATAGGGGATCAACTGTAGCTCTTTTCGATAAGTAAGACTGTCGAACCCAATGAGGAGAAGAAGGAAATGACAAGTAGTTTTCAGTAAGGTAGTGTCTGCAAGTGCTGAAATTGTAAGTAGCGAGTAGTTTGATAGCAAGGTAATTTGTAACGAGCAAGTACCGATAATTATAACAAGTATGCACCAAGGTAGCCCAATCCTTTTGAGTCAAAGGACAGGCCAAACGGTCTCTTATAGTAAGCAAAGCATTCTTGAGGGTACACGGGAATTTCATCTAGTCACTTTCATCATGTTGGTTTGATTTGTGTTCGCTACTTTGATAATTTGATATGTGGCTGGACCGGTGCTTAGGTGTTGTTCTTACTTGAACAAACCTCCTAATTATGATTAACCCTCCCGCAAGCATCTGCAACTACGAGAAAAGTACTGAGAATAAATTCTAACCATAGCATTAACTCTAGGATCCAATCGGTCCCTTACGGAATAGTGCATAAACTGGGGTTTAAGTTTCTGTCACTCTCGCAACCCAGCATCTATTTGCTACTCCACAATGCATTCCCTTAGGCCCAAATATGGTGAAGTGTCATGTATTCGACGTTCACATGGCACCACTAAGGGAATCACAACATACATACTATCAAAATATCGAACACATATCAAATTCACATGATTACTTGCAACATGATTTCTCCCGTGACCTCAAGTACAAAGGAAACTACTCACAAGTGATGAACATGCTCAAGATCAGAGAGGTAATATATAGAATAATGGATCGGAACATATAATCTTCCACCAAATAAACCATATACTAATCAACTACAAGATGTAATCAACACTACTAGTCACCAAGCACCAATCTACAGTTCCGGTAACAAGATTGAATACAAGAGATGAACTAGGGTTTGAGATGAGATGGTGATATTGAAGATGTTGATGGAAATTGCCCTAGCCAAGGTGGGAGAGTGGTTGGTGATGATGATGACGATGATTACCCCCTCCGGGAGGGAAGTTCCCCCGATGGAATCGCTCCACCGGAGGGCAAAAGTGCTCCTGCCCAAGTTCCGCCTCAAGACGGCGGCGCTTCATCCCGAAAGTCTTCTCCTTATTTTTAGGTCAGAATCACTTATATACCAGAAGATGGGCACCGAAGGTGGGCCGAGGAGGCCACAACCCACCAGGGCACGTCAGAGGGCCTGGCGCGCCCAGGTGGGTTGTGCCCACCTGGTGGCCCCCCTCTGGTGTTTATTGGCTCCAATATTTCTAAATATTCCATAAAAAATCTCTGTGGAGATTTAGCTTGTTTGGAGTTGTGCAGAATAGGTGGCCCGACGTAGCTTTTTCAGGTCCAGATTTCCAGCTGCCGGAATTCTCCCTCTTGGTGTGTACCTTGCAAATTATGAGAGGAAAGGCATTAGAATTACTCCAAAAAGTATTATTATGGATAAAAACATTATAAATATCAGTAAGAAAACATGATGCAAAATGGACGTATCAGCTCCCCCAAGCTTAGACCTCGCTTGTCCTCAAGAGGAAACCGAAATCGAAAAACATGTCCACATGCTTTGAGAGAGAGGTGTCGATAAAAACAAAACACGGACATAGAAGCATCCTGTTGATTTTTATAATAGCAATAGAATTAAACATAAGGTTTTTATCGTAGAACTTGTATCATAATCTTCTCATGAATAAGTGACAGTTAATCACACAACTGAAGTATAAAGCATAAATTATATTAGAAACAAACAAACTATGTTTTCAGTAAACTTTTGCAACTACAATTCATCATCTTTTCAGGAAGAGTCACGTATCGGAGCCTTTAGGCAAGTCCACATACTCAACCATCATATAGTCTTCTATGATTGCTAACACTCACCGCATACACATGAGCAAAGCATTTCAACCGGACACATAGAAAGATAGGGGCTTAAAATTTTTCTCCCCAACATACTCACCTCAAGGGTGATGTCAACAATAATAACTCATGTCACCCATATTCAACTGGATATATGTGCCTAGATCTTTCCTCACCACATGATGCTTGCCAAAGGATAAAAATAAAAGAGGAAAGAGGGAAAACTTTGACTCTTTGCATAAAAGTAAAAGATAGGCCCTTCGCAGAGGGAAGCAAAGGTTGCCATGCGCTTATTTGTTTGCATGCTCAATCCCTTAGTGCAAGAGAACGTCATGTTGTATTGCCCCTTAATATGACAACCTTTATTATGTAGTCTGTCGCTTTTAGTCTTTGTCATCCAAGTTCGTACAACGCTCAATTTTCTCTTACACTAAATGATCTCACATATTTAGAAGCAATTTTTATTGCCTTTTTGCACCGATGACAACTTACTTGAAGAATCTTACTCAATCCATAGGTAGGTATGGTGGACTCTCGAAAAAGGTTTGGGTTTAAGGGGTTTTGGATGCACAAGTAGTATCTCTACTTAGTGCGGAATTTTTGGCTAGAAAAGATACTGAGCAAGCACCACATGTTAAAGGATCTATGACAATATGACTTCTATGTGAATATCAACAAACATAAATCATTAAGTTGTCTTTCTTGTCCGGCGTCAACAATTTTGGCATATAATATTTTGACGGGGGCTCACAATCACAAAAGATTTCAAGGATAGTATATTTGTATGTGAATCTTCTCTTCCTTTATTAATTCTTTCATGAGTTGCATCATTGACCAATGCTATGTTTGTCAAACTCTAACAAAATTTTCTACTTAAACTTTTCTTTATGTGCTGCCATCACCTACCATAAGATTAGCATATGATCATCTTAATTTATTTCCTTTCTTTTGATTCAAACAATTATAACCTTTCTTTCTCTTTTTCTTTTCTTTATTTGCAACATGAAAGTAAAGAAAGTAAAAAACTTGAACTAACTTTATTATATAACTTGCACATGATAACAATGATAGATCACTAAGCAAACTCTCAAAGAAGAAAAGATCGAACTAAAGTTTATTCATCTAAGCAAAAGATTGAACTAAGATAAGTAAAAGCAAAAAGATAGTGGGATGATACGATACCGGGGCACCTCCCCCAAGCTTGGCGGAAGCCAAGGGGAGTGCCCATACCAGATACTCAGTTCTCTTTTCGTGGTGAAGAAGATGGTGGTGGAGATAAAATCGTGAGCTCTTCCAACTTGCATCGTAGGCTAAAGTTTTCGTCCCGTAGGTCTTCATTCTCAAGCTCGAGCTTCAATATTTTCTTGCCCAACGCTTCCTTGGTCTCCCGTTGGAAGCAGGGAGGAAGAGGCTCACCTTCTTCCTCATCTGTGGACCAAGCATGTGCAGGCTTAAAAACATAGATATCAAAAGACTCGCGGGGAGGAGGGCTCTCATCTCCTGAGCCTTGAGACGACATGATTTCATACCGGACAGAAAAACAACAAGAAAAGAAAACAGAAGATTTCTCCGCGATAGGTTCAGGAAGTATATATAGATTTATTTTATCTTGGAGGACAAGTACATGGAAGAAAAACGGAGTTTGGAAGGTACCCGAGGTGGGCACAACCCACCTGGGCGTGCCAGGCCCACCAGGGTGCACTTCCCGGTAGTTTCTTATTGTCATTTTTTAAGTAATCCAAAACTGAGGTAAATATTTTCGCGGATTTTTCGGAGTCCATTTACTTACTGTATCACGTACCTCCTTATTTCAACGATTCTGGAGTGTTCCGGAAGGATCCTTTTATGTGTTCCTCCGGTGTTGAAGTTTGGATAATATTGCTTTCAACATTAATGGGCGTACCTGAGATATAATGCTTTATTCGTTGCCCGTTCACAACCTTTGGATTAGTTCCTTCGGAATTATTTATCTTGATGGCCCCAGACTGATAGACCTCCTCGATAACATAGGGTCCTTCCCATTTAGAGATGAGTTTGCCTACAAAGAACCTGAAATGAGAGTTGTACAAAACAACATATTCTCCGACTTTGAACTCACGATTTTGGATTCTTTTATCATGCCATCTTTTTACTTTTTCTTTAAATAACTTGGCATTTTCATAGGCTTGGGTTCACCATTCATCTAATGAGCTAATATCAAATAACCTCTTTTCACCAGCAAGTTTGAAATCATAATCGAGTTCCTTGATTGCCCAAAAAGCTTTATGTTCTAACTCAAGAGGCAAATGACAAGCTTTACCATAAACCATTTTATAAGGAGACATACCCATAGGATTTTTATAAGCTGTTCTATAAGCCCAAAGTGCATCATCTAATTTCTTAGACCAATTCTTCCTGGATCTATTGACAGTCTTTTGCAAAATTAATTTTATTCCTCTATTGCTAAGCTCAACTTGACCACTAGACTAAGGATGATAAGGTGATGATATTCTATGGTTAACATCATACTTAGCAAGCATCTTACAAAAAGCACCATGAATAAAGTGTGGACCACCATCAGTCATTAAATATCAAGGGACTACAAACCTTGGGAAAATAACTTCCTTAAGCATTTTAATAGAGGTGTTGTGATCAGCACTACTGGTTGGAATGGCTTCTACCCATTTAGTGACATAATCAACAGCAACCAAAATATGTGTATACCTATTAGAGGAAGGAAAAGGTCCCATGTAGTCAAATCCCCAAACATCAAATGGTTCAACATCAAGTGAATAATTCATAGGCATTTCCTGACGCTTACCGATATTACCTATTCTTTGGCATTCATCACAAGATGAGACAAACTTACGGGCATCCTTGAAGAGAGTAGGCCAATAAAATCCGATTGCAATACCTTGTGAGTAGTTCTATCTCCAGCATGATGCCCTCCATAAGCCCTGGAGTGACATTTCCGTAGGATTTGTCCCTGTTCATGCTCAGGTACACAATGTCTAATAATACCATCTACTCCTTCTTTATAAAGATGTGGGTCATCCCAAAAGTAATGTCTTAAATCATAGAAGAATTTATTTTCTTTTGTTGATATGTAAAGCTGGGTGGTAAATATTTAGCAACAATGTAATTAGAAAAATCAGGATACCAAGGAGTACTATTAGTAACATCTATTGCGGCTAACTGCTCATCAGGAAAGCTATCATCAATGGGTAGCGGGTCATCAAGCACATTTTCAAGCCTAGACAAGTTATCAGCTACGGGGTTCTCAGCTCCTTTCCAATCAATAATATGTAAGTCAAATTCTTGTAACAAGAGAACCCAACGAATAAGTCTAGGTTTAGCATCTTTCTTATCCATAAGATATTTAATAGCAGCATGGTCTGTGTGAACAGTTACTTTGGAATAAACAATCTAAGGTCTAAATTTACCACAAGCAAACACCACTACTAAGAATTCTTTTTCAGTTGTAGCATAATTTCTTTGAGCACTGTCTAGAGTTTTACTAGCATAATGAATAACACTCAATTTCTTATCAACTCTTTGTCCTAGAACATCATCAACAACATAATCACTAGCATCACACATCATTTCAAAAGGCAAGTTCCAATCAGGTGGTTGAAAAATAGGTGCAGAGATTAAGGCTTTCTTGAGTGTTTCAAAGGCTTCTAAACAATCATCATCACAAACAAAAGGAATATCCTTTTGCAGAAGATTAGTTGGAGGCCTAGAAATTTTAGATAAGTCTTTAATAAACCTCCTATAGAAACCAGCATAGCCTAGGAATCTACGAATACTTTTTATGTCCTTGGGACATGGCATTTTCTCAATAACATCAACCTTAGCTTGGTCCACTTCAATACCTATTTCAAAAAAATTATGACCCAAGACAATGCCTTCATTAATCATAAAGTGGCACTTCTCTCAATTCAAGACAAGATTTGTTTGTTCACATCTCTGCAAAACTCGATCAAGATTGCTTAAACAATCATCAAATGACTTCCCATAGACGGAGAAATCATCCATGAAAACCTCTACAATATTTTCACAAAAGTCAAAGAATATAGCAGTCATACATCTTTGACAGATAACAGATGCATTGCATAAACCAAAAGGCATGTGTATATAAGCATAAGTTCCAAAGGGACAAGTAAAGTTAGTCTTTCCTTGATCAGGTTCTGAAACAGGTATTTGTGAAAAGCCAGAGTATCCATAAAGGAAGCAAAAAATGTGTGTGCTTAGATAGTCTTTCAAGCATTTGATCAATAAAAGGCAAATGGTAATGATATTTTCTAGTGGATTTATTTAATTCACTACAGGAAACAGGTAATTTGTCGTCTGCCACGGCGGACGGCAAAGGCATGAAAGGCGGACGGCAAAAGGCCCCGGCAAAGTAAGACCCGGCAAACAGCTAATGTGTCGTCTACTTCGGACGGCTGACAGCAAAGGTGCCTTTGCCATCAGCAGCGAACGGCAAAGAAAGCAGACGACAATAAATGCGCTGTTACTCCGTTAGGTGGTTAACGGTAGGCCTTTGCCGTCAGCCGCGGACGGTAAATTTTGACCTGCCTTTGCCATCCGCCGAATGATGTCAGTTGGACGTCACTACACGGCAGGCGTTTGCCGTCAGCCACTGTAGGAACTGACCAAATTGGTCAGCCTCCCAGGAAGCACAGTTGCCTGCCACGTGGCCTCTTTGCCTTCAGCTACTGATGGCAAAGAGCCCTTCGCCGTCTGTGGCCGACGGCAAAGAGCCTGCATATTGGCTCTTTTTTTCTATTTTTTAATCCAACAATTTTCACCGCAAATATATATGACATATATAGATACATTTCACAGGGCTATTTAACAGCAATCATATCACATATCCATCACATAAGTTTCATCCATTCATACATAAGCAAGTTCCATCCATACACATTGTTCCATCCATATACATATTACAATGCAAAGTTTCATCAAGATAGCAAGTTCCATCATAGCAAGCTAGATACAATGCAAAGTTTCATCAAAGAAAAAGCAAGCACTCCATCATAGCAAGCAAGCTTCCATGAAGTGAATGAAATCTGCAAAATGGCAAATAATAAAGTTAGAAATAGGTGACTAGAACAAGAAGAAGACTAGAACAAGAAGTATATGTCATTTATGAGCTAACTTAGGTGAAATGGATCATTTTGGAGCTAACCTAGATGAAATGGGTCATTTTGGAGCTAACCTAGGTGAAATGGGTCATTTTGGAGCTAACGTAGGTGAAATGGGTCATTTTAAAGCTAACGTAGGTAAAATGGATCATTTAGGAGCTAATCTAGGTAAAATGGGTCATTTTAGAGCTAACTTGGATAAACTAGATCATTTATAAGCTAACTAAGGTAAAATGGGTCATTTTAGAGCTAACTTAGGTAAAATGGATCGTTTATGAGCTAACTAAGCTAATTATGCAATTTTTTACATAAGTAAGCTAAGTACAGATCATTTTAGAGCTAACTTAGGTTAAATGGCTGGTTTTGGAGGTCAGTAAGCTTATTAAGTCATTTTGGAGGAAAAGAAGCTAACTCTAGGTCATTATGGTAAGCATATTGGAGGAAATAAAGCTAACCCTAGGTCTTTATGTATTTGTTAAGCAAAACACTAGAGAAACTTACCGTGATCATGGAGGTGTAGGCGGAGCGGTCCCAGGAGCAATCTCTGGCTTCGGCGGAGCGATCTGACCGGACTTCTCGCACACAAACTGCACATCTCCAATGGCTATCGAGCCATGGGACCTCCCGCCAGCAAATATCATCACCTGCTCTGGATCAATGGGACCCTGGCTCGGGTTAAAGTCCTCGCCTTACCCTTGACTTTCTTGTAAGAGGCAGTGTGGGCCATGGCATACAGGTCGTACACCTCTAGCACCTTATCCGTCTTATTGTAGCATGCCTGAAAGAGAGAAACAAAGTAAATTAGTAATTAAAGGGCTCAAGCTAGCATGATGAATGAATTGCATGAATCATGAAGCAAACCACATACCCAGTTCTGCCCGAACTGATATAAGCTGGAGTTGCCTTGATGGTGTGGCACACCTTCCATTTGGGCACGTTTGTCCTTGGCCTCAGTCGGCTCCCCGCCATCATCAGCATGGCCACTCGGGCCCTCAGGCTGATTCGGCCAGGTACCCCATCCAGACATGTGCTCCTCCAGGGTCTCGGAGCGCTCCCAACCAGCGCCCCCCATCTTTCAACACCTGCCATGACAAAGAGTAAACAAAATTAGTACAACATAAAAAAATACCGACATGAATAATAATATGTATATCACTTAAGTGTATCATCATCAAGTACAACATAAAAAAATTGAATACCTGACACTATTAATAATCTTGATCAGTATCATCAATAAATGCATAATCATCAGCATCACTATAATCAATGACGGGATCATAGGGTTCAGTGGCATCAACATGTGCAAGGCCACCTTGACGTAATCGGTCAAGCATTGACAGGTCATCCGCAGCAGTAACCTCTTCTTGTTCCGGCTCTTCTTGTTCCTCCTCTGGGGTGATGTCGGATTCACTATCGCTGTCTACTTCAATGTTTTGGGGTGAAGTATAGGAGTTCTTGAAACGCTTTTTGGAAAGACCTGTCTCTTGGAAGATTTCTCCTTCATATGTGTCTGGGTTAATGTGAGGGTCATAATCCTCTTCCTTTGGGGGAGAAAGTCTAGCACGTGGTGGCACTTCATAAACGACATCCCAACCTTTCATATTTGGATTAGTTTGGCAGGCCCACGGTAGATAGAATACTTGGGTCGCCTGTTGAGCCGTAATATAGACATCAGGAACATCTAAATGGGTGCTTTAGTTGATTTCAACTAGCCCTATATGTTCATGAGTCCTTCTAGTCTCCATCGGCTGAAACCAATAACATTTGAAGACTACGACATTCGGTGGGTTTTCACCATAGAATAGAAGTTCATAAATTGCTTCAACTCTCCCATAATACTCGGTACCTCCTTCACCGATAGCAGATACACAACAATTTGTAGACTTTCGGTCGGCCATAGATAGCTCTTTGCCATAGGTACGAAAGCGATACCTGTTGATGTCGTATTTGTCAAATGAACCGACCTTATAGTCAAAACTATTAGCGACTTGTCTCAATTCGGCGTCCATAGACTCTGAAGTAGCCTACAAGTTTAATATGAAAGGATTGTTGCATTACGCACAAATTAGCGAATGAAATGAAATTGTCTAATAGAAATTACCGTTTGTTTGAACCAAGAGATGAAACCGGGATAGGCGCCGCCTCCTTGCTTTGCGAGAAGCTCGTACTCTTTGACGGAATCCTTTTGGATCACCGCTCCATACGAGAATATGGCGACGTATCGACTGTATGAAATATCCAGGAATAAGAGCACAGTTCAAAGGAAATAGAAGTTGCGATTCAATGTACCAAGAACTTACTCGATGTACGGCCGCACTTCTATCAGGTTGTTGAAGATATACAACGAAATGGTCCGCCATTCTTCGTTATCCAAAGATACTGGATTTGAAACACTAGCTGGTGCGAGATTCCCTTTAAATAGGCTGAGGTTGGATCCACCCTTTTTAGGCTCGTCAGCATTGTACCGAGGCTTCAGATTGTGCAAATGATGATTTTTGGCTTCGTAGTGTGCTGTCACGAAGTTTGCCGCCTCCTCAGTGATGAATGCATCAGCCATCGATGCTTCAATTCTACGTCTATTTTTACATTTTTCTCGATGTGTCTTCTGCATCCTCTCAGTTGGGTAGCACCAACGATTTTGCACGGGCCCCCCAATCTTGCCTCGGTCGGGAGATGCAAAATCAAATGCTGCATTGGATTAAAGAAGCTCGGTGGAAAGATCTTCTCTAACTTGCAGATCAACTCCGGCGCCAACTCTTCCATTTCTTCTAGCACGCCAGGCGATAGTTCTTTCGCACAAAGAACACGGAAGAAATAGCTGAGTTCTGCCAGTACTAGCCATTCATCCTCAGGGATGAAGCCACGCAACATCACCGGCATTACCCGCTCAATCCATATGTGCCAATCATGACTCTTGAGACCAAATATCTTCAATTTATCAAGATTCGCTCCCCTCTTTAGATTCGCTGCATACCCATCGGGGAACATCAACTACTGTTGCACCCACAAGATAATTTCCCTCATAGTTGGCCTTCCAAGATTGAACCATGCCTTTGGCTTCGTCGAGTTCTGCTTTCCTTTCTGTTCTTTCATGTTATGTAACAGCCTATCAAATAGCGCCTCCAGATCAACTCTAGCCTTAGTATTATCCTTTGACTTCCCATCTATGCCGAACAATGTACCAAAAAGTGCCTCGGCGATATTCTTCTCAGTGTGCATCACGTCGATGTTGTGTGGGCAAAGGAGGTCTTTGAAGTAAGGCAGATCCCATAAGCATGTTTTGTGAGTCCAGGTGTGCTTAGAATTATACCCCTTGAAGTACCCTGGACGCTCTGGATCTGGCTCGAGAGCATTTAACTGATCCAGGGTCTGTTGGCCTGTCAATGCAGGTGGTGCAGAGTTTTTGACAACTCTACCTCTGATGAAGTTCTTCTTGTCTTTCTTGAACTTATGGCGAGGATCCAGGAACTGTCTATGCATGTCGAAGCAAGAAAACTTGCGACCGGCCTGAAGCCAACGAAACTCAAGAGCTCCCTTGCATGTGGGGCACGGGAACCTTCCATGCACACACCAGCCAACGAATAGCGCATACGCCGGCAAGTCATGCGTCGAGTACATGTACCAGACACGCATTATGAAGTTTTGTTTGCTATAGGTGTCGTATGTCTTGAACCCATTATCCCAGGCTTCTTGCAATTCTTCCTTAAGCGGCTGCATGTACACATTCATATTTTTCCCAGGATAGTTGGGCCCTGGAATTATCAATGTCAGGAAACTATTCTTTCTTTGCAAAATCTGTCCAGG
>LR738712.1:625986080-626012918 GCA_902687465.1 Secale cereale | reverse complement strand
TAGTTAGTCTGTTCTTTGCCGTCCACCAGTCTTTGTCGTCCGCCTTTGTCTCTCTTTGCCGTCTGCTAGCAGACGGCAAAGAGGTGGGGCGTTAAGCTTTTTCTAAACGGGCGGGGGGTGGGGGCCACTTTGCCCTCTTTGCCCTCTTTGCCGTCAGCCAGCGGACGGCAAAGAATCATTGCCGTCCGCTGGCTGACGGCAAAGAGTCGGCAGATGGCAAAGGCATGTTTCGTCGTCTGCCGTTTCTTTGTCATCCGCTTTTCGGTAGCTGATGGCAAAGAGCTTCTTTGCCGTCTGCTAGCAGGCGGCAAAGAGCTAGCAGATGGCAAATTACCTGTTTCCAGTAGTGATTTTCTAAAATCAATAACCATTCTACAGCCTGTAACAATTCTTTGTGGAATAAGTTCATTCTTATCATTAGGAACAACAGTTATATCTCCTTTCTTAGGGACACAATGAATAGGACTTACCCATCTACTATCAGCTATGGGTTAGATTATACCTGCTTCCAGAAGTTTTAATATTTCCGTTCTTGCCACTTCTTTCATCTTCGGATTTAATCGACGTTGGTGATCAACAGCTGGTTTAGCATCAGGTTCCATATTAATTTTGTGCTGACATAGAGTGGGACTAATGCCCTTTAAATCATCAAGAGTATATCCAATAGCAGCTCGGTGCTTCCTTAGAACCTTCAATAATTTTCTTCTTCATGTTCTGAAAGGTTAGCAGTAATAATAACAGGATGTATTTTCTTTTCGTCAAGATAAGAATATTTCAAAGTGTCTGGCAATTGTTTTAGTTCAAACACAGGATCACCTTTAGGTGGAAGAGGACCTCCATGAGTTTCAATAGGCAGATTGTGTTTAAGTAGAGGACGTTGTTCAAAGAAAATTTTATCTATTTCATTTCTTTCACGCATATGTAAATCATTTTCATGGTCTAGTAAATATTGCTCTACAGGATCAGTGGGTGGCACAGCAATAGAAGCAGGACCAATTAATTCATCCTTACTAGGCAATTCTTTTTCATGAAGTTTCCTACTAAACTTGGAAACATTAAACTCATGAGACCCATCACCAAAAATAACACCAACAGTTTGCTTCTTACAATCTATTTTAGCATTAACGGTGTTCAAGAAAGGCTACTAGAGATAATGGGACAGAAGTCATCTTCTGGAGAACCAAGAACAAGGAAATCAGTCGGGTATTTTATTTTCCCGCACAGGACTTCAACATCTCTAACAATCCCAATTGGTGATATAGTATCTCTATTAGCAAGTTTAATAGTGACATCAATGTCTTCTATTTCTGCAGGTGTTATGTCATTCATAATTTCTTGGTATAAAGAGTAGGGAATAGCACTCACGCTAGCACCTATGTCACATAAACCATGATAGCAATGATCTCCAATTTTAACTGAAATATCAGGCATGGCCACAACGGGTCTATGTTTGTCCCTTTTATCAGGTTTGGCAATTCTAGCAGCCTCTTCATTAAAGCAAATAACATGCCCATCTACATTTTCTTCCAAGAGATCCTTTACCATAGCAATATTAGGCTCTACTTTAATTTGCTCATCTGGTTTAGGTATTCTAATATAACTTTTGTTAACCACAGTTGAAACTTTAGCGTGTTTCTTTATCCTAATAGGGAAATGTGGTTTTTCAATATAAGCAGAAGGAACAACTAGATCAGCATGCTAAAATATATTTTCTTCTTTAACGAGTATCGGTTCCTTAATTTCTTCTTTAATAGGTGGATGATATTTAAACCACTTCTCTTTAGGGAGATCAATATGAGCAGCAAAAGATTCACAAAAGGAGGCTACTATCTCAGAGTCATGTCCATATTTAGTGCTAAACTTTTGAAAAGTATCGGTATCCATAAAAGATTTAACACAATCATACTCAAGTTTAATACCTGACTCTTTACCTTCGTCGAGTTCCCAATCTTCAGAGTTACATTTAATTCTTTCCAAAAGATCCCACCATAATTCAATAGTCTTCTTCATAAAAGAACCAACACAAGAAGTATCCAGCATGGATCGATCATTATGAGAAAGTCGAGCATAAAAATTCTGGATAATAATTTCCCTTGAGAGCTCATGATTGAGGCATGAATATAACATTGACTTAAGTCTCCCCCAAGTTAGAGCGATACTTTCTCCTTCATGAGGCCAAAAATTATATATCTAATTCCGATCACGATGAACTAGATGCATATGATAATTTTTTTGGTGGAACTCCATTTTCAATTGGTTCCAATTCCAAGATGCAATACAATCGCATAGCCTATACCATGCTAATGCTTTTTACTTCAAAGATAAAGGAAAAACCTTCTTCATAAGTTTATCCCTGGGTAGACAGGCAAGCTTAAACAATCCACAAATTTGTTCCACATATATCAAATGCATATCAGGATGTTCGGTTCCATCTCCTACATAAGGATTAGCTAGTAGTTGTTCAATCATACCTGAAGGAATTTTGTATTCAATATTTTCAGTAGGTGCAGTTCATTGAGGGGTAGCTAATTCTGGTTCCGGTCAAGGTGAAGATACCCCGAACAAACCCCTCAACGGATTGTTTTCCACAGTAACAAGTGACAATAAATTAAGCACACTATATAAATGTTTCCTTACAAATTTCCACTTACCAGAAGTGCTTCACTCTCTGGCAACGGCGCCAAAAAATAGCCTTGATGACCCACAAGTATAGGGGATCAATTGTATCTCTTTTCAATAAGTAAGAGTGTCGAACCGAACGAGGAGCAGAAGGAAATGACAAGTAGTTTCTAGTAAGGTAGTGTCGGCAAGTGCTAAAATTGTAAGTAGCGAGTAGTTTGATAGCAAGGTAATTTGTAACAAGCAAGTAACGATAATTGTAACAAGTATGCAGCAAGGTAGCCCAATCCTTTTGAGGCAAAGGACAGGCCAAAATGGTCTCTTATAGTAAGCAAAGCATTTTTTACGCAAAGGACATGGGAATTTCATCTAGTCACTTTCATCATGTTGGTTTGATTTGTGTTCGCTACTTTGATAATTTGATATGTGGGTGGACCGATGCTTAGGTGATGTTCTTACTTGAACAAACCTCCTACTTATGATTAACCCTCCCGCAAGCATCCGCAACCACGAGCAAAGTATTAAGAATAAATTCTAACCATAGGATTAAACTCTAGGATCCAATCGGTCCCTTACGAAATAGTGCATATACTAGGGTTTAAGTTTCTGTCACTCTCGCGACCCACCATCTATTTACTACTCCACAATGCATTCCCTTAGGCCCAAATAGGGTGAAGTGTCATGTAGTCGACGTTCACATGACACCACTAATGGAATCACAACATACATACTATAAAAATATCGAACACATATCAAATTCACATGATTACTTGCAACATGATTTCTCCCGTGACCTCAAGAACAAAGGCAACTACTCATAAGTGATGAACATGCTCAAGATAAGAGAGGTAATATAGCATAATGGATCTGAACATATAATATTCCACCAAATAAACCATATAGTAATCAACACTACTAATCACCCACAAGCACCAATCTACAGTTCCGATAACAAGATTGAATACAAGAGATGAACCAGGGTTTGAGATGAGATGGTGTTGTTGAAGATGTTGATGGAGATTGCCCTCCCCAAGATGGGAGAGTGGTTAGTGATGATGTTCACGACTGGATGGAATCTGCAATTCGAGGAGTCGCCGCCAAATTCTAAATCGGGGTATGAAATACCTGGTAGTCGGTTTGTGACCCACTCAAGAACAGTTGTTGTTGCCGCCAATTAGAACTTAGCGGAGGTTGTCTGTGCGCACGGTCGGCGAGTGACTTATGGATTTCTTCTATACGCGTACGCTCGGCCAAGTTGGCTATGCGCATTGCTTCCAAAGCTTGAGCTTCTGGAGTCGTCCCAACGATGGGAGTCCGGTGGGCTTGCTCATTCCTAAGCTGCAGTTCTTCCCTCTGCTGAGAGTTGTGTGTCTGCGGATAGTACTCATCATCGAGAGGACCCCTGGCGCTGGCGTAGGTGCCATGTGATGGGCCATCAGCTTCCGCGCCACCGCGGGCATATCCAGGTGGGCCATGCTCAGAGCCGACCATAGCACTTCAGCAGCCAAATCGCTGCTGTCGCACTCGGATGCATTGCCTGATTGATCTTGCAGGGGATCGAATAAATCAAACACGGGTTCATCAGGATCGATCGTCGTGATCTAGGAGGCGGTCGATTGAAGGGCCACTACATGTTTGATCCATCGCTGGAGCTGGGTGTGCCCGGAATGCTTGCGGCGTTGAACAACATGAAAGAGGGGTGTAGCCGAAGCCAGCTGATACGGAGTCGACGACTAACGGAGAAGAACACCATAGGCGCTCGCATGGAAGTGTGCCGTGTTGGAAATATGCCCTAGAGGCAATAATAAAATGGTTACTATTATAATTCCTTATTCATGATAATTTTCTATTGTTCATGCTACAATTGTATGAACCGGAAACCATAATACATATGTGAATACATAGACCACAACATGTCCCTAGTGAGCTTCTAGTTGACTAGCTCGTTGATCAATAGATGGTTGTGGTTTCCTGACCATGGACATTGGATGTCGTTGATAACGGGATCACATCATTAGGAGAATGATGTGATGGACAAGACCCAATCCTAAGCATAGCACAAGATCATGTAGTTCGTTTGCTAGAGATTTTCTAATATCAAGTATCATTTCCTTAGACCATGAGATTGTGCAACTCCTGGATACCGTAGGAATGCTTTGGGTGTATCAAACGTCACGACGGAACTGGGTGACTATAAAGGTGCACTACAGGTATCTCCGAAAGTGTCTGTTGGGTTGGCACGAATTGAGACTAGGATTTGTCACTCTGTATGACGGAGAGGTATCTCTGGGCCCACTCGATAATACATCATCATAATGAGCTCAATGTGACAAAGGAGTTAGTCACAGGATCATGTGTTACGGAACGAGTAAAGAGACTTGCCGGTAACGAGATTGAACAAGGTATGGAGATACCGACGGTCGAATCTCGGGAAAGTAACATACTGATGGACAAAGGGAATTGTATACGGGATTGATTGAATCCCCGACATCGTGGTTCATCCGATGAGATCATCGTGGAACATGTAGGAGCCAATATGGGTATCCAGATCCCGCTATTGGTTATTGGCTGGAGAGGTGTGTCGGTCATGTCCGCATGGTTCCCGAACCCGTAGGGTCTACACACTTAAGGTTCAGTGACGCTAGAGTTGTAATGGGAATTGTATGTGGTTACCGAAGGTTGTTTGGAGTCCCGGATGAGATCTCGAACGTGACGACGAACTCTAGAATTCTCCGAAGGTGAAGATCAATATATTGGACGAAGGGTATTGGAGTCCAATATAATTCTGGGGGTACCGGGTGATGACCAGTGTGTCCGAAAGGGGTTTCGGAGGCCCCGGAAAGTGTTGGGGGCCTTATGGGCCAAGGGGAGATGGCACATCAGCCCACTAAGGGGCTGTGCGCCCCTCCCACCCCATCTCACGTAAACTGAAGAGGTGCGGCGCCTCCCCTAGGGCAGCTTCCCCCTCCCGGCTTGGGGGCCAAGTCTCCTAGGGGTGGGGGCGCCCAAACCCATCTAGGGTTTCCCCTGTGGCCGCCGCCCCTCCCCTAGGGAAACCCTAGGGCGCCTCCTCCACCCCCTTCCCCCTATATATAGTGAGGGAGAGACAGGGCAGATGCACCCTTGGATACAACTCCACGCTACGGCTCTTCCCTTCCTCCCCCTCCTACACCTCTTCCTCCTCCGTAGTGCTTAGCGAAGCTCTACCGGAGAACCACAAGCTCCACCGCAACCATGCCGTTGTGCTGCCGGAGCTCTCCCTCAACTTCTCCTCCCCCCCTTGCTGGATTAAGAAGGAGGAGATGTCTCGGGCTGTACGTGTGTTGCACGCGAAGGCACCGTCCGTTCGGCGCTAGATCGGATCTTCCGTGATTTGAATCGTCCCAAGTATGACCCCATCAACCGCGTGCTTTGCAACGCTTCCGCTTAGCGATATTCAAGGGCATGAAGATGCATTCCCTCTCTCTCGTTGCTAGCATCTCCAAGATTGATGTTGGTAACATGTATATTTTTTTTGAATTATTACTACGTTCCCCAACAGTGGCATCATGAGCTAGGTCTATGCATAGATTCTATGCACGAGTAGAACACAAGTAGTTGTGGGCGATGATTTGGTCAATTTGCTTTCCGTTACTAGTCCTATCTTGATTCAGCGGCATTGTGGGATGAAGCGGCCCGGACCGACTTTACACGTACACTTATGTGAGACAGGTTCCACCGCCTGACATGAACTTGTTGCATAAGGTGGCTAGCGGATGTCTGTATCTCCCACTTTACTTGGATTGGATTCGATTAAAAGGGTCCTTATGAAGGGTAAATAGAAATGTGTGACACCCCGAGACCGATGCCCCAGGTGTCAGCCAGTTACTCATCGCCGTTGCTATGTCATCATGTGGGCTGCATCAGCATGTTTTCAAAACTTGCATCCGTCCGAGTCCCCCTCGTCCTCTCCGTTGTTCGTTCGGAGCCCACACACACTTACACGCGCCCGCGGCACCTCCGAATATTTATTTTATGAGTGGCTGGAAAATGTTCTCGGAATGGTTTGAAACTTGACGTGCGGTCTTATTATAGTGTAGACAGGCCGCCTGCCAAATTTCATCTCATACGGAGCTCGTTTGATAGCCCAACCGTGAAATTATAGCGGCAATAGTAGCCGGTTTATTCGTCGGGCGTTTTCGGTCTCCGAAAACCTTCGCGGGCTGCACTTCTCTCCTCTCCTCTTAGCCGAACCCAATCTAAACAGCCCACCTAGTCCACCTACCTAACCTCTTCGCTCTGAACCGTCTGATCGAGATCGAACGGCTCGAAACGGTGCTAAAATACCTAAACCTAGACCCCCCCTACCCTATTTAAACAGCCCCCATGCCATTTTGGGCATTTTTCTAGCCTAAACCTAGCCCCTACCTCCTCCCACCTCGCAGTCGTCGCCCCCTCATCATTTTCCGTGCCGGCGAACCCCTCCCCGCCACTTGGCGGCCAGCCAGTGTCGCCGCTTCCTCCTTCCGGGCCAATGGCGAGCTGCCACGCGTCCCCTCAGCCTCCTCCAGCCGCCGCGGCCCGCCTGAGCCCGCGCGCAGCCCGCTAGGCCCATCTGGCCGCGCCGCGAACCCGCGCGAGCCCGAGCGATCGCCCCCCCTCCCGCTCCGCTTCCTTCGCCGCCAGGAGCTCGCTCCTCTTCGCCGCCGCCTCCCCTGCCGGATCGCCGCCGCCGCCAGCCATCGCCACCAGAGCAGCCCCACCGGCTGCCTCTCCTCTCCGTGCTCCTTCTCCTCCTGTCGGTCGCCCCACTCTGCTCCTCCGCTCTGGCGTCGTCGTCCGCCCAGCCACCGGAGTCCCGAGCGCCGCCTCGCTCGACCCGTGGCCTCGCCGCCCGTGGAGTCTCCCCATCGAGCCGCCGCCGGTCAGATCCGGGCAGGAGCGCCCGAATTTGCCTCGTCCCACGCCGCTCCTCGACCCCTCCTGCATGCGTTGCCACCGACGTACAGAACTATGCCGCCGCCAGGGTCCTGCTCGAGGACGACGGCCGCTCCAGCGCCCGGCCTCGTGGGCCGCGAGGTCCAGCCAGGCCCACGAGCCAAGGCCCAGCTCCGTCCAGCCGGCCTGCCGCTCCCCTCCGCGTCCTAGGCCGAGGCCCATGGTGAGGCCCCCACCGCACCTCCTTTTTTTTCTTTGCCGTTGGGCCGGTTCCAGTTTAGTTTTGGCCCGTGTAGTTTTTTTTAATGTCTGCATTTTTCGGCAAAGTCCCTGAGTTTTATAAATTTATATGCATGTTTGAGTGGCTGTAACTTTTTGTGTGCTTATCCAAATTGAGTGAATAATATGTCAAAATGATCGTTGTGATATGCTCTTCATTTTGTTCCACTGTGGCATGCTTGTTTGAATTAATCTAGATGACCTAATCATCGTTGCAAGAGTGCTATATCTTTAAAACTGCTGTTAACTGTAATTTTGTCGCATGCTTGTGGTGATGATAACTTTGTGCATGTTGGTCCAAATGGAGCGTATGATATGTAAAAATGTTCATTGTGAAGTGCTCTAGATGATGGTTGCTGTAGCATTCATGTTAGGTGCCAAATTGCCATGTTAATATCTGTTGCAAAAGTGCATGCGAATGTTAAGTGCTGGAACTTGTTATGAGATGCTAATTTCACTTGTTCATTGCTATTGCTGTGATTGTCTTCATGCCACATGTCAATATGTTTTAGAAGCACAATCATGCCATCTTTGCTGTGGAGCAATCCACTTTTCATGATATGCCTTGAGATGTTTGCAACAAGCTAGTAAAGTAGCCTACTCGCTGTTGTTGTTATCTAGGACTTGTTAAAACTGCTAAGTCTGAAACTATTAAACCTGATGCCATGTTTGCTTGATGCCCTAGTCAAATCCATGCTTGTTTTAGTATGTCAAATGATCATGCCTTGTTGTCCATGTTATGCTCTATCCATTCATGCCCTTGTTTGCATATATGGCATGTTGTAGCCTAATTATTTCTTGCTCTCAAGTTGCTATAAATTTACCTGTCAGCTTGTTATCAGCATTTTCAATTTCGTGTAGCTTGTTGTTATTGATTCATGCCTCCTATGGAGTTGCTCCAATGGAGTTGTTTGATGTATGTTATGTCTATTACATGTCCATGGTCTTTATATACTTAGTAGAGTTGTTATGCTTGTTGTTTTGTGCCCCCGAAGGCAGCATCGTGATGATGTTTTTGCCTTCCCAGATTTTGACTAAGTCTGGATAAATTTATTGCATCTTGCCATGCTTATTTAATTGTGTTCCAGCAAATTTTTTGGTGTGCTCCAAATTCATGCTTGTTAAGTATCATGTCTATTCCACATCCATGCCTCTTGTTATCATGTTTGGGTGTTGTAGCATATATTTACCTTGCTCCAAAGTTGCTATGTTGTTGTTTTTGGACAGGTTCTTGTTATATATTGTTTCATGTGTATGTGTTGAACCGTTGCTCTGTTTTGAGCGTGCTATATATGAAACTTGTGTGATTTTGCATGTAGAAGCATAATATCATGTTGTTTACATGTTTGGAGTGAGTTTTCTTGTTGTTTGGATGCATTTTGCATAATTGCCATGCTTGTCTTGTTTTGCTCATATCTTCCAGGCCGTAGCTCCGAATTAAACGAACTTGATATGTAACTTGACTAGAATTTCGAGTAGATCATCATGGTGCATGTTTACTTGCTATTTATCAACTTTAACTTAATGTTTGTTCAGATCTGGACCCATTTCGAAATGTGCATATGAGGACTTACCGAAATTGTTATATGTTGATTCCGGCCTCATTTAAACTTGTTGGTTTGTGTTGTTCTTATGTGCTTCATCCTTTGCCATGTTTTGCATCATATAGACTTGTATTGCATCCTACTTGCTTGACCATCTTGTCATGTTCTTGTGTTGTGTATTTACCTTGTTGTGTGTTTCTTCTCGCTAGTTCTTTTTTCGTTGCGATCGTGAGGATTCGTTCGACTACACGTGGTTCGTCTTCGAGGCTTCTTCGTCGTCTTCTTCATGGAATCATTCTTCTTCCTTGCGGGATCTCAGGCAAGATGACCATCCCCTTGGATACCTTTACTATCATTGCTATGCTAGCTGTCTCGATGCTATCGTTATATGTCGCGCTACCCAACTTTATTGTCAGCCCCTCTCCTTGTTGCCATGAAACCTCTAACTTTGACACCTTCCCAGCAAAATCGTTGTTTGGCTATGTTACCCGCTTGCTCAGACCCTCTTATAGCGTTGTTAGTTGCAGGTGAAGATGAAGATTGATCCATGTCGGATCTTGTTGTTGGAATATCACAATATATCTTATATTTATTAACAAACCTATATACTTGGCAATGGGTGGAAGGCTTGGCCTATTGCTCAGTGTTTTGTTCCACTCATGCCGCCTTAGGAGCCGATAAACCGGCATTATGTTCCTTGATTTTGCATTCCTAACACGGTTGGGTATATGGGGAGCCCTTGACAGTTCGTCTTTGAATAAAACTCCTCCAGCAAGGCCCAAAATTGGTTTTAATTTGCAACATAATAAAAACTTAATTAATTAATTAATTGCATAGGGAGTTAGCGCTACCCGGGGATTCTTTCTACATAGCAGGGGGGCCAGTGCTGATGGTGTTGGTCCCAAACGAGGAGACTGCGGGGCCATCACGGGGAAACTTGAGGATTGTCTCCCGTAGGCTCGCCCATCCGGTCGTGGCCTGAGATGAGATACGCGCGGCTACTATCAGGGTGTCGACACACCGGGAGGTCTTGCTGGACTTGTTTTACCATTGTCGAAATATCTTGTGCATCGAGATTTCGAGTCTGATCGGGCCTTCCCTAAGATAAGGGGTAATATAATTATTATCTTTGCTGATCGTGAGAGCTTGTGATGGGCTAAGTTGGGACACCCCTGCAGGGTTATGATCTTTCGAAAGTCGTGCCCGCGGTTATGTGGTAGATTGGAATTTGTTAATGTCCAGTTGTAGAAAACTTGATAGAGGATCCGAAGTAAAACACACAACCGTGTGAGTAACCGTGACTGTCTCTTTTCACTTTGAGAAGAGAACACGGTGGGGTTATGTTTGACTCACAGGTAGTTCAAGATCTTTAGCGATCACTACTAGTTTGCAACCGTTTGTGTAGATGCTCATCTTATTCTTGTACTCGTAAGTTAGCCACCATATATTGCTTAGCCGCTGCTGCCAACCTCACCACTTTATCTCTTCCTACCCATTAAGCTTTGCTAATCTTGTTACCCATGGTTATGGGATTGCTGAGTCCTCATGGCTCACAGATACTACAACAACAGTTGCAGGTGCAGGTTTCCGATGACTTGACGCGAGAGCGATGTCCTTTGTGTTGGAGTTCTTTCTTCTTCTTATTCGTCAGTCTTGGGTTAGGTTCCGGGTCGGCAGCCTGGGATAGATTATGGATGTCGTTGTGCTTTTCATGTTTGCATCCGTAGTCGGATGCCTTGTATTGATGTTGTTGTATTCATGTGTCTTGTATGAATTGTTGTATCCCCATGTATTTATGTAATGGTACGATGTAATGATATCCTTCTTGCTAAGCGACTGAGATGAGGTTGTGCCCCAATCACGTATGAGTCACGTGATCGGGATAGAATCGCATCTTGGGCCCGACAAGTTGGTATCAGAGCCTCGACCGACCATAGGAGCCCCCTTGATTGATCGTAGCTTGGCCGTTGTCGAGTCTAGAAGAAAACTTTTTCGGAGTCTAGTTATATCGGAGAGTAGGAATTATTTTTACTCCTCAATCCCTTCGTCGCTCTGATGAGGGATCTTGACGTAGGTGTGTTGAATTACTCCTCTTCCCCTACAAACTTTTTTTAGGATCTCGCAGTTAGTTTTTGTTAGAGAACGTTGCCTGTTCTTTTCATCTGGTGCATCTCTCATCAAGTGGATTCAACCCTCTTCTTCTTACAAGTTCTACCCTCAGTTCTTTTCAACCGACGGTGTTTTCTCCATCCGAAGTGGACTTTCTTTTTCCCACCCGCCCACCCTTTTTCTTCTCGGACCGGAGTCCTCAATCGGGTATCCATCCTACTCGAGTGAAGTTTCGAATCCTTTCCTCAATTATTTCAACTGGTGAATTCTCGTCTACTTCGTCCTCTTCATCTCTTTTCTTTTCCGGTGGATTCAATTCCAATATCTCGGTGTTGTTCTTATTCTTCCATTGGTTCAAGTGTTTTTCCTTGTCTGGTTCGCCTCTCACCATTTAATTATTCCGGACTTCTGAAGACATCTAAGGATATTTGTCCGTGTTCCAATTAATTCAGGTTGTCACCTCCTTTGAGCCTTTTAATAGTTCTGGTGCATCATCTCCTTTTCGATCATTTCCAACGGTGTTTTCTCTTTGGTGGGCTCATAACCCACAGGTCTTTCCCAGGATCTTACCAGACTCTTCTAATATTCCCGGAGTATTCTCAAATTATTTTCAAGTGAGACGTAAGTATGGATTCCATCGATCATGCGCCTTCTCCAAGATCGCTTTCAATTATTTTCATCATTGGTTCAACCTTTCTTATTTTCATTCTTCCGGAGTATTTCATGAATTCTTTTCTTTGTGTTCCTCCGAAGGCCATCATTTTAGAAGCTTTCTTCGTTCTCAGTTCAACTTTGTCCTCCAAATATTCTTCATTGATGCCTCTTTGTTTGTCTCACATTCTTCCGGTGCTTCGTTCAAGTATTCTTAATCAATTCGCGATCTCTTCGTTCGCTTGTATCTAAATTCCCCAAGTGCTTTATTCTTCCCGGTGATTCATTCTCCTGTATTCACTCAATTTCAATTCCTTACGGTGGTTTGTTCACTTTCATCATTCGATTTTAGTTCTTTCCGGCGATTCGTTCTTTCTTCACTCCGCTTCAATTTTTACGGTGATCCACTCGAGAGTTGTTTTCAGTGTCATCATATCAATTCATTCGTTCTTTTCAACACTACCGGTGGTTCATGAAGATTTTCGCAAGTTTTGCGCTATATCCCTCTTTATTCCTTTTCAACGAGAATAAGTAGTATGCGAATCCATTGCTTCTCATCAATTTAATTGATGGAGGATAAGCATAAGATAATTCTTATTCTTTTATCAAGTTGATTTATTCCTTCCTTCGGAGTTTATTCTTGATGAATAAATTCTAGTTCCAAGTGCTTTCATCTTCTATTCCCCAGAGTTCAAACTTTTCTCGGTATCTCGTCGGTACCTTCATCTAAATCATCACAATGCTTTAATCTTATTCTCTTCATCCGTCATCATCATCCTTTTGTACCGGAGTCCTTCACGGTTGTCGGGGGAAACTGTCCACCACGAACACCTATGGGACCGGAGCCCCTTTGTTTGTGCGGTAAGAGGGCGGAGGGAGCACAAAGAGCAGATCGTAGTGAGCACGCGGGCAGTTTACCCAGGTTCGGGCCGCGGTGGACGCGTAAAACCCTACTCCTGCTTAGTTTTTATTGAGTTGGAGAGCTCGGGAGCTTGAAGAACTAGCTACACCGAGCGTGTGAGCGATCTAGGTTCCGAACCTCCTCCACGTTGTGCATGGGCCTCCTTTTATAGTGCAAGGGGTCACCGACAGGTGTCAACGTAGGAGAAAGGGTAAAAATGTAAAAGAGGTGGTAGTTGTAACAGTGCGGGAATAGTGGAGCTACAGTGTATGAACAGTGGTCGCTACCTACTTTGACAGTGGGGGACAAGAGCATTTAATGCCCGTCGCCGTCGACCCCAAAAGCGCCCGCCCTTGCGTCTCCGTTTGCCACGGCGATGGCTTCATCACCGTGGAGTGCCACCGTGTCCCCCAGGCTGCACAGCCATCCGCCACGCGTCCCTGGAATGGCCCCAGTGCGACGCGTGGTTCGATGAGCTGGAGCGCGGGCACACAACATAACTCTCCCCGGCAAGCACCTTGCCGGGGTCTTGACCTTGTCGGGCCCGGGAGCTTGTCGGGCTCTGAAGCTTGTCGCTTCCCGGGCCTTGCCGGGGCGCATATAGCGCCGAGGCATGCCTTTTGTGATGTAGTCTTCTAGTCTTCCTGGCAAGCTCCTCTTGCCAGGGCCTTGTGCTTAGTGAGGTAACCTTGAGCCTGGAACGGCCTTCCCGGCAAGCCCCACTTGCCGGGGTCTCGATCTTCTGTCTTGCATACTTTGTTTTTGAATGGTTATATATGGAGCAGGAAGGTCTCCGGAGAGCACATGGTAGGCCCTGCCGCGGGGAGCTGCTACTGCCCGTGCACAAGTTGGGGTACTGAGGGACCCCTACCTTAGTACACCGACAACGGTGGTTCGTTAAGGATATAATTCATTCTTCAAGTGTTCATCAAGTTCTTCTTGAGTAGCTCAAGCATTATTCTTTTGTGTCCCGAGATGCAAATAATTCTCCGAATTCTTTTGAAGTGGAGCTTTGCATTTCTTCATTCTCAACTAATCCATCTTTTTGTTGTAGCATAATTCACCTCAAGTTTTGAGATGATTTCCATAAGTCCACAACAAGCTCATTCTTTTGTTGTTGATTTTCTCAACAACTCCGTTCATTCCTTCCTTCTAAGGATGCTTTCAAAGTCATTCGCGCTCGAACTTGTTCTTCTCTTATCCGTTCTTTCCATTCCACTCTTTTAATTCTTCCGAAGGCATTGTGTTGTTTCTCTCGTTGAGTATCATTTCATCTTTTCAAGTTCTTGTTCCATTCCATTCATGTTCAATCGGTGTACTATTTCTTTCATTCTCAGCCAGAGTGCTGCCTAAATTCCTTCATTCGAATTTCTTTTCTATCTCTGTTAACCGGAGTGGTTTCATTATCTCTTTTGTCACTTAAGCTCTTGGTTCTCGTCGTATGTCATGTTTCCTCAATTTACTAAAGCTTCTCAATCTCAATCATCTTCGTTGTATCCTTTTTTCAAATTGTTCAACCTCTCAAGGTTCTTTGGCTCCACTTTTTTGTTCGAGAAGAAATGTGTTCTTCCTCTTTCCCTTCCGTCTCGTTGCTAAGATCTCGGGACGAGATCTCTTGTTAGTAGGGGAGTGTTGTGACACCCCGAGACCGATGCGCCAGCTGTCAGCCAGTTACTCATCGTCGTTGCTATGTCATCATGTGTGTTGCATCAACATGTTTTCAAAACTTGCATCCGTCCGAGTCCCCCTCGTCCTCTCTGTTGTCCGTTCGCAGCCCACACACACTTGCACGCACCCGCGGCACCTCCGAATATTTATTTTATGAGTGGCCGGAAAATGTTCTCGGAATGGGTTGAAACTTGACGTGCGGTCTTATTATAGTGTAGACAGGCCACCTGCAAAATTTCATCTCATTCGGAGCTCGTTTGATAGCCCAACCGTTGAATTATAGCGGCACTAGTAGCCGGTTTATTCGTCGGGCTCCGAAAACCTTCGCGGGCTGCACTTCTCTCCTCTCCTCTTAGCCCAACCCAATCTACACAGCCCACCTAGTCCACCTACCTAACCTCTCCGCTCCGAACCGTCTGATCGAGATCGAACGTCTCGAAACGGAGCTAAAAATCCCTAAACCTAGACCCCCTACCCTATTTAAACAGCCCCCATGCCATTTTGGGCATTTTTCTATCCTAAACCTAGCCCCTACCTCCTCCCACCTCGCAGTCGTCGCCCCCTCATCGTTTTCCATGCCAGCGAACCCCTCCCCGCCACTTGGCGGCCAACCAGCTCAGCCAGCGCCGCCGCTTCCTCCATTCGGGCCAGTGGCGAGCTGCCACGCGTCCCGTCAGCCTCCTCCAGCCGCGGCGGCCGCCCGAGCCCGCGCGTAGCCTGCTAGGCCCATATGGCCGCGCCGTGAACCCGCACGAGCCCGAGCGACTGCGCCCCCACTCCGCTTCCTCTGCCGCCAGGAGCTCGCTCCTCCTTGCCGCCGCCTCCCGTGCCGGATCGCCGCTGCCGCCAGCCATCGCCACCACCGCAGCCCCACCGGCTGCCTCTCCTCTCCGTGCTCCTTCTCCTCCTGCTGGTCGCCCCACTCTGCTCCTATGCTCCGGCGTCATCGTCCGCCCAGCCGCCGGAGTCCCGAGAGCCGCCTCGCTCGACCCGTGGCCTCGCCGCGCGTGGAGTCTCCCCGCCGAGCCGCCGCCGATCAGATCCGGGCAGGAGCGCCCGGATCCGCCTCGTCCCACGCCGCTCCTCGGCCCCGCCTGCATGCGTCACCGCCGACGTATGGAACTACGCGGCCGCCACGGTCCTGCTCGAGGACGACGGCCGCTCCAGCGCCCGGCCTCGTGGGCCGCGAGGTCCAGCCACGCCCATGAGCCAAGGCCCAGCTCCGTCCAGCCGGCCTGCCGCTCCCCTCCGCGTCCTGGGCCGAGGCCCATGGTGAGGCCCCTAGCGCGCCTCCTTTTTTTCTTTGCTGTTGGGCCGGTTCCAGTTCAGTTTTGGCCCGTGTAGTAGTTTTTTTTACTGTCTGCATTTTTCGGCTAAGTCCCTGAGTTTTGTAAATTTATATGCATGTTTGAGTGGCTGCAACTTTTTGTGTGCTTATCCTAATTGAGCGAATAATATGTCAAAATGATAGTTGTGATATGCTCTTCATATTTTTCCATTGTGGCATGCTTGTTTGAGTTCATCTAGATTCCCTAATCATCGTTGCAAGAGTGCTATATGTTTAAAACTGCTGTTAACTGTAATTTTGTTGCATGCTTGTGGTGATGATAACTTTGTGCATGTTGGTCCAAATGGAGCATATGATATGTCAAAATGTTCATTGTGAAGTGCTCTAGATGATGGTTGCTGTAGCATTCATGTTAGGTGCCAAATTTCATGTTAATCTATGTTGCAAAAGTGCATGTGACTGTTAAGTGCTGAAACTTATTATGAGATGATGATTTCACTTGTTCATTACTATTGGTGTGAATGTCTTCATGCCACATGTCAATATGTTTTAGAAGCACAATCATGCCATCTTTGTTGTGGTGCAATCCACTTTTCATGATATGCCTTGAGGTGTTTGCAACAAGCTTGTAAAGTAGCCTACTTGCTATTGTTGTTATCTAGGACTTATTAAAACTGCTAAGTCTGAAACTGTTAAACCTGATGCCATGTTTGCTTGATGCCCTAGTCAAATCCATGCTTGTTTTAGTATGTCAAATGATCATGCCTTGTTGTCCATGTTATGCTATATCCATTCATGCCCTTGTTTGCATATATGGCCTACTGTAGCTCATTTATTTCTTGCTCTCAAGTTGCTATAAGTTTACCTGTCAGCTTGTTATTAGCACGTTCAATTTGGTGTAGCTTGTTGTTATTGATTCATGCCTCCTATGGAGTTGCTCCAATGGAGTTGTTTGATGTATGCTATGTCTATTACATGTCCATGGTCTTTATATACTTAGTAGAGTTGTTATGCTTGTTGTTTTGTGTCCCCGAAGGCAGCATCGTGATGATGTTTTTGCCTTCCTAGATTTTGACGAAGTCTGGATAAATTTATTGCATCTTGTCATGCTTGTTTAATTGTGTTCCAACAAGTTTTTGGGTGTGCTCTAAATTCATGCTTGTTCGGTATCATGTCTATTTCACATCCATGCCTCTTGTTATCATGTTTGGGTGCTTTAGCATATATTTACTTTGCTCCAAAGTTGCTATGTTGCTCTTTTTGGACAGCTTCTTGTTATATCTTGTTTCATGTGTATGTGTTGAACCGTTGCTCCGTTTTGAGCGTGCTATATATGAAACTTGTGTGATTTTGCATGTAGAAGCATAATATCATGTTGTTTACATGTTTGGAGTGAGTTTTCTTGTTGTTTGGATGCATTTTGCATAATTGCCATGCTTGTCTTGTTTTGCTCATATCTTCTAGGCCGTAGCTCCGAATTAAACAAACTTGATATGTAACTTGACTAGAATTTTGAGTAGATCATCATGGTGCATGTTAACTTGTTGTCTATCAACTTTAACTTAATGTTTGTTCAGATCTGGACCCATTTTGAAATGTGCATATGAGGACTTACCGGAATTGTTATATGTTGATTCCGGCCTCATTTAAACTTGTTGGTTTGTGTTGTTCTTGTGTGCTTCATCCCTTGCCATGTTTTGCATCATATAGACTTGTCTTGCATCCTACTTGCTTGAGCATCTTGTCATGTTCTTGTGTTGTGTGTTTCTTCTCGCTAGTTCTTTTTCCGTTGCGATCGTGAGGATTCGTTCGACTATACGTGGTTCGCCTTCGAGGCTTCTTCGTCGTCTTCTTCATGGACTCATTCTTCTTCCTTGCGGGATCTTAGGCAAGATGACCATCCCCTTGGATACCTTTACTATCATTGCTATGCTAGATGTCTCGATGCTATTGTTATATGTCGCGCTACCCATCTTTATTGTCAGCCCCTCTCCTTGGTGCCATGAAACCTCTAACCTTTGACACCTTCCCAGCAAAACCGTTGTTTGGCTATGTTACCCGCTTGCTCAGCCCCTCTTATAGCGTTGTTAGTTGCAGGTGAAGATGAAGATTGATCCTTGTCTGATCTTGTTGTTGGAATATCACAATATATTTTATATTTATTAACACACCTATATACTTGGCAATGGGTGGAAGGCTTGGCCTTTTGCTCGGTGTTCTTTTCCACTCATGCCGCCTTAGGAGCCGATAAACCGGCGTTATGTTCCTTGATTTTGCATTCCTAACACGGTTGGGTATATGGGGACCCCTTGACAGTTCGTCTTTGAATAAAACTCCTCCAGCAAGGCCCAAAATTGGTTTTATTTTGCAACATAATAAAAACTTAATTAATTAATTAATTGCATAGGGAGTTAGGGCTACCCGAGGATTCTTTCTACATAGCAGGGGGGCCAGTGCTGATGGTGTTGGTCCCAAACGGGGAGACTGCGGGGCCATCACGGGGAAACTCGAGGATTATCTCCCGTAGGCTCGCCCATCCGGTCGTGGCCTGAGACAAGATACGCACGGCTACTATCAGGGTGTCGACACACCGGGAGGTCTTGCTGGACTTGTTTTACCATTGTCGAAATGTCTTGTGCACCGGGATTCCGAGTTTGATCGGGCCTTCCCTAAGATAAGGGGTAATATTATTATTATCTCTGCTGATCGTGAGAACTTGTGATGGGCTAAGTTGGGACACCCCTGCAGGGTTATGATCTTTCGAAAGCCGTGCCCGTGGTTATGTGGAAGATTGGAATTTGTTAATGTCCGGTTGTAGAATACTTGATAGAGGATCCGAAGTAAAACACACAACCGTGTGAGTAACCGTGACGGTCTCTTTTCACTTTGAGAAGAGAACACGGTGGGGTTATGTTTGACTCGTAGGTAGTTCAGGATCTTTAGCGATCACTACTAGTTTGCGACCGTTTGCGTAGATGATCATCTTATTCTTGTACTCGTAAGTTAGCTACCATATATTGCTTAGCCTTTGCTGCCAACCTCACCACTTTATCTCTTCCTACCCATTAAGCTTTGCTAGTCTTGTTACCCATAGTTATGGGATTGTTGAGTCCTCGTGGCTCATAGATACTACAATAACAGTTGCCGGTGTAGGTTTCCAATGACTTGACGCGAGAGCGATGTCCTTTGTGTTGGAGTTCTTTCTTCTTCTTCTTCGTCGGTCTTGGGTTAGGTTCCGAGTCGGTGGCCTGGGATAGCAGATGGATGTCGTTGTGCTTTTCATGTTTGCATCCATAGTCGGATGCTTTGTATTGATGTAGTTGTATTCATGTGTCCTGTATGAATTGTTGTATCCCCATGTATTTATGTAATGGTACGATGTAATGATATCCATCTTGCTAAGCGCCTGAGATGCGGTTGTGCCCCAATCACGTATGAGTCACGTGATCGGGATAGAATCGCATCTTGGGCCCGACAAAATGGTCATATCACCGTTGTGGCTTTTGCGTAGGTAAGAAATGTTCTTGCTAGAAACCCATAGCAGCCACGTAAAACATGCAACAACAATTAGAGGACATCTAACTTGTTTTTGCAGGGTATGTTGTGTGATGTGATATGGCCAAAAGGATGTGATGAATTATATATGTGATGTATGAGATTGATCATGTTCTTGTAATAGGAATCACGATTTGCATATCGATGAGTATGAGAACCGACAGGAGCCATATGAGTTGTCTTATATGACCTACGAGTCAATAAAAATGCCATGTAATTACTTTACTTTATTACTAACCGTTAGCCATAGTAGTAGAAGTAATAGTTGGCGAGACAACTTCATGAAGACACGATGATGGAGATCATGGTGTCATGCCGGTGACGATGGTGATCATGCTGCACCTCAAAGATGGAGATCAAAGGTGCAAGATGATATTGGCCATATCATGTCACTTTATGATTTGCATGTGATGTTTATCATGTTTAAATCTTATTTGCATGATCATGTAGTTGACATAGTAGTTGTGGCAAAGCCACCATGCATAATTTTTCATACATGTCACACAAGACTCATTGCTTATGCCGGTACACCGCCGGGGGCATTCATGTAGAGTCATACTTGTTGTAGTATCGAGTTGTAATATCGAGTTGTAATAAAAAGTGTGATGGTCATCATTACTAGAGCATTGTCCCGTGTGAGGAAAGGCTAATAAAAAAAGAGAGATTGTCCAAAAAAAATATAGAGAGAGGGGCTAATATAAAAAAATGAGAAAGCCCCTCCAAAAAAATGAGAGAAAAGAGAGAAGGGACAATGCTACTATCTTTTTCCACACTTGTGCTTCAAAGTAGCACCATGGTCTTCATTGTAGAGAGTCTCATGATTAGTCACTTTCATATACTAGTGGGAATTTTCATTATAGAACTTTGCTTGTATATTCCGACGATGGGCTTCCTCAAATGCCCTAGGTCTTCGTGAGCAAGCAAGTTGGATGCACACCCACTAGTTTCTTTTGTTGAGCTTTCATTCATATTTAGCTCTAGTGCATCCGTTGCATGGCAATCCCTACTCACTCACATTGATATATATTGATGGGCATCTCCATAGCCCGTTGATACGCCTAGTCGATGTGAGACTATCTCCCTCTTTTTGTCTTCTCCACAACCACCTCTATTCCACCCATAGTGCTATGTCCATGGCTCACGCTCATGTATTGTGTGAAAGTTGAAAGGTTTGAAAAGATAGAGCATGAAAACAAATGCTTGGCTGAAATCGGGGTTGCGCGTGATATGAATATTTTTTGTGATAGCAAGGGAGCATAGCCAACACTATATGATTTTGTAGGGATAACTTTCTTTAGCCATAGTATTTTGAGAAGACGTGATTGCTTTGTTAGTATTGCTTGAAGTATTGTTATTTCTTATGTCAATATATAGACTTTTATCTTGAATCCTTCAGATCTGAACATTCATGCCACAATTAAGAGAATTACATTGAAAAACTATATTGGTTAGCATTCCACATCAAAAATTCTTTCTTTATCATTTACCTACTCGAGGACGAGCAGGAATTAAGCTTGGGGATGCTTGATAAGTCTCCAACGTATCTATAATTTTTTATTGTTCCATGCTATTATTTATGAAGTCTTAGATGTTTAATGGGCTTTATCATTCACTTATATATTATTTTTGGGACTAACCTACTAACCCAAAGGCCCAGTCCAGATTGCTGTTTTTTGCCTATTTCAGGGTTTTGCACAAAAGGAATATCAAACGGAGTCCAACGGAATGAAACCTTCGCAGGAGATATTTTTGGAGGAAATCATGCGAGATAGACTTCGGGGCCAAGCCAGAGGACAGGGGGCCCACCCTCGAGGGTGGGGGCGCGCCACCCTGCCTCGAGGGCAGGCCCGGTGGCCCCTGGTGCCCCTCTTCCTCCCATATATGCCTACGTATCCCAGAAACTCCATACGCAGAGAGAAAACCCTAATTCCACCATCGTAGCTACTGTTCCCGTGGAGATCCCATCTTGGAGCCTGTTCCGGGAGGGGGATCCATCACGGAGGCCTTCATCATCATCATCATCGCCCTCACCATGAGTTGTGAGTAGTTTACCTTAGACCTTTGGGTCCATAGCTAGTATCTAGATGGCTTCTTCTCTCTCTCCGGATCTCAATACAAAGTTCTCCTCGGTCTTCGAGGAGATCTATTCGATGTAATCTCTTTTTGCGGTGTGTTTGTCGAGATCGGATGAATTGTGAGTTTATGATCAAGGTTATCTTTGAAAGATATTTGGTTCTTCTCTGAACTTTTTATGTGTGCTCATAATATCCTTGCAAGTCTCTTTGAATTATTGGTTTGGTTTGGCCTACTAGATCTATAGTTCTTGCAATGGGAGAAGTGCTTGGCTTTGGGTTCAATCTTGTAGTGTCCTTTCCCAGTGACAATAGGGGCAGCAAGGCACGTATTGTATTGTTCCATCGAGGATAAAAAGATGGGGTTTTCATCATCTTGCTTGAGTTTATCCCTCTACATCATGTCATCTTGCTTAAGGCATTACTCTGTTCGTATGAACTTAATAAACTAGATGCATCCTGGATAGCGGTCGATGTGTGGAGTAATACTGGTAGATGCAGAATCGTTTCGGTCTACTTGTCTCGGACAAGATGCCTATATGCAATGATCATGCCTAGATAATCTCATAATTATCCGCTTTTCTATCAATTGCTCAACAGTAATTTGTTTACCCGCCGTAGAATATCGCTATTATGAGAGAAGCCACTAGAGAAAACTATGGCCCCCGGGTCTATCTCTATCATATTACTTCCCCATTAATTTCTGCCGTCGTTATTTATTTGCTTTCTTTACTTTCTGTTTCTATATCAAAAATACCAAAAATATAATTATCATCTCTATCAGATCTCACTATCGTAAGTGACCGTAAAGGGATTGACAACCCCTTATTGCGTTGGCTGCGAAGTTCTTATTTGTTTGTGCAGGTGCGAGGGACTGGCGCGTGGTCTCCTACTGGATTGATACCTTGGTTCTCAAAAACTGATGGAAATACTTACGCTACTGTGCTACATCTCCCTTTCCTCTTCGAGGGAATACAACGCAAGCTCAAGAGGTAGCAGTGATCAACATGGAGATGTTCACCATTGATGACTAGTCCGTCTCACGTGATGATTGGACACGGCCTAGTCGATTCGGATCATGTATCACTTAGATGACTAGAGGGATGTCTATCTGAGTGGGAGTTCATTAAATAATTTGATTAGATGAACTTAATTATCATGAACTTAGTCTAAAATTGTCTTTATAATCTATCATGTAGATCCAATGGCCCACGCTAATGTTGCCCTCAACTTCAACGCATTCCTAGAGAAAACCAAACTGAAAGACGAAGGAAGCAACTATACGGACTGGCTCCATAACTTGACGATCATCCTCATAGCTTCCCAAAAAGCATATGTCCTTGAAGCACCGCTAGGTGACGCACCCATTTTCCCAGCAACTCAAGAAGTTATGAACGTCTGGCAGTCGCGTAGTGATGATTACTCCCTGGTTCAGTGTGGCATGCTTTACAGCTTAGAACCGGGGCTCCAAAAGCGTTTTGAGCAACACAAAGCATATGGGATGATCCAAGAGCTGAGAATGGTTTTCCAAGCTCATGCCCAGGTCGAGAGATATGAAGTCTCCGACAAGTTCTTCAGTTGTAAGATGGAGGAAAACAGCTATGTCAGCGAGCATATACTCAAAATGTCTGGGTTGCACAACCGCTTGTCTCAGCTGGGAGTTAATCTTCCAGATGACTCGGCCATTGACAGAATCCTCTAGTCGCTTCCACCTATCTACAAGAGGTTTGTGATGAACTTCAATATGCAAGGGATGGAGAAGTCCATTCCTGAGTTATACTCGTTGCTGAAATCAGCGGAGGTGGAGATCAAAAAGGAACATCAAGTGCTGATGGTGAATAAGACCACTAAGTTCAAGAAATGCAAGGGTAAGAAGAACTTCAAGAAGGACGACAAGGGAGTTGCCGCGCCCGGTAAGTCAGTTGTTGGGAAGAAGCTAAAGAATGGACCCAAGCCTAAGACTGAGTGCTTTTATTGCAAGGGAAATGGTCACTGGAAGCAGAACTGCCCCAAGTACTTAGCGGCTAAGAAGGTCGGCAACATCAAAGGTATATATGATATACATGTTATTGATGTGTACCTTACCAGCGCTCGTAGTAGCTCCTGGGTATTTGATACCGGTGCGGTTGCTCACATTTGTAACTCAAAACAGGAGTTGCGGAATAAGCGGAGACTGGAGAAGGATGAGGTGACGATGCGCGTCGAGAATGGTTCCAAGTTCGATGTGATCGCCGTCGGCACGCTACCTCTACATCTACCTTCGGGATTAGTTTTAAACCTCAATAATTGTTATTTAGTACCAGCTTTGAGCATGAACATTGTATCTGGATCTCCTTTCATGCGAGATGGCTACTCATTTAAATCTTAGAATAATGATTGTTCTATTTATACGAGAGATGTGTTTTATGGTCATGCCCCGCTGGTCAATGGTTTATTTTTATTGAATCTCGAATGTGATGTTACACATATTCATTGTGTGAATGCCAAAAGATGTAAGGTTGATAATGATAGTCCCACATACTTGTGGCACTGCCGCCTTGGTCATATTGGTGTCAAACGCATGAAGAAACTCCATGCAGATAGACTTTTGGAGTCTCTTGATTATGAATCATTTGACACGTCCAAACCATGCCTCCTGGGCAAGATGACCAAGACTCCGTTTTCCAGAACAATGGAGCGAGCAACCAACTTGTTGGAAATAATACATACTGATGTATGCGGTCCAATGAGCGTTGAGGCTCGCGGTGGCTATCGCTGTGTTCTCACCCTCACTGATGACTTAAGTAGATATGGGTATGTCTACTTAATTAAACACAAGTCTGAGACCTTTGAAAAGTTCATGGAATTTCAGAGCGAGGTAGAGAATCAACGTGACGGGAAAATAAAGTTCTTACGATCTGATCATGGAGGAGAATATTTAAGTCACGAGTTTGGCATGCACTTAAGGAAATGTGGAATTGTTTTTCAACTCACACCGCTTGGAACACCTCAGCGTAATGGTGTGTCAGAACATCGTAACCGCACTCTATTGGATATGGTGTGATCTATGATGTCTCTTACCGATCTACCGCTATAATTTTGGGGTTATGCTTTAGAGACTACCGCATTCACTTTAAATAGGGCACCATCTAAATCCGTTGAGACGACACCATATGGATTATGGTTTGGGAAGAAACCTAAGCTGTCATTTCTGAAAGTTTGGGGATGCGATGCTTATGTCAAGAAACTTCAACCTGAAAAGCTCGAACCCAAATCGGAAAAGTGTGTCTTCATATGATACCCTAAGGAAACTATTGGGTATACCTTCTACCTCAGATTCAAAGGCAAGATCTTTGTAGCCAAGAATGGATCCTTTCTGGAGAAAGAGTTTCTCCCGAAAGAAGTAAGTGAGAGGAAAGTAGAACTTGATGAGGTAATTGTACCCCCTCTTGAACCGGAGAGTAGCGCAGCACAGGAAGATGTGCTGTGGTGCCTGCACCGACTAGAGAGGAAGTAAATGATGATGATAATGAAACTTCGGATCAAGTTGCTACTGAACTTCGTAGGTCCACAAGGACATGTTCCGCACCAGAGTGGTACGGCAACCCTGTCCTGGAAATCATGTTGTTAGACAACGTTGAACCTTCGAACTATGAAGAAGCGATGGCGGGCCCGGATTCCAACAAATGGCTTGAAGCCATGAAATCCGACATAGGATCCATGTATGAGAAAAAAGTATGGACTTTGGTAGACTTGCCCGATGATCGGAAAGCATAGAGAAAAGTGGACCTTTAAGAAGAAGACTAACGCGAATGGTAATGTGACCGTCTATAAGGCTCATCTTGTCGCTAAGGGTTATCGACAAGTTCAAGGAGTTGACTACGATGAGAATTTCTCACCCGTAGCGATGCTGAAGTCCGTCTGAATCATGTTAGTGTTGGAAATATGCCCTAGAGGCAATAATAAATTGGTTATTATTATATTTCCTTGTTCACGATAATCGTTTATTATCCATGCTAGAATTGTATTGATAGGAAACTCAGATACATGTGTGGATACATAGACAAACACCATGTCCCTAGTGAGCCTCTAGACGACTAGCTCGTTGATCAATAGATGGTTACGGTTTCCTAACCATGGACATTGGATGTCGTTGATAACGGGATCACATCATTACGAGAATGATGTGATGGACAAGACCCAACCCTAAGCCTAGCACAGATCGTGTAGTTCGTATGCTAAAGCTTTTCTATATGTCAAGTATCTTTTCCTTAGACCATGAGATTGTGCAACTCCCGGATACCGTAGGAATGCTTTGGGTGTACCAAACGTCACAACGTAACTGGGTGGCTATAAAGGTGCACTGCAGGTATCTCCGAAAGTGTCTGTTGGGTTGGCACAAATCGAGACTGGGATTTGTCACTCCGTATGACGGAGAGGTATCTCTGGGCCCACTCGGTAGGACATCATCATAATGTGCACAATATGTGATCAAGGAGTTGATCACGGGATGATGTGTTACGGAACGAGTAAAGAGACTTGCCGGTAACGAGATTGAGCAAGGTATCGGTATACCGACGATCGAATCTCGGGCAAGTGCTATACCGATCGACAAAGGGAATCGTATACGGGATTGATTGAATCCTTGACATCGTGGTTCATCTGATGAGATCATCGTGGAACATGTGGGAGCCAACATGGGTATCCAGATCCCGCTGTTGGTTATTGGCCGGAGAGTTGTCTCGATCATGTCTACATGGTTCCCGAACCCGTAGGGTCTACACACTTAAGGTTCGATGACGCTAGGGTTATAGGGAAAGTATGTACGCGGTTACCGAATGTTGTTCAGAGTCCCGGATGAGATCCCGGACGTCACGAGGAGTTCTGGAATGGTCCAGAGGTAAAGATTCATATATGGGAAGTCCCGTTTTGGTCACCGGAAAAGTTTCGGGCGCTATCGGTAGCGTACCGGGACCACCGGGAGGGTCCCGGGGGTCCACCGGGTGGGGCCACCGGCCCCAGAAGGCTACGTGGGCCAAGTGTGGGAGGGGACCAGCCCCAGGTGGGCTGGTGCGCCCCCCTAACCAGGCCCAAGGCAAAGAGAGAAGGAAAAGGGGAGAAACCCTAGGCTCAGATGGGCCTAAGGCCCACATAGTGGTGCGCCTCCCCCTCTCTCCCCCTTGGCCGCCCCCCTAGATGGGATCTAGGGCTGGCCGCACCCCTAGGGGTGGGAAACCCTAAAGGGGGCGCAGCCCC
>LR738712.1:625940781-625985997 GCA_902687465.1 Secale cereale | reverse complement strand
CCCCCCCCCCCCCTTCCCCCTATATATATGTGAGGTTTGGGGCTGCCCATAACACGTTATGACCTCTGTCGCTTGGCGCAGCCCTACCTCTCTCCCTCCTCGTCTCCCGCAGCGCTTGGCGAAGCCCTGCTGGAGTCCCGCGCTTCTCCACCACCACCACGCCGTCGTGCTACTGTTGGATGGAGTCTTCCCCAACCTCTCCCTCTCTCCTTGCTGGATCAAGGCGTGGGAGACGTCACCGGGCTGCACGTGTGTTGAACGCGGAGGCGCCGTTGTTCGGCGCTTAGATCGGAATCAACCGCGATCTGAATCGCAGCGAGTACGACTCCTTCATCCGCGTTCTTGCAACGCTTCCGCATCGTGATCTACAAGGGTATGTAGATGCACTCACCTTCCCCTCGTTGCTAGATTACTCCATAGATAGATCTTGGTGATGCGTAGGAAAAATTTTGATTTTCTGCCACGATCCCCAACAGTGGCATCATGAGCTAGGTCTATGCGTAGTATCTTGCACGAGTAGAACACAAAGTAGTTGTGGGCGTAGATCATGTCAATTCTCTTGCCGTTACTAGTCTTATCTTGATTCGGCGGCATCGTGGGATGAAGCGGCCCGGACCGACCTTACACGTACTCTTACGTGAGACAGGTTCCACCGACTGACATGCACTAGTTGCATAAGGTGGCTAGCGGGTGTCTGTCTCTCCCACTTAAGTAGGATCGGATTCGATGAAAAGGGTCCTTATGAAGGGTAAATAGAAATTGGCATATCACGTTGTGGTTTTGGCGTAGGTAAGAAACGTTCTTGCTAGAAACCTATAGCAGCCACGTAAAAACTTGCAACAACAATTAGAGGACGTCAAACTTGTTCTTGCAGCATGTGCCGTGTGATGTGATATGGCCAAAAGGATGTGATGGATGATTTATATGTGATGTATGAGATTGATCATGTTCTTGTAATAGGAATCACGACTTGCATGTCGATGAGAATGACAACCGGCAGGAGCCATAGGAGTTGTCTTATTTATTGTATGACCTGCGTGTCACTGAATAACGCCATGTAATTACTTTACTTTATTGCTAAACGTTAGCCATAGTAGTAGAAGTAATGTTTGGCGAGACGACTTCATGAAGACACGATGATGAATATCATGATGATGGAGATCATGGTGTCATGCCGGTGACGATGATGATCATGGAGCCCCGAAGATGAAGATCAAAAGGAGCAAAATGATATTGGCCATATCATGTCACTATTTGATTGCATGTGATGTTTATCATGTTTTACATCTTATTTGCTTAAAAAACGACGGTAGTGAATAAGATGATCTCTCACTAAAATTTCAAGAATTGTGTTCCCCCTAACTGTGCACCGTTGCTAAGGTTCGTTGTTCCGAAGCACCACGTGATGATCGGGTGTGATAGGTTCTAACGTTCGCATACAACGGGTGTAAGCCAGATTTACACACGCGATACACTTAGGGTTGACTTGACGAGCCTAGCATGTACAGACATGGCCTCGGAACACGGAAGACCGAAAGGTCGAACATGAGTCGTATAGAAGATACGATCAACATGAAGATGTTCACCGTTGATGACTAGTCCGTCTCACGTGATGATCGGACACGGCCTAGTCGATTCGGATCATGTATCACTTAGATGACTAGAGAGATGTCTATCTGAGTGGGGGTTCATTAGATGAACTTCATTGTCATGAATAATAGTCTAAGTTGTCTTCGCAAATTATGTAGTAGACCAATAACTGTGTTGTAGCTCCCTGTTTAATACGATCCTAGAGAAAGACTAAGTTGAAAGATAATGTAAGCAATGATGCGGACTGGGTCCGTAGTCCGAGGAGTGTCCTCACTGCTGCACAGAAAGCTTACGTCTTTCATGCACCGCTCGATGTGCAAACCCCTACAACGTTGTCTGTGGATGTTGAGAACACCTGACAGACACGTCCTGATGACTACTTGATAGTTTAGTGCACCATACTTTACGGCTTAGAATCGGGATTCCAATGACGTTTTGAACATCATAGAACATATGAGATGTTCTAAGAGCTGAAATTGGGATTTCAGGCTCATGCCCATGTTGAGAGGTATGAGACCTCTGACAAGTTCTTTTGCCAAAAAGGATGGAGGAGAATAGCTCAACTAGTGAGCATGTGCTCAGAATGTCTGGGTGCTAAAATCACTTGAACCAAGTGGGAGTTAATCTTCCAGATGAGATAGTGGTTGACGGAATTCTCTAGACACTATCACCAAGCTACTAGAACTTCGTGATGAACTATGACGTGCAAAGGATCGAGATGATCCCGGAGCTGTTAGCGGTTCTTAAGACCGCAAAAGTAGAAATCAAGAAGGAACATCAAGTGTTGATGGTTTAACAAGACCACTAGTTTCAAAAGGGGGAAAGGGCTGGAAGGGAAACTTCATGAATGGCAAACCAGTTGTCGCTCTAATGAAGGAACCCAAGGTTGAACCCAAACCTCGAGACTAAGTGCTTCTATTGTAAGGGGAACGGACACATGGTAGCGGAACTATCCCAAATACATGGTAGAAAAGAAAAGCTGGCAAACTCAACAAAGTATATTTGATATACGTGTTATTGATGTGTACCTTACTAGTACTCCTTGTAGCACATGGGTATTGGATACCGGTTCAGTTGCTATTAGTGACTTGAAGCAAAAGCTACGGACTGAACGGAGACTAGCTAAGGGCGAGGTGACGATGTGTGTTGGAAGTGTTTCCAAGGTTGATAAGATCACGATCACACGCTCCCTCTATTTTCGAGATTAGTGTTGAACCTAGATAAATGTTATCAGGTGTCTACGTTGAGCATGAATATGATTAGATCATGTTCATTGCAATACAGTTATTCATTTAAGTTAGAGAATAATGGTTATTCTGTTTACATGAATAATACCTTTATGGTCATGCACCCAATGGTTTATTGAATCTCGATCATAGTAATACACATTGTGATAATATTGATGCCAAAAGATAGTACCACTTTCTTGTGGCACTGTCGCTTAGGTCATTTTGGCATAAAATGCATGAAGAAACTCCATGCTGATGGACGTTTGGAGTCACTTGATTTTGAATCGCTTGACACATGCGAGCCATGCCTCATGGGCAGGATGACTGAGATCCCGTTTTCAGGTACAATGAAACGGGCAAGTGACTTGTTGGAAATCATACATGCTGATGTATGTGATCCAATGAGAATTAAGGCGTGTGGTGGATATCGTTATTTTCTCATCTTCACTGACGATTTGAGTAGATATGGTATATTTACTTAATGAAGCAAAAGTCTGAAACGTTTGAAAAGTTCAAGCAATTTCAGAGTGAAGTTAAGAATCATCATAACAAGAAGATCATGTTCCTACGATCTGATCAAGGGGAGATTTTCTGAATTATGAGTTTGGCAATCACTTAAGACAATGTGGAATTGTTTCGCAGTTGAAGCCACCTGGAACACCATAGCGTAATGGTGTGTCCGGACGTCGTAATCGAACCTTATGAGATATGGTGCGATCTATGATGTCTCTTACCGTTCTACCGCTATTATTTTGAGGTTATGCATTAGAGACAGCTGCATTCACTTTATATAGGGCACCATCTAAGTCCATTGAGACAATGCCGTATGAACTAAGGTTTGGCAAGAAACCAAAGTTGCCGTTTCTCAATGTTTGGGGTTGCGATGCTTACGGCTTCAGCCGGAAAAAGCTCGAACCCAAAGCAGACAAATACATCTTCATGGGATACCCACTGGTAACAGTTGGGTATACCTCCTATCTCAGATCCAAGGGCAAAAATGTTTGTCGCTAAGAACGGGTCCTTTCTCGAGAAGGAGTTTCTCTCGAAAGAATTGAGTGGGAGGAAGATAGAACTTGATGAGGTTGTCGAACCCTCACTTCAACCGGAGAGTAATGCAACACAGAAAGAGGTTTCTGTGGAACCTACGACTGTTGAAGAGGAAACTAATGATAGTGATCATGAAGCTTCAGATCAAGTTACTATCGAACCTCGTAGGTCGACAAGGATATGTACTACTCCTGAGTGGTACAGTGATCCTGTCTTAGATGTCATGTTGTTGGACAACAATGAACCTACGAACTATGGAGAAGCGATGGTGGGCCCATATTCCGACAAATGGTTAGAAGCCGATAAATCCGAGATAGGATCCATGTATCAAAACAAAGTATGGACTTTGGTGGACTTGCCCTATGATCGGCAAGCCATTGAGACAAATGGATCTTTAAACTAAGACAGACGTGGACGGTAATGTCACCGTCTATGAAGCTCGACTTGTGGCGAAGAGTTTTCCACAAGTTCAAGGAGTTGACTACGATGAGATTTTCTCACCCGTAGCGATGCTTAAGTCCGTCGGAATCATGTTAGCATTAGCTGCATTTATGAAATCTGGCAGATGGATGACAAAACAAAATTCCTTACCAGTTTTCGTAAGGAAAGGTTGTATGTGATAAAATCAGAAAGGTTTTGTCAATCCTAAGGATGCTAAAAGGTATGCTAGCTCCAGCGATCCTTCCATGGACTGGAGCAAGCATCTCGGTGTCGGAATATATGCTTTGATGGAGTGATCAAAGTTCTTGGGTATACAAAGTTTGTTAGAACCTTGTATTTACAATAAAGTGAGTGGGAGCACTACAACATTTCTGATAAGTATATGTGAATGACATATGGTTGATCCGAAATGATGTTGAATTTCTGGAAAGCGTAAAGGGTTATTTGAAAGGAGTTTTTTCAAAGGAAGACCTGGATAAAACTGTTTACATAATTGGGCATCAAGATCTATAAAGATAGATCAAGACGCCTGATGATACTTTCAAAAGGAACACACACCTTTGACATGATTTTGAAGGAGTTCAAAATAGGTCAGTTAAAAAGGAATTCCTACCTGAGTTATAAGGTGTGAAGTTGAGTAAGACTCAAAACTTGACCACGGCAGAAGGAAGAGGAAGGACGAAGGTCGCCCCCTATGCTTTTGTCATAGGCTCTGTACGGTATGCCATGATGAGTACCGCACCTGATGTGTGCCTTGCCACATGTCTGGCAAGAGGGTACAAAGGTGATCCAGGAGTGGATCACTAGATAGTGGTCAAAATTATCCTTAGAGGAATAAGGAAATGTTTCTCGGTTATGGAGGTGATAAAGAGTTCGACGTAAACAGCTACGTCGATGCAAGCTTAACACCTATCCGGATAACTCTAAGTGGAGATACCGGATACGTATAATGGAGCAACAGTTTGGAATAGCTCCAAGTGGAACGTGGTAGCAGCATCTACGATATGACATAAAGTTTTGCGAAGTACATAGGGATCTGAACGTTGCAGACCCGTTGACTACAACCTCTCTCACGAGCATAACATGATCAAACCCAGAACTCATTGAGTGTTAATCACATATTGATGTGAACTAGATTACTGACTCTAGTGAACTCTTTGGATGTTAGTCACATGGCGATGTGACCTATGAGTGTTAATCACATGGCAATGTGAACTAGATTATTGACTCTAGTGCAAGAGGGAGACTGTTGGAAATATGCCCTAGAGGCAATAATAAATTGGTTATTATTATATTTCCTTGTTCACGATAATCGTTTATTATCCATGCTAGAATTGTATTGATAGGAAACTCAGATACATGTGTGGATACATAGACAAACACCATGTCCCTAGTGAGCCTCTAGACGACTAGCTCGTTGATCAATAGATGGTTACGGTTTCCTAACCATGGACATTGGATGTCGTTGATAACGGGATCACATCATTAGGAGAATGATGTGATGGACAAGACCCAACCCTAAGCCTAGCACAGATCGTGTAGTTCGTATGCTAAAGCTTTTCTATATGTCAAGTATCTTTTCCTTAGACCATGAGATTGTGCAACTCCCGGATACCGTAGGAATGCTTTGGGTGTACCAAACGTCACAACATAACTGGGTGGCTATAAAGGTGCACTACAGGTATCTCCGAAAGTGTCTGTTGAGTTGGCACGAATCGAGACTGGGATTTGTCACTCCGTATGACGGAGAGGTATCTCTGGGCCCACTCGGTAGGACATCATCATAATGTGCACAATATGTGATCAAGGAGTTGATCACGGGATGATGTGTTACGGAACGAGTAAAGAGACTTGCCGGTAACGAGATTGAGCAAGGTATCGGTATACCGACGATCGAATCTCGGGCAAGTGCTATACCGATCGACAAAGGGAATCGTATACGGGATTGATTGAATCCTTGACATCGTGGTTCATCCGATGAGATCATCGTGGAACATGTGGGAGCCAACATGGGTATCCAGATCCCGCTGTTGGTTATTGGCCGGAGAGTTGTCTCGGTCATGTCTACATGGTTCCCGAACCCGTAGGGTCTACACACTTAAGGTTCGATGACGCTAGGGTTATAGGGAAAGTATGTACGCGGTTACCGAATGTTGTTCGGAGTCCCGGATGAGATCCCGGACGTCACGAGGAGTTCCGGAATGGTCCGGAGGTAAAGATTCATATATGGGAAGTCCCGTTTTGGTCACCGGAAAAGTTTCGGGCGCTATTGGTAGCGTACCGGGACCACCGGGTGGGGCCACCGGCCCCAGAAGGCTGCGTGGGCCAAGTGTGGGAGGGGACCAGCCCCAGGTGGGCTGGTGCGCCCCCCTAACCAGGCCCAAGGCAAAGAGATAAGGAAAAGGGGAGAAACCCTAGGCTCAGATGGGCCTAAGGCCCACATAGTGGTGCGCCTCCCCCTCTCTCCCCCTTGGCCGCCCCCCTAGATGGGATCTAGGGCTGGCCGCACCCCTAGGGGTGGGAAACCTTAAAGGGGGCGCAGCCCCCCCCCCTTCCCCCTATATATATGTGAGGTTTGGGACTGCCCATAACACGTTATGACCTCTGTCGCTTGGCGCAGCCCTACCTCTCTCCCACCTCGTCTCCCGCAGCGCTTGGCGAAGCCCTGCTGGAGTCCCGCGCTCCTCCACCACCACCACGCCGTCGTGCTGCTGTTGGATGGAGTCTTCCCCAACCTCTCCCTCTCTCCTTGCTAGATCAAGGCGTGGGACACGTCACCGGGTTGCACGTGTGTTGAACGCGGAGGCGCCGTTGTTCGGCGCTTAGATCGGAATCAACCACGATCTGAATCGCAGCGAGTACGACTCCTTCATCCGCGTTCTTGCAACGCTTCCGCATCGCGATCTACAAGGGTATGTAGATGCACTCACCTTCCCCTCGTTGCTAGATTACTCAATAGATAGATCTTGGTGATGCGTAGGAAAAATTTTGATTTTCTGCCACGATCCCCAACAGTTAGAAATTGCCGCATGTTATGATTATGAGATCTGGCAAATGGATGTTAAAATGACATTCCTTAACAGTTTCCTTAAGGAAGAATTTTATATGATGCATCCGGAAGGTTTTGTCGATCCTAAGAATGCTGACAAGGTATGCAAGCTCCATCGCTCCATTTATGGGCTGGTGCAAGCATCTCGAAGTTGGAACATTCGCTTTGATGAAGTGATCAAAGCGTTTGGGTTTATACAGACTATGGAGAAGCCTGTATTTACAAGAAAGTGAGTGGGAGCTCTGTAGCATTTCTCATATTATATGTGGATAACATATTATTCATGGGAAATGATATAGAACTTTTGGAAAGCATAAAGGCCTACTTGAATAAGTGTTCTTCAATGAAGGACCTTGGAGAAGCTGCTTACATATTAGGCATCAAGATCTATAGAGATAGATCGAGACGCCTCATTGGTCTTTCACAAAGCACATATATACCTTGACAAGATACTGAAGAAGTTCAATATGGATCCGTCCAAGAAGGGGTTCTTCCTTGTATTGCAAGGTGTGAGATTGAGCGTAGCTCAATGCCTGACCTCAGCAGAAGATAGAGAAAAGATGAGTGTCATCCCCTATGCCTCAGCCATAGGCTCTATTATGTATGACATGCGGTGTACCAGACCTGATGTGGACCTTGCCATAAGTTTGGTAGGGAGGTACCGAAGTGATCCCGAAATGGAACACTGGACAGCGGTCAAGAATATCCTGAAGTGCCTGAAAAGGACTAAGGATATGTTTCTCGTTTATGCAGGTGCCGAAGAGCTCGTCGTAAAGAGTTACATCGATGCTAGCTTCGACATAGATCCCGATGACTCCAAGTCACAAACCGGATACATGTATATTTTGAATGGTGGGGCATTCAGTTGGTACAGTTGCAAGCAAAGCGTCGTGGCGGCATCTACATGTGAAGCGGAGTACGTAGCTGCTTCATAAGTAGCGCGGGAAGGATTCTGGATGAAGGAGTTCATCACCGACCTAGGAGTGATTCCCAATGCGTCAGGCCCGATGACTCTCTTCTATGACAACGCTGGAGCTATTGCCATTGCCAAGGTGCCCAGGTTTCACAAGAAGACCAAGCACATCAAGCGCCGCTTCAACTCCATTCGTGGTTATATTCAAGATGGAGAAATATATATTTGTAAAGTACATACAGATCTGAATGTCGTAGATCCGTTGACTAAACCTCTTCCACGAGCAAAACATGATCAGCACCAGAACTCTATGGGTGTTCGATTCATCGCAATGTAACTAGATTATTGACTCTAGTGCAAGTGGGAGACTGTTGGAAATATGCCCTAGAGGCAATAATAAAATGGTTATTATTATATTTCCTTGTTCATGATAATTGTCTATTGTTCATGCTATAATTGTATTAACCAGAAACCGCAATACATGTGTGAATACATAGACCACAACATGTCCCTAATGAGCCTCTAGTTGACTAGCTCGTTGATCAGTAGATGGTTGTGGTTTCCTGACCATGGGCATTGGATGTCGTTGATAATGGGATCATGTCATTAGGAGAATGATGTGATGGACAAGACCCAATCCTACGCATAACACAAGATCATGTAGTTCGTTTGCTAGAGCTTTTCTAACTAATGTCAAGTATCATTTCCTTAGACCATGAGATTGTGGAACTCCCGGATACCGTAGGAATGCTTTGGGTGTATCAAACGTCACAACGTAATTGGGTGACTATAAAGTTGCACTACAGGTATCTCCGAAAGTGTCTGTTGGGTTGGCACGAAACGAGACTAGGATTTGTCACTCCGTATGACGGAGAGGTATCTCTGGGCCCACTCGATAATGCATCATCATAATGAGCTCAATGTGACTAAGGAGTTAGTCACGGGATCATTTGTTACGGAACGAGTAAAGAGACTTGCCAGTTACAAGATTGAACAAGGTATGGGGATACCAACGGTCGAATCTCGGGCAAGTAACATATCGATGGACAAAGGGAATTGTATACGGGATTGATTGAATCCACGACATCATGGCTCATCCGATGAGATCATCGTGGAACATGTGGGATCCACTATAGGTATCCACATCCCGCTATTGGTTATTGGCCGGGGAGGTGTCTCGGTCATGTCTGCATGGTTCCCGAACTCGTAGGGTCTACACACTTAAGCACTACAAGAAATATGTCAACTTATGACCTTTTGTTAGTGACCCTGGAAGAATTGGTCATAGATCTATGACCATTTCAGACCAATTGGTCAAAAGCTGTTCGGGGGGCTCCAAACCCTAAACTATAACGACCATTTTGGTCAGAAAGGTCATAATTTCCTTACACGAAATTGTCACAAAGCAGATAGCACTGGTTCGCTGCCTTATTTCTAGCTGTTCATGACCAATATAGATGGTCATAACCTTGAAAATTGTGGTGGGTTGCTACGACTAGGCGCCACCTCATCAGTTTTGCCTATGTGTCATGTCCATGTGGCAGTTTTTGCCCTAGGTTGTGAAGCAACCTATATTTCTGTCATTCCCAAAATTCCCCAAAAAATCTCATAAATTATTTGGGTCATATCTTCGTCAAATATGTAAAAAACCTTCCTTGCCTAGTTCAAAAATATCCATTTTCCTATTCTGTTCAAAAAAACACTTTGTGAAGGAAGTACCACTTTGGCACGTCCAAATGGTATCTATTTTCTACAGTGCTTTCCTATGCCCAAATAACTATCGTCCACCAAATGCCAGCTCAATCCATTCATTATTTTGAGCCCATCTTCAACATTCGTATTTATGTCCAGTGTGGTACTTTGCAAAGCAAGTACCACCTAGACTCCTCCTTTTGAGCTGAAAATTTATGAAGACGGTCTTCTTAGTAACTGATCATCCTCAACCAAAACTCACGCCCATTAGCCATGTGCATTTTCCGTACCGCTAATCAAACACTTGGCTGCTAATTCATGTTTGAGCATCGATCGGTCTCCTCGTGAGAATCTTATGTTGTAATTTTCTTCCTAGCACCTACCTGGGGTGTGGCCAACCCACTAGACATGCCTAGGCCACCCAGAACACATGGCAACGCCACAGTCACGCGGTGACCACGCAGCGGGCATGTGAGTTTACGCGCTCTAGAGTTGGGGCCCTCGACCACCGCCCAAACCTCGACGTATCGCCACCAAATCATGTATTTATGATTAAATAGGTACTTATGTACCTAGAAATGATTTTTGGAAAAAATAAATAGCAAACTATGAGGCAGCCGCAGTTCAAATTTGACCCGCTTCCAACTAAATCGGCGGAAATTTGTCTTTTTCACGAGAGGTGGATCAAAACTTTTTACACCCAACCATTTTGTCAATTGTGCATTAAATATGTCCTAGTATTTTAGAAAATTAATTTGGTCAAATTTTGCAACAATTATTTGGGAGGTCCTTCACAAAAAAACCTCCTTTTGGGCACTCGAAAAATGGAAAATGAATTTTTCGTCCAAAGAAAATGAAAACTTCCTTAGGCAACATTGTTTGCCATTCCAAGATGCACCCTTGTGCACAATATGAGATCATTTGAACAAACTATGCCATGAATGTGGCCATAGGATTGATCATTTGGCTTGAAAGCCATGAATCTTCACGCATGATAGCTCATTTCTGAGAACACTTTTTTAATAGAATTGCCGTATTACAAGTTTAATATTTTTCCTGGTAACTTGGTCATATATAATGACACAATGCGAAGGTGTTCCAATTTTTTGATTTTTATTTTTTATGCCCGTTTCAAAATGCGGTCAAAACGGCGGGAATGACCGTTCCTAGCTAGTGGTTGAATCTTGGAATTTTTTTGGTGTTTCTCTGATTAAATAGGTACTTATGTACCTAGAAATGATTTTTGGAAAAAATAAATAGCAAACTATGAGGCAGCCGCAGTTCAAATTTGACCCGCTTCCAGCTGAATCGGCGGAAATTTGTCTTTTTCACGAGAGGTGGATCAAAACTTTTTACACCCAACCATTTGGTCAATTGTGCATTAAATATGGCCTAGTATTTTATAAAAATGATTTGGTCAAATTTTGCAACAATTATTTGGGAGGTCCTTCACAAAAAAACCTCCTTTTGGGCACAAGAAAAATGGAAAATGAATTTTTCGTCCAAAGAAAATGAAAACTTCCTTAGGCAACATTGTTTGCCATTCCAAGATGCACCCTTGTGCACAATATGAGATCATTTGAACAAACTATGCCATGAATGTGGCCATAGGATTGATCATTTGGCTTGAAAGCCATGAATCTTCACGCATGATAGCTCATTTCTGAGAACACTTTTTTAATAGAATTGCCGTATTACAAGTTTAATATTTTTCCTGGTAGCTTGGTCATATATAATGACACAATGCGAAGGTGTTCCAATTTTTTTTATTTTTTTGAATTTTTTATGCCCGTTTCAAAATGCGGTCAAATCGGCGGGAATGCCGTTCCTAGCTAGTGGTTGAATCTTGGAATTTTTTTGGTGTTTCTCTGATTAAATAGGTACTTATGTACCTAGAAATGATTTTTGGAAAAAATAAATAGCAAACTACGAGGCAGCCGCAGTTCAAATTTGACCCGCTTCCAACTGAATCGGCGGAAATTTGTCTTTTTCACGAGAGGTGGATCAAAACTTTTTACACCCAATCATTTGGTCAATTGTGCATTAAATATGGCCTAGTATTTTATAAAAATGATTTGGTCCAATTTTGCAACAAATATTTGGTAGGTCCTTCACAAAAAATATCATTTTGGGCACTCGGAAAATGATTAAAAATAGCTAGAAAGATCATAAATGCATACAAATTGGTATTTATCCATAAAATGTTGTCTAACTCTAGTGAAAATTTGTGTGGTTCCCTTTTGCAAAATATTTTTGATAGCTACTTCACAAAATCCATCTATTTTTAGTACTTAGAGATACTTTTTAAAATTACTGGTTTTTCGAACCAATCAGGACTCTTCCCACGAATCGATGACATGGCGCCCATCCATCCATCCATCCATCTCACCATCCCACATCCATCCATCCATCTATCTACAGAAAAAAATAAAGAAAAAATGAAAAAGACATACCCCCACCGCAACCCAAACCCTAGCCCCCATCGCACCCCTCCTCCCCCCATCTCCTCCCCGCCGCCTCCCAACCAACCACACCCACAGCGGTGACCCACCACACCCACAGCGGCGACCCACCGGCGCCCCACCTCCTCCATGCGCCGGCCGCCCTTCCCCTCCTTCCCTTCCCTCATCTCCGCGCGCCGGCCACCCTTCCCCTCCTTCCCTTCCCTCATCTCCGCGCGCCGGCCACCCCTCCTCCCTCCTCCCAATCTCCCCGCCGCCATCGCCACCCCCTCCCGATCCAGTCCTCTCCCACCCTGGAGCTGCGGGCCGTCGAGGGCGTCGCCTTCCCCGCGGTCGGCGCAAACATAAGAGAAGCCCTCATCGGTCGCAGGTCCTCGACTCCGCCGTGGCAGCGCGGAACCCTCGTCGTCTGGATCCAGCCGCCATCGCAGCCATGTCGTTCACCCCGCGACCCTACTCCGGCAAGAGCACCCTCGCCCTCGTAAGCGACCGACGCACCCCTCTCCTCCGATTCACGATTCGTCCGCGGCCTCACGGATCAGATCTGACTGACCAGCCTCCGATTCACGTTGCAGGTAGCCACGGTCTCCGCCATCGGCGTCGGCGTCGTCTACGGCTCTGTCAAGCTCAAGCAGGTGAGGCGGCCGCAGCGGATTCGAAGTCGTGCCCACGACCTCGATCTGGTGGACACGACCTCTCTCCCCACGCCAACATCGGCGGCTTCGGGGCCGCATACGGCAAGGTTTGATGCTTCGCCCCCCTCCCCCTCACATCCCCCAATATCCTCTAGGTGATGGATTTTGTACAGCGACCTACTCCCCTGCTTCCTATGTCAATTTGGTGTGTGATGTGGATGTGGATCTGGATTTATTTTAGGCATGCTTAAATTCGAATTGTAGGTACTCATGTTTAGTGTAATTTGGGATCACCATTGATTTGTATAGTTAACCATTGATTCATAAGAGGTAAATGTGGTTGGGCGATGCTGTTGAATGCTTCAGTTAACCATTCACTAGTATATATATGTACATATATATGTGTGTGCATCGTGTAATCAATGAGAACAAGTGCAGCTATGTACTGACTATGCCTACTGAAATAATATATGGTTACAATTTTAATTTTTTGTGTGCTCTTCAGTAGCTTGGCCCGCCCAGTGTTTTCCTTGTAGCTCTGCTATTGCTTGTAATGGCACTGCAACTGTAGTATCATGGGACGAAACATGTGTTGTTGGTCTATTAATTGTTAGCATGGATTAGAACTACTGATGTGAGCACGACAAAGTGTTTAGCTATTCCCCTTGCATGTCTATCCGTGCTTTACATTTGTGATCTCGCTCAATATAATAATTTGAACTCTACTGGCATGTTCATTTATGCACAGTGTCTATTAGTGCATCATCTGTCTTCTTTGATTTCTACAAACCTGATGATCTTGCTCACCTTGTGCCTTGCCCTAGTTGGTGCTATGCTACATCGGTTCTGGGTTTTATTTTAAAGATCTAGCATAGCAAACTAGGGCAGCAGGCGTGCCTTGTTTATAGTGTTTTCCTCAATTTGACACCTGTTTATAGTGGTTTCCTCAATTTGACAACTGTTTACATTATTAAACCAACAATCTACAGTTAATTATTCGGTTTGAACTCTGCATGACATGAAATAGATATTTACAGTGTTTTCCTCAACTTGTTTTCACTGTCACTTGATATATACTTGCTTGTACTTGAAGTTGTGCGTTAATGATGGTGGTTTTGTTCTACTTGGATGCATTGGTACCCATCATCGAGCGAACGGATGCAATAGCGGCAAGAAGCTCATGGCTGTGTGCATCTAAAGCACACCATGGACATCATCCACTTCCTCATAATGCTAACTCAATCCAGATCATTGTCGACCCTATCATCTGCAGGTATCTCCCTTGGTTCCCTTTATTCTCTCCTGCCTTTCTGATGTTAGTATGCGTGTGCTGACGAGCATTGCTAGATCTTGCCAGTTGAATGTATGGTCGTGATAGTAGAATGGTATTTTGTTTTAGGCGCAATGTGTTGTAGTGCAGTTTTTTTTGCACAACCTGCACTTATGCCATGCATATTCATATTGTGTCTCTGTTTTTTATATGAACCAGTATGTAATTTTTTGTCTTCATATGAGAATGGAGAATGCTTCATATGAAGAATGCTTCATATGAAGTCTGAATTTTTTGTCCACTAATTTAACATTCTGTAGGCGTGTTAACATATTTGGTAGCATTGTTGTTAGTTACCTTCAACAAATTTGAGTTTGCTATCCTCTAGAGAAGCAAATACTGCTCGTGGTTCTTCTGGTGTAATATTTAGTGTAACCGTTTTTTTATCAAGTACTCCCTCCGTCCCATAATGTAGATCCTGAAAACATGCCATGGCTAGTTCCTATATGAACAACATTATACTCCATCCAGAAATAAATGTCGCTCAAACAGATGTATCTAGCACTGAAATACGTCTAGATACATCCGTTTGAGCGGCAGTTATTTCTGGATGGAGGTAGTAGGTTCCTGTAAGACAAGGAGGAGGATTGTCACACAATACTCTGCCTTCATGAGGTGTCGTAATATTTACGACATACAACATGTATAGGGAATAATAATCTTTTGTGTGCTTTTGTTTCTCACTGCAAAGCTAACTGGAAATGAGGTTATTGTGCTTCTTGTGATGATTCTGATATAATAGTCGGTGTCACTGTTTTAGTGGATTTAGCCCTCAAGCTTAGCGCTGATTTTGATTTATTCTACCAGTGATAGTTTAATTGAAATTATTACGTGCTTCTGTCCTATGTACCTCAAACCTCAACAACATAGCACTGATGCCATGCTTCTCCTTTTGTTTTCGTATATAGTGCTCTAATGGTATTTTTAGTTCTGATGAATCCTCCATGGTATTGTTACTTGCAAAAGTCAAATCAGTAATACTTTCAACTTCCACTTCCACAGCCTTGTAGAAAATGAGGAGCATGGCGCTCTTGACACCGAGGAGGGTGCCGGTGACCTCGGCCGTGCCGAGCGAGGGTGCCGGCGTCGCTTGCTGGTAGCGCAAGAGCAGTATGGAGATGCCCTTCTGCTAATTCCCACGGCCGTATTTGGCTTCTATGTGATGACATGTGTTGATAGATAGGTACTAGCTATATGTTTTCCAGGTTACACGCTAATTGTACTCCTTCGGTTAACTCTTTTAAACATGACTTGGTTATTTAAACCCAACTCTGCCCGTGTATATGCCAAGTGTAGCTTCCCCTATGATATTCATTTTGCAACTTCATCTATTAATGCTTTGTCACTAAATGCAATTTGCAGGGAGCTTGATAAAGCTTGGACGTTGGTCAGGGCTCCAACGGTGCTGATGCTATTGGGCTGGTTGTGGCCTCATGCATGGTAGTAGGCTTGGCTGGCCCCTGATATAGAGTGCTATATTGTTGAGAATTTTACCTGTAGAGTGCTATATTGTAATTGGTGGAATAATGTATCGTGTATATTGTGATTGTGTGGAATATTGTAATAAACTGAGTTTGGCTGTTATTTGAATCGGTGTGTTGACTACAAGCTGTGAAAAAACAAAACTTGATGATTGGTATATCGGTGTGTTGACTACAACCAATGTGCACCCAGTTGGCTACAATAATCTAAAAATTGAATGTAACAAAAAAAACAAAGAAAATCCGAAAATAGAAATTATATAGAATGTGAAAAGGCTAGATCTTAGAAAGCAAAAGGCCGAATTAATGGGCCAAGCCCATGTAGCTGACCAAAATTAATAGTAAAAAATAAGTAAAAAAGGCTGAATTGTTGGGCTAGGCCCAAGTAGAAAACCGAATTGGACCGGGCTGAATCTTGTGCCACATCAGCTTGCCACGCTGGATGCCTACGTGGCCTGGGGAGGCTGCTAGTGACCAAAACACGACAGTAGGCATATTTTGGTCAAAAACGTGTATGACCTTCTCACAGAGAAGGTCGCTATAGTCAGTTTAGGACGGCCAGCTTTTGACCTTATGTTTTTGGTCACAAAAAGGTCACAAATGGAAATTTGTGACCATTCAGTGACCAATAGTGATGGTCACAAGTTGACAAATTTCTTGTAGTGAAGGTTCGGTGACGCTAGAGTTGTATGGGAATTGTATGTGGTTACCGAAGGTTTTTCGGAGTCCCGGATGAGATCTTGGACATGATGAGGAACTCCAGAATGGTCTGGAGGTGAAGATCGATATATTGGACAAAGGGTATTGGAGTCCGGAATTGTTCCTGGGGTATCGGGTGACGACTAGCATGACCGAAAGGGGTTTCGGAGGCCCCGGAAAGCGTTGGGGGGCCTTATGGGCCAAGGGGAGGGGGCACACCAGCCCACTAAGGGGCTTTGCGCCCCTCCCACCCCATCTCACGTAACTTGGGGAGGTGGGGCGCCTCCCCTAGGGCAGCCGCCCCCTCCCGGCTTGGGGGCCAAGTCTCCTAGGGGTGGGGGCCCAAACCCATCTAGGGTTTCCCCTGTGGCCGCCGCCCCTCCCCTAGGGAAACCCTAGGGTGCCTCCTCCTCCCCCTTCCCCTATATATAGTGAGGGAGAGAGAGGGCAGCCGCACCCTTGGATACATCTCCACGCTACGGTGCTGCCCTCGCCCCCCCCCTCCTACACCTCTTCCTCCTCCGTAGTTCTTAGCGAAACTCTGTGGGAGAACCACGAGCTCCACCGCCACCACGTCGTCGTGTTGCCGGAGCTCTCCCTCAACTTCTCCCCTCCCCCTTGCTGGATCAAGAAAGAGGGGACGTCCCCGGGTTGTACGTGTGTTGAACGCGGAGGCACCGTCCGTTCGGCGCTAGATCGGATCTTCCATAATTTGAATCGCCACGAGTACGACTCCATCAACCACATTCTTTGCAACGCTTCCGCTTAGCGATCTTCAAGGGTATGAATATGCACTCCCTCTCTCTCGTTGCTAGCATCTCCTAGATTGATCTTGGTGACACGTAGAATTTTTTTTGAATTATTACTACGTTCCCCAACATGCGCTCCGTGAATAGGAAGCGCCTCGACATCCAGCGGGGCTTGTTGAAGCCACGCCAAATCATCAACGACAACATTGAGGGTGCTGAGACGGATCTCGTGCCCAAAGGACAGTTCGTCACCGGAAACCATGATGAAGCTGATGAAAACACAACCATGCCGGAAGTCGCCTTGACGCTTGCCCCATGGTGGACGCCAATTGTCATGGGAGTAAGTCTGATAGTGGTGTATGGGGGTATGGATCAGAGGGAAGAGCCTAGCTACGGTGTAGTTGTTACACTCGAATTTACGAGTTCGGGCCCCTCTCATAGGAGGTAAAGACCTACGTCCTGGTGCTTCTGGAGCTGGATTATCTGGAGTGTCACGTTACAAAGGATTATGAACCCTTGTGCTGGGGTTGAGGGGCAACTTATATGGAGTCCGCTGGACCCTCACAAATGCCCCGTTAACCAGGGTTCGATGGGTGAGTTAAAGGGTTTGCATTTACAGGTTACGCTCGCATTGACTGCTCTTGATGGTGGCGATCAGATTGCCTGTCTGTTGCTATTTTGGCGTGACTCTTAGCCTTCTACGTCCGAGTGGATCTTAGTACTCCGAGTGGGGTGAGACGGTCGAGTGAATCGTGAGGCCTCCGAGTGGATCATGCGCCCAAGTAATACCCATGATGCGGGTGCCACAGTCGGCGTGTTGCTCTCGGGCCTTGGCTTCTTATATGTAGTGTCCTTGGGTATGATATGTAGGTCAGGCCTGTGACCCTAACCCTAGTACATGTCCTCATCATCCACGATAGCGAAGGTCGTCGAAAAGACTCCGGGAGGTTTTATCTCTTGATCCAGTGGATGACTTCAGTGGTGGAATGCAAATTATGGATGAGACTTGACGCAAAGGGATGGCTGTGAGGTGGCGGCAGTCCAATTGCAGTTGTCGGGATTGTGGAAAAGCGGTGGCTACAACACTTGTGAGACTTGGATAGTGGTGCTGTGTGCACTCGGTCTCGAGCACCGGGGCGAAATCCTGGGTCAGACCCGAGTGGTTACGCCAGGCAATGGCAATGTTTGTTTTACGTCATTACCTTGTTGGAGGCATTGCTCGGATATGCTTGGACTTATACTTCACTGTGAAAACTTAGATTCTGGCCTTTCTGGTTGGATCTGGTGATGGCGGCGCTTTAGTGTCGCTCCGTTCTTGAAGGCGTTGCTGATGATGATTCTCGTCATCAATATGTTGTCAATGGAAGGTGCGGACATGATCTTAGTTTTAGTTTGTCGATCACTGATCTGATCATTATGTTTTTTTCTTTCCTCGCCTACGCATAGCTTTTGGTCTTATGACTTTGCTAGTTGTTGGTGTGTTTCTGTGTGTGTTGGGTTGGCTATGTGCATCTTAATTATGCAGAGTCCGGGTGTGTGCTCATTGTGTTATGTTTTTTAGCCAATAAAATCCACCATTTGTCGAAAAATAAATATAGAATTAAGCTGGAATTTGTACGAGCTTCAAATTATACATTTGTTTATGGAAACACTTGCAGTTAAGCTATGAATATTGAGCTTATACTAAATCAGATCAGCGACAATCGGGGATCCCCTTGGCTCCCTCGCATCGCCCCCGCCCAGGGCCACTGGGGACTTTGATACGTCTCCAACGTATCTATAATTTTTTTATTGTTCCATGCTATTATATATTCTATTTTGGATGTTTAATGGGCTTTATTATACACTTTTATATTATTTTTGGGACTAACATACAAATCCAAAGCCGAATGCAAATTGCTGTTTTTTTGCCTATTTCAGTGTTTCACAGAAAAGGAATATCAAACGATGTCCAAACGGAATGAAACCTTCGGGAAAGTTATTTTTGGAACAATATCTTCACGAGAGACTTGGAGTACAAGCCCAAGAAGAAACGTGGTGCCCACGAGGGGGCAGGGCGCGCCCAGGGGGGTATGCGCGCCCCCACCCTGGGCCCCACGTTGCTCCACCGATGTACCTTTTCCTCCTATATATACCCTCATACCCTGAAAACATCGAGGACGAGGAAGAAACCCTAATTCCACCACCGTAACCTTCTGTTCCCGTGAGACCCCATCTTGGGGCCTGTTCCAGAGCTCCGCCGGAGGGGGCATCGATCACGGAGGGCTTCTACATCAAAACCATAGCCTCTCCGATGAGTTGTGAGTAGTTTACCACAAACCTTCGGGTCCATAGTTATTAGCTAGATGGCTTCTTCTCTTTCTTTCGATCTCAATACAAAGTTCTCCTCGATCTTCGAGGAGATCTATCCAATGTAATCTTTTTGCGGTGTGTTTGTCGAGATCCGATGAATTGTGGGTTTATGATCAAGATTATCTATGAACAATATTGGATTCTTTTCAGAAATCTTTTATGTATGATTATAATATCCTTGCAAGTCTCTTCGAGTTATTGGTTTGGTTTGGCCTACTAGATCTATAGTTCTTGCAATGGGAGAGATGCTTAGCTTTTGGTTCAATCTTGTGGTGTCCTTTCCCAGTGACAGTAGGGGCAGCAAGGCACATATAGTATTGTTGTCATCGAGGATAAAAAGATGGGGTTTATATCATATTGCTCGAGTTTATCTCTCTACATCATGTCATCTTGCTTAAGGCGTTACTCTGTTCTTATGAACTTAATACTCTAGATGCATGCTGGATAGCGGTCGATGTGTGGAGTATTAGTAGTAGATGTAGAATCGTTTCGGTCTATTTGTTACGGACATGATGCCTATATACAATGATCATGCCTAAATATTCTTATAACTATGCGCTTTTCTATCAATTGCTCGACAGTAATTTGTTCACCCACCGTAGAATTCTGCTATGATGAGAGAAGCCACTAGTGAAACATATGGCCCTCGAGTCTATTCTCATCATATTAATCTTCCATCTATGTTATTTTGCATTACTTACTTTATGTTTCTATACCAAAAATACAAAACATATTATCTTATCATATCTATCAGATCTCACTCTCGTAAGTGACCATGAAGGGATTGACAACCCCTTATCGCGTTGGCTGCGTGGTTCTTATTTGTTTGTGCAGGTGCGAGGGACTCGCGCGTGGTCTCCTACTAGATTGATAACTTGGTTCTTAAAAACTGAGGGAAATACTTACGCTACTATGTTGCATCACCCTTTCCTCTTCGAGGGAATACAACGCAAGCTCGAGAAGTAGCAAGAAGAATTTCTGGCGCCGTTGCCGGGGAGATCTATGCAAAAGTCATATACCAAGTACCTATCACAAACCCTTATCCCTCGCACTACATTATTTGCCTCTCATTTTCCTCTCCCCCACTTCACCCTTGTCGTTTTATTCGCCCTTCTTTTTCTGTGTGTTTTACCGTTCGCTTGCCTCTAGTTTGCTTGTGTGTTGGATTGCTTGCTTGTCACTGTGGCTCAAGATAATACCAAATTGTGTGACTTTTCCAATACCAACAACAATGATTTTATTAGTACTCCGATTGCTCCTATCTTAGATGCTGAATCTTGTGAGATCAATGTTGCTCTGTTGAATCTTTTCATGAAAGATCAATTTTCTGGCCTTCCTAGTGAAGATGCCGCTACCCATCTAAACAACTTTGTTGATTTGTGTGATATGCAAAAGAAGAGGGATACAGATAATGATACTGTCAAATTGAAGCTATTTCCGTTTTCACTTAGAGATCGTGCTAAAACTTGGTTCTCCTCTTTGCTTAGAAATAGTATTGATTCATGGAATAAGTGCAAAGATGCCTTTATCTCTAAGTATTTTCCTCCCGCTAAGATTATCTCTCTTAGAAACGATATTATGAATGTTAAGCAACTAGATCATGAGCATGTTGCACAAGCTTGGGAGAGAATGAAATTAATGATACGTAATTGCCCTACCCATGGTTTGAAATTATGGATGATTATACAAAAAAAATATGTTGGCTTGAATTTTGCTTCTAGAAATCTTTTAGATTCGGCCGCGGGAGGCACTTTTATGGAAATAACTTTAGGAGAAGCTACCAAACTCCTAGATAATATTATGGTTAACTACTCTCAGTGGCACACCGAAAGATCTACTAGTAAAAGAGTGCATGCTATTGAAGAGAATAGTGTTTTGAGTGGAAAGATGGATGAACTTATGAAATTATTTGCTACTAAGAGTGCTTCTTCCGATCCTAATGATATGCCTTTATCCACGTTGATTGAAAATAGTAATGAATATTTGGATGTGAATTTTGTTGGTAGGAATAATTTTGGTAACAATGCTTATAGAGGAAACTTTAATCCTAGGCCTTTTCCTAGTAATTCCTCTAATAATTATGGTAATTCCTACAATAACTCTTATGGAAATTTTGGTAAGATGCCCTCTGAATTTGAGACTAGTGTTAAAGAGTGTATGAATTCGCAAAAGAATTTCAATGCTTTGCTTGAAGAAAAATTGCGTAAGATTGATGAGTTGGCTAGAAACGTGGATAGAATTATTCTTGATGTTGATTCTTTGAAACTTATATCTATTCCACCTAAGCATGATATCAATGAGTCTCTCAAAGCCATGAGAATTTCCATTGATGAGGGCAAAGAAAGAACCGCTAGGATGCGTGCTAAAATAGATTGCTTTATGAAAGCGTGTTCTTCTAGTTTTCATGAAAATAAAGATGAAGGTCTGAAAGTGATTGATGTGTCTCCTATTAAATCCTTGTTTTCTGGTATGAATCTTGATAAAGATGGGACTGAAGATGAGTCTACTTTAGTTAAAAGGCGTCCCAATGATTCGAAGTTTTTAGACCTTGATGCTAAAATTGTTAAAAGTAGGATTGAAGAGGTCAAAACGTTACATAGCAATGAACCCACCATCTTGGATTTCAAGGGATTTAATTATGAAAATTTCTCTTTGATAGATTGTATTTACTTGTTGCAATCCGTGCTAAATTCTCCTCATTCTTATAGTCAAAATAAATCTTTTACCAAACACATAGTTGATGCTTTAATGCAATCTTATGAAGAAAAACTTGAATTAGAAGTTTCTATCCCTAGAAAGCTTTATGATGAGTGGGAACCTACTATTAAAATTAAGATTAAAGATCATGAATGCTTTTCTTTGTGTGATTTGGGTGCAAGTGTTTCCACAATTCCAAAAGCTTTGTGTGATATGTTAGGTTTCCATGAACTTGATGATCGTTCTTTAAATTTGCATCTTGCGGATTCTACCATTAAGAAACCTATGGGAAGGATTAATGATGTTCTTATTGTTGCAAATAGGAATTATGTGCCCATAGATTTCATCATTCTTGATATAGATTGCAATCCTACATGTCCTATTATTCTTGGTAGACCTTTCCTTAGCACGATTGGTGCAATTATTGATATGAAGGAAGGAAATACTAGATTCCAATTTACATTAAGGAAAGGCATGGAACACATTCCTAGAAATAAAATCAAATTACCATATTAATCTATTATTAGAGCCACTTATGGATTGCCTACCAAAGATGGCAATACCTAGATCTATTCTTGTATCGTGCCTAGCTAGGGGCGTTAAACGATAGCGCTTGTTGGGAGGCAGCCCAATTTTATTTTATTTGTTTTTTATTTATGTTTAGGAATAAGTATTGCATCTAGCTTCTTTTTAGATGTGGTTTTGTGTTTTGATTAGTGTTTGTGCCAAGTAGAACCTTTGGGAAGACTTGTCTGAAGTTTATGTTATCATGCTGTAAAAAAATAGAAACTTAGCGCTCACGAGATTGGCTATCATTTTTTACTGGAGAGTGTTTTTTAGTTGATTCTTTTTGCAGATGATTAATAGACAAATTCCTCACGTCCACCAATTTATTTTACTTGTTTAGAGTTACAGAAGTATTCGAAAGTTACAGATTACTACAGACTGTTCTGTTTTTGACAGATTCTGTTTTTCGTGTGTTGTTTGCTTATTTTGATGAATCTATGAGTAGTATAGGGGGGTATGAATCATGTAGAAGTTGGATACAGTAGGTTTAACACCAATATAAACAAAGAATGAGTTCATTATAGTACCTTTGAGTGGTGGTTTGTTTTCTTATACTAACGGAGCTCATGAGATTTGTGGCTAAGTTCTGTGTTGTGAAGTTTTCAAGTTTTGAGTATGGATTTGATGGACAATGGAACAAAGAGTGGCAAGAGCCTAAGATTGGGGATTCCCAAGGCATCCCAAGGTAAAATTCAAGGACAACCTAAAGCCTAAGCTTGGGGATGCCCCGGGAAGGCATACCCTCTTTCGTCTTCGTCTATTGGTAACTTTACTTGAGACTATATTTTTATTCACCACATGATATGTGTTTTCCTTGGAGCGTCATGTATGATTTGAGTCTTTGATTTTTAGTTTGCCACAATCATCCTTGCTGGACACACCTTTTGAGAGAGATAAATATGAATTGGAATTTATTAGAATACTCTATGTGCTTCATTTATATCTTTGGGGTTTTTGATTTTTAGCCACCACTTACTTTGCACTTTGATAATTTGCCACTCCTTACATTTTAATTGATCATTTGCCACTCTTTACTTTGGACTTTGATTTTTAACCATTTTTTCACACAAAAACAATACTTACAAATGATTGACATAATGTATGCATAAAACAATGGACGAAAATACCCTTTCTGCTAGTTTGACCCTCGTACTCAGCCGATTCACCGTTGCATCCGATCCGGTACCCGTTCGCCGTCGGCGCCGGCGCCGCCGCCCTCTGCTGATGAACGGCTGCGCCGTCGGAGTACCAGATGTCCAGACGCACTGCCGGGAGGCCCGAAGGCGCCGCTCTAGGCCGCCGCCCGGTGGCTCGCCTGCAGGTCGCTCCCGACGGGGTCGTGCTGCGGGGATCGAACCTGGGACCTCGGCCTGCCTCAGGTGCGTGGCTAACCACTACACCCGTGCTGGGCGCGTCTCAGGGAGGGCCCTGGGTGCCGCTCCGGTCTTCTGCAGGGATCACGAGGAGCCTCCCCTTGGTCGGAGGCGCGCGCGAAGGTGGGCTCCGGCACCGGGCGTCCCGCAGCTCCGAGGCGCGCGCGACAGGGCGATTGGGTGCTGCCATGCTGGTTATCTTGCCAAGTTAGAGGGATCGCAGTCGCAGGTTGGTGGCGCTACTGGCGACAGGAAGCTGGGGGCTGGGGCACGGGGTCGGGCGAGGCAGATGAGGAACGAGCTCCTTTCCCGTGTCCAGTTGCAGTCAATTGGGAGGCGGTAGGGCGGGGCGGAGGGATTTGGAGAGGATGGCTAGGAGGTGAGCCGTGCCGTCGGCAGGGATGGAGCTGAGCAGAGCGGCCCGTATTGTAGTCGCCGTCGTCGTCTCCTATCTCTCTGGAATTAGTGTCGTGAGTGGTCAAATGGGGTGGGTTAGCTGGGCAGGGCCAATGTCGGGTTTATTCGTGGGCAGGGGCAAATCTTCCAAGTCCCAGCTAAGGAGTGGCAAAAAAGCAATTACGAAATAAGGCGTGGCAAATCGTCAAACTCCAAAGTAAATCGTGGCAAGGAATCAAATTGCCCTATATCTTTTGAGCTAGATAGTTTTGCTCTAGTGCTTCACTTATATCTTTTAGAGCACGGTGGTGGTTTTATTTTGTAGAAATTATTGATCTCTCATGTTTCACTTATATATTTTTAAGAGTCTTTTAGAACAGCATGGTAATGTGCTTTGGTTATAAAACTAGTCCTAATATGATAGGCATCCAAGATGAGTATAGTAAAAACTTTCATACAAGTGCATTGAATATTATGAGAAGTTTGATACTTGATGATTGTTTTGAGATATGAGGATGGTGATATTAGAGTCATGCTAGTGGAGTAATTGTGAATTTGAGAAACACTTGTGTTAAAGTTTGTGATTCCCGTAGCATGCACGTATAGTGAACCGTTATGTGATGAAGTTGGAGCATGATTTATTTATTGAGTGTCATCCTTTGTGTGGAGGTCGGGATCGCACGATGGTTAACTCCTACCAACCCTTACCCTAGGAGCATGCATTGAATACTTTGTTTTGATAACTAGTAGATTTTTGCAATAAGTATATGAGTTCTTTATGACTAATGTTGAGTCCATGGATTATACGCACCCTCACCCTTCCACCATGGCTAGCCTCTCTTGTACCGCGCAACTTTCGCCGGTACCATACACCCACCATATACGTTCCTCAAAACAGCCACAATGCCTACCTATCATGGCATTTTGATACGTCTCCAACGTACCTATAATTTTTTATTGTTCCATGCTATATATATATGATGTTTTGGATGTTTAATGGGATTTATTATACACGTTTATATTATTTTTGGGACTAATCTACTAACCCAAAGGCCCAGTGCAGATTGTTATTTTTTGCCTATTTCAGGGTTTCGCAGAAAAGGAATATCAAACGGAGTCCAAACGGAATGAAACCTTCGTGAGAGTTATTTTTGGAACAAAATCAACACAGAAGACTTGGAGTACACGCGAGGGAAAGGAGGAGGCGGCCACGAGGGTCCAGGGCTCGCCCCCCACCCTAGTGGGCTCGCTCTAGCTCCCCCGATGCCCTCCTTCCTTCTATATATACCCATGTACCCTAAAAACATCAAGGCAACATAGAAAACCCTAATTCCACCGCCGCAACCTTCTATTCCCATGAGATCCCATCCTGGGGCCTGTTCCGGAGCTCCACTGGAGGGGGGATCTTCCACGGAGTGCTTCTACATCAACACCATTTCCTCACCATGAGTTGTGAGTAGTTTACCACAGACCTTCGGGTCTATAGTTAGTACCTAGATGGCTTCTTCTCTCTTTTTGGATCTCAATACCAAGTTCTCCTCGGTCTTCGAGGAGATCTATTCTATGTAATCTTTTTGCGGTGTGTTTATCGACATCCGATGAATTGTGGGTTTATGATTAAGATTATCTATGAGAAATATTTGGTTCTTTTCTAAATTCTTCTATGTATAATTATAATATCCTTGCAAGTCTCTTCGAATTATCGGTTTGGTTTGGCCTACTAGATCTATAGTTCTTGCAATGGGAGAAGTGCTTGGCTTTGGGTTCAATCTTGCGGTGTCCTTTCCCAGTGACAGCAGGGGCAGCAAGGCACGTATTGTATTGTTGCCATCGAGGATAAAAAGATGGGGTTTATATCATATTCCTTGAGTTTATCCCTCTACATCATGTCATCTTGCTTAAAGCATTACTCTGTTCTTATGAACTTAATACTCTAGATGCATGCTGGATAGCGGTCGATGTGTGGAGTAATACTAGTAGATGCAGAATCATTTCGGTCTACTTGTGACGGATGTGATGGCTATATATAATGATCATGCCTAGATATTCTCATAATTATTCGCTTTTCTATCAATTGCTCGACAGTAATTTGTTCACCCACCGTAGAATTCTGCTATCATGAGAGAAGCCGGTAGTGAAGCCTATGGCCCCTGGGTCTATTCTCAACATATCAATCTACAATCAACTTTACTTTGTTGTTTTTACTTTCTGTTCTTATATCCAAAAATATCAAACTATCCTATCTATCAGATCTCACTTTCGTAAGTGACAGTAAAGGGATTGACAACCCCTTATCGCATTGGCTGCGAAGTTCCTATTTGTTTGTGCAGGTGCGAGGGACTCACGCGTGGTCTCCTACTAGATTGATACCTTGGTTCTCAAAAATTGAGGGAAATACTTACGCTACTGTGCTGCATCACCCTTTCCTCTTCGAGGGAATACAACGCAAGCTCGAGAAGTAGCAAGAAGAATTTCTAGCGTCGTTACCGGGGAGGCTTACGCAAAAGTCATATACCAAGTACCTATCACAAACCCTTATCCTTCACATTACATTTATTTGCCTCTCATTTTCCTCTCCTCCACTTCACCCTTGCCGTTTTATTTGCCCTTCTTTTTGTCGTGTGTTTATCATTCGCCTTGCCTTGCCGTCATGGCTAGTCCCTTATCCGCTCCTTTGTCTCCCGAGTTTGAAGTTCTTCACTTCAAACAAAAGCAAGGAGAAAACTTAAAAGAGGCCTGGTTTAGGATGATGAAATATTATCGTACCTGTACCTTAGAGGTGAATTTTAGGATTGTACTTTGCAATTTTTATGTTGGACTAAATATGTCCCATAGACAACTCTTGGATTGTGTTGCCAAAGGGAATTTTATTGAAATTGATCCTAGTATTGCGCATGAACTTATATAGGGAATAGTGGGAACACTACCTCAACAAAAAGGGTTACATCAGACCCAGGAAGAGACACAAGTTTTTGAGAAAATTTGCGAAGTAACAAAAATATTACAAAAATCTCTTGAACCTCTTAAGAGTGTTAGTGGAAATCCCCACTGCATGAATATGTTGATTACCCTTTGTAATAAGCGGTTGGATTCATTAGATCTAAAGATTTACGAATATGAAGGGAAACGTAAAGAACCTCCCGGATTCGAGCTTGACACTGTTAAAAGGGTAAAGATCAAAGATGACAATACCTTGATCTATCCTTGTATCGTGCCTAGCTAGGGGCGTTAAACGATCGCGCTTGTTGGGAGGCAACCCAATTTTATTTTATTTGTTTTTGCTTCTGTTTAGGAATAAATATTGCATCTAGCTTCTGTTTAGATGTGGTTTTGTGTTTTAATTAGTGTTTGTGCCAAGTAGAACCTTTGGGAAGACTTGTGTGAAGTTTATATGATCTTGCTGTAAAAAACAGAAACGTTGGCGCTCACGAGAATAGTCACCAGATTTTACTGGAGAGTGATATTTAGTTGATTCTTTTTGCAGATGATTAACAGACAAATTCCTCACGTTTACCAATTTATTTCAATTTTTTGGAGTTACAGAAGTATTCGAAAGTTACAGATTACTACAGACTGTTCTGTTTTTGACTGATTCTATTTTTCGTGTGTTGTTTGCTTATTTTGATGAATCTATGAGTAGTATTGGGAGGTATGAATCATAGAGAAGTTGGAATACAGTAGGTTTAACACCAATATAAACAAAGAATGAGTTCATTACAGTACCTTTGAGTGGTGGTTTGTTTTCTTATACTAACGGAGCTCACGAGATTTTTGGCTAAGTTTTGTGTTGTGAAGTTTTCGAGTTTGGAGTATGGCTTTGATGGACTATAGAACAAAGAGTGGCAAGAGCCTAAGCTTGGGGATTCCCAAGGCACCCCATGGTAAAATTCAAGGACAACCAAAAGCCTAAGCTTGGGGATGCCCCGGGAAGGCATCCCCTCTTTCGTCTTCATCTATCGGTAACTATACTTGGGGCTATATTTTTATTCACCACATGATATGTGTTTTGCTTGGAGCGTCATGTATGATTTGAGTCTTTGCTTGTTAGTTTGCCACAATCATCCTTGCTGGACACACCTTTTTGAGAGAGATAAATATGGTCTAGAATTTGTTAGAACACTCTATGTGCTTCACTTATATCTTTTGAGCTAAATAGTTTTGCTCTAGTGCTTCACTTATATCTTTTATAGCACGGTGGTGACTTTATTTTGTAGAAATTGTTGATCTCTCATGCTTCACTTATATCATTTTGAGAGTCTTTTAGAACAGCATGGTAATGTGCTTTGTTTATAAAACTAATCCTAATATGATAGGCATCCAAGATGAATGTAGTAAAAACTTTCATGCAAAGTACATTGAATATGATGAGAAGTTTGATACTTGATGATTGTCTTGAGATATGGGGATGGTGACATTAGAGTCATGCTAGTGGAGTAATTATGATTTTGATAAATACTTGTGTTAAAGTTTGTGATTCCCGTAGCATGCACGTATGGTGAACCGCTATGTGACGAAGTTAGAGCATGAGGTATTTGTTGAGTGTCATCCTTTGCGTGGATGTCGGGGGCGCGCGATGGTTAACTCCTACAAACCTCCCCCCTAGGAGCATGCGTTGATTGCTTTGTCTTGATGACTCGTAAATTTTTGCAATAAGTATATGAGTTCTTTATGACTAATGTTGAGTCCATGGATTATACGCACTCTCACCCTTCCACCATTTCTAGCCTCTCTTGTACCGCGCAACTTTCGCCAGTACCACACACCCAGCATATACCTTCCTCAAAATAGCCACCATATCTACCTATCATGGCATTTCCATAGCCATTCCGAGATATATTGCCATGCAACTTTCCACCGTTCCATTCATATGACACGCTTCATATTGTCATATTGCCATGCATGATCATGTAGTTGACATCGTATTTGTGGCTAGGCCACCATGCATAATTTTTCATACATGTCACTCTTGATTCATGCACATCCCGGTACACTGCCGGAGGCATTCATATAGAGTCATACTTTGTTCTAGTATCGAGTTGTAAATCAATATAAGTGTGATGATCATCATTATTAGAGCATTGTCCCAAAGAAAAAAAAGAGAAAAAGGAAATTAAAGAAGGAAAGGCCAAGAAAAAGAAAGGCCCAAAAAAACAAAAGGAGAAAAAAAAAAGAGAAAAAGAAAGAAAAGAAAAGGGACAATGCTACTATCTTTTTCCACACTTGTGCTTCAAAGTAGCACCATGTTCTTCATGATAGAGAGTCTCTTGTTTAGTCACTTTCATATACTAGTGGGAATTTTCATTATAGAACTTGGCTTGTATATTCCAACGATGGGCTTCCTCAAATGCCCTAGGTCTTTATGAGCAAGCAAGTTGGATGCACGCCCACTTAGTTTCTTTTGTTGAGCTTTCATACATTTATAGCTCTAGTGCATCCGTTTCATGGCAATCCCTACTCACTCACATTGATATCTATTGATTGGCATCTCCATAGCCCGTTGATACGCCTAGTCGATGTGAGACTATCTTCCTCCTTTTTGTCTTCTCCACAACCACCACTCTATTCCACCTATAGTGCTATATCCATGGCTCATGCTCATGTATTGCGTGAAAGTTGAAAGGTTTGAAAATCTGAGTATGAAAACAAGTGCTTGGCTGAAATCGGGGTTGTGCATGATATGAATATTTTGTGTGATGAAGAGGGAGCATAGCCAGACTATATGATTTTGTAGGGATAACTTTCTTTGGCCGTGTTATTTTGAGAAGACGTGATTGCTTTGTTAGTATGCTTGAAGTATTATTAATTTTTATGTCAATATAGACTTTTTTCTTGAATCTTTCGGACCTGAACATTCATGCCACAATAAAGGGAATTACATTTAAAATTATGTTGGTTAGCATTCCACATCAAAAATTATGTTTTTATCATTTACCTACTCGAGGACGAGCAGGAATTAAGCTTGGGGATGCTTGATACGTCTCCAACGTATTTATTATTTTTTATTGTTGCATGCTATTATATATGATGTTTTGGGTGTTTAATGGGCTTTATTACATACTTTTATATTATTTTTGGGACTAACCTACTAACCCAAAGGCCTAGTGCAGATTGCTGTTTTTATTGCCTATTTCAGGGTTTCGCAGAAAAGGAATATCAAATGGAGTCCAAACGGAATGATACCTTCGCGAGAGTTATTTTTGGAACAAAATCAACACAAAAGACTTGGAGTACACGCGAGAGAATGAAGGAGGCGGCCACGAGGGTCCAGGGCGCGCCCCCACCCTCGTGGGCCCCCTCTGGCTCCCCCGATGCCCTCCTTCCTCCTATATATACCCATGTACCCTGAAAACATCAAGGCAACAGAGAAAACCCTAATTTCACCGCCGCAACCTTCTGTTCCTGTGAGATCCCATCTTGGGGCCTGTTCCGGAGCTCCGCCAGAGGGGGGATCTTCCAAGGAGTGCTTCTACATCAACACCATTGCCTCACCATGAGCTGTGAGTAGTTTACCACAAACCTTCGGGTCCATAGTTAGTACCTAGATGGCTTCTTATCTCTTTTTGGATCTCAATACCAAGTTCTCCTCGGTCTTCGAGGATATCTATTCGATGTAATATTTTTGTGGTGTGTTTGTCGAGATCCGATGAATTGTGGGTTTATGATCAAGATTATCTATGAGAAATATTTGGTTCTTTTCTGAATTCTTTTATGTATGATTATAATATCCTTGCAAGTCTCTTCGAATTATCGGTTTGGTTTGGCCTACTAGATATATAGTTCTTGCAATGGGAGAAGTGCTTGGCTTTGGGTTCAATCTTGCGGTGTCCTTTCCCAGTGACAGCAGGGGCAGCAAGGCACATATTGTATTGTTGCCATCAAGGATAAAAAGATGGGGTTTATATCATATTTCTTGAGTTTGTCCCTCTACATCATGTCATCTTGCTTAAAGCATTACTCTGTTCTTATGAACTTAATACTCTAGATGCATGCTGGATAGCGGTCGATGTGTGGAGTAATAGTAGTTGATGCAGAATCGTTTCGGTCTACTTGTCACGGACGTGATGCCTATATATAATGATCATGCCTAGATATTCTCATAATTATTCGATTTTCTATCAATTGCTCGACAGTAATTTGTTCACCCACCGTAGAATTCTGCTATCATGAGATAAGTATCTAGTGAAACCTATGGCCCCCGGGTCTATTCTCAACATGTCAATCTACAATTATATCCAAAAATACCAAAAATATCCAAAAATACCAAAAATATATCCAAAAATACCAAAAATATCAAACTATCATATCTATCAGATCTCACTTTCGTAAGTGACCGTAAAGGGATTGACAACCCCTTATCGCGTTGGCTACGAAGTTCTTGTTTTTTTGTGTAGGTGCGAGGGACTCGCGCGTGGTCTCCTGCTGGATTGATACCTTGGTTCTCAAAAACTGAGGGAAATACTTACGCTACTGTGCTGCATCACCCTTTCCTCTTCGAGGGAATACAACGCAAGCTCGAGAAGTAGCACATTTCCATAGTCACTCCGAGATATATTGCCATGCAACTTTCCACCGTTTCGTTCATATGACACGCTTCATTATTATCATTTACATAGAGTCATATTTTGTTCTAGGTTCGAGTTGTAAGTATATAAAAGTGTGATGATCATCATTATTAGAGCATTGTCCCAGTGAGGAAAGGATGATGGAGACTATGATTCCCCCACAAGTCGGGATGAGACTCCGGATGAAAAAGAAAAAAAAGAAGAAGAAAAAAGGAGAGAGGCCATAAAAAAGAGAAAAAAAAAGAGAAAAAGGCCCAAAAAGAAAAAAGAGAGAAAAAGAGAGAAAAAGAGAGAAGGGACAATGCTACTATCCTTTTTCCACACTTGTGCTTCAAAATAGCACCATGACCAGAGTCTCTTGTTTTGTCACTTTCATATACTAGTGGGAATTTTCATTATAGAACTTGGCTTGTATATTCCAACGATGGGCTTCCTCAAAGCGCCCTACGTCTTAATGAGCAAGCAAGTTGGATGCACACCCACTTAGTTTCTTTTGTTGAGCTTTCATACACTTATAGCTCTAGTGCATCCGTTGCATGGCAATCCCTACTTAGTCACATTGATATCTATTGATAGGCATCTCCATAGCCCATTGATATGCCTAGTTGATGTAAGACTATCTTCTTCTTTTGTCTTCTCCACAACCACCACTCTATTCCACATAGTGCTATATCCATGGCTCACGCTCATGTATTGCGTGAAAGTTGAAAGGTTTGAAAGAATTAAAGTGTGAAACAATTGCTTGGTTGAAACCGGGGTTGTGCATGATTTAAATATTTTGTGTGATGAAGATAGAGCATAGCCAGGCTATATGATTTTGTAGGGATAACTTTATTTGGCCATGTTATTTTAAGAAGACACGATTTCTTTGTTAGTATCCTTAAAGTATTATTATTCTCATGTAAATATAGACTTTTATCTTGAATCTTTCGGATCTGAACATTCATGCCACAATAAAGAAAATTACATTAAGAATTATGTTGGTTAGCATTCCACATCAAAAATTCTGTTTTTTATCATTTACCTGCTCGAGGATGAGCAGGAATTAAGCTTGGAGATGCTTGATACGTCTCCAACGTATCTATAATTTTTTATTGTTCCATGCTATTATATATTCTGTTTTGGATGTTTAATGGGCTTTATTATACATGTTTATATTATTTCTTGGACTAACCTACAAACCCATGGCCCAGTGCAAATTGCTGTTTTTTTTTTTGCCTATTTCAGTGTTTCGCACAAAAGGAATATCAAACGGAGTCCAAACGGAATGAAACCTTTGGGAGAGTTATTTTTGGAACGGTATCTTCACGAAAGACTTGGAGTACAAGCCAGAGAAAAAACGTGGTGTCCACGAGGGGGCAGGGCGCGCCCCCACCCTCATGGGCCCCATGTTGCTCCACCGACGTAGTTTTTCCTCCTATTTATACCCACATACCCTGAAAACATCGAGGACGAGGAAGAAACCCTAATTCCACCACTGTAACCTTCTGTTCCCGTGAGATCCCATCTTGGGGCCTGTTCCGGAGCTCCGCCGGAGGGGGCATCGATCACGGAGGGCTTCTACATCAACACCATAGCCTCTCCGATGAGTTGTGAGTAGTTTACCACAGACCTTCGGGTCCATAGTTATTAGCTAGATGGCTTCTTCTCTTTCTTTCGATCTCAATACAAAGTTCTCCTCGATCTTCGAGGAGATCTATTCGATGTAATCTTTTTGCGGTGTGTTTGTCGAGATACGATGAATTGTGGGTTTATGATCAAGATTATCTATGAACAATATTGGATTCTTTTCTAAAATATTTTATGTATGATTATAATATCCTTGCAAGTCTCTTCGAATTATTGGTTTGGTTTGGCCTACTAGATCTATAGTTCTTGCAATGGGAGAAGTGATTGGCTTTGGGTTCAATCTTGCGGTGTCCTTTCCCAGTGACAGTATGGGCATCAAGGCACGTATATTATTGTTGCCATCGAGGATAAAAGGATGGGGTTTATATCATATTGCTTGAGTTTATCTCTCTACATCATGTCGTCTTGCTTAAGGCGTTACTCTGTTCTTATGAACTTAATACTCTTGATGCATGCTGGATAGCGGTCGATGTGTGGAGTAATAGTAGTAGATGTAGAATCGTTTCTGTCTACTTGTTACGGACGTGATGCCTATATACAATGATCATGCCTAGATATTCTCATAACTATGCGCTTTTCTATCAATTGCTCGACAGTAATTTGTTCACCCACCGTAGAACTCTGCTATCATGAGAGAAGCCACTAGTGAAACATATGGCCCCCAGGTCTATTCTCATCATATTAATCTTCCATCTACTTTACTTTGCATTACTTACTTTCTGTTCAATACCAAAAATATTATCTTATCATATCTATCAGATCTCACTCTCGTAAGTGACCGTGAAGGGATTGACAACCCTTTATCGCGTTGGCTGCGAGGTTCTTATTTGTTTGTGCAGGTGCGAGGGACTCCGTGGTCTCCTACTAGATTGATATCTTGGTTCTCAAAAAGTGAGGGAAATACTTACGCTACTATGCTGCATCACCCTTTCCTCTTCGAGGGAATACAACGCAAGCTCGAGAAGTAGCAGCCTTCTCCAATCCTAGGCACCGCCGCCGGGTGAAACCCGCGTGCCAGACGGCGGCGGCGGGGGTACTTACTCTCCAGACTCCCCTTCCTCCGTGGGTGACGGATCTAGGCGGCAGGCAGCGGTGTACTGCGGCGCTCGCGATCGGGCGCGAGGTGGCATAACTCGGCGAGTGGTGGCGGGGAGTGGGGCGAGCGGTGGTAGGGCATGGGGCGCGCGGCAGCAGGCCTCGGCAGGTGATGGCGGGCGCTGGGCTCGCGGCGGTGCTCCGGCGTGTGCAGGTGGTGACGGCCCCTATGCGCGGTCGGCGCCTGCTGGTCTGCCGGAGATCTGGATGTAGTGGGGCCGGTGGCTTGCTGGTCTGCCGAAGATCCAGGGGCTTCATCGTCTCCAACTCGATCCGCTTTGGTTCGTGCTAGATCCGATACAGGGAGACGGTCGTGATCTCCCAGTGTTGGCTACATGCATCTGGCGGCGACAGCTGGACCCTTGGTCTAGTCTTCGACAGAGAAGGCGGCGGTCCGTGCACAAGAAGCGGATGGAGTTCTTCCAACAGGTGTGGGTGAAAACCTGCTCTTGGCTAGATGCCAAAGCCGGCAATGGCGGCGCTTTACGGTGTCGTTCCCTTCTTGAAGGCATCGCCGTGGAGAAGTTATAGACTATGATCTGCTGCCTCCGGGGGAAACCCTAGATCGATAGATCAGAAGACGGCGGTGCATTTGTGTCGTTTCCCCCTTGGGGGCATCTTTCTTGGAGGTGTACGCGGGTTCGAGGGACTAGTGGACGACATTTTTGGTGGAGCGATGCTTCATCATGCACATTGATGGTGACAGATCTCGATGGCATGGCGCTCTGGAGATTAGGCGTCTGATGTGCGATGATGGACTCGCGCAGGAGGGTGACGCTGTCTGGCATCGTGGTGGCGTCGACGGCAGCTAGACCAGGCAAGGTAGATGCAGTAGTACATCACTGAAGATGGATTGGTGGCAGGTGGTTGTGGCGGCCTCATACCCGGCAGGTGATACGTCCAAAACGTATCTATAATTTCTGATTGCTCCATGCTTCTTTTGTGTGATATTGATGCACTTCCATACACTTTTGATCATATTTGGACTAACCTATTAACTTAGTGCACCACAGTGCCAGTTCCTGTTTTCTGCTGTTTTTCTATTTCAGGTTTCCCCCATATTAAAAGTGCTCCAAAAATTCCAGGAAAAATATAGGAAAAAACAGCGTATAGGAAGCTTCGCGAAGAACCAAAGATGGGCCAGAGGGGAGCCAGGGGAGGCCCAGGCGGCCACCTGGTGCGGCCCCACTGTAATGCCCAGGATGGAACTATACCTCCTACGTGTCGAGGCACGACTTAAAGGTATAAGCCCATCCTAGAATGATCTCAAGTTTGGTATCATTGCACGACTCATGTAAAAGAGGGATTAAATTGCAAAAGGAGATAGTTGGCTTACACTCGCCACTTCACACAATACATTACATAAGCAGAACATCATTCAAAACATCACAAACCGACTACGGGTGAAGATCCAAAGAAAGATACCAAAACAACATAAAGCCACAGGTCAAGATCGAATCCTAGTAGAAACCACTACTGATCGTCGAAACGAAACAAGCATACAGCCAAACTCTTCATCGAGCTCCTAGTGAAGTACTGATCCATCTCCTGCTTCAAACTCGGCTGAACCTGCATCTGGTGTTGTAGTATCTGTGAGCCACGAGGACTCAGCAATCCCATAACCATGGGTATCAAGACTAGCAAAGCTTTATGGGTAGGAAGAGGTAAAGTGGTGAGGTTGCAGCAGCGGCTAAGCATAATATGGTGGCTAACTTACGAGTACCAGAATAAGATGAGCATCTACGCAAACGGTCGCAAAAGTAGTGATCGCTAAAGATCCTGAACTACATACGAATCAAGCATAACCCCACCGTGTTCTCTTCTCAAAGTGAAAAGAGACAGTCACGGTTACTCACACAGTTGTGTGTTTTACTTCGGATCCTCTGTCAAGTTTTCTACAACCGGACATTAACAAATTCCAATCTGCCACATAACCGCGGGCACGGCTTTCGAAAGATCATAACCCTGCAGGGTGTCCCAACTTAGCCCATCACAAGCTCTCACGATTAGCTGAAGTGATAAATATAATATCATCACTCCTTATCTTAGGGAAATCCGATCAGGCTCGGCATCCCGGTAGCACAAGTCATTTCGACAATGGTAAAACAAGTCCAGCAAGACCTCCCGGTGTGTCGACACCCTGATAGTAGCCGCGCGTATCTCGTCTCAGGACACGACCGGATGGGCGATTCTACAGGTTTATATCAATCCTCGAGTTTCCTCGCGGTGACCCCACAAAACCCCCGTTTGGGACCAACACCATCAGCACTGGCCCCCCCTGCTATGTAGAAAGAAACCTCGGGTAGCGCTAACTCCCTATGCAATTTTAATTAATTAATTAAGTTGTTATTATGAGCAAATTAAAACCAATGTTGGGCCTTGCTGGAGGAGTTTTATTCAAAGTCGAACTGTCAAGGGGTCCCCATTTCACCCATCGTGTAAGGAACGCAAAATCAAGGAACATAATGCTGGTTTATCGGCGCCTAAGGTGGCATGAGTGGAACAAAACACCGAGCAAAAGGCCAAGCCTTCCACCCATGCCCAGTATATAGGTGTGTTATTATTTAATAATAGATATTGTGATATAACAATAACAAGTTCCCTCCTGGAACAAACTTCATCTTCACCTGCAACTAACAACGCTATAAGAGGGGCTGAGCAAGCGGGGCTGAGCAAGCGGGTAACATAGCCAAACAGTGGTTTTGCTAGGAAGGTTTCAAGGTTAGAGGTTTCATGGCAACAAGGAGAGGCTGACATAAAAGATGGGTAGCGCGACATGTAACGATAGCATCGAGACAACTAAGCATGGCAATGGTAGTAAAGGTATCCAAGGGTATGATCATCTTGCCTGGGATTCCACAAGGGAGAAGAACGGATCCATGAAGAAGACGGAGCAACAGTCGAGCGAATCCTCACAACTCCGGAACGAAACCGAAGCTAACAAGAGAAGCAACCGGAAAGAAGCAAACAACTCGGTAAACACACAAGCATTAACATGGCATACGATGCACAAGCAAGCATGATGCATGTCCGGTTTAATTATGCATGGCATGGCAAAGTTCACAAACAAAACTACAAGTTAAGTGGAGCTCAATATGCAACGACTTGCATATTGACGAAACACCACATTTGTTTATTTAGTTGACTCTCGTTATTTACAAGACAAGGTTAAATGTTTTTTTAAACATGGCAAGAGGTGAAACAAAAGTAAACTACCTATTTAGACATTTTAAACGAGGCCGGAAAATAACAACAACATATCCGAAAAATCCCCATGAGCATGTTTAGTAATTATAAGCAACAACAATTAACATATATTAATGTTGTTAATATGATGCGGATGACATGATCAAGTTTATGCAATTTTATTAAAGAGTTAACAAGAGAGATATGAAGTATTTGTCACCGTGGTGGAAGGAAAAGGGTGCCACGGCAACGATAACCGAAAATGATGCCACGGCAACATATCGGTTCCGGTAACTCGTTGAGAGTTTGGAGCAAAAGGAAGATGGCGTGAGCGAGTCAAGCAAGAAGAAAGTGGGCGATCCCGTTGCCGGGTTCCCACGAGTCAGCGACGAGGCAACCGAGGAACATGACAAAAGGGATGAAACGGACGTGGTGCACACAAGGAAGCATTTCATACAACACAAGCATGCATTCGGGTCATCGTCTCGGGGTTATACCTTCGGGAGAAACGTTCTCGGAGCGGCTCGAGATAGTAGAGGAAGAAGGCGTTCACGTTCGGAGAGGAAGTAGCCGTTCACGAGGCGGTAGAGGTACTCGTTCGTAGAGGAAGTAGTCGTACACGGGGCGACGGTAGACGTTCACGGAGCTCGTTTTCCCGTAGATGTTCGGGTCGGTGTCATGGTACTTGGGGTTCTCGTTTGCGACGGTAGTGGAAGTAGTGGTACTTGGCGATTCATCATGTGGTTGTTCTCGTTCGTAGTTGTACTTGCATCGGAGGGGTACTTGTCGCGTAGTCGAACTTGACATATCCGAAGGGGTACTTGGTCGTGGAACTTGTCGGGTCGCCGTGTAGAGGTACTTGCTGTCCCGTGGGTACTTGAGAAAAACAACAACAGTAACAGAAACAACAAAACAACAACAAAAAAAAGGAAAAAGGGCTGCGAGAGGAGGCGCGGCCTGCTGGTGACTGAAGGACAGCAGGGCGACCACGGCGTCGGGGAACCGGGCGAACGAAGAAGGGGACGAGGGGTCGAGGCCTCTGGCACGCTGGAGCTGAGGCAAGGCGCAGAGGAACGGGCGGTGCCGCGGCCGCGGGATCTGGCCGGCGGGCCTGGAGGCAACGGCGGCGAAGGTCGCGGGAGGACGAACGAACCCCTGGCGCGCGGGATGACGGCGACCGGAGGGGCAGCAGGGGCGCACGGAAGGGCCTGAGGCCGTGGCCTCGAGGACGGCGGGAGGCGGCTCCGGGCATGCAGCGGCTAGCCGGCCCGCAGGCGCCATGGCGAGGACGCCAGAGGAGAGGGGCGCGGGCGCGCTCGGGCCAGGCGAGGAGGGAAGGCCCGGGGCGGCGAGCACCTGGCGAGGCGGGGCGCTCTGGCCGCGGGCTTCGCGGCACGGCTGGGTGCGGGGAAGTAGTGAGCGGGGCGGAGCGGGGTCGGGCGACGAGAGGGAGATCGGGATGAGGGTCGATGCGAGATCAGAGGGGCTCGAGGGGAGAGGCTGGCGGCGGCACGAGGGAAGGAGAGGGAGTGCGGTCGCTCGGGCTAGAGGCTAGGGTTCGGTGGGGTGCGGGCTGGAGGCTGGTGGCACATGGGCCAATAGGCTGGGCCTAGAGGTGGGAGGCTGGGAAAAGGAGGCTGGGCGGCTGGAGATGGGCCGGCTGGGCCAGGAGTGGGAGGCGGTTGGCTGACTGGGCCTCTTTAATTAACTGCTGCTATTTTCCCAAAAGAAACAGAAAAACGGCAAGGAGAAAGAAAAGGAAGGAGGAGTTAGGGCAAAAGATAGCACATGGAATTAATTTTCTCGGGCATCATAAAATGAGCACGGTCCGAGAAAAATATAAAAGGCATGATCGGAAAAATAATTCAAACATATTTGAATTTAATTCAAATGGGTTTGAACTAAGACTTGATTATAGAAGTGTCCAAAAATGTCCGGAATTTTGGAGGAGCCTCGATAATTGAGAAAATAATATAGGGAAGGTTTTTGATGGTGAAACTTGAATAAAGAGGCATGGGGAATAAATGCAAGTGTGTTGGGTTATTCCGAAGCAAATGGAATATTATTATATAGCTCCCTAAATATTGAGAGGCTTTTATATGTTATGAAGAGAAGTCATCCTTCCCTCGATTTAAATGGACCGAAGGTCCACACAATTTATTTAGGTTGAGATGCAAAAAATTAAAATGACATGATGGCATGATGACATGATGTAATGCAAAAATAAATAACACAAGCAAAATAAAACACACGGGAGATCCCGGAACATCTGGAATCTTCTGGAATCTTCTGGGACGTCGGTCTTCGGGCGTCACAACTCTCCCACACTAACAGAGGATCTCGACCCGAGATCCTAGAGATATCACCGGGTAGAAACGAAAGAGGAAGAAGTAAAACAAAGTTGCTTCTTTGACAGACGAGTGAAACCAAAGAACCTTGAGAGGTTGAACAAATTGAAAGAACAAAACAACATGGGTGGACGAAGATGAAACACTCCGGTAAAAGGAGGAACAAGGACACAAAGAGAACCTTGCAGGTTGAAAGACATGAAACAAGAGCTTATGAACCAAAAGAATAAGGAACCGCAATGGTATGGCCAAGGAATAAGAATGACAGAATTTGGGCAGCACTCCGTCTGAAAATGGAAGGAATTAACAAGAACTTGAGGAGATGAAGTGATACTTGATGAAAACAACAACATATTGCCTCCGAAACAATTAAAAGAATGGCACAAGGTGTAAGGAAGGCTTCAGACAGCACTCCGGTTAAAAAGATAGGCAAAACTTGATAAGATGAGAGAACTTGAATGAAGAATACAACACTCTGGTTAAATGATAAACAATGAAATAACATGATCTTGATATACGAGATGGGGGTTTGGAGAACATCACAATGCCTCCGGAATGAAAGAATAGCATAAAAATCAATGAAAGAAATGAAAGGAGAAGAAAAATGACAACTTCTCCCACAAATGAATTAGGAAGTCCTCCTTACAAAGAAGGGTTGAATGGAGTTGATGGAAAAATCAACACGAAATGAATAAGCTTGATGTGGGCTTATGGAAAACATCTCAAAATTATGAGGTGGCAACCAGCCACTAACGAAAACATTTGATTGGATTGAGATCAACAAGGAGACGATAAACTTATCTCACCAGAAGGATAAATGAAGAACTTGGGTCATTTGTAAGCACCATAATAGCAACAATCCATAGGGAAAGCTTTTAGGTGTAAAAGAACCCAAGATAACTCCAACGAATAAATTGAAGGGTTGGAAAGATCTCCTAAAGAGGAAGAAATGATGGTTTTAATTATCTCATTCTTGATAACTCGTGAATCATGAAACATGAAGGAATTGTCAAGAATGACATAACACCATCTGAAAAGATAAGGTAGAAAGAATTGCAATTGGAAGCATGATGAAGAATGCTTGAGCTCCAACAATAATCTAGATGAAGACTTCAAGGATGAATTAAATCATAATGAACCACCATGAAAACTCCGGTAATGAAAGCATGAGAAGTGAAAGATGAAAAGAATAAGATTCCAGGCCTGCGATGAATTAGATAGAGCTTTGAAATGATATAATTGAAATAACTTGGAGCTCCGGAAGACAAGATGAACAGCTTAGAACCGAGAATATGATATGATGAAGAAGCTCCAGACAAAAGAATTAAATCACCTTGAAGGAATAAGAATAAGAATTATGTCATGCATCTCCTTCACCAATTTAAATTGATGACAACCAAAGGATTTGGCATACTACTTATTCCCGTTGCAAAGAATTAAAGAGAGGTCTAGTACAACCTCGGATTCAACGAACCACCGGTAGGATTATGAAAGAACAAATGAATTAATACGATAACAAGGAAGGTAATCTTGAAAGAACCACCGTAAGAATATGGAGACGAACAAAGAGACATCAATGAAGAATATTTGGAGGACGAAGTTGAAAACTGAGAACGAAGAAATATTCTGAAATGATGGCCTTCGGAGGATCACAAAGAAAAGAATTCATGAAATGCTCCGGACGGCATAAAATAATTCCTCACAAACGGAACAATAATGAGGATGGCATGAAGCTAGAACCACGAATCTTGAGAGAACGACCAAGATTTAAGAGAAACACTTCTCCGGTCTCCAATGCTGAGAATGAAGACGAGAAATGCCATGAAGAATTGTTAAGCACTCCGGAATGAAGAATTAAAAAGGTTGAACCAATGATGAAAAAGAAATTGAAAGCGGTCTTGGAGAAGGATTGTGACTGATGGGATTCATGCTTACGTCATACTTGAAAAGAATTTCAAAATAACTCCGGAAAATAAGAGTCAGGTAAGATCCTGGGAAAAGACCTGTGGGTTAGGACCCACTCAAAAGAAAACACCGTTGGACAAGATTTCTTAAGAGATATTGCACCGGTTGAATTAAATGGCTTGAATAAGATGACAATCCTCAAAAATAATTTGAACAGATTAAGAATGGAATTATGAATCTTCAGCACTCCGGATATGAATAGCAAGAGGAGAATGATTAATTTGGTGCACCAGAATAAGAAAGCATTGTGAAAAGAGGAAAAGGATAAGATCAGCACCGAAATCTTGAATTACATCCACCGGCAGAATTTGAGAACAAAAGAATGATGAACTTGAAGCTCTTGAGCATCTTCCTGAGAATCACCGGATAAGAACATTGAAGGAAAGAATGAAGAACTATCACATGAATAAAATGGATATTTCATCTGAGAATTACTGACTCCAAGAAGAAAAAGGGAGGGAGGGTGGGGAAAACAAAGACAACTTGGGATGAATTAAATGGACACCGGTTGAAAAGAATTTAACATGACCACCTTGATGGTCAAGAGGAATTAGCACTCCCATAGAAATATGAGAACACCGATTAGGAAGGTATGGAATCAACATTTGACATCGAAGCAACTCGAATACCAGAATCAAGACAAAAACAAAGATAGATATATGTTTATGAAGAAGATTATGTTGCAACATATCTATCCGAACCGAGAATTGAACGAATGAATTCCGCAGGTACAACAACTTGTCGAGAAGCCACTTGGAGAACAAAAGATAAATAAAAGAACAAGGTGCGGATAGAACAAATACAAGATAGAAGCTTCGTCCGACATATTCGTGCTGAAAGCTCATGGAACGTGTTACAAAAGGGTTTTGCAATCCCCGGATCAGCATAGCCAAGGACCCTTTAAGATGCAACTCCCGATCAGAACAAGTCCATAAAACCACTTCACTCAATGTAGAACCCCAAACTTCATATCGAGCATCCGTTGGAAGAATACCTAGAACTACTAGATGAACCCACCTATTAATTTCCGAAAGTTTCCAGTTATGCAATCAGGTGTTGGGGATACAGGGGAAGCACCGCGCAATCAACTCTAAACCTACATCCAGGTGTATCCATCCTTCAACACATAACCAGTCTTTCTCGGAAACTGTTTACCTCGGACCTTCGAAAAGCATCCACTATAACAAGCTATGGCAATACTCCCGAACTACCTCCCCAGTACTGGGTGATGTCGGGGTTATCTTGCCACTAACCGCATAGGAGAGTTTTCGATGTCGGCCGTCTTAAGTATTCTAGTACTGCCGCGATGGATTTGTGACGACAACACCTCGGAGCTCAACTCCCCGGGACACTGCCACAACCCCTAATGACAGGAGGCATCGAGAACAATGTTCTCGTCACAGAGACATCGAAACAATCCAAACAATACTCGTGAGATCCTAAAAAAATTTGGTGCAATTTTCGAAAATAGAAGAGGCAAGAGTAATCGTCAGGAGTCCTCACCAGAGTGAAAAGAGATGAGGAGCAAAAGAAATCCTACTCTCCGATATATATATGACTCAAAACATTTTCATGTGTGTGCCTAGACTCAGCCGTCAACGATTCGATCAATCATTGGGGGCTTCCAGGTCGGAGAAGGCTCTGATACCAACTTGTAATGCCCAGGATGGAACTATACCTCCTACGTGTCGAGGCACGACTTAAAGGTATAAGCCCATCCTAGAATGATCTCAAGTTTGGTATCTTTGCACGACTCATGTAAAAGAGGGATTAAATTGCAAAAGGAGATACTTGGCTTACACTCGCCACTTCACACAATACATTACATAAGCAGAACATCATTCAAAACATCACAACCCGACTACGGGTGAAGATCCAAAGAAAGATACCAAAACAACATAAAGCCACAGGTCAAGATCGAATCCTAGTAGAAACCACTACTGATCGTCGAAACGAAACAAGCATACAGCCAAACTCTTCATCGAGCTCCCAGTGAAGTACTGATCCATCTCCTGCTTCAAACTCGGCTGAACCTGCATCTGGTGTTGTAGTATCTGTGAGCCACGAGGACTCAGCAATCCCATAACCATGGGTATCAAGACTAGCAAAGCTTTATGGGTAGGAAGAGGTAAAGTGGTGAGGTTGCAGCAGCGGCTAAGCATAATATGGTGGCTAACTTACGAGTACCAGAATAAGATGAGCATCTACGCAAATGGTCGCAAAAGTAGTGATCGCTAAAGATCCTGAACTACATACGAATCAAGCATAACCCCACCGTGTTCTCTTCTCAAAGTGAAAAGAGACAGTCACGGTTACTCACACAGTTGTGTGTTTTACTTTGGATCCTCTGTCAAGTTTTCTACAACCGGACATTAACAAATTCCAATCTGCCACATAACCGCGGGCACGGCTTTCGAAAGATCATAACCCTGCAGGGGTGTCCCAACTTAGCCCATCACAAGCTCTCACGATTAGCTGAAGTGATAAATATAATATCATCACTCCTTATCTTAGGGAAATCCGATCAGGCTCGGCATCCCGGTAGCACAAGTCATTTCGACAATGGTAAAACAAGTCCAGCAAGACCTCCCGGTGTGGCGACACCCTGATAGTAGCCGCGCGTATCTCGTCTCAGGACACGACCGGATGGGCGATTCTACAGGTTTATATCAATCCTCGAGTTTCCTCGCGGTGACCCCACAAAACCCCCGTTTGGGACCAACACCATC
>LR738712.1:625844539-625940737 GCA_902687465.1 Secale cereale | reverse complement strand
CCCCCCCTGCTATGTAGAAAGAAACCTCGGGTAGCGCTAACTCCCTATGCAATTTTAATTAATTAATTAAGTTGTTATTATGAGCAAATTAAAACCAATGTTGGGCCTTGCTGGAGGAGTTTTATTCAAAGTCGAACTGTCAAGGGGTCCCCATTTCACCCATCGTGTAAGGAACGCAAAATCAAGGAACATAATGCCGGTTTATCGGTGCCTAAGGTGGCATGAGTGTAACAAAACACCGAGCAAAAGGTCAAGCCTTCCACCCATGCCCAGTATATAGGTGTGTTATTATTTAATAATAGATATTGTGATATAACAATAACAAGTTCCCTCCTGGAACAAACTTCATCTTCACCTGCAACTAACAACGCTATAAGAGGGGCTGAGCAAGCGGGGTTGAGCAAGCGGGTAACATAGCCAAACAGTGGTTTTACTAGGAAGGTTTCAAGGTTAGAGGTTTCATGGCAACAAGGAGAGGCTGACATAAAAGATGGGTAGCGCGACATGTAACGATAGCATCGAGACAACTAAGCATGACAATGGTAGTAAAGGTATCCAAGGGTATGATCATCTTGCCTGGGATTCCACAAGGGAGAAGAACGGATCCATGAAGAAGACGGAGCAACAGTCGAGTGAATCCTCACAACTCCGGAACGAAACCGAAGCTAACAAGAGAAGCAACTGGAAAGAAGCAAACAACTCGATAAACACACAAGCATTAACATGGCATACGATGCACAAGCAAGCATGATGCATGTCCGGTTTAATTATGCATGGCATGGCAAAGTGCACAAACAAAACTACAATTTAAGTGGAGCTCAATATGCAACGACTTGCATATTGACGAAACACCACATTTATTTATTTAGTTGACTCTCATTATTTACAAGACAAGGTTAAATGTTTTTTTAAACATGGCAAGAGGTGAAACAAAAGTAAACTACCTATTTAGACATTTTAAATGAGGCCGGAAAATAACAACAACATATCCGGAAAATCCCCATGAGCATGTTTAGTAATTATAAGCAACAACAATTAACATATATTAATGTTGTTAATATGATGCGGATGACATGATCAAGTTTATGCAATTTTATTAAAGAGTTAACAAGAGAGATATGAAGTATTTGTCACCGTGGTGGAAGGAAAAGGGTGCCACGGCAACGATAACAGAAAATGAAGCCACGGCAACATATCGGTTCCGGTAACTCGTTGAGAGTCCGGAGCAAAAGGAAGATGGCGTGAGCGAGTCAAGCAAGAAGAAAGTGGGCGATCCCGTTGCCGGGTTCCCACGAGTCGGCGACGAGGCAACCGAGGAACATGACAAAAGGGATGAAACGGACATGGTGCACACAAGGAAGCATTTCATACAACACAAGCATGCATTCGGGTCGTCGTCTCGGGGTTATACCTTCGGGACAAACGTTCTCGGAGTGGCTCGAGATAGTAGAGGAAGAAGGCGTTCACGTTCGGAGAGGAAGTAGTCGTTCACGAGGCGGTAGAGGTACTCGTTCGTAGAGGAAGTAGTCGTACACGGGGCGACGGTAGACGTTCACGGAGCTCGTTTTCCCGTAGATGTTCGGGTCGGTGTCGTGGTACTTGGGGTTCTCGTTTGCGACGGTAGTGGAAGTAGTGGTACTTGGCGATTCATCATGTGGTTGTTCTCGTTCGTAGTTGTACTTGCATCGGAGGGGTACTTGTCGCGTAGTCGAACTTGACATATCCGAAGGGGTACTTGGTCGTGGAACTTGTCGGGTCGCCATGTAGAGGTACTTGTTGTCACGTGGGTACTTGAGAAAAACAACAACAGTAACAGAAACAACAAAACAACAACAACAAAAAAGGAAAAAGGGCTGCGAGAGGAGGCGCGGCCTGCTGGTGATTGAAGGACAGCAGGGCGACCACGGCGTCGGGGAACCGGGCGAACGAAGAAGGGGACGAGGGGTCGAGGCCTCTGGCACGCTGGAGCTGAGGCAAGGCACAGAGGAACGGGCGGCGCCGCGGCCGCGGGATCCGGCCGGCGGGCCTAGAGGCAACGGCGGCGAAGGTCGCAGGAGGACGAACGAACCCCTGGCGCGCGGGATGACGGCGACCGGAGGGGCAGCAGGGGCGCACGGAAGGGCTTGAGGCCGTGGCCTCGAGGACAGAGGGAGGCGGCTCCGGGCGTGCAGCGGCTAGCCGGCCCGCAGGCGCCATGGCGAGGACGCCAGAGGAGAGGGGCGCGGGCGCGCTCGGGCCAGGCGAGGAGGGAAGGCCCGGGGCGGCGAGCATCTGGCGAGGCGGGGCGCTCTGGTCGCGGGCTTTGCGGCGCGGCTGGATGCGGGGAAGTAGTGAGCGGGGCGGAGCGGGGTCGGGCGACGAGAGGGAGATCGGGATGACGGTCGATGCGAGAGGCAGAGGGGCTCGAGGGGAGAGGCTGGCGGCGGCACGAGGGAAGGAGAGGGAGTGCGGTCGCTCGGGCTAGAGGCTAGGGTTCGGTGGGGTCCGGGCTGGAGGCTGGTGGCACATGGGCCAATAGGCTGGGCCTAGAGGTGGGAGGCTGGGAAAAGGAGGCTGGGCGGCTGGAGATGGGCCGGCTGGGCCATGAGTGGGAGGCGGTTGGCTGACTGGGCCTCTTTAATTAACTGCTGCTATTTTCCCAAAAGAAACAGAAAAACGGCAAGGAGAAAGAAAAGGAAGGAGGAGTTAGGGCAAAAGATAGCACATGGAATTAATTTTCTCGGGCATCATAAAATGAGCACGGTCCAAGAAAAATATAAAAGGCATGATCGGAAAAATAATTCAAACATATTTGAATTTAATTCAAATGGGTTTGAACTAAGACTTGATTATAGAAGTGTCCAAAAATGTCCGGAATTTTGGAGGAGCCTCGATAATTGAGAAAAGAATATAGGGAAGGTTTTTGACGGTGAAACTTGAATAAAGAGGCATGGGGAATAAATGCAAGTGTGTTGGGTTATTCCGAAGCAAATGGAATATTATTATATAGCTCCCTAAATATTGAGAGGCTTTTATATGTTATGAAGAGAAGTCATCCTTCCCTTGATTTAAATGGACCGAAGGTCCACACAATTTATTTAGGTTGAGATGCAAAAAATTAAAATGACATGATGGCATGATGACATGATGCAATGCAAAAATAAATAACACAAGCAAAATAAAACACACGGGAGATCCCGGAACATCTGGAATCTTCTGGAATCTTCTGGGACGTCGGTCTTCGGGCGTCACACCCACCCCTGGTCGCGCCAGGGGGGCGCCTGGGGCCCCTGCTCCGCATCTGGCTGCCCCCCTTCGCCTATATATCCCTCTCGTCCCGAAACCCTCGAGGACAGAACCCTTTTCCGCGATCTCGCCTCTGTTCCGTCGCCGCAGTGCTTCCAAGACCGGGAGCATCAGGAGAACTCTTCCCGGCACCCTGCCGGAGGGGAGAACCACCACCGGGAGCTTCTCCACCACCATGGACGCTTCCCGGATGAGTCGTGAGTAGTCCACCTTGGACCATGGGTCCATGATCAGTAGCTATGTGATGTTCTCCTCCCCTCTTTGCTCTTCATGGTTTAGACCTTGTGAGCTGCCCTACATGATCGAGGCACATATGTAATCTTTCTGCTGTTGCTTTGCTGAGTTTGCTGGGATCTGATGGATTATGAGACTATGTTCCGATTGTGTTTGAGTAATATATTTGATTCACCTCTTTTATATCTTTGTTCTTGAGTAATTCTTGCATGTTCTCCGTTGTTGTTTATTGCTTTGGCCAAGTAGTAGGTAGTAACTCCAAGAGGGAGCGTTATGCTTGATTGTGGGTTCATGCCCCCTGATGACTAGCTTGAGTGACAGAAACATGAGTCTAGGGGATGTGCTGTTGCCACAAGGGAGAAAATAACGGTGCTTGTACTTGCGGGTGCAAGGATTGTTTACTTTACGCAAAGTTCTTTTAATGCAGTTGTCTGTTGCTTTGAGTTTACACTTTGGGTGGGATTCGCAACTTAATACCAGCGAGATGTTCTGGATAGATATCTCAAGGTGGATGATTAGTAGTAGATGCAGATGGATTTCGGTCTACTTGCCTTGGCGTACCGCCCATGCTTTTGAGCCTCTACCTTTCTTTGCAGCATAGTTAGCATTGGTTTGCGCACATAATCCTGTCAATTGCCCAGCTGTAATTTGTTTACCTCGCTTTGCTGTTTTATCATCTTTTGGGAGAGAGACATCACTAGTGAACATCATGGGACCCCGGTCCATATTACCACCGCTGATCACACCTTCTATTTACTTCCTGTTTTTATTTCCTAGTTGCAGTCATAGCTATCATTATTATCTCTTGTGTTTAATCCTTTGTAAACAACAAGGCCGGAGGGATTGACAACCTCTCTGTACTCGTTGGTAGCAAAGTTATCTGTATCTGTGTGCAGGTCCCGTCAACCGCTAAGTTTCTGGCGCCGTTGACACCTACTTGTCGACCCTCGGAGTCTCACGGGATTCGATCCTTGGTATCTTTGCCAAGGGAAATTTGCGGCTACGCTACATCTCAACCTTCCACTTGGGGTAACCAACGAGGGGCGAGAAGCCATCAAGCAAGTTTCTGGCGCCGTTGCCGGGGACTCCACTCTTCAAGATAGGGGAGTTGCACGCTATCTTTTATCTTTGCTTTTTAGTCTTGTTAGTTTACCTTTCAGTTTTTGCTTTAGTGTCCCTTACCAAAAACCACAAAAATAGTTATCTTGCTTGCTGCTGCTATGGGTTCCACCGAGAACACCAAATTGTGTGACTTCACTAGTCATAACAACAATGACTTTATCTGCACGCCTATTGCTACACCTGCCACTTCAGCACCTTCTTATGAGATTAAACCTGCTTTACTGAACCTAGTTATGAAAGATCAATTCTCCGGTGTTGGAGATGATGCTGCTTTGCACTTAAATAATTTTGTTGAGCTCTGTGATATGCAAAAGTACAAAGAAGTAGATGGTGATATTGTTAAGCTTAAGCTTTTTCCTTTCTCCTTGAGAGGAGGAGCTAAAATCTGGTTTCAATCCTTGCCTAGGAATAGTATAGATTCTTGGGACAAGTGCAAGGATGCCTTTATTTGGAAGTACTATCCCCCTGCTAAAATTATCCAATTAAGGAGTAACATAATGAATTTTAAACAATTGGATAATGAACACGTTGCCCAAGCTTGGGAACGCATGAAATCTCTTGTCAAGAACTGCCCTACTCATGGTTTGACTACTTGGATGGTTATCCAAACTTTTTATGCGGGCTTGAACTTTACCTCGCGGAACTTGTTAGATTCGGCCGCGGGAGGAACCTTTATGTCAACTACACTTGGTGCTACCACGAAACTTCTCGACGAGATGATGACCAATTATTCCCAATGGCACACCGAACGCGCTCCAACAGGTAGGAAGGTAAACTCTGTCGAGGATATTTCCTCCCTAAATGAAAAGGTTGACTTGATCATGTCTCTACTTTCCAAGCAATCTTCTATTAATCCTCATGATGTTCCTTTAAATTATTTGATTGCTCAAGATCAAGTAGATGTGAACTTTATCTCTAGAAACAACTTCAATAACAATGCTTATAGGAGTAATTTTGGTAGCAACCCTAGACCGTTCCCCTCTAATTCCTATGGGAACAACAATACTTATCCTAGCACCAAGAACTCCACTTCTTAACTAGAGATTATACTTAAATACTTCATCACTACCCAAAAGGCATTTAATAAGAGTGTAGAAGAAAAACTAGACAAACTAGATAATCTCTCTTCGAAGGTAGACAACTTAGCCCATGAGGTAGAGTTGCTTAAAATTAGAACTTCTCCTCTTGAGGAGAGGAAGACCACTCCTATGAATGCTATTCAAGTGCAAATTAATGAAAACATTAGGATGATGGCTAAACTTAAAGAGAGATGGGCTAGAGAAAAGGAGGAAGAAGATAGAATTAAGAGCCTTCCTACCCACCACACTGTTGCTACTATTCAAGTTGTTGAGGATATCCAAACTCTTAGCACCCAATGCACTCCTAGTCCCATTGGACCTATTAATGGTGATGCTATGACCTCAACCGTAGAAGAAGAAACTCCTATGACCATAGAAGCTACCAAACAAGTGAGCCTAAAGGACACCACTACCACTTTACTTGTTAGTAGTGACCTTGATTTTGATAATTGCACCCTTTCTGAAGTTATTGGTTTTCTTCACAAGATGTCTAGAGATCCCCACACTAGCACACTTAATCTTGCCTTCACGGAGCATATCACTAATGCTCTCATCAAACCTAGGGAGGAGAAGCTTAGGGTAGAAGCCTCCATACCTAGAAAGCTAAAAGATAGTTGGGATCCTATGATTAAAATTAAGTTGAATAACTTCTCTTGCTATGCTTTATGTGATGTTGGAGCTAGTACCTCCGTTATGCCCAAAAGAATGTACGATATGTTTGAATTGAAACCTTTTGATCCTTGTTCTTTTGGTGTTCGTCTTGTTTATTCTTCCGTAAAGAAACCTTTGGGGAAGATCGACGATGTTCTTATCATTGTCAATGATAATTATGTTCCCGTTGATTTTACTATTATGGATATTGAATGTGAACCTTCATGTCCAATTATTTTGGGACGTCCTTTTCTTCGCACCGTTGGTGCTATCATTGACATGAAAGAGGGGAATATAAAATTCCAATTCCCTCTCAAGAAAGGGATGGAACACTTCCCTAGAAAGAAGATTAAGTTGCCTTTTGAGTCCGTTACACGGGCTAGCTATTCTCTTACTCTTGATAAAACTTAATCTTCTCTTTTTGCATCATGCCTAGCTTAAAGGCATAAAAGAAAGCGCTTTTGGGAGGCAGCCCACAACGAATTAGGTTTTATTTTGCTTTTGTTGTGTCTTGATGTTTGTTACTACAGTAGCATCATCATTGTATCTTTTCTTTTCAGCTTTGTGCCAAGTTTAGCCGCCGATTGCAAGAAAGTTCAAAAGTTGTGACGTGCTGTCCAGAAAACAGATTCTGTCCTTGGACAGAAAAATTCGAATAAAATCACCAGATCATCTTTTTGATCTGAATTTTTTTGACAGCGTGCTCTATACAATTGGCTTTCGAGCGTCTGTTCTGAGTTTTTTGATTTGAGTGGCAGAAGTGCCCTGAAAAAATTATTTACTACATGCTGGTCTGTTTTTCACAGATTCTGTCCTGTTTTGCCTTTTCTTCGTTTTGCAAACCCTGAGCTTGCTTTTTCTTTGCAAAAACCTTTTGGCAATCTTGAGAAACAATAGCTCTTCAATATTATCTTTATTTCCAGTAGGGAAAAATTATTTTATTGTGGGTACTAACCTCGCTAATCAGATTATTGATGAGTTATGTATGAAGGGAGTTTTCAAGTGTGCGAGGGAAGATGATAAAAGAAGATTCAGGAGGGTCAAACGCTCAAGCTTGGGGATGCCCCCGTGCACCCCCAAGAAATATTCAAGAAGACTCAAGCGTCTAAGCTTGGGGATGCCCCCATGCATCCCCTTCTCCATCAACAATTATCAGTTCGTCTTTCGTTCCACTATATTTTTTCACTTCATGCGTTATGTGCTATGCTTGGAGCGTCTTGCTCTTAGTTTCTTTTTTTTTAGTTTTCTTTAGCTTTGCTTGCTGTTCATAACAAGTTAGAACCCAGCTTTCTTTGTGTGGGAGAGAAACACGCTCCACTTCAACCTAGAACACAACATAGGATTTTCATGCTTATCTTTGCTGTGTGTGTTCTTTGTCTTTCCATAGCTGTTGTCATGTTTAGCTCTTAGTTTTCATGCTTTTCTTTTTAAAGAGCTTTTGTTTAGTTGGTTGCTGAACTCTCTTGAGTTTTCATGTTTATCTTGTTAAGAGAGTTTGCCTGTTGCACTGAGTTGTGTGTCTTAACTTAAAGTAGGTAATTGAGGTTGCTATTTAATTTTAGTAGTAACTTGCAATAGTTTTGAGGTATTGCCATGAGTAATGTCTGAACTTTTGGTGTCAAGAGCTTTAGCCTATTAGTGATAGATGTCGTATTTTGGGCAATCCGTGTTTATTTTCGAAAACCTACAAAATAGTTGAGAACTTTAGCTACTAGATGGATCACTAATCTTTGGAGGGATCGAATATTAGAGTACACTCACGTACCATGAGTCGAGGATGCGCAAGGATAACCAAACCCCCATACACTCCTCCTCGGGGTACTTGTCTCTTTGTGAACCTCCTAATTAGATTGAGAGTTACCGATAATAAGTGCATGAGTTCTTCGGACTAATGTGAGTATTCGAAAGTTGACACTTCCACCTAGCCATATTTTTCTAGCCTCTTCGGTACCGTGCATTGCCCTTTCTCACCTCGAGAGTTGGTGCATAATTCGCCGGTGCATCCAAATCCTTGGCACGACACGCTCTGTCATCATAAGCCTCATTATATCCTTCCTCAAAATAGCCACCATACCTACCTATCAAGGCATTTCCATAGCCTTTCTGAGATACATTGCCATGCAACATCCATCTTCTCATGACTTGATCTTCATGTCATACATGCTTTTGCTTGATCGATGAGCCGCATGCTAGTTGGGCCTTGCCCTAATCATTGCTACATGACGCGCTAGTATCATTGCATATCCTGCTACACCGGCAGAGGCATACATTTGCATACATCATGATAGTTTCATTTTCTTTATGTTGAGTACTTTTGTAAAGTGTGAAAGATCTTCTATACTTCTTGTAATACATAGAGTGTTGCCCCTAAAGTGAGGAAAAGATCCCAAAGAGGACAAAATCAAGAGATCCCAAAGAGGACAAATGAGAGTTAAATAGAAAGAGCCATTGAGGCCACAAAAAAAATAGAAAAAATAGAAAAAAGAGAAAAAGAAATAAAAAGAGAGAAGGGGGCACACTACTATTCCTTTTGAGATATCCACACTCGTACTTCATCTTATACCTTGTACTCCATAGAGATTATCATTCATGCATATAGCTATGTGGGGACCTTCACACTATAGAACTTGGCTTGTATATTCCAATGATGAGCCTCCTCAAAAGAGCTCTAGGTCTTCTTGAGCGAGCAAGTTGGATGCACCCCCACTAGTTCCATTGGAGAGCTTACCTTAGCTCATATGTGCATCCGTTGCATGGCAATCCCTACTCCTCACATCATATCTATCATTTGGATTTCTCTCGCCTATGATTGTCCTCATTGATGTGAGCCTTTCACACCTTTTTTGTCTTCCCCCTTCATCATTTTTCTCTCTTTGCCATCCTAAGTGTCAACTTTCTTGCTTACGCTCATCCATTGCATGAGTGCTCAAAATATCGAAAGGGAGTGGATCATTTTGATTTGTACCTGGCTAGTGGTCTGGGGATGAGTCAAGATAAGATTCCAAAGAAGACCAAGTGTGAAACTTTAGTAGATTAAGTTCTCAACAATACAAAAACTATGTTTTACTCTCTCGTATATCCCTATCCCCTTTCTTGCACGCAAACACCATTTGGAGACGTTCGAGTCACGGACAGCGAGAGCTCTTGCACCTTTATGTTCTTATGTTGCTTGTTACAATGCTAATATAGACTCTTGCTTGTTATGACTTGAATTGAATTACATGCCTTGATTGCTTTACTTAAAAAGTTCTTATATGGTTGGTAGCATGTCACCACAGAAATTATGCTTGTTATCATTTACCTACTCGAGGACGAGCAGGAATTAAGCTTGGGGATGTTGATACGTCCAAAACGTATCCATAATTTCTGCTTGCTCCATGCTTCTTTTGTGTAATATTGCTATGATATCGATGCACTTCCATACACTTTTGATCATATTTGGACTAACCTATTAACTCAGTGCACCACAGTGCCAGTTCCTGTTTTCTGTTGTTTTTCTATTTCAGGTTTCCCCCATATTAAAAGTGCTCCAAAAATTCTAGGAAAAATCAGCGTACAGGAAGCTTCGCGAAGAACCGAAGATGGGCCAGAGGGGAGCCAGGGGAGGCCCAGGCGGCCACCTGGCGCAGCCCCACCCCTGGCCGCGCCAGGGGGGCGCCTGGGGCCCCTGCTCCGCCTCTGGCTGCCCCCCTTCGCCTATATATCCCTCTCGTCCCGAAACCCTCGAGGACAGAACCCTTTTCCGCGATCTCGTCTCTGTTCCGCCGCCGCAGCGCTTCCAAGATCGGGAGCATCAGGAGAACTCTTCCCGGCACCCTGCCGGAGGGGAGAACCACCACCGGGAGCTTCTCCACCACCATGGACGCTTCCCGGATGAGTCGTGAGTAGTCCACCTTGGACCATGGGTCCATGATCAGTAGCTATGTGATGTTCTCCTCCCCTCTTTGCTCTTCATGGTTTAGACCTCGTGAGCTGCCCTACATGACCGAGGCACATATGTAATCTTTCTGTTGTTGCTTTGCTGAGTTTGCTGGGATTTGATGGATTATGAGACTATGTTCAGATTGTGTTTGAGTAATATATTTGATTCACCTCTTTTATATCTTTGTTCTTGAGTAATTCTTGCATGTTCTCCGTTGTTGTTTATTGCTTTGGCCAAGTAGTAGGTAGTAACTCCAAGAGGGAGCGTTATGCTTGATTGTGGGTTCATGCCCCCTGATGACTAGCTTGAGTGACAGAAACATGAGTCTAGGGGATGTGCTGTTGCCACAAGGGAGAAAACAACGGTGCTTGTACTTGCGGGTGCAAGGATTGTTTACTTTACGCAAAGTTCTTTTAATGCAGTTGTCTGTTGCTTTGAGTTTACACTTTGGGTGGGATTCGGAACTTAATACCAGCGAGATGTTCTGGATAGATATCTCAAGGTGGATGATTAGTAGTAGATGCAGATGGATTTCGGTCTACTTGCCTTGGCGTACCGCCCATGCTTTTGAGCCTCTACCTTTCTTTGCAGCATAGTTAGCATTGGTTTGCGCACATAATCCTGTCAATTGCCCAGCTGTAATTTGTTTACCTCGCTTTGCTGTTTTATCATCTTTTGGGAGAGAGACATCACTAGTGAACATCATGGGACCCCGGTCCATATTACCACCGCTGATCACACCTTCTATTTACTTCCTGTTTTTATTTCCTAGTTGCAGTCATAGCTGTCATTATTATCTCTTGTGTTTGATCCTTTGTAAACAACAAGGCCGGAGGGATTGACAACCTCTCTGTACTCAAGGTTGTCAGAATCGTGATTTTGAATCAGATCGGAGCCCCGATGGTAGGATCGCAAATCGTAGAACCTTCACTATCAGGATCGTAGAAATGTAGATTCTATGAACTAAAGTCGTAGAATCATAGGGATTAGTTTGGATCGTAAGGTCGTAGAATCGTATAACAGAATCGTGATTCTGACAACCTTGTCTGTACTCGTTGGGAGCAAAATTATCTGTATCTGTGTGCAGGTCCCGTCAACCGCTAAGTTTCTGGCGCCGTTGACACCTACTTGTCGACCCTCGGAGTCTCACGGGATTCGATCCTTGGTATCTTTGCCAAGGGAAATTTGCCGCTACGCTACATCTCAACCTTCCACTTGGGGTAATCAATGAGGGGCGAGAAGCCATCAGCAGGCGTCCTGATTGAGGAGTGTGCCGGACTGGTGGGTGCCCCATATCCGGCAGGCGTCCTGGTTGGGACCTCAGGTCTTAGATGTTAGGTTTGGCTGCGAGGTCTGTTTGGTATTATGACCAGACTATCAGCATCCCTTCATCAATGGATAGGAGTAGCTACAGATGTGGCTTTAGTCTTACTGTTGTATGACTTTATAAGATCTTATGTGAATAATTAATAAAGTGGTTGTATGCATCGTCCAGAAGTAGAGACCGGGGGCCCTCCTCCTTTTCTTAAAAAAATATAAAATCAGCGACAATCAATATGGATAGGAGGGAGTAACTAATCGTTGGGGGCGTGCACGCATTGCTCATAGCCTCTGTGTCTGAACCCCAAAAGTTAGACTTACCGGAAGCACGCACGTTAACGATCCATTCAAAGGTAAGCTTTTCGTTCTTTCTCGAGAGCCGATTCAAAGGTAAGCGACCGACGGGTCTCCCGCGCATGTGATACGGTTAACCCTAGCAAAAGTTGCCGGTCGGATCGTGCGCTGGACGGCGACGAATTCGCGCCACCTTGACCACAGGCTGACCCTTACGTAGAGTGGTAGCAAAGGGATCGGCCGTTTGACGGTGGTCGTGGAGTACTAGTTTATGCATGTCTATACTGATGCCGAGCCAATACTGCAGCACTAGCTAGGGTTAGTTCATTGACCACCACACGTTGATCACTTGCTCGAGGCCACACTCAGCATGACGCGATCATGAAGCACGCATGTACATATACTAGCAGAGTAAGTGGTTTAGCGTATCTAATTTGCTGTCAAACAAACAGGCAAGCGTACGTACATCGGCCAATCACGCGCTCACTTAATCATGTAGCGCCGGCCTAACCCTCCACGGTAATCATGGCCAGTGCCCCCCTAATCCACCACCGTAATAATCATGGCTGTGCCTATGCTGATGACCCTGCATACGCCTACGGGGACGGCTCCGTAGAAGTGACCAGAGATGACAATGCATTATCAAAATGGACGGTAGCTAAGCTAGATGTTACTACTGAGTTCCACACGGCCAGTGGTGTCTACCAACCCCCAAGCACACGCCGCGCCACTAAGCACGCTCGATCGACCAGGTCGCTAATGGCGCACCAACGTTGCGGTCGACCAACCGCAAACGCGACCCTAGGTGCAACGCTCGCTTTAATCAATCGTATGGCCCAGACAAGTAAACAACGACCCGAGAGCGCATCCATCCAGTTTTTCACAGGTTATGTCTGTCAACCTGATGGGACTTCTCGGCCCCTGGTGCAGGAGTCAACTGGCGCCATCATCACGCGACCCCGTGCTGCGCTGGCCGGGCGAGCCCGGCCTGCACTCCGACGCAACGCCATGATCGGCCGGCTCGTCCCTCCCTATTTATACCCAAGACATGCCATGTCATGCTCATCACAAACCAAACCAAAGCATTCAGTAGCCAGCGAGCAAACTGAGTACGTGCTGCTGCTAACAGGTGTGGTGCTCTAGCCTCTAGGACACAGCTTGTTTGTGGTTGAGAGATGGAGGCGAGGGTGGCGGCTGCGGCGGTGCTCGTGCTGCTGGCGCTGGTGCTCGTCCCGGAGGCGTGCCGGGCGGAGCGGTTCGTCGTCGGCGACGCGGCGCGGTGGACGTGGGGGTACAACTACACCGACTGGGTCGTCAGGAAGGGCCCCTTCTTCCAGGACGACAGCCTCGGTACAGATCTTACTTCAGCGTTGGTTCCCTCTGAAAAATGCTCCATCCGAATAAGTGTCTTAATTTTGTAGTATTAATTTTAGTATATACTCCATCCGTCCCATAATGTAAGACATTTTTTAACACTAGTGTAGTGTCAAAAAACGTCTTACATTATGAAACGGACGGAGTAGTTGTACTAGAGTTGACACACTTATTTAGGGATGGACTTTTAAAACACTTTACGATTGCCATATTTGGACACACTTGCTGTAACTGCAAAAAGGAAAAACAACAAAGCTATTTCTATTTCACTGAGGTTGCTAAAGATTCGTTTAACTAAGATTCAGATGCTGGGTGTGCGTGCAGTGTTCACGTACGACCCGCCGAACGCGACGACGCACGCGCACAGCGTGTACATGATGCGGAACCTGGCCGACTACCAGTCGTGCAACCTCAAGGCGGCCAAGCTGGTGGCCGGCGTCAACGAGGGCGCCGGCGCGGGCTTTGAGTTTGTCCTCAAGAAGCGCAAGATGCACTACTTCGTCTGCGGCGAGCGCCAAGGCCTCCACTGCACCGCCGGCCAGATGAAGTTCATCGTCAAGCCCAAGAGCTCCGTCTGCCGCGACTGACCGGCCCCCCTCCTCGCAGGCCCGTCCATGGCGTCCACAGCCTTCGCTGTCTTCCTCTTCTGCATGCCGCCTTCTTCTTCCTGTTCTGTCTGAAATCATTTGTTATACTTGCTGCTTGTAAGTTATCACAATTGCTGCATTCATATGTGTCGTGTGGTGTAAACTGTGTTGCGTGATACGCTATTTATGAATGACTCGGTGCTTGAATAAAGTAGGGAGTGTGTGTGATCTGTGGCGTGTGTTGTTACAAATTAATGGAGGATGTAATGAGAAATGTGGGACTGTTAGTCCATGAGTAGCTGTTTCCTCGATCTCCCATTTCTACTCCTAAAAAGGCCCTCTCTTCTACGTAGTTTCAACTTTACATTTGGCTTGAAGTTGAAGTAAAAAATAAAGTGCTGTCAAAAGAGAACATTTTGCTTGAAGCCTTTCATGAGAGTTTGAGTTCTGAAATGAATAGTAACATGAAGCCAACCAAGGAAAAATCCATCTTGACATAATTATCTGCCTCATAACTGGCATTTACAGCAACAAGAAAAACGTGTACTGAAGCAAAAAGTACAATCAGATATATGGATGAGGGCATTCCCGCTGAAGAGTGATAGCACGAAAACTATGGAGGGCGAGATACATTGGATGCAATTAATAAATTTGGTTTCAATGATCTGAACATCGGGAGAAGCAAGTCCGCTAAATCTCTCCACGAAGAGTAGAAAAACGGACCAACGAATAAGGAGAATGAGCACCTGTCTTCCACATGGTTATTGCATCTTCAGTTCCCTCGGCCAGAGATAATGCAAATTGCAGGCACGAGAACAAACATCAAAGTAATCAATGTCCTGTGCCCGCCTTCAAATGCCCCCCCCCCCCCACCCCAAACTCAGAATGGATGGTCGTGGATTGTATAGCAAATTGGCTCAGATCGCCGTGCTTGTCCAAATTTGATTGCACGCAAGGTCCTGTTGCAGATCAAACAGCCCTTTTGAGTTATTTCCTGGACTGCATCTTGTTCGCTATTTGGGGTCAAGACTGATCATCTTATGTCAGAGTGATCCGTTCGATGTGGCATAGCTCCATTTTTGAGCGATCTTCATACCTGACTTGCATCCTACTTCAGGTAAAAAAATGGCCAAAATAGCCCATGCTCCGCTGAGTTCACTTGTTCACTCTCCCGTAATCAAGACATCCAGAAGCTCAACGGATCTCCTAAGTTTTCTGTCCCGGCACACTGCCTCAATCAGCTTTGCCCAACAACTAGCCTCTGGCATGAATCCAAATTTGGCCAATCCATACAATGCGGCTGTCGCATCTGCCACTCGCCCAACATCGCATAGACCAATCAACAATTTGTTTGAGGCTGCATAGTGCGGCAAAAACCCTCTTCTGAGCATTAATCCCAGCAAGCCAACGGCCTTCTCCATATCTCCAATTGAGCACAGAGTATTCATCACAATCCGATAGCTTGCGACGTTCAACTGAACTCCTTCCTCTGGCAACCTCCCAAGCAAGTCCATCGCTTCTGCCATCCGCCCATCTTTGCACAGCCCTTCAAGCAGCAGATTGTATGTGACAACGTCAGCCTTGCATCCCTTCTCCCTCATCTCCATCACAAGATCGATCCCCTCATCAACACTCCCATGTCTGCAAAGGCATCCGATCAATGCCGTGTAGCTGACGGCGTCTGGTTCCACCTCAGCAGTCCTCATCTCCTCGAACACCAGCTTTGCATTCTCCACTTCCCCTTTCTTGCAATGTCCATTGATGAGAGTTGCATAGTTGAAAGCATTTGGCTCACACTCATTCTTCCTCATAAACCCAAAGATTGTCCGTGCCTTCTCCACCTGCCCCAGCCGGCAGAATCCGTCGATGATCACATTGTATGTCAGCTGGTCAGGCACGATGTGGTCCTTCTCGATCATCTCCTCGAATAGCTCAAACGCTTCCTTCATCTTTCCAGCACGACAGAGCCCACCCAACAAGGTCGAATAGGTGACCAGGTTTGGCCTCACATCGCCGCAGGTGTACTCACGCATTTCATCGAGCACCCTGAAGGCGGTCTCGGAGTCCCCGTTCTTGATGTAGTGCTTGATGAGGATGTTGTAGACGCAGGTGTTGGGGGCGGGAAGGTACTTGTTCCGGGGGTCGCGCAGGTCGGCTATGAGGTCGGCGAGGACGTCGGGGCAGCGGGAGGAGACGAGGCGGTCGAGGCAGACGGCGAGGGCCTTGTGCGAGACGCGGCGGCGGTGGAGGAGCGACGGCAGGAGGCGGAGGAGCGTGAGGGCGTGGTCGGGCGGGAGGAGGCGGAGGAGCGGCAGGAGGTGCGGCTCGAGGAAGCGGCAGGGCGCGGAGGCGGCGCGGCGGAGGACGGCGGAGGCGGCGGACGGGAGGCGCGCGCGCGCGAGGCGGATGAGGAGCGCGGAGAAGGTGGACGCGGTGTGCGAGAACCCGCGCTGCTCCGCGGCGGCGTTGAAGAGGTCGAGCGCGCGCTGCCCGGTGTGCGAGGAGGCGATGAGGCGCGCGAGGTCCGGGTGGTCGACGTAGCGCGGGCGGGGAGAGGAGGGCGGCGGCGGCGGCGGGGGCGGGGAGGCGGGCGCGGCGCGGGTGGGGCTGCGGTACTGGAGTGGGGAGATCCACGGGAGCGGGGCTCTGGCGGGCGCCGGCAGGGGCGGGGGCTTCATGGCCGCCGGCGTTGGAGGAGGGGCTTGTCGCTTGCCGCCGTCTCAGCCTCTCGGAAAGGAGGGGGGAAGGAGATCGGCGGATTAGCCGCGAGGTTTGGGTATGGTCAGCTCGTATGACGTTGGCCGTTGGGTGACCTTGCTGCTCGTGCTAGCACAGGCAGCGCACCACGTCTCTGACTCTGCCTGCCGGTGATCGCAGGTCGCAACCGCGCCGTCGCAGCTTCAAACAGGCGACACGGCCGATCATGGCTGCCGGGGATCTTCCTCGAGCAACAATCTGCAGAGGCTGATCATACACCGCTTTTACTGGCAGAAGGGGAAGATGGAGCTTTTACCCCCATATACAAATTCAAGTTCAAAACAGTTTGGTTGCTGAAAGAGAATTGAAAAGAAGAGGGTATCAGATGAGCAACAAAATGCGAATATGAAGGTTTATACCATGTGTGCTAGGTGACGATGTATGGCGTCCATGTTTGGTCGAAGTTATATATATGCTCTCTTATTATTACTAGTAAAAGAGCCCGTGCGTTGCAACGGGAAAAACATAGGCCTCCTTTGGTTTGGAGGAATCTTGTAGGATTTCTAGAGGATAGGAATTTTGTAGGAAAAATTCCTATGGAGCCCTTTGATTTGTAGGAATGGATTCCTATTCCTATATAGGATAGGAATCAATCCTTCACATTTCAAAGGGAAAAAACATTAGCCTAGACTCAATGGAAAAATTCCTATCCTATGAATCAAGTGACATCTTTTTCCCTATAGGAAGTGAGATGCATGTCACCTCACTTCCTATGATTTTCCTATTCCTATGATATTCCTACCCTATGAACCAAAGAAGGCCATATCTTGCGCGTCCTGATTTGTGTTTCCACTTTTTTCGAGAATCAGTACAGACGCACGTGCTCATACACTCACCCCTATGAACGCACACACGCACACCCTACCCCTATGAGCACCTCCAAGAGACTGAGCCGGCATATCATCTTGAGATTTACGAAGTCACCGTTAGCGCCTCGTCGTCCTGGTTTGTGTTTCCACTTGGATGGCACATATTATGACTGAAATTTGTTTGCAGATTAAAAGAGCAATCCGCTTCAGTACCAACTTCCACTTTGCAAAAAAAAAAATCAACTTGCAATGTAGTGTAATCATGTGTCCGGAAGGAATAGCTTTAAAATAAAAAATAGCTAGCACGGACCAGAAATCATCTGACCGGCAGCTACTCCGGTTAGCTCATCGGGATTTCATTTGTACACTTCTTGTGTTTTTTCTTCTTGCATGTCCCGTTGCAAGCGCTCACTCAACAGAAGAGATGAGAGTTACAGTATTATTCACAATAAAATGGATTCACCAACTGATGATGGTTACTCATCACAGTATATTATAGCTTTCCATCTTTAAGTGAAGCACCAAAGTGTACGGAAGCAAGCTTTGGTTTGTATCGCACATAATCCCTTTTTTTAACCTACAAAAGACAAATTTAGTCCATATGAGCATCATCCTTTTGCACATATTGTCCAAAAGTAGTCAAAGAAATACCTAGCACGGACCTGAAAGAGATAGAAACATACTCCCTCCGTCCCGAAATACTTGTCATCAAAATGGATAAAAGGGGATGTCGGGACGGAGGGAGTACTTTTTTCGAATATTACTACAATACATAGTCCTGGGTACCATTTTCTTTCTCAATCATCATGATTACCTGGCAAGATGACAAATTTGTGTTGCTGAAATTTCATGGCAACAGAGAGGAGATTCGAGAAGAGAACTGCCAAATAAAGAGCTGAAGAAGACAATATAATTTTGTAATAGATCGGTAATTGGTTGGAACTATAAAACAGACGTTGATCTCCTCTGAATTCGGAAATGGAGAGCAAACTTATTGTATTGGCTACACCTAGCTAGCTGCACATTGCTGCATCATAGTAAGAATGTCATGGTTATGAACGTTATCAAAAACACAAAATTTAAATAATCTATTAAGAATGTCTATTGTTTCTTAAAGACGTACGAAACTAAGTACTCCCTCCGTTCCCAAATATTTGTCTTTCTAGACATTTCAAATGGACATATTTCAGAGTGTAGATTCACTCATTTTGCTTCGTATGTAGTCACTTGTTGAAAACTCTAGAAAGACAAATATTTAGGAACAGAGGGAGTATTAGATAAACACCAAACCGTGCAAGATCTGTTCAATGAAACCATCTATTAATTAGTTTTATGTAAAAATCTGATTATAGCTGAGGAACTGAGCACCAATATTTATCATCTACTACAGACTGGTAACCAAGAAAAAAGAAGACGTTTAAATTCAAATCACTCGAGTACGTTGTTGGCAATCTTGATAAGCTTGTTCATTTGTGTGAATTGCATCATTATACCTGTAATATTAAGTGGATTATCTTGGGCCTCTCACTCTCTCTCCAATCCGTGGATGATATATGTGGTTAAATGAATTAGATCAACACAGTAATAGACCATGTGGTTGTCCCTATAAGCAGCTAGGCCTGCAATGGTTGTTGCTCCTCATGGATTCTAATCACCCTTCTAGCCTTAAACACCTGCACATGTAGCACAACAAAAGTCAGAGATAAGATGACAGGGAGCAGAGAGCAGGACGATGATAGGAGATGCATTGTTCAGCCACCAACGACAAAAATCAGAGATAAGCATTCCAATGTTGACCCAAATACAAGCATAGATGCCGCATAGTATCGGCAAAAAAATGGTGCTAGCACGCGTAGCATCCAGCAACTTCAAGTCAGTAGAGCACAACACCAATTTCATTTCATTAACGAAAGCAAGAGCGCCACACCGCCCACTACATACCTCTTATCCACATCGCCATTTCTCTCATCACCCAGCGCTGATGCTCCTCCTCTTCTCTATCCAGCGCATCCACGAACGGCTTGGCGTCGACCCACCCCCTCCACTCCTGTAGTGCGCGGTCATGGTGGCTGGACAGCAGCGGCGGAGCTACATACAGTTCTGGGGTGGCCATCCAGCAACAATTGAGTGAGATGGTTTTCAGAGCCACCGCCCACCGGTGCCCATGGAAAGCCGAGCTGTAAGACGAAGCTCCATCCGGGGAATGCGACATTGCATGCCACAATCGCTTGATCTGGAAAACCCGGGATCCAAAGTTTCCTCCGGGGCAAACAATAGGGAAGACAAAATCGCAGCATGACGCTTCAGCTTGTAGCCACGCCGAGGCACCACCGTCGTTGGCGTCGACTAAAACCGGAGCCCCTACATGACACCAGCAGTGTTGCTCCCCCAACCTTGTAGCTTGCTAGAAAAATAACAGTAACGTTGATACACCAGATAAGAAGACAAGGCCTTGAGAGCACTCTGCTTGCCAGAACAATTAATGAATTAACCTCTGTCTGCTTGCACAAGATATCATTGGACTTGAACATGACTGTGGCAATCCAAATCATTACGAAGAAACCTACACAATATAAAGCCAATTGGAATGAGGAACTCGCCATGTCTTCTGACCAGCGACTCTCCGTAGTATTTTGGCAGAGCACAACAAAATGGATTGAACCAAACTCTCGTCACAAATTCTCACGTATAGCCTGATGAGGGAAACCTCACGCTTCATAGAGAAGAAAGAGGTAGGTGCTGCACGTGGATTCGCGTACCTTGCAGGTGCTGGCAGATGAAGACGCCGATGAGGAGAAGGGCAGCGCGTTGTCCACCCACCTCGCGAGACGCTGCACGTCATAGCCCTGGTACGGCGAGTCCCTCCTCCCGCCGCCCGCGCCGGCCTCGTCCCCCACGCAGCGGGAGCCTCCTCGTCCGTGGGCTGCTGCCCTCCCGTGTCCCCCGCCGGCGCCAGGCGCGTCGTCGGGCCTGGCGGTCTGAATCGACACCATCTTGTCGGCCCCCGCGGCGGGCTCCGCGCATTGAGGCCTGCCGCCTCCGGCCTGGACCCGTAGGACGCCCGAGGAGTACTTTGGGGGCGAGCTCCTCGCGCGGACACAAACTGCTGGAGCATGAGACGCCCCCCGCCCCCCCGATGCCATGGCGCACTGGCCAGCCGTCGTGCTCCAAGCCCCGGTCGTCATCCTTCCAGATTCGTCGCCTGCGCGCCATTCCCCACCGGATCCGTCGAGATCCGGAAGTTCCTCGTCGTCGGCGGTGGAAGGCCACGAGTCGCCGGCAGTGGAAGGCTGCGGGTGTGGTGGAACTTGGGGTAGGGGTAGGCGCGCCGGCGGAGTGGGCAACGGCGGCCAGCGACGCGCGGTGAGGCAGGGTGGGGTGTGGCAAGCGGCGACGCGCCGGAGGTGTCGGGGAGGCAGGATGGTGCGGTTGCTTGTTTTTTTCTTTTATCTCACACGCACCGGTTCGGGTTACTAACATGAGGACTGCGGGTTGATTTCCAGTAAACCGAGGGGCTTTTCTGCAAAAACGTCAACGACGTACGACCAGAAGCAATCGCTGGTTTATTAGTAGGTAAAGATTTTTGTTTGGTTAATCAAATAGTATAGGAGTTGACAATACACAGGGTGAATAGTCGAAAGTTTTTCCCGCAAGCGTAGGAGTTAGATGAGACTTTGTTAATTCTCATCTAGCAGATCCGATTATATATCAGCCACAATTTATGCATTGACTCGAGCGAATTGATTGTTGAATTGATTGTTATCATCTGGATTTAACTAAGCATGATTTCCTTCAAAATAGAGGCAAAAGTTTTAGTTGTTATTAGTTATTTTACTAAGCTTGCTATTTTAGATTAGGAATAAGTATATTTTCCATCCCTTAACTCTTTGCAGAGTATACAAATGGTCCCTCAACTCTAATACCAGCAAAACTTAGTCCCTTAACTTTTCAAACCGGATAAGTTTAATCCCTCGTGCTGTTTCGGGTGGTTTTTGTCCGACGTGGATGTGTTGACCGGATTTGATCACCACGTCACCGTCATCTTTGACCCCAAATTCATCACCGCTCCATGTCTCTCGTCGCCAGAGCGCGTGCATACGCCGCCGTGCATGGACATGGGCAGGCTGCAAGCTGACGCTAGTGTGTTTCCGCTCCTCCTCTTCCACTCAAGAACGGCCAGATACCAGAACATCGAGAGCTCGTCCAAGCGTCCATGGACCTCGACCGTGGTTGCCGGAGCAAGAGGTCACGAGGAGAGTTGCTTGTTGATGCGCGGCTCGAATAGGAAGGCACCATAAGATTTGGTAGCCCAAAGGGAGCTGAATGAGGCGGAAGACAAAGTTGGAGCTGGCAGGAGCAGCAGATCAAGGTGGGGTGGCAGAGTGCCAGATTCAGAGAAGACAAGAGGGGAGCTGACGATTGGATGACTCTCGCATCGATTCCTCCTACCCAGCGGTACATCATGTCTTTTTGAAGGTAATGGATGCTATGGCGGCTCGTCTTGGGGGTGCTGTTGTCTGGGACAACTCCGGCGATGCGGTCCTCAGGCCAATCCTCAAACTTAAGTTTTGTTTTATAGTCCTAGTTTTCGCAAAGGACTGAATAAATAAATCTTTTAATCCTTCAAATGGTTGGTTTTAACACAACGGTAGGGAACAAAGCAGGCAGTCGTGAGATTGTTGGTTCAATTACCAGCTCCAGCCTTTTTACTTTAACCTACAGTTTTTTGAACGTCTGGCATGTGGACCATGGAGTGGTTTACGTGTGGCTTAAGTGACGTGGCAGTCAAACCCAGATGACGTGTCAAATTTTAGTCAAAACCAGGACCAAAACCACCAAAAACAGCACGAGGGACTAAACCTATCCGGTTTGAAAAGTTAAGGGACTAAGGTTCGCTGGTATTAGAGTTGAGGGACCATTTGTATACTTTGAAAACAGTTAAGGAACGAAAAATACACTTATCCCTTTAGATTACCCAATATGGTATTGCTTACTACTCCATCCGTTCCTAAATATTGTCTTTCTAGAGATTTCAACAAATGACTACATACGAAGCAAAATGAGTGAATCTACACTCTAAAATATGTCTACATACATCTGTATGTTGTAGTCTATTTGAAATGTCTAGAAAGACAAATATTTGGAAATGGAGGGAGTACTTACTACCTCTGTCCTGGTTTATTGGTCCTTTGTAATTTGTGCCAAATTTGGACCAAAATTTTAACTAACAAAATGTTCATGCCAACAAAAAAAATATCGTTACATCCGTATTTGAAAGTAGTTTTCAGTGATATTAATTTTTGGTGACATGCATAAACATTGTTTAGTTAAATTTATGGTCAAAATTTAACACGGAATACAATGAGGACTAATAAAAGTACTTGGCAATATTGCTACAAAGTTAGGGCATCTACCATGCAAAGCTCTTAGAGAAATGTTTTCATCAAGACATCAAGTTCTTGTTTAATCTGCCACTATTATCATAATATCCCCCCCCCCCTTTAGGGTTTAATGTTATCAATGGTGAATCGGTCATTCACCATTCCTTTTTGATGAAAGAAAAGTAATGAAACCTGCGATGTGCCAATGGCTACTCAATAAACTCCTTCTATATGTGTATAAAAATAAGCCAGATTTTTTTTGAACAACTTCAGTTTTATCTGTAGCAAAGGTGTCTAATTAAGCATCTGCCTTCTATGACAAGCATCTTACATAGTAGATGGTGTCAACCTGGTACAATTTGTCACTTCAAACAAGTTGATATACTAGAAAAAGCACTGCCCAACTAAAAGAACATACGTTGTTACATATATTTTCACCATGCTTTTCTGATGGGGTAAAGCCAAGAGTACCCCCCACAAACAAATTGTCGACCACACGTGTAAGAGGAAACTACTACGCTTGTGCATGCAAATATACTCCAGAGTTACATATGCCACCTGACGATAATTCATCCTTTGTCCAATGAAGACACGACAATTTCTCTAATTCAAAATATTCCATAACAAATAGAAGTGTTTCCATTGCACTGGAGGGGGCATGAGATGTCCTCACACCATTGATTAATAGATTGGTCTAGGTCAGGCGAGATGGGAGCAGACATCTCATGTATAACACTAACTGTCTTCCATACCTCTTGCGACAAAGGGTAGTCCTGAAATAGGTAGGGACGTAGCCAGGCCAGGTGATAACCCACAAGTATAGGGGATCGCAACAGTTTTCGAGGGTAGAGTATTCAACCCAGATTTATTTATTCGACACAAGGGGAGCCAAAGAATACTCTCAAGTATTAGGAGTTGAGTTGTCAATTCAACCACACCTGGAAGACTTAATATCTGCAGCAAAGTAGTATGGAAGTAACGGTAACGGTGGGAAAAGTAACAGTAGCAATTTTGTAGTGATTGTAACTGTGACGGCGGAAAAGTAACTAAGCAAAGATCAATATGTTAAAAGCTCGTAGGCATTGGATCAGTGATGGATAATTATGTCAAATGCGATTCCTCATGTAATAGTTATAACATAGGATGACATAGAACTAGCTCCAGTTCATCAATGCAATGTAGGCATGTATTCTGAATATAGTCATACGTGCTTATGGGAAAGAACTTGCATGGCATCTTTTGTCCTACCCTCCCGTGGCAACGGGGTCCTATTGGAAACTAAGGGATATTAAGGCCTCCTTTTAATAGAGTACCGGACAAAAGCATTAACACTTTGTGAATACATGAACTCCTCAAACTACGGTCATCACCGGGAGTGGTCCCGATTGTTGTCACTTCGGGGTTGCCGGATCATAACACATAGTAGGTGACTATTGACTTGCAAGATGGGATCAAGAACTCACATATATTCATGAAAACATAATAGGTTCAGATCTGAAATCATGGCACTCGGGCCCTAGTGACAAGCATTAAGCATAGCAAAGGCATAGCAACATCAATCTTAGAACATAATGGATACTAGGGATCAAACCCTAACAAAACTAACTCGATTACATGGTAAATCTCATCCAACCCATCACCGTCCAGCAAGCCTGCGATGGAATTACTCACGCACGGCGGTGAGCATCATGGAATTGGTGATGGAGGAAGGTTGATGATGCCGACGACGATGATCTCTGATACGTCTCCAACGTATCTATAATTTTTTATTGTTCCATGCTATTATTTATGAAGTCTTGGATGTTTAATGGGCTTTATCTTACACTTTTATATCATTTTTGGGACTAACCTACTAACCCAAAGGCCCAGTCTAGATTGTTGTTTTTTGCATGGTCAGGGTTTTGCAGAAAGAGAACATCAAACAGAGTCCAAACGGAATGAAACCTTCGCAAGAGATATTTTTGGAGAAAATCACGCACGAAAAACTTGAGAACCACGTCAGAAGAGCCACGAGGGTGGGGGCGCGCCCCCCTTCCCAGGGCGCGCCCCCTGCCTCGTGGGGCCCTCGTGACTCCCCCGGTGTCCTCCTTCCTCCTATATAAGTCTACGTACCCCGAAACCATCAGTAATAGAGAGAAAACTCTAATTCCACCGCCGTAACCTTCTGTTTCCGTGAGATCTCATCTTGGATCCTGTTCCGGAGCTCCACCAGAGGGGGGTCCATCACGGAGTTCTTCATCATCACCCTCACCATGAGTTCTGAGTAGTTTACCACAGACCTTTGGGTCCATAGCTAGTATCTAGATGGCTTCTTCTCTCTCTCTGGATCTCAATACAAAGTTCTCCTCGGTCTTCGGGGAGATCTATTCGATGTAATCTCTTTTTGTGATGTGTTTGTCGAGATCCGATGAATTGTGAGTTTATGATCAAGATTATCTATGATAAGTATTTGGTTCTTCTCTGAACTTTTTATGTGTGCTCATAATATCCTTGCAAGTCTCTTTGAATTATTGGTTTGGTTTGGCCTACTAGATCTATAGTTCTTGCAATGGGAGAAGTGCTTGGCTTTGGGTTCAATCTTGCGGTGTCCTTTCCCAGTGACAGTAGGGGCAGCAAGGCACGTATTGTATTGTTGCCATCGAGGATAAAAAGATGGGGTTTATATCATATTGCTTGAGTTTATCCCTCTACATCATGTCATCTTGCTTAAGGCGTTACTCTGTTCTTATGAACTCAATACACTAGATGCATGTTGGATAGCGGTCGATGTGTGGAGTAATAGTAGTAGATGCAGAATTGGTTTGGTCTACTTGTCTCGGACGTGATGCCTATATACAATGATCATGCCTAGATAGTCTCATAATTATTCGCTTTTCTATCAATTGCTCGACAGTAATTTGTTTACCCGTCGTAGAATATCGCTATCATGAGAGAAGCCACTAGAGAACACTATGGCCCCCGGGTCCATTCTCAACATATCAATCTACTTCTACTTTACTTTTACCGCTTTTATTTTCTGTTCTTATAAACAAAAATACCAAAAATATAAACTATCATCTCTATCAGATCTCACTTTCGTAAGTGACCGTAAAGGGATTGACAACCCCTTATTGCGTTGGCTGCGAAGTTCTTATTTGTTTGTGCAGGTGCGAGGGACTCGCGCGTGGTCTCCTACTGGATTGATACCTTGGTTCTCAAAAACTGAGGGAAATACTTACGCTACTGTGCTGCATCTCCCTTTCCTCTTCGAGGGAATACAACGCAAGCTCGTGAAGTAGCAAGAAGAATTTCGGGAGCCGTTGCTGGGGAGGCTTACGCAAAAGTCATATACCAAGTACCTATCACAAACCATTATCCTTCGCATTACATTTTTGCCTCTCGTTTTCCTCTCCCCCACTTCACCCTTGTCGTTTTATTTGCCCTTCTTCCGTCGTGTGTTTATCGTTCGCTTGCTTCTTGTTTGCTTGTGTGTTGCTTGCTTGCCTGATTGCCCTCATGTCTGAGATGGGGGACAATTTTATGGAGAAGGGTAGTAATGTCGAGGGCAACGTCTATGTTGACCCCCTGGATGAAGCTACCACTTTACATATTTAGAAGTTTCGGGTTCGTAGTGGTAATATTATTGGAAAAAGATTTCTTCAGGACTTCTTTACTTGTGTCGGTGCTTTGCCCACTATGGGTGGCTCTATTCTTCACAGAACTAGTAGCCTTGCGGATGCTGTATCCATGCTTATAGTAGAAATTGAAAGGCAATTTATTGATATGCATCCCTGTATTCAGAGAATCTTTTTGGAGTTTTCCAATATTGAGCATTCTTCTGTTAAGCGTGCAGCTACTATCTTTGGCTCATGAATTTAGATTTATTGTGAAAGAGGCCAAAGAAATATTTTCTCACTACGGGGTAGATGCCGGTCGACCTCCCATAGAGGCTATCTTGTTCAATCAAGAAGACATAATGCGGTTGCGATCACCTGATCATGTTGCTTTTAATGAAAACCTTTGAAAAAAGGTTCCTATTGAGGTCTTGATTGATAGAATTTCTGAGATGAACGATGATTTTGCTGTTCAAAATAATGGGTTAAGCTTCTCCCTTGAGTGAAGGCTTATGACCTTCTGCCAAAAGAATGCCTATAATGATGAATTGGTTGTTCACTACAAAGGGCCAAAAGAGGAACTTATTCCTCCTGAGATTGATGTAGGGGACTTTTGTCCCATTAAATTTAGCCCTTTTGATTACTTTTGCTTGCCACAAAGGAAGCTTGCTACTGAACGTAGGGAATATGAGATGAGCTTTCGCGACATATCGTATCACTATGGCATTCCCAAGATTTATCTTGTACCGTGCCTAGCTAGGGGCGTAAAACGATAGCGCTTGTTGGGAGGCAACCCGATTTTATTTTTTTTATTTTTGTTTTTCTTGCTGTCAGGGAATAAATATTGCATCTAGCCTCTGTTTAGATGTGGTTTCATGTTTTGTTTGGTGTTTGTGCCAAGTAGAACCATTGGGAAGATGTGTGTGAAGTTTATGTGATCTTGCTGTGAAAAACAGAATCGTTAGCGCTCACTAGAATGGTCGTCAGATTTTACTGGAGCATGCTATTTAGTTGATTATTCTTGCAGATGATTAATAGACAAATTCCTCACATTTACCAATTTAGTTTGAATTTTTTGGAGTTACAGAAGTACGCGAAACCTGCAGATTACTACAGACTGTTCTGGTTTTGACAGATTCTGTTTCTCGTGTGTTGTTTGCTTATTTCAATGCATCTATGAGTAATATTTGGAGGTATGAACCATAGAGAAGTTGGAATACAGTAGGTTTAACACCAATATAAACAAAGAATGAATTAAATTCAGTACCTTTGAGTAGTGGTTCGCTTTCTTATACTAACGGAGCTCACGAGAATTTTTGTCTAAGTTTTGTGTTGTGAAGTTTTCAAGTTTTGAGTATTGCTTTGATGGACTATGGAAAAGAGTAGCAAAGGCCTAAGCTTGGGGATGCCTATGGAACCCCAAGTAAAATTCAAGGATAATCAAAAGCCTAAGCTTGGGGATGCCCCGGGAAGGCATCCCCTCTTTCGTCTTCATCCATCGATAACTATACTTGGAGCTATATTTTTATTCACCACATGATATGTGTTTTGCTTGGAGCGTCTTGTATAATTTGAGTCTTTTCTTGTTAGTTTGTCACAATCATCCTTGCTGGACACACCTATTTGAGAGAGTTAAATATGGCCTAGGAATTGTTATAACACTCTATGTGCTTCACTTATATCTTTTGAGTTGAATAATTTTTGCTCTAGTGCTTCACTTATATCTTTTAGAGCACGGTGGTGGTAATATTTTGTAGAAATTGTTGAACTCTCATGCTTCAGTTATATATATTTGAGAGTCTATTAAAACAGCATGGTAATGTGTTTAGGCTATAAAACTAGTCTTCACATGATAGACATCCAATGTCAATGTAGTAAAAAATATCACACTAAGTGCATTGAAAAGAATGAGATGTTGGATGCTTGATAATTGTTTTGAGATATGAGGATAGTGATATTAGAGTCATGCTAGTGGAGTTATTATGAAATTGAGAAATACTTCTGTTAAGCTTAGTGATTCCCGTAGCATGCACGTATGGTGAACCGCTATGTGACGAAGTTAGAGCATGAGGTATTTGTAAAGTGTCAACCTTTGTGTGGAGGTTGGGGGCGCGCGATGGTTAACTCCTACCAACTGATACGTCCAAAACGTATCTATAATTTATGCTTGCTCCATGCCTCTTTTGTGTGATATTGCTATGATATTGATGCACTTCCATGCACTTTTGATCATATTTGGACTAACCTATTAACTCAGTGCACCACAGTGCCAGTTCCTGTTTTCTGCTGTTTTTCTATTTTAGGTTTCCCCCATATTAAAAGTGCTCCAAAAATTCCAGGAAAAATATAGGAAAAATCAGCGTACAGGAAGCTTCGCGAAGAACCAAAGATGGGCCAGAGGGGAGCCAGGGGAGGCCCAGGCTGCCACCTGGCGCGGCCCCACCCCTGGCCATGCCAGGGGGCGCCTGGGGCCCCTGCTCCGCCTCTGGCTGCCCCCCTTCGCATATATATCCCCTTTTCGCGATCTCGCCTCTGTTCCGCCGCCGCAGCGCTTCCAAGATCGGGAACATCAGGAGAACTCTTCCCGGCACCCTGCCGGAGGGGAGAACCACCACCGGGAGCTTCTCCACCACCATGGACGCTTCCCGGATGAGTTGTGAGTAGTCCACCTTGGACCACGGGTCCATGATCAGTAGCTATGTGATGTTCTCCTCCCCTCTTTGCTCTTAATGGTTTAGACCTCGTGAGCTTCCCTACATGATCGAGGCACATATGTAATCTTTTTGCTGTTGCTTTGCTGAGTTTGCTAGGATCTGATGGATTATGAGACTATGTTCGGATTGTGTTTGAGTAATATATTTGATTCACCTCTTTTATATTTTTGTTCTTGAGTAATTCTTGCATGTTCTCCGTTGCTGTTTATTGCTTTGGCCAAGTAGTAGGTAGTAACTCCAAGAGGGAGCGTTATGCTTGATTGTGGGTTCATGCCCCCTGATGACTAGCTTGAGTGACAGAAACATGAGTCTAGGGGATGTGCTGTTGCCACAAGGGAGAAAACAACGGTGCTTGTACTTGCGGGTGCAAGGATTGTTTACTTTACGCAAAGTTCTTTTAATGCAGTTGTCTGTTGCTTTGAGTTTACACTTTGGGTGGGATTCGCAACTTAATACCAGCGAGATGTTCTGGATAGATATCTCAAGGTGGATGATTAGTAGTAGATGCAGATGGATTTTGGTCTACTGGCCTTGGCGTACCGCCCATGCTTTTGAGCCTCTACCTTTCTTTGCAGCATAGTTAGCATTGGTTTGCGCACATAATCCTGTCAATTGCCCAGCTGTAATTTGTTTACCTCGCTTTGCTGTTTTATCGTCTTTTGGGAGAGAGACATCACTAGTGAACATCATGGGACCCCGGTCCATATTACCACCGCTGATCACACCTTCTATTTACTTCCTGTTTTTATTTCCTAGTTGCAGTCATAGCTATCATTATTATCTCTTGTGTTTGATCCTTTGTAAACAACAAGGCCGGAGGGATTGACAACCTCTCTGTACTCGTTGGGAGCAAAGTTATATGTATCTGTGTGCAGGTCCCGTCAACCGCTAAGTTTCTGGCGCCGTTGACACCTACTTGTCGATCCTCGGAGTCTCACGGGATTCGATCCTTGGTATCTTTGCCAAGGGAAATTTGCCGCTACGCTACATCTCAACCTTCCACTTGGGGTAACCAATGAGGGGCGAGAAGCCATCAAGCAAGTTTATGGCGCCGTTGCCGGGGACTCCACTCTTCAAGATAGGGGAGTTGCATGCTATCTTTTATCTTCGCTTTTTAGTCTTGTTAGTTTACCTTTCAGTTTTTGCTTTAGTGTCCCTTACCAAAAATCACAAAAATAGTTATCTTGCTTGCTGCTGCTATGGGTTCCACCAAAAACACTAAGTGGGAGGAGTACACCCCTTCTTCCATCACGCCAATCACCACTGTCGGGATCTACAAAATTAATAAACCTTGTGATTATGTTAGTTTTAATGGAGAGTTATGCCCATGGCATGGTCTTCCAGGAAAAAAGTATGAGCCTCTGTTTAAAGTTGCTCCCACACTTCCCCAAACTTGGGAAGACGTCCAAACTCTTATAATAGAGAGCAATTCAAACAAAGAAGATGACACTACAATTATGCTCAATAATGATAAAATTGATTTTGATAATTGTAGTCTCTCAGAAGTTGTCACCTTTTTATAAAGAATGGCTAAAGACCCCCACACTAGCACACTTAATCTTGCCTTCACGGAGCATATCACTAATGCTCTCATCAAAGCTAGGGAGGAGAAGCTTAGGGTAGAAGCCTCCATACCTAGAAAGCTAGAAGATAGTTGGGATCCTATGATTAAAATTAAATTGAATAACTTCTCTTGCTATGCTTTATGTGATGTTGGAGCTAGTACCTCCGTTATGCCCCAAAGAATGTATGATATGTTTGAATTGAAACCTTTTGATCCTTGTTCTTTTGGTGTTCGTCTTGTTGATTCTTCCGTAAAGAAACCTTTGGGGAAGATCGACGATGTTCTTATCATTGTCAATGACAATTATGTTCCCGTTGATTTTACTATTATGGATATTGAATGTGAACCTTCATGTCCAATTATTTTGGGACGTCCTTTTCTTCGCATCGTTGGTGCTATCATTGACATGAAAGAGGGGAATATAAAATTCCAATTCCCTCCCAAGAAAGGGATGGAACACTTCCCTAGAAAGAATATTAAGTTGCCTTTTGAGTCCGTTACATGGGCTAGCTATTCTCTTACTCTTGATAAAACTTGATCTTCTCTTTTTGCATCATGCCTAGCTTAAAGGCATAAAAGAAAGCGCTTTTGGGAGGCAGCCCACAACGAATTAGGTTTTATTTTGCTTTTGTTGTGTCTTGATGTTTTTTACTACAGTAGCATCATCATTGTATCTTTTCTGTTCAGCTTTGTGCCAAGTTTAGCCTCCGATTGCAAGAAAGTTCAAAAGTTGTGACGTGCTGTCCAGAAAACAGATTCTGTCCTTGGACAGAAAAATTCGAATAAAATCACCAGATCATCTTTTTGATCTGAATTTTTTTGACAGCGTGCTCTATACAATTGGCTTTCGAGCGTATGTTCTGAGTTTTTTGATTTGAGTTGCAGAAGTGCCCCGAAATAATTATTTACTACCTGCTGGTTTGTTTTTCATAGATTCTGTCCTGTTTTGCCTTTTCTTCGTTTTGCAAACCTTGAGCTTGCTCTTTCTTTGCAAGAACCTTTTGGAAATCTTGAGAAACAGTAGCTCTTCAAGATTATTTTTATCTCCAGTAGGGAAAAATTATTTTATTGTGGGTACTAACCTCGCTAATCAGATTATGATGAGTTATGTATGAAGGGAGTTTTCAAGTGTGCGAGGGAAGATGATAAAAGAAGATTCAGGAGGGTCAAACGCTCAAGCTTGGGGATGCCCCCGTGCACCCCCAAGAAATATTCAAGAAGACTCAAGCGTCTAAGCTTGGGGATGCCCCCATGCATCCCCTTCTCCATCAACAATTATCAGTTCGTCTTTCGTTCCACTATATTCTTATCACTTCATGCGTTATGTGCTATGCTTGGAGCGTCTTGCTCTTAGTTTCCTTTTTTTAGTTTTCTTTAGCTTTGCTTGCTGTTCATAACAAGTTAGAACCCAGCTTTCTTTGTGTGGGAGAGAAACACGCTCCACTTCAACCTACAACACAACATAGGATTTTCATGCTTATCTTTGCTGTGTGTGTTCTTTGTCTTTCCATAGCTGCTGTCATGTTTAGCTCTTAGTTTTCATGCTTTTCTTTTTAAAGAGCTTTTGTTTAGTTGGTTGCAGAACTCTCTTGAGTTTTCATGTTTATCTTGTTAAGAGAGTTTGCCTGTTGCACTGAGTTGTTTGTCTTAACTTAAAGTAGGTAATTGAGGTTGCTATTTAATTTTAGTAGTAACTTGCAATAGTTTTGAGGTATTGCCATGAGTAATGTCTGAACTTTTGGTGTCAAGAGCTTTAGCCTATTAGTGATAGATGTCGTATTTTGGGCAATCCGTGTTTATTTTCGAAAACCTACAAAATAGTTGAGAACTTTAGCTACTAGATGGATCACTAATCTTTGGAGGGATCGAATATTAGAGTACACTCACGTACCATGAGTCGAGGATGCGCAAGGATAACCAAACCCCCATACACTCCTCCTAGGGGTACTTGTCTCTTTGTGAACCTCCTAATTAGATTGAGAGTTACCGATAATAAGTGCATGAGTTCTTCGGACTAATGTGAGTATTCGAAAGTTGACACTTCCACCTAGCCATATTTTTCTAGCCTCTTCGGTACCGTGCATTGCCCTTTCTCACCTCGAGAGTTGGCGCATACTTCGCCGGTGCATCCAAATCCTTGGCACGATACGCTCTGTCATCATAAGCCTCATTATATCCTTCCTCAAAACAGCCACCATACCTACCTATCAAGGCATTTCCATAGCCTTTCCGAGATACATTGCCATGCAACATCCATCTTCTCATGACTTGATCTTCATGTCATACATGCTTTTGCTTGATCGATGAGCCGCATGCTAGTTGGGCCTTGCCCTAATCATTGCTACATGATGCGCTAGTATCATTGCATATTCTGCTACACTGGCAGAGGCATACATTTGCATACATCATGATAGTTTCATCTTCTTTATGTTGAGTACTCTTGTAAAGTGTGAAAGATCTTCTATACTTCTTGTAATATATAGAGTGTTGCCCCTAAAGTGAGGAAAAGATCCCAAAGAGGACAAAATCAAAAGATCCCAAAGAGGACAAATGAGAGTTAAATAGAAAGAGCCATTGAGGCCACAAAAAAAATAAAAAAAGAGAAAAAAGAGAAAAAGAAATAAAAAGAGAGAAGGGGGCACACTACTATTCCTTTTGAGAGATCCACACTCGTACTCCATCTTATACCTTGTACTCCATAGAGATTATCATTCATGCATATAGCTATGTGGGGACCTTCACACTATAGAACTTGGCTTGTATATTCCAATGATGAGCCTCCTCAAAAGAGCTCTAGGTCTTCTTGAGCGAGCAAGTTGGATGCACCCCCACTAGTTCCATTGGAGAGCTTACCTTAGCTCATATGTGCATCCGTTGCATGGCAATCCCTACTCCTCACATCATATCTATCATTTGGATTTCTCTCGCCTATGATTGTCCTCATTGATGTGAGCCTTTCACACCTTTTTTGTCTTCCCCCTTCATCATTTTTCTCTCTTTGCCATCCTAAGTGTCAACTTTCTTGCTTACGCTCATCCATTGCATGAGTGCTCAAAATATCAAAAGGGAGTGGATCATTTTGACTTGTACCTGGCTAGTGGTCTGGGGATGAGTCAAGATAAGATTCCAAAGAAGACCAAGTGTGAAACTTTAGTAGATTAAGTTCTCAACAATACAAAAACTATGTTTTACTCTCTCGTATATCCCTATCCCCTTTCTTGCATGCAAACACCATTTGGAGACATTCGAGTCACAGACAGCGAGAGCTCTTGCACCTTTATGTTCTTATGTTGCTTGTTACAATGCTAATATAGACTCTTGCTTGTTATGACTTGAATTGAATTACATGCCTTGATTGCTTTACTTAAAAGTTCTTATATGGTTGATAGCATGTCACCACAGAAATTATGCTTGTTATCATTTACCTACTCGAGGACGAGCAGGAATTAAGCTTGGGGATGTTGATACGTCCAAAACGTATCTATAATTTCTGCTTGCTCCATGCTTCTTTTGTGTGATATTGCTATGATATTGATGCACTTCCATGCACTTTTGATCATATTTGGACTAACCTATTAACTCAGTGCACCACAGTGCCAGTTCCTGTTTTCTGCTGTGTTTCTATTTCAGGTTTCCCCCATATTAAAAGTGCTCCAAAAATTCCAGGAAAAATATAGGAAAAATCAGCGTACAGGAAGCTTCGCGAAGAACCAAAGATGGGCCAGAGGGGAGCCAGGGGAGGCCCAGGCGGCCACCTAGCGCGGCCCCACCCCTGGCCACGCCAGGGGGGGCGCCTGGGACCCCTGCTCCGCCTCTGGCTGCCCCCCTTCGCATATATATCCCTCTCGTCCCGAAACCCTCGAGGACAGAACCCTTTTTCACGATCTCGCCTTTGTTCCGCCGCCGCAGCGCTTCCAAGATCGGGAGCATCAGGAGAACTCTTCCCGGCACCCTGCCGGAGGGGAGAACCACCACCGGGAGCTTCTCCACCACCATGGACACTTCCCGGATGAGTTGTGAGTAGTCCACCTTGGACCACGGGTCCATGATCAGTAGCTATGTGATGTTCTCCTCCCCTCTTTTCTCTTAATGGTTTAGACCCCGTGAGCTGCCCTACATGATCGAGGCACATATGTAATCTTTCTGCTGTTGCTTTGCTGAGTTTGCTGGGATCTGATGGATTATGAGACTATTTTCGGATTGTGTTTGAGTAATATATTTGATTCACCTCTTTTATATTTTTGTTCTTGAGTAATTCTTGCATGTTCTCCGTTGCTGTTTATTGCTTTGGCCAAGTAGTAGGTAGTAACTCCAAGAGGGAGCGTTATGCTTGATTGTGGGTTCATGCCCCCTGATGACTAGCTTGATTGAAAGAAACATGAGTCTAGGGGATGTGATGTTGCCACAAGGGAGAAAACAACGGTGCTTGTACTTGCGGGTGCAAGGATTGTTTACTTTACGCAAAGTTCTTTTAATGCAGTTGTCTGTTGCTTTGAGTTTACACTTTGGGTGGGATTCGCAACTTAATACCAGCGAGATGTTCTGGATAGATATCTCAAGGTGGATGATTAGTAGTAGATGTAGATGGATTTCGGTCTACTTGCCTTGGCGTACCGCCCATGCTTTTGAGCCTCTACCTTTCTTTGCAGCATAGTTAGCATTGGTTTGCGCACATAATCCTGTCAATTGCCCAGCTGTAATTTGTTTACCTCGCTTTGCTGTTTTATCGTCTTTTGGGAGAGAGACATCACTAGTGAACATCATGGGACCCCGGTCCATATTACCACCGCTGATCACACCTTCTATTTACTTCCTGTTTTTATTTCCTAGTTGCAGTCATAGCTATCATTATTATCTCTTGTGTTTGATCCTTTGTAAACAACAAGGCCGGAGGGATTGACAACCTCTCTGTACTCGTTGGGAGCAAAGTTATCTGTATCTGTGTGCAGGTCCCGTCAACCGCTAAGTTTCTGGCGCTGTTGACACCTACTTGTCGACCCTCGGAGTCTCACGGGATTCGATCCTTGGTATCTTTGCTAAGGGAAATTTTCCGCTATGCTACATCTCAACCTTCCACTTGGGGTAACCAACGAGGGGTGAGAAGCCATCACCAACCTCCCCCCTAGGAGCATGCGTTGATTGCTTTGTTTTGATGACTCATAGATTTTTGCAATAAGTATATGAGTTCTTATGACTAATGTTGAGTCGAGGGATTATACGCACTCTCACCCTTCCACCATTGCTAGCCACTTTCGTACCGCACAACTTTCGCCGGTACCGTAAACCCACTATATATCCTTCCTCAAAACAGCCACCATATTATTCCCCAAAACATCCACCATACCTACCTATCATGGCATTTCCATAGCCATTCCGAGATATATTGCCATGCAACTTTCCATCGTTCCGTTCATATGACACGCATCATATTGTCATATTGCCATGCATGATCATGTAGTTGACATCGTATTTGTGGCAAAGCCACCATGCATAACTTTTCATACATGTCACTCTTGTTTCATTGCACATACCGGTACACCGCCGGAGGCATTCATATAGAGTCATACTTTGTTGTAGTATCGAGTTGTAATGAAAGTGTGATGATCATCATTATTAGAGCATTGTCCCATGGGAGGAAAGGCTAAATCAATAAAGCCCCTCCGCAAAAAAAGGCCAAAGAAAAAAGAAAGCCCCCCCCCACCCCCAAAAAAAGGGACAATTGGTACTATCTTTTTTCCACACTTGTGCTTCAAAGTAGCACCATGTTCTTCATTGTAGAGAGTCTCATGTTTAGTCAATTTCATATACTAGTGGGAATTTTCGTTATAGAACTTGGCTTGTATATTCCAACGATGGGCTTCCTCAAATGCCCTAGGTCTTCATGAGCAAGAAAGTTGGATGCACACCCACTAGTTTCTTTTGTTGAGCTTTCATACATTTTTAGCTCTAGTGCATCCGTTGCATGGCAATCTGTCGGGGATATACCCCGCGGTATGAACCGGCCGGAATTATAACCCGGCCGGACTTGGCGTTTTACTTAAGACGGTTTACACTTGGCAATTTACTGGTAACCCGACAGGCGGATCACGGATGACAAGGCCCAAGGCCTAGAAGGCCGGTTCATGGTGGGCCGGTTTATGAAGAAAGCATAAGGAATATTTATCCTACAAAGGAAGCAAGACTAGGACTCCTTGTAATAAAGCAATCCTAATCCTACTAGGACTATATATGTAACCCGCCCCTTCAACATATATAAGGAGGGGCAGGGCTCCCCAAAGAAGGGACAAGTTTAGACAAGTTCTCACAAGTTTCTAGGGTTAGACACAAAGAGCCGGTTTACCGGCGACACCATGAGGATCATAATGAGATCTAGCCTCAAACAGCATGTAGGGTTATTACCGGATGATGTTTCCGGGGGCCCGAAGCTGTCTAAACCCTTGTCTTGCACCGCGTCTCTCGATTCCGCTTAACCCCTTTCAAGCTACTACATAGATGCGCGGCCTCACGACTAAGTCCGCTAAACCGGACATCTGCCGTGTTAATTCCACGACAGTTGGCGCCCACCATGGGGCCAGCGCACAGTGGTGATGAGTTCTTGGAGGGATTTTCTTCAGGGATCGAGGAGCTCGCGATGTGCCGGAGCACATGTGCAAGATTTTTGGGATCAAGAGGAAAAAGAAATTAGGTTGTCCAATCACTACATCCGTGCCGTCCGCAGACTCCAGCGCCTAGAAGAAACGGGATCAATTTGAGATCAGGATTCTTTTCAACATGTGTGGATGAGGACAACTTAGGAGGCCACATATACTACAGAAAAAAAAGAGGGTCATCAAAACAACCACGACCCGGAGAGGATGTGGTCATGGGCGTGGACTCGGAGTCAACCGCCCTGGTCCGTCTTCGCCATGAGCCGCCTGCGCCTCGTCGACTTTTCTTCAGCATCGAATCACCTCTGAGTTGCCGGCCTCGGGTCGACCGCCTGGTTCTGGAGCCACGGCCGATGCACCAAGCCGCCTTTCGCTCAAATCGTCACCGCCATGGATCGTCACCGTGCAGCTCCGAGCCGCTGTCCGTACTGCTTGATCCCGCGGGCCTGCCTATATTCACCTCTTCTCAAGCCACCGTGAGCCGCCCGGCCAAGACCCGCCTCTACAGCAAGTCCGCAGCTCCGCTTCTGCCAGGGACTGCCCCGAGGCCACCCGATCTTGTTTTTGCTGCCGCCAGAGCACTTCAGAACCGGCAACTCTGCCTACGAACCTTGCCCGACCCGGAAAAGGAGGATGAACCCGCCACGGTTGTTTCTGCTTCCGCTGCGTTGAGTCGCCGTTCTGCCGCGTATTGAGCCACCGGTCAGCTCTGAGCTGCTGGGGCCGCTTTGAGTCGCCTGCCTCCGTCTCTAAGTCACCACGCCGCCCGTCTCCACCGACCGCTGTCGCAGGTCTCTATGCCCGCGCGCCTGTCGCCTCGAGCCGCCGTGGCCGGCTGATACGTCCAAAACGTATCTATAATTTCTGCTTGCTCCATGCCTCTTTTGTGTGATATTGCTATGTTATTTATACACTTCCATACACTTTTGATCATATTTGGACTAACCTATTAACTCAGTGCACCCCAGTGCCAGTTTCTGTTTTCTGCTGTTTTTGTATTTCAGGTTTTCCCATTACGTAAACTGCCAGAAAAATTCCGGGAAAAATATATAAAAAATCAGCGTTCCGGAAGCTTCCATGCGGCCAAAGTAGGGCCGGAGGGGACCCGCAGGGGCTCCAGGCGGCCTGCCCACGCGGCCCCCCTGGCCGCGCCGGGGGGGGGGCGCCTGGGCACCCCTGACCCCCTCTGATGCCCCCCTTTGGCATATATTTACACCGTGTCGCGGAAACCCTGATTCCAAACCCCTTTTCTCCAGACGCGATTCCGATCTCCGCCGCCATCGCCATCAAGCTTTGGGGGACCAGAATTCCTGTGTCGGCACCCTGCCGGGACGGGGAAGTCCCCCCGAATTCATCTCCATCGACGTTGCTTCCTCCCTCCATGATGCGGGAGTAGTTCCTCCTCGGGGCTGAGGTTCTTACCAGTAGCTATGTGGTCAATTCTCTCTCCCATAATGTGATCTTCGTTGTGATCATAGGCTATGTTAATCTAGGGTGATCCCATGATATTTCCCCTTCCTCTATGTATTGGATTGATGTACTCACTTGTCTTTATCTAGTATAATCCCCGAGACCAAGGTGACAGCGATCTATTGGACATGGATTAGAAAAGTATTTTCATGAGTGATTTCCTCTCTTGTGTGTTGATTGAAGATTGAGAGTCTCTTGGTGCTTGTCTTTGACTATCCTTTAGATATGTTGTGGTGATTGTGGGACTCTCTTTGGATGGCCGCGGTGACATTGGGAAATCCTTAGATTGAGAACTACGAACTTTGAGGTGTGCTTTTGTAGCCCTACATAATTCTCGTCCTCTTTTGACCACGAAGGAATGACCTCCGGGTGCGTCTCCATTGCATGTTTTATGGGAAATATCATGTGATTCGATTATGTTAATGTTGTTGGGAGTTGCCACTAGTGAAAGTATGAACCCTAGGCCTTGTTTCCACCATTGCAATACCGTTTGTGCTCACGTTTACCACTTGTTTGCTTGCTGCACTTTTTATTACAGATTTATATTACTTTGTTTTGCCATCCATATCACTTGCCATTTAACCTCTCTTCGCCGAACTAGTGCACCTATACATCTGACAAGTGTATTAGGTGTGTTGGGGACACAAGAGACTTCTTGTATCTTAGTTGCAGGGTTGCTTGAGAGAGACCATCTTCAACCTCTACTTCCCTGAGTTCGATAAACCTTAGGTCATCCACTTGAGGGAAATTGCTGCTGTCCTACAAACCTCTGCGCTTGGAGGCCCAACATAGTCTACAAGAGTAGAAGCGTGTGTAGACATCAAGCTATTTCTGGCGCCGTTGCCGGGGAGGTGAGTGCTTGAAGGTATATCTTTAGATCTTGCAATTAAATCTTTTTGTTTCTTGTTTTTATTTCACTAGTTATGTTTATGGAAAACCGTGCTATTGGATCGTTGCTTGCGGGAAGACGCCCCACACCTGTGGTGGTTGCTCCTCCCCCTACTGAAATTGTGCCCTATAAAATACCAGCTGGTATTATCGATTATGTTATGGCTAATCGTTATGCAGGAGATAGACATCCTGGTGAACACTTGCTATATCTGTCACAATTATGTTCATTATTTAAGCTTGCAGGTGTATCAAGGGAGTTTGTCATGAGGAAATTGTTCGCCGTATCACTTATAGATAAAGCTTCAGAATGGTATAGGCTACTAAATGACTCTCACCTGCTGGAGTGGGAAGAGATCCAGTCTCTCTTTTACTCCAAGTTTTATCCTCTTCATGAAGTCCATGAGAATAGGAATTATGTTTATAATTTTCATCCTCATGACGGAGAGAGCATAGCTCAAGCTTCGGGGAGACTGAAAACGTTAATGCTAAAATGTCCTAACCATGGGCTCCCCAAAGATATGATTATTACTAATTTCTGTGCGAGGCTTTCTCGACAGAATAAAGATTTGCTCGACACTTCCTCTATGGGTTCTTTCACAAACAAAAAGACTGATGCTAAATGGGAACTCCTTGAAAGAATTCAACGCAACACTGAAGATTGCGAGATCGACAAAGGTAAAGAGTCAGGTATAATTTATGAGTATGATTGCATTAAGTCCTTTGTTGAAACTACAAGTTTTAATAAGTTTAGTGCTAAGTTTGGGCTTGATTCTCAACTCCTTGTTGATTTCCTCAAATCTTTTGCTTCACATCTTAATATGCCTAAGGAGGATTGGATCAAGTATCATAAACCTTTTAAAGAGACTTGCAAAGAAAATGAAATTGTTCGTGATGATTGCAACATGCATGATCCAATTCCTAAAAATGAAGTTTTATATAAGCATGTTAATTTTTGTGGAGTGGATAGACCTTGTGAAAGGCCTATGATTGAAGAAGAGAAGTATTGTAAGCAACATAAGCATGAAAGAACAATCACTTGGGTCAGAGATTTAAATGAAATTGCTAGAGAATTGTGCGACCTTTATCCTTTTACTTGTGAACTTTGCCGTATAGAGGGTCACTTTAATTTTCAATGCATGCACTTTCAAAACATAACTGTTAACCAGTTGTGTGATAACATGATCACCTCTGATCTTTATGATGAGCTTATGTTATTTTTGATGTGCGAAGAGTTATCAGAAAAGACTTCTTGGCTAGATGTTAATGCCATAGGAATAAAAACACTTTGCAAAATTGCCATCTCTATTGTGTTGTTAATTGCCATGAAAATGATTACATAAGTAAGATTATAAAGGAGGGAACTTTACCAAAGTATAAAAATGTCTCTTATATTTCTGTTAATAAAAAGGAGAGTTTCTCCCAAGTTTCCCATATTGTTTCTAATGATAAACCAGGATATGTGGAGAAGCTTCATCTCCAACCACTCCCTCCTAAGGTTAAGAAGAAAAAAAAGAAGAGGAGGAGGAAGAGGAGCAAGAAGGAAGAAGAATGGGTATCAACCTGGCCTGAGCATATTCCTCCCATCAACTTTTATCCTAACGGTTGTAAGTTTAAAGAAGAAGGTGAAGTTTATTACCTTAATTATCATCTTGATGATACGTCCGTAGGTACTATTGAAGATGATTTTGATTATGATATGCATGTTACTTATTGTGATTGGGAAAATGATGATAATGCTACTTATGATCTTGAAAATCTTTTTGGTACCAACTCTGAAAGTGATGATATGGGAAGCTCTAAGCTTGGGGATGATAGGATTGCAAATCCTTTACTTACTAGTGATGTGATAATTGATAATTCTTTTGCTAGTAAGAATAAATACAACATGTTTACAAATATAGTTGCTAGCAATGATAATGCTCTTCTCTACTATGATGATGTTATAACTCCAATCTATAGTGATTATAAAGGTACCTATGACATAAGGAGAAATTATCCTTATGAAACTTGTCATAATCATGGAGGGAATTACTCCCTTGTTGAACACCATCTTCCTAATACACAATTAATCTATAGTGTTCAAGTTGTTTATGATAGTCCCACTCCCACTATTACCAATGAGAAAGATTATGCTTATGTGGAGAGTAAGAGTACCTTTTTGCATGTGGATCATGGTAACAATGCTTTATGTGATGCTTATATTGTTGAGTTTATTCGTGATCCCACTGAAAATTATTATGAGAAGGGAACATATGCTTATAGATATTTCAATAATATCAAGTTCCCTCTCTTTATGTTGAAAGTTTTGAAGCTGCACTTGTTTTGTCTTCCTATGCTTATTGCTTTGTGCTTCAATGAATTATTCTATTGCAATATTCCTATGCATAGGAAGCATGTTAGGCTTAAATGTATTTGGTATTTGCTTCTTGATGCTCTCTTTTGTTCTTCAACTCTTATTCCTACGAGAGCATCATTAAAGTCTTAAGCCTATCTTTATGGCTATAAAGAAAGAGCTCTAGGGAGACAACCCTTGTTATCTTTGCTTTCAGTTTGTTCTTTCAGTTTTTAGTGGTCTTGATGTTTGTTACTACAGTAGCATCATCATTGTATCTTTACTTTTCAGCTTTGTGCCAAGTTTAGCCTCTGATTGCAAGAAAGTTCAATAGTTGTGACGTGCTGTCCAGGAAACAGATTCTGTCCTTGGACATAAAAATTCGTATAAAATCACCAGATCATCTTTTTGGTCTGAATTTTTTTGACAGCGTGCTCTATCGAATTGTCTTTCGGGCGTCTGTTCTGAGTTTTTTGATTAGAGTTGCAGAAGTGCCCCGAAAAAATCATTTACTACCTGCTGGTCTGTTTTTCACAGATTCTGTCCTGTTTTGCCTTTCCTTCATTTTGCAAACCTTGAGCTTGCTTTTTCTTTGCAAAAACCTTTTGGCAATCTTGAGAAACAGTAGACCTTCAAGAATATCCTTATTTCCAGCAAGGAACAATTATTTTATTATGGGTACTAACCTCGCTAATCAGATTATGATGAGTTATGTATGAAGGGAGTTTTCAAGTGTGCGAGGGAAGATGATAAAAAGATTCAGGAGTGTCAAGCGCTCAAGCTTGGGGATGCCCCCTGAAAGATCGTGGATGTCGCCTAGAGGGGGGGGGGGTGAATAGGCGCTTTAAAATAATTACGGTTTAGGCTTGAACAAATGCGGAATAAACCTAGCGGTTAATTTGTCAAGCACAAAACCTACAACAACTAGGCTCACCTATGTGCACCAACAACTTATGCTAAGCAAGATAAACAACTAGGTGATAGCAAGATATATGACAAGAAACAATATATCTATCACAAAGTATAGTGCATAAGTAAAGGCTCGGGTAAGAGATAACCGAGGCACGCGGAGACGACGATGTATCCCGAAGTTCACACCCTTGCGGATGCTAATCTCCGTTTGGAGCGGTGTGGAGGCACAATGCTCCCCAAGAAGCCACTAGGGCCACCGTAATCTCCTCACGCCCTCGCACAATGCAAGATGCCGTGATTCCACTAAGGGACCCTTGAGGGCGGTCACCGAACCCGTACAAATGGCAACCCTTGGGGGCGGTCACCGGACCCGTACAAAATGCTCGGGGCGATCTCCACAACCTAATTGGAGACCCCGACGCTTGCCCGGAGCTTTGCACCACAATGATTGAGCTCCGAACACCACAAGGTTGGGGCTATCTCCCCAACGACACCACGAAGCTTCACCACAATGGAATATGGCTTCGAGGTGACCACAACCGTCTAGGGCACCCAAGCACCCAAGAGGAACAAGTTCAAGGGTACCAAGCACCCAAGAGTAATAAGCTTCTCAACTTGTAATTTCCACGTATCACCGTGGAGAACTCAAACCGATGCACCAAATGCAATGGCAAGGGCACACGGAGTGCCTAAGTCCTTCTCTCCCAAATCCCACCGAAGCAACTAATGCTAGGGAGGGAAATGAGAGGAAGAACAAGAAGGAGAACACCAAGAACTCCAAGATCAAGATCCAAGGGGTTCCCCTCACCTAGAGGAGAAAGTGATTGGTGGAAATGTGGATCTAGATCTCCTCTCTCTTTTCCCCCAAAAACTAGCAAGAATCCATGGAGGGATTGAGAGATAGCAAGCTCGAAGAAGGTCAACAATGGGGGAAGAACACGAGCTCAAAGGATAAGGTTCATTGGGGAAGAAGAGCCCCTTTTATAGGTGGGGAAAAATCCAACCGTTATGCTCACAGCCCGCACAGAGCGGTACTACCGCTCCAGGAGCGGTACTACCGCTAGGGCAGAAGAACCCCTTTGAAAAACAACAGCGAGGAGGCAAAAAGTCTAGAAAAACCGTCGGAGCGGTAGTACCGCTTGACCTCACGGTACTACCGCTAGGGGTAGCGGTAGTACTGCTAAGGGTAGCGGTACTACTGCTTGCGAGCGGTACTAAAAAATTACATCCGTGCCTACCACCGCTGGACTTGTGACGAGTTTTTGGTCCCGAGCGGAAGTAGCCACGGAAGTAGCCGCGGTAGTACTGCTCCAGGCGGTAGTACCGCTCCCGAAAGCGGTAGTACCGCTTCCGAAAGCGGTAGTAAAAAATTACTTCCGCTCCTACGCGCGGTAGTACCGCTGCAGCCTTTTCAGTACACCAAAACGACAATAACTTTTGCATACGGACTCCGAATTCGATGAAACCAAGTTTGTTGGAAAGCTAGCGACAAGGGCTAACACAATCTTGATAGAAATATCAATAAGAAGCAAGTTAGAAAAGTCCCAAAAGAAAATGGTGAGAACCCTTTCTCGGATAAGACTGGTAAAACCTCCAACACCGAAAACATCATAGAAGACACATGTGAACTCCGTTTTCGATGAACTCAAGCTTGTCATCAAGATGACCATAAGCTCTAAGACTACAAAGAGAACCAAACAAGAACCAAGAAACATGATGCAAGGATGCAATGGTTTGAGCTCTCTACTAACGATACGATCAAGCTACCAACTTGAGAGCCCCCCTTGATAGTACGGCAAACGATCCTATAACCCGGTCTCCCAACTACCACCACGAGACCGGTAAAATAGAAAACCTATCAAGGGCAAACCTTTGCTTTGCACAAAGTACACTTGAGCTAGATGTAGACGATCTTGACTTCCTCAAGTTGGACCATCTTTCTTGATTGCGTTGTCTCGGTGAAGACTAGTAGATTGCTCCCCCATACTCCTCTATGGGTGAGCCACTCTTCGGCATATCTTCACAAGTCCATTGTCACGACAATGGACGGCAAGATTCAAGCACTTGATTTCTTTGTGATGCTCCACTTGAACTTGCACACCGCAACCTAACCCCACAAAGAACTCTCACGAAGAACATGGGTTAGTACACAAAGCGTGATTGACAATGCTTACCATACCATGGGATTGCTTGATCCCTCTCGGTACATCTTCTACACTTTGTGTGTTGATCAACTTGATTCACTCCTTCACTTAGTCTTGATCAACCTTGAATCTTTCCAACTCTCTTCATTTGGATGATGTCTTGAAGGTAAACATGAATGATAACACACTCTTCTTCTTCAAGACATGCTTGCAATAAGCTCAACACTCACAAGACCAATCTTTGGATAATTCCTTAATAGCACCTTGGTCATCACAAACTCTCCTTGAAACCAACAAATGAACTCCAAGAAAAGCCTATGGACAAACCCTTCAAATATAACTCAAGGCAACCATTAGTCAATAGAGATTGTCATCAATTACCAAAACCAAACATGGGGGCACCGCATGTTCTTTCAATCTCCCCCATTTTGGTAATTGATGACAATCACTTTCAAGAGAGTTTATATAAGGAATTATGCATCACAATACCATGCAACAATAATGTATGTGCATGAGATGCAAAATCTTAGGAACAAAACCAAAGCAAGAAGAGCGAAGAGACTACTCTCTAAACTTCCTCACAAAACTCAACTCTCTGAAACTTCTCCCCCATTGGCATCGATTGCCAAAATGGGCGAAAAGCTTAGAAGTTCAATATAAATTGTGTTCCTCCATAAATTATGTATTCCTCAAAATAGAGAGTGGAAGGCAATACATATATCCAACTGTAAATACTTGGAGGAAGACAAACTATATTGAGGCCCAAAGATTGCAAAAGAATGATATGCCACAAAGGCATAACAAAGGGAGAAAAACACGCAAGCAAGCAATCAAAGGATACCAATTGAATCAAGTTATCAAAAGATACCAATTGACCCAACTAGACCAATGATCCTACATGCCAAATGAATAAAAGATATTATGATAGGAGCAAAGGAGTGTTCTATAGAAACTAGGGAAGCTCCCCATGATTTGTGCACAATTTAGTTTTGTATTTGGATACAACGAGCACAAAGTAGGATCGTCGCTCCCCCAAGATCAATCGAACCTCACGACATAGCAACGGATTGTTCTAAAGACATTAGTGAAGCTCCCCATAATTTATGCACTCCTTAGAATATTTTCATTAGGATACCAAGTGCACAAAATAGGATCATCACTCCCCCAAGATCAATAGACACTCACACCAAGTGCAAGTGAGCATGAAGGAAACAAAGCCTAGCACTTGCAACAAAAAACTGGTTGAGCAATATATAAAAGAGTCAACTTAAGAGTAGGCTCAACCAAAATGATGTGTGTGAGTCATGGCAAAGCACTTGAGAAGATTAATGTATGGATGAACATTAAGCATCAGTATACTCTTGAATGAATGAGATACACAGTGCAAGGCCTATCATTCCCACACAAAACAGCAAATGGGTTCACAAGCTCACTAATAATCATATAAATAACCTATGCTTGTGACAACCTGTGGTGAAGATATAAAAATGATAGCTTTGTCATGAGGAGGGATACCAGTAGAAATGGCAAAGCCTCATCAAGACAAGCAAGAGAGAATGATCTTCACCACAAAAGAGTGCATCTAGATGAAACGATATAAGATCCGCACTCGGGACACACACCTTCACGGAGCCACCAAAGAAATAAAACAGGAACAAAAAGGTGGACGTGAAAGAAGGGGATATCAAAATAGATATGCAACTTCTCAAAAGTGTATAAGATTCTAGGTAGATGAAGATCATGATGATATCAATCCACAAAGAAGGATGTACACACAAAATTGTTGCAAAAAGGAATGAATAAGATATCCCCAAGGAAGTCATAAATATACCAATAAGATATTTGCTTGAAGGCATACCACATTGCTAGATATGTTCTTATTGTATATAAATGAGTTCCAACCACACGAGCATCAAAGACATCACAAATAGCAATAAGAGATCATTGTTGGGATGCTTTGAGAAAGGAAACAAGTATCATTAGAAGGAATGACTAACATGCCATGATACAACCTACACAAGGTTGGTGCAAGAAATGTGTGCATGAAGTAGATGGTGATACTTGTTACCGAGATACCATTGGAAGGATGTAGTAGATACCAATTGAAGGTAGATAGTAGTTCATTGATCATCCTAGCTTGACTCCAATAAGCACATGGTGACACCACCTTCCTTTTGAATGAGCCGAGCATCCAATGCATCTCCAATTGTTCCTAGAACAAAAACGCAAACAAAATGGTACCCAAACTCATTGGGACCAAAGAGTTAGAAACACCAATACATAGGACAAACTCCACAAACATATGTGCATTTATATATGAAAATGAATTTCATGCACATCTCATCCAAATTGAGACTAGGTGGAGTTTCCCCTATATATTGGGTTAAAGAAAGAAAGCATGCCAAAGAAAATACATGAAGTAAATATGCATGCTCAAGACTTTCAAGAAACGAAACAAAATGAAAAAGAAATACCAAGTGAAAATATGATACCAAATGGAGAAATCATCACTTGGAAGATATCTATTAGAAGATACATCAAGGAATGAGATATCCATTGATACACGCAAAAGGAAAGATATCGGACTCCCAAAAGAGAGGATGGTTCCAAACAAACCAACCCATCTACAAAGTTTCATGATGGCACAAAGTACCAAAAAGAAACAGCTTGCCTTCCATCAACACACACTTGAAATGAATCACAATAAGAGTGTTCTATCGAAAATAGGATAGCTCCCCCAAGAATTGTGCATTATAGAGAATTTGCAGTTGAATACGAAATGCACACGATGGGATCACCACTTTCGCTATATCCATAAAACACTAGACAAGATCAAGAAAACAACAAGATCCACAAGTGGCACGGAAGGGAATGGGAGTTGATGCAATCTTGGAAAGAAATAGGCCGAACAAAAGAAAAAGCCAATGTAAAGATGATCAACAATTTCTACCACATATATGATTACCAATTGTCAAGAGACAAGAAGTATTTGGGAATAATCTCCGGTGATGGATAGCAATGATATCCAACATCATCTTCACACCAAGCACAAGCAAATTGGAACTTGTAGAGCTAACATGTCACCTAGGAACAACATAATTTATACTAACAACTCTAGGTGACAAAATCTCAAATTTACACATTTTCTAGGCTTGTAATATGCACATAGAATATTACTCCCCCATAATGTGATACCAATAAAAAAACTTACCAAGATGCAAAAGAGGAACCAACAAGAGATAATTAATGGACACTTTGGAATTTGAATTTCTCATGAGAAGATATACCACATAGTGACTAGATAATCTTGTAATATCAAAACTAGATGGTATTCCTCATGTACACACATTTTTAAGAATGTGAGGTGCAGAAAGCACATCACTCTCCCAAAATGGGATGTTCCATTAATCTCTCACAAGAGCCAACTAAGATATAAACAAGATGCAAAAAGGCTCAACACACGACACACGCGTACATGATGTGCAAACCAACATACACAAACTTGATTTCTCAATATAAGCAAATTGGAAGCACAACATATACAAGCACATGCAAGGTACAAAACCACAACATGCAAAGGGGCAAGTAACTTTCAATGTAAACAATTTAAGCACGAGTTACCGCAAGGAGGAACATTGGATATAAGATAGAAACTTGATCATCCGAATGACTTGGCTTGAGACAATATGAATGATGAAGACCCCTTAATTCTTCATAATGTACCAAGTCTCCAATGCCCTCCAACAACGCCTATTGATCAAGTTTTAGCTTGTTGGTCCCCAACCAAGTTGGGTCCTAAGAGGTTAGTCACAATAGGCTTGGCCACCCAAATGGTTCTTTTCTTGACACCACTTTGAGTACCAAAAAACTTGGCAAACACATTGCCAACATTATCCTTCCCAAGAAAATAGACATCATCAATAATAATTGGGTTGGATAAGTTACCACTAGTGCATGAAGAAGCAAGGTGACCCTTCTCACGGCATAGGTAGCAACATCTACTCTTTACTTTCTTCTCATTTGATTTCTCAAAATGAGAAGCATTACCATGAGTCTTCTTGGGAAGCGGCCTTTCTCCAACTTGCAGTTGAGCACGAGATTGAACTTGTGGCCTCTTCCCTTGTTGCTTGTCACTAATGACCTTCTTATTCAATGGGCAAGATCTAACATGATGCCCTTCAGTTTTGCACTTGAAGCAAATAATCTTGGCCGAATTCTTGAGTTGTTCTTGGCCCTTATTCTTGTTGCTCTTGGACTTCTTCTTCTTGTTGGAGTTGAATCCAAGTCCACCTTTGTCATTGGGGGATTTTTGCACACTCAAGATATTGTTGAGTGTGGACTTCCCTTCATGACACTTTTCCAAGTCTTTCTTCAAGGAAGAGACTTGGGCCATGAGCTCTTTGATTTCCTCTACATGGTTAGTATAAACACAAGTACTAGAGGAAGTATAGGCTTCATTGTTAGAGCAACAAGGCAAGGAAAGCAATTCATCACAAGATGTACCAATGTTATGCATAGATGAATTACGAGGACTAGCACATGGCAATATAGCATTTTGACTAGAAGTAGTGCTAGCGACCACATGAGACTCACTAGATGTTACCTTGATGATCATGGCCTCATGAGCTATCTTTAGCACATTATGGGATACTAGAAGATCATCATGAGAGCTTGTGAGCTTTACATGACTTTCTTCCAATCTCCCATAATTGCTAGATAGCAACTCAAGTTGAGCCCTTAGCTCAACATTCTCCTTCAAAATGGATGCTTCACTAGAAATAGAGTTAGTATCACAAGCATCATCAATAATAGCAAGAGAAGAAGGCAACTTGGCAAGCTCTTTAGAAGATGAAGCTTTAAGTTGAGCATGAGACTCGGTGAGTTTGATGAGCTCACTCTTAATGACCCTTGAGCCATTTTTGAGGTGATCAAAATCCTCAAGGAGTTTAGCATGTGCAACTTCAAGCTTCTCATTTTTAGTTTCAAAATCATTAGCCACCTCGAGAGCTCTATCACGGGATTCCTTTATTCTAGATAGTTCTAGAGCAAAAGTCTCCTCAAGAGATTCCTTGGTGGTTTGTTCAAATTCAAGAGCTTGCGAGAGGTCGGCGATCTCATTAGCGTAATCACGCTCATGACCTTCCATTTTCTCAATGGTGACCTCATGCTCCTCTAGATGAGATTCCAACTCCTCTATATATTTCTTGCCCTCAATGGCAATAGACATGATTTCCATGAAGTTGGAACGAGCAATTTTATTCTTATGAAGAGCTTTAAAAATTATTTCCCCCTTAATTTTTAAGGAGGCAACATTGTCATTCTCTTCATCATTTTCTACATCATCATCATTCTCATCATCACTATCATGACAAGATATATTGGGGTTCAAAGTGGGAGATACCTTTGAAGCCTTAGCCATAAGGCAAAATGCAGTAGATGATGATGTAGGATCCCTTGAAGCACCATTCAAGACTACATCTTCTTCCATGGGGTGTTGGGTTTCCTCTATATTGTTAGCACAACAATTCGAGGGAATAGATGCATTTTTATCATGGCAACAAGACATAGCAAGCATATCATCATGAGTTTTAGTCAAGCAATTTCTACAAGATATGCAAGGACTATCAACACAAGCATGTGAAACATGTAGGGTGCTCGGAGTGTTAAAGTCCAAAGAAGATGCATTGCAATAAGATAGTGATGAAGGATCATCCACAATAAGCATACTATCATCATTGCAATGACCAACACTACTCACCATATCATTACCTTGTGGCAAACCACATGTAGGTGAAGTAGAAGAAGTTGAGAACACAACACGGCCGGAGGTGGAGGGAGAACAATCATTCCTACAATTCTTGGACACACCATATTTATCTTGAAGCTTTGTCCACAACTCATGAGCATCCCGGAACGGCATGAGTTGAAATATAACTACATTGCTCAAAGCATCAAAAAGCACATTAGAAGCTTGAGCATTGAGATAAGAGTTTTTCTCATCCTCTAAAGATAATCTTTGTGGATCCTTTGGAGGAGAAAAACCCATATCTACAATTCGCTCTAAATTTGGGTCCATGACCCTAAAGAGATTAAGCATGCGAATTACCCAAACATCAAAATTTGTGCCATTAAAACTAAGAGTGTCAGAGAATCCTAAACCCCTAGTCGACATCCTTACTCTCTAGGCGGTTAAGCCCTATAAAGAGAGACGAGGCTCTGATACCAATTGAAAGATCGTGGATGTCGCCTAGAGGGGGGGGGTGAATAGGTGCTTTAAAATAATTACGGTTTAGGCTTGAACAAATGCGGAATAAACCTAGCGGTTAATTTGTCAAGCACAAAACCTACAACAACTAGGCTCACCTATGTGCACCAATAACTTATGCTAAGCAAGATAAACAACTAGGTGATAGCAAGATATATGACAAGAAACAATATATCTATCACAAAGTATAGTGCATAAGTAAAGGGCTCGGGTAAGAGATAACCGAGGCACGCGGAGACGACGATGTATCCCGAAGTTCACACCCTTGCGGATGCTAATCTCCGTTTGGAGCGGTGTGGAGGCACAATGCTCCCCAAGAAGCCACTAGGGCCACCGTAATCTCCTCACGCCCTCGCACAATGCAAGATGCCGTGATTCCACTAAGGGACCCTTGAGGGCGGTCACCGAACCCGTACAAATGGCAACCCTTGGGGGCGGTCACCGAACCCGTACACTTTGGCAACCCTTGGGGGCGGTCACCGGAACCCGTCAAATTGCTCGGGGCGATCTCCACAACCTAATTGGAGACCCCGACGCTTGCCCAGAGCTTTACACCACAATGATTGAGCTCCGAACACCAAGGTTGGGGCTATCTCCCCAACGACACCACGAAGCTTCACCACAATGGAATATGGCTCCGAGGTGACCACAACCGTCTAGGGCGCCCAAGCACCCAAGAGGAACAAGCTCAAGGGTACCAAGCACCCAAGAGTAATAAGCTTCTCAACTTCACTTCCACGTATCACCGTGGAGGACTCAAACCGATGCACCAAATGCAATGGCAAGGGCACACGGAGTGCCCAAGTCCTTCTCTCCCAAATCCCACCGAAGCAACTAATGCTAGGGAGGGAAATGAGAGGAAGAACAAGAAGGAGAACACCAAGAACTCCAAGATCAAGATCCAAGGGGTTCCCCTCACCTAGAGGAGAAAGTGATTGGTGGAAATGTGGATCTAGATCTCCTCTCTCTTTTCCCCCAAAAACTAGCAAGAATCCATGGAGGGATTGAGAGAGAGCAAGCTCGAAGAAGGTCAACAATGGGGGAAGAACACGAGCTCAAAGGATAAGGTTCATTGGGGAAGAAGACCCCCTTTTATAGGTGGGGGAAAATCCAACCGTTATGCTCACAGCCCGCACAGAGCGGTACTACCGCTCCAGGAGCGGTACTACCGCTAGGGCAGTAGAACCCCTTTGAAAAACAACAGCGAGGAGGAAAAAAGGCCAGAAAAACCGTCGGAGCGGTAGTACCGCTTGACCTCACGGTACTACCGCTAGGGGTAGCGGTAGTACTGCTAAGGGTAGCGGTACTACTGCTTGCGAGCGGTACTAAAAAATTACATCCGTGCCTACCACCGCTGGACTTGTGACGAGTTTTTGGTCCCGAGCGGAAGTAGCCACGGAAGTAGCCGCGGTAGTACTGCTCCAAGCGGTAGTACCGCTCCCGAAAGCGGTAGTACCGCTTCCGAAAGCGGTAGTAAAAAATTACTTCCGCTCCTACGCGCGGTAGTACCGCTTCAGCCTTTTCAGTACACCAAAACGACAATAACTTTTGCATACGGACTCCGAATTCGATGAAACCAAGTTTGTTGGAAAGCTAGCGACAAGGGCTAACACAATCTTGATAGAAATATCAATAAGAAGCAAGTTAGAAAAGTCCCAAAAGAAAATGGTGAGAACCCTTTCTCGGATAATACCGGTAAAACCTCCAACACCGAAAACATCATAGAAGACACATGTGAACTCCGTTTTCGATGAACTCAAGCTTGTCATCAAGATGCCCATAAGCTCTAAGACTACAAAGAGAACCAAACAAGAACCAAGAAACATGATGCAAGGATGCAATGGTTTGAGCTCTCTACTAACGATACGATCAAGCTACCAACTTGAGAGCCCCCCTTGATAGTACGGCAAACGATCCTATAACCCGGTCTCCCAACTACCACCACGAGACCGGTAAAATAGAAAACCTATCAAGGGCAAACCTTTGCTTTGCACAAAGTCCACTTGAGCTAGATGTAGACGATCTTGACTTCCTCAAGTTGGACCATCTTTCTTGATTGCGTTGTCTCGGTGAAGACTAGTAGATTGCTCCCCCATACTCCTCTATGGGTGAGCCACTCTTCGGCATATCTTCACAAGTCCATTGTCACGACAATGGACGGCAAGATTCAAGCACTTGATTTCTTTGTGATGCTCCACTTGAACTTGCACACCGCAACCTAACCCCGCAAAGAACTCTCACGAAGAACATGGGTTAGTACACAAAGCGTGATCGACAATGCTTACCATACCATGGGATAGCTTGATCCCTCTCGGTACATCTTCTACACTTTGTGTGTTGATCAACTTGATTCACTCCTTCACTTAGTCTTGATCAACCTTGAATATTTCCAACTCTCTTCATTTGGATGATGTCTTGAAGGTAAACATGAATGATAACACACTCTTCTTCTTCAAGACATGCTTGCAATAAGCTCAACACTCACAAGACCAATCTTTGGATAATTCCTTAATAGCACCTTGGTCATCACAAACTCTCCTTGAAACCAACAAATGAACTCCAAGAAAAGCCTATGGACAAACCCTTCAAATATAACTCAAGGCAACCATTAGTCCATAGAGATTGTCATCAATTACAAAAACCAAACATGGGGGCACCGCATGTTCTTTCACCCCCGTGCACCCCCGAGAAATATTCAAGGAGACTCAAGCGTCTAAGCTTGGGGATGCCCCCGTGCATCCCCTTCTCCATCAACATTATCAGTTCGTCTTTCGTTCCACTATATTTTTATCACTTCATGTGTTATGTGCTATGCTTGGAGCGTCTTGCTTTTAGTCTTCCTTTTAGTTTTCTTTAGCTTTTCACAACGAGTCAGAAATCAGCTTTCTTTATGTGGGAGAGAAACACGCTCCACTTCTACCTAGAACATAACATAGAATTTTCATGTCTATCTTTGCTGTGTGTGTTCTTTGTCTTTCAATAGCTACTATCATGTTCAGCTCTTAGTATTCATGCTTATCTTTTTAAAAGAGCTTTTGTTTAGTTGGTTGCTTGAACTCTCTTTAGTTATCATGCTTATCTTATTAAGAGAGTTTGCTTCCGTTGCATTGGTTGATATGTCTATGATAAAGATGCTACGTGCATAATGGTGCTTAGTAGTTCATGTTTTCTTATGGTTAGTCTCAAATAGCTGGGGGGTTTCCGATGTGTTATTGGAGTACCAACATGATTTGTTTGCCTATGATGTGGTATGGTTTAGTAATATCTTCCTTCAAGAATTTATTTTGATTGACTTGGCGTATGCTCACACATATTTAAGACTGTAAAGAAAGTCTGTCAAGCCTTGATGATCTTTTGTTTCTGAGTAGCGATATAACTTCCATGCTTGATTCAATGTTGCTTTGTCGCTTTGCATGATTATGACCGTCATTGCTCTCTTAGTTGGTCGCTCCCAGTCTTTTGCTAACCTCCACCTGTACTAAGCGGACTGACTGCTTGTGCATCCAAAATCCTTTAAACCAGTTATGCCATATGAGTCCACCATACCTTCCTACATGGTATTTACCTGCCATTCCTAACGGAGACTTGCATGTACCATCTCGAAATTATTCAAAGAAAAGCATTCCTATTTTGTGCCTCTGTTTTAAGTTCATGAGGAAGTAGTAGTTAATTCATGATCTTTTTAAGTTGGACAAGTTTCACCCCGGGATTGCATGTATAATGTGCAAACCCATAATACGAGAATGAACTGGCATTGAGTGCGCCCGACTCAAAAAAATAATATAACAAACAAACCCTCCTTCACGCTTTGTTCATGAGAAATCAGAAAACTTTGGCAGTGATAAACAAAGGAGATTAAGAGGATGTGATCGTCCTCATTCGGGATCCGTTCCTCGAAACTTGTCCATCTCAAGAAGTGATTGAGTTGTCTGCTAGCATTCGTTGACGAAACATGCATAATCTAAAAAAAATTATTACCTCTATTTTTAAAACCAAGAGCTCTGGTACATGTTTTGTCTTTGTTTCCGACTACGGGTTTTCAACCTTGCCAACAAAAGCCACGGTTCGAGAGTCTCCACCTTCTTTTAAAGCACCAACTACTGAGAGCATGATTGCCATTCTGAGTGTAATGTGCATTGTCCCAAAGTAGCATTGTCTTTTGCATGATTATGATATCGTTTATTCTGAAATCATTGTATCTAGTCATCACTTAAACCTTGGAGGTGCCCCTGCATTTATGTTTTGCTTCACTAAAGGGGGCAAGCGAGATATCACTTTATCATATTTGCACACCATGCTCATTACAAATCTATTTGATGTTTCAGTATCATATTGTAAAACTTTCAGTTCTTTGTGATTTTCTCATAAGGCAACTTAATTACTATAGATTCATTGTCTCAGTAAGCTTTTGTCATGTGACTATGAAAAGTCCTTATATGGTTAATAGCATGTCACCACAGAAATTATGCTTGTTATCATTTACCTACTCGAGGACGAGCAGGAATTAAGCTTGGGGATGTTGATACGTCCAAAACGTATCTATAATTTCTGCTTGCTCCATGCCTCTTTTGTGTGATATTGCTATGTTATTTATACACTTCCATACACTTTTGATCATACTTGGACTGACCTATTAACTCAGTGCACCCCAGTGCTAGTTTCTGTTTTCTGCTGTTATTGTATTTCAGGTTTTCCCATTACGTAAACTGCCAGAAAAATTCAGGGAAAAATATATAAAAAATCAGCGTTCCGGAAGCTTCCATGCGGCCAAAGTAGGGCCGAAGGGGACCCACAGGGGCTCCAGGCGGCCTGCCCACGCCCCCCCTGGCCGCGCCGGGGGGCGCCTGGGCACCCCTGACCCCCTCTGATGCCCCCCTTTGGCATATATTTACACCGTGTCATGGAAACCCTGATTCCAGACCCCTTTTCTCCAGACGCGATTCCGATCTCCGCCGCCATCGCCATCAAGCTTTGGGGGACCAGAATTCCTGTGCCGGCACCCTGCCGGGATAGGGAAGTGCCCCCGGATTCATCTCCATCGACGTTGCTTCCTCCCTCCATGATGCGGGAGTAGTTCCTCCTCGGGGCTGAGGTTCTTACCAGTAGCTATGTGGTCAATTCTCTCTCCCATAATGTGATCTTCGTTGTGATCATAGGCTATGTTAATCTAGGGTGATCCCATGATATTTCCCCTTCCTCTATGTATTGGATTGATGTACTCACTTGTCTTTATCTAGTATAATCCCCGAGACCAAGGTGACAGCGGTCTATTGGACATGGATTAGAAAAGTATTTTCATGAGTGATTTCCTCTCTTGTGTGTTGATTGAAGATTGAGAGTCTCTTGGTGCTTGTCTTTGACTATCCTTTAGATATGTTGTGGTGATTGTGGGACTCTCTTTGGATGGCCGCGGTGACATTGGGAAATCCTTAGATTGAGAACTACGAACTTTGAGGTGTGCTTTTGTAGCCCTACATAATTCTCGTCCTCTTTTGACCACGAAGGAATGACCTCCGGGTGCGTCTCCATTGCATGTTTTATGGGAAATATCATGTGATTCGATTATGTTAATGTTGTTGGGAGTTGCCACTAGTGAAAGTATGAACCATAGGCCTTGTTTCCACCATTGCAATACCGTTTGTGCTCACGTTTACCACTTGTTTGCTTGCTGCACTTTTTATTACAGATTTATATTACTTTGTTTTGCCATCCATATCACTTGCCATTTAACCTCTCTTCGCCGAACTAGTGCACCTATACATCTGACAAGTGTATTAGTTGTGTTGGGGACACAAGAGACTTCTTGTATCTTAGTTGCAGGGTTGCTTGAGAGAGACCATCTTCAACCTCTACTTCCCTGAGTTCGATAAACCTTAGGTCATCCACTTGAGGGAAATTGCTGCTGTCCTACAAACCTCTGCGCTTGGAGGCCCAACATAGTCTACAAGAGTAGAAGCGTGTGTAGACATCACCGGCTCACCCTCCGCTCCTGCCACAAGTCATCGCGACCCCGAGCCGTCGGCCTCGCACCGCCCCTACTGGAGCAGGAGCTGAGCCGCCTCAAACGCAGCCGCACCAAGCCGCCTTCCGCCTCAAGTCACCAGCACCCCTCTGACATGGACGACGGGCTGCCGTTGGTGCGCCCTCTTGCCTGCTTGAGCCGCCGTTGCATGGATTCACCTCATCCGCTTCTGCTGCCGCCGTTCGGTTCACCGGCACTGCTTTGAGTCACGTGTACCACGCCTCCATCTCGCCTCCTCAGGCTACCAGTGCTTTACCTTGAAGACCGTCGAGGGCATGACCTGCCGGAGCCTCTATTGAACCACCGATGTTCTCTACTGTTTCTACGACCCTGCACCGAGTTGTTGAGCCGTCGGACTCGTTTTCGTTTCCGAGCTGACACCGTCCAGAGCTGCCAGTCAACTCATAGCTGCTGGTTCTATTCTCCTTGAGGTATAAAAATAAATTGAGCTTAGTAGTATTCCTACTCAGGGGTCACGTGGCAAACCGACGCAAGGAAAGTACTGCACGCCCAGCTGCTCTACACCTGTATTGTGGTTAGGAGCTTCTGAGCCAGCCTGTATTGATGCTTCTCTGTCGGTTCACCACGGCTACGGGTCACCACTTCTTAGTTGCCTCATTTTCAAGGATAAAGGAACTGTGTTGAAAAGTTATCTACGGATGCGCCTTATGAATCATCGGTCATCCGAATAAATCAGGTGATATCTATCCTATTTATTTTTAGTACATATTAATTCACCCGAGTAAAAATACCTCGCTCTGCTGTATTTTATACGCAAGAAAATTATACATTACAAGATGGTATTATACCGCGAAGATGGAGGCACGCCAACATCATTCTGCACAAGTGGTCGTCGTTATTCAACGGACTCCCGCACCGGTTTACAGTACTGTGGCTGTCTCTTGCGACCGCGCCGGTTTACAACGTCGTGGCCGTCTTTCACGACCGAGCCGGTTTACCACCAGGAGGACAACTAGCCCGTCGGCGCCGGCCGACCCATCTGTTGTTCGAGCAAATCAGGTGTTATCCTTCCTACATATTTAATCAGGACATTTTATTTTCTATGAGCACCATTATACTGCCACATTGGTGTTTTCCATATACAGGTAAAATCATTGTTATACTGCGGATATAAAACACGCACTGGCAACGTTCTACAATGGCATTTTCATCTGTGTCACGTTACTTGATGAACGGACGGCCGGTTCACGCATCCGCACCGGTTTACAACACGGAGGACAACTTGCTCATCTCCGCCGGCTTACAATACCGCGGCCGATTCATATGTCTGTGCTGCCGCTGATGCGGCGGTCGTTTTATTGCCCGCCCTGCGATCCGGTCTATTCAACATACCGGTTTGGCTAACCGACACCGATGAGAATCATAAGGTCCAAGTACATCAGGTGATATCCATCTAAAATTTATTTCTCTTGATATATATCATTTTCATTAAGAAGACAAGATGCCTTGATCTATCTATGTTGATATACATGACAACTCTTTATTAAGGGATCAAAGAAGGTTTGCCGCACAGTGCAACTCCCATATAGGTACTCTGCTTCTAAAGTCACTATAGGCTTCCTGTTCAAACATAGGTCGTATTCGAACCAAAGAGAACATAGCCATTCCTGTTCAAACATGGTCGTATTCGAACCATCGGCCCTTTGGATCGTATTCGAATCCATTGATTGGCTCAAATCTCCACGGTCACAAGGGGGCTACACGGTCGTATTCGAATCCTAGCTCAACCCCTTGTGGTCCGGTTTACATGGTCGTATTCGAACCATCGGCCCTTTGGATCGTATTCGAATCCATTGATTGGCTCAAATCTCCACGGTCACAAGGGGGCTACACGGTCGTATTCGAATCCTAGCTCAACCCCTTGTGGTCCGGTTTAGATGGTCGTATTCGAACCATAAGCCCTTTGGATCATATTCGAATCCATTGATTGGCTCAAAATTTTAAAGCCACTGGGAGCCACAAGGTCGTATTCGAATCTTAGCTTAACCCCTTTGGTCCGGTTTTACTAATCGTATTCGAATTAGAAGTCTCGATTTGGAGCCTGGCAGCTCGCAAAAAGCCTCGACTACATGGTCTTATTTGCAAACTTGTGTTTTTGGTGTTTATGATTTTTCATGTGTTTTTCATGGATTTTTGATCCGGAGCGGGCCAACTTCAAAGTTGACCACATATCTTCAAAAAATCTGGACACAGAGCTCCAGCATTATTTAAACTGGTAGTTCCTATAAATCTGGAATAATTATTGGGTCCACCCCAACAGAGCCGAGAGCTTCATCAGAATCTACACATTCAAATATGCCTACCGGATTAAGGACGTCAGGTACACTTGATCACAGGTAAGATAATGACCGGTGTTTATTAAACCGGCCTGGCTTTTGACTATAAGTCGCCAGTATGAAATAAGATAATGATCGGTGTTTATTAACCCGGCCTGGTTGTAATCAAATATCCCTGGAACCGGTCTTCAAACCGGATTATATTCTTCAATAGCCAACATGGCTGGATTTTTATTATGATTATCAATATTATGATTGAGGTTTTCAAAGTCGCTTTAAGCGCAATGGATATTATTTCATTGATGGAAGTGATTTATTCTACAAATGAATAGTCCCGAGTTGCTACAGGCTTACCACCCGGCACTTGGGGGCTATATTATTCAAATTGAGTTACATCAAATACACAAGTCTCATGTCGCTGCAAGCATGCACCATGACACTTGGGGGCTAATGCAAAGTCATTTTTTGCTCACCTTATTGAAGACCCGACTCATCACATCATATTGAGCCGGCCCTTGGGGGCTAACAATCGCTCCTGTTAACAATTCAAGGTACACAAGTATTAATCCATTATATTGAAGGGTCCACTGCTCAGTTGGTAAAGCACAAAGCTCTTAACCTTGTGGACGTGGGTTCAAACCCCACGATGGAAGTTACATTATATAATGTTATTTTCAATTATTATATCTACAAAGTCCCTGCTCATTATTGCATAATAACCCGGCACTTGGGGGCTACATGTTGCTATTCAAATTTACATGATCATATTTTCAAAGTCCCTGCTCGTTATTGCATAATGACCCGGCACTTGGGGGCTACATGATATGGAATATTCAGTTTCATAGTGATTGGGATGAACAATCTGGATTTCTTCAAGGTTGCAACATTTATATTGAAACAAGTCTTAAGATATCACTATGTTCTCCTCTTAAGACTTGGGGGCTATAGGTAATATGCATATAAAGGAGGAACATCTTCAAATTCTGAGTTTGGGCAAATCAGGAAGATTAATAGTGTGACCCGGTGTTGGCAACAATCACAATCCGGCATTTATAAACAGTCATGACCCGGCGTTATCAGTCTTTATAACCCGGCAATTTTGGCAATCATAAACCGGCAAGTTTACATCTTCAAGCTGGCTGGATATCAATTGAATATTTAAAGACCAATATTTTTTATCAAGTCAGAGGTTTGAAGGCCGAGTCAAATGGATTCTTTATTTGCAATATTTTTTCTACAAGCAAGTTGATTATGAAGCTGGTCTGTTGACCCGGATTTTCTAGAAGAAGGAAAGGACAAGGACTTAAGGATGGTCAGATGCTGGTTTATAAGAAATTCTTAACCCGGAGCACAACCTGTCAGATTTGTTCTTGTGTTTATTTTGCAGCATAAGTTTACCATGGATAAATCGAAGCTAAACTTGGGGGCTAATGTCGGGGATATACCCCACAGTATGAACCGGCCGGAATTATAACCCGGCCGGACTTGGCGTTTTACTTAAGACGGTTTACACTTGGCAATTTACTAGTAACCCAGCAGGCGGATCACGGATGACAAGGCCCAAGGCCTAGAAGGCCGGTTCATGGTGGGCCGGTTTATGAAGAAAGCATAAGGAATATTTATCCTACAAAGGAAGCAAGACTAGGACTCCTTGTAATAAAGCAATGCTAATCCTACTAGGACTCTATATGTAACCCACCCCTTCAACATATATAAGGAGGGGCAGGGCTCCCCAAAGAAGGGACAAGTTTAGACAAGTTCTCACAAGTTTCTAGGGTTAGACACAAAGAGCCGGTTTACCGGCGACACCATGAGGATCATAATGAGATCTAGCCTCAAACAGCACGTAGGGTTATTACCGGATGATGTTTCCCGGGGCCCAAAGCTATCTAAACCCTTGTCTTGCATCGCGTCTCTCGATTCCGCTTAACCCCTTTCAAGCTACTACATAGATGCGCAGCCTCACGACTAAGTCCGCTAAACCGGAAATCTGCCGTGTTAATTCCAGGACACAATCCCTACTCACTCACATTGATATCTATTGATGGGCATCTCCATAGCCCGTTGATACGCCTAGTTGATGTGAGACTATCTCCCTCCTTTTTATCTTCTCCACAACCACCTCTATTCCACCCATAGTGCTATGTCCATGGCTCACGCTCATGTATTGCGTGAAAGTTGAAAGGTTTGAAAGAATAGAGTATGAAAACAAGTGCTTGGCTGAAATCGGGTTTGTGCATGATATGAATATTTTGTGTGATGAAGAGGGAGCATAGCCAGACTATATGATTTTGTAGGGATAACTTTCTTTAGCCATAGTATTTTGAGAAGACATGATTGCTTTGTTAGTATGCTTGAAGTATTATTATTTCTTATGTCAATATAGACTTTTATCTTGAATCTTTCAAATATGAACATTCCTGCCACAATTAAGAGAATTACATTGAAAAACTATGTTGGTTAGCATTCCACGTCAAAAATTCTTTATTTATCATTTACCTACTCGAGGACGAGCAGGAATTAAGCTTGGGGATGCTTGATACATCTCCAACATATCTATAATTTTTTATTGTTCCATGCTATTATTTATGATGTCTTGGATGTTTAATGGGCTTTATCATACACTTTTATATCATTTTTGGGACTAACCTACTAACCCAAAGGCCCAGTCCAGATTGCTATTTTTTGCCTGTTTCAGGGTTTTGCAGAAAAAGAATATCAAACGGAGTCCAAATGGAATGAAACCTTCGCAAGAGATATTTTTGGAGAAAATCACGCATGGAGAACTTGAGGACCACGTTAGAAGAGCCACAAGGGGCCTGATACGTCTCAAACGTATCTACTTTTCCAAACACTTTTGATATTGTTTTGACCTCATTCTTGCATGATTTGAACTAAACTAACCCGGACTGACGCTGTTTTCAGCAGAGCTGCCTGTATGGTTTTATTGTGTGCAGGAAAATGGATTTTTAGGTATCTCAGAAAATTCCACGAAAAATCACAGAAAATCCACGCACCCGAAGGAACCTGGTGCCAGAAGAGGGGCCAGAGGGGGGCCAGGGGAGCTCCAGGCGCCCTGGTGGCGCGGCCCACCCCCTGGCCGCGCCGGGAGGCCGCCTGGGTGGGCCCCACCTCCCCTGGTGCCCTACTTTGACCCGTATTTTAGCTTGTGACGGAGAAATCCCTGATCAGAAGTTCTTTTCCCAGTTTTCGTCGCGGAGCCGCCGCCACCCTCTGTTCTTCTTCGGGAGGGCTAATCTGGAGGCTGATTTGGCCTCCGGAGAGGGGAGATCGTCACCATCGTCATCATCATCACCAGTCCATCCTCCCTCCATGACTTCTCCTTCCATGTGTGAGTAATCCCCTGCTGTAGGCGAAGGGGATGGTAGGGATTGGATGAGTTAGATCATGTAATAGTTTATCAGATCGTTGGGGGCATGTTGCCTATCATCTACTATGGTGTTTATCATCTTTGCTTCAACTCGTTATTCTTAATGCTTGTCACTTAGGGCCCGAGTGCCATTGTCGGTGTACTAAAGTAGGTGTACCTTAGTATCCCGACTTGTGCACGGGCAGTAGCAGCGCCCCGTGGCAGGGCTTGCCACGCGCCCGCTGATGTCTACACACGCTTCTACTCTTGTAGACTATGTTGGGCCTCCAAGTGCAGAGGTTTGTAGGACAGCAGCAAATTTCCCTTAAGTGAGTAACCCAAGGTTTATCGAACTCAGGGAAGTAGAGGTTGAAGATGGTCTCTCTCAACCAACCCTGCAACTAAGATACAAGAAGTCTCTTGTGTCCCCAACACACCTAATACAACTAGGAGTTGTATAGGTGCACTAGTTCGGCGAAGAGATGGTAAAATATGGATGATAGGAGTGAGCAAAGTAATATAAATATGTAATAAAAAGTGCAGCAAGCAAACAAGTGGTAAACGTGAGCACAAATGGTGTTGCAATGGTGGAAACAAGGCCTAGGGTTAATACTTTCACTAGTGGCAACTCCCAACAACATTAACATAATCGAATCACATGATATTTCCCATAAAACATGCAAAGGGGACACACTCGGAGGTCATTCCTTCGTGGTCAAGAGAGCACGAGAATTATGTAGGGCTACAAAAGCACACCTCAAAGTTCGTAGTTCTCAATCTACGGATTTCCCAATGTCACCGCGGCCATCCAAAGAGAGTCCCACAATCACCACAACATATCTAAAGAATAGTCAAAGACAAGCACCAAGAGACTCTCAATCTTCAATCAACACACAAGAGAGGAAATCACTCATGAAAATACTTTTCTAATCCATGTCCAATAGACCGCTGTCACCTTGGTCTCGGGGATTATACTAGATAAAGACAAGTGAGTACATCAATCCAATACATAGAGGAAGGGGAAATATCATGGGATCACCCTACATTAACATAGCCTACGATCACAACGAAGATCACATCATGCGAGAGAGAATTGACCACATAGCTACTGGTAAGAACCTCAGCCCCGAGGAGGAACTACTTCCGCATCATGGAGGGAGGAAGCAACGTCGATGGAGATGAATCCGGGGGCACTTCCCCGTCCCGGCAGAGTGCCGGCGTAGGAATTCTGGTCCCCCGAAGCTTGATGGCGATGGCGGCGGAGATCGGAATCGCGTCTGGAGAAAAGGGGTTCGGAATCAGGGTTTTCTCGACGGACCTTAAATATATGCCAAAGGGGGGCACCGGGGGAGTCCTGGGGGGCCCAGGCGCCCCCCCGGCGCGGCCTAGGGGTGGGCCGCCTGGGCAGGCCGCCTGGAGCCCCTGTGGGTCCCCCCCCGGCTGTACTTTGGCCGCACGGTAGCTCCTGGAACGCTGATTTTTTATATATTTTTTCTGGATTTTTCCTGGCAGTTCTCGTAATGTGAAAACCTGAAATACAAAAACAGCCGAAAACAGAAACTGGCACTGGGGTGCACTGAGTTAATAGGTTAGTCCAAATATGATCAAAAGTGTATGGAAGTGTATAAATATCATAGCAATATCACCCAAAAGAGGCATGGAGCAAGCAGAAATTATAGATACGTTTTGGACGTATCAACATCCCCAAGCTTAATTCCTGCTCGTCCTCGAGTAGGTAAATGATAACAAGAATAATTTCTGTGGTGATATGCTATTAACCATATAGGACTTATTCATAGTCATATGACAAAAGCTTACTGAGACAATGAATCTGTAGTAATTAAGTTGCCTCATGAGAAAATCACAAAGAACTGAAAGTTTTACAATATGATACTGAAACATCAAATAGATTTGCAATGAACATGATATGCAAATATGATAAAGTGATATCTAGCTTGCCCCCTTTAGTGAAGCAAAACATAAATGCAGGGGCACCTTCAAGGTTTAAGTGATGACTAGATACAATGATTTCAGAATAAACGATATCACAATCATGCAAAAGACAATGCTACTTTGGGACAATGCACATTACACTCAGAATGACGATCATGCTCTCAGTAGTTGGTGCTTTAAAAGAAGGTGGAGACTCAACATAAAAGTAAAAGAATGGCCCTTCGCAGAGGGAAGCAGGGATTACTCATGTGCTAGAGTTTTTTATTTTGAAAACATAGAAGCAATTTTGTCAACGGTAGTAATACTTCATATGTGTTATGCATTAGACATCCTATAAGTTGCAAGCCTCATGCATCGAATACCAATAGTGCACGCACCTTGTCCTAATTAGCTCGGATTTCCATGGGTTATCATTGCATTACATATGTTTCAACCAAGTGTCACAATGGGGTACCTCTATGCCACCTGTACAAAGGTCCAAGGAGATAAATCGCATTTGATTTCTTGTTTTTGATAGATCTCAACTTGAGGACATCCATACCGGGACAACATAGAAAATATATAATGGACTCCTCTTTAATGCTTAAGCATTCATAAGAGGTTGAGGATTAATGTCCAAGCTAAAACTTCCACCATGATACATGGCTTTGGTTGGCGGCCCAATGTTCTTCTCTAACAATATGCATACTCAAACCATTCAACTCATGGAAAATCACCCTTACTTCGGACAAGACGAACATGCATAGCAACTCACATGATATTCAACAAAAGTGTAACAGTTGGTGGCGTCCCCAGAAACATGGATACCGCTCAGCAAGCAACTTATAAGAAATAAGATACATAAGCGACATATTCTTTACCACAATAGTTTTTAAGCTACTTTCCCATGAGCTATGTATTGCAAAAATGAAGGTATTAAAGGTAGCACATGTAAATTTACTTGGAGTGGCGGTGAAATACCACATATAGGTAGGTATGGTGGACTCATATGGCATAACTGGATTAAAAGAATGTGGATGCACAAGCAGTCAGTCCGCTTAGTACAGGTGGAGGTTAGCAAAAGACTGGGAGCGACCAACTAAAAGAGCAATGACGGTCATAATCATCCAGAGCGACAAAGCAACATTGAATCAGGCATGGTAGTTATATCGCTACTCAGAAACAAAAGATCATCAAGGCTTGACAGACTTTCTTTACAGTCTTAAATATGCGTGAGCATACGCCAAGTCAATCAAATAAATTCTTGAAGGAAGATATTACTAAACCATACCACATCATAGGCAAACAAATCAAGTTGGTACTCCAATAACACATTGGGAATCCCCCCAGCTATTTGAGACTTACCACAAGAAAACATGAACTACTAAGCGCCATTATGCACGTAGCATCTTTATCATAGACATATCAACCAATGCAACGGAAGCAAACTCTCTTAATAAGGTGAGCATGGTAATTAAAGAGAGTTCAAGCAACCAACTAAACAAAAGCTCTTTGAAAAGATAAGCATGAATACTAAGAGCTGAACATGATAGTAGCTATTAAAAGACAAAGAACACACACAGCAAAGATAAACATGAAAATTCTATGTTGTGTTCTAGGTTGAAGTGGAGCGTGTTTCTCTCCCACACAAAGAAAGCTGAGTTCCAACTCGTTATGAAAAACAAGCAAAGCTAAAGAAAACTAAAAATGAAACTAAAAGCAAGACGCTCCAAGCATAGCGCATAACACATGAAGTGATAAAAATAAAATGGAACGAAAGACGAACTGATAATGTTGATGGAGAAGGGGATGCACGGGGGCATCCCCAAGCTTAGACGCTTGAGTCTCCTTGAATATTTCTTGGGGGTGCACGGGGGCATCCCCAAGCTTGAGCGCTTGACACTCCTGAATCTTTTTATCATCTTCCCTCGCACACTTGAAAACTCCCTTCATACATAACTCATGATAATCTGATTAGCGAGGTTAGTACCCATAATAAAATAATTGTTCTTTGCTGGAAATAAATATATTCTTGAAGTTCAACTGTTTCTCAAGATTGCCAAAAGGTTTTTGCAAAGAAAAAGCAAGCTCTTGGTTTGCAAAATGAAAGAAAGGCAAAACAGGACAGAATCTGTGAAAAACAGAACAGCAGGTAGTAAATGATTTGTTCGGGGCACTTCTGCAACTCTAATCAAAAAACTCAGAACAGACGCACGAAAGAAAATTGTATAGAGCACGCTGTAGAAAAAATTCAGACCAAAAAGATGATCTGGTGATTTTATACGAATTTTTCTATCCAAGGACATAATCTGTTTCCTGGACAGCACGTCACAACTTTTGAACTTTCTTGCAATCAGAGGCTACACTTGGCACAAACTTGAAAAGTAAAGATACAATGATGATGCTACTGTAGTAACAACATCAAGACACAACAAAAAGCAAAATAAAATTTTATTCATTGTGGGCTGCCTCCCAAAAGCGCTTTCTTTTATGCCTTTAAGCTAGGCATAGGACTTTAATGATGCTCTCGTAAGAATAAGAGCAGAAGAACAAAAGAGGGCATCAAGAAGCAAATGCCAAATACATTTAAGCCTAACATGCTTCCTATGCGTAGGAATATTGCAATAGAATAATTCATTGAAGCACGAAGCAACTAGCATAGGAAGGCAAAACAAGCATAACTTCAAAATATTCACCATAAAGAGAGGAAACTTCTTATTATTAAGATATTTAGAACCAAGCCTCCCTCTCTCATTATAAATTTCAGTGGCATCATGGATGAACTCAACAATATAAGCATCACATAAAGCATTGTTACCATGATCCACATGCAAAAAGGTACTCTCACTCCCCACATAAGCATAATTTTTCTCATTGGTAATAGTGGGAGTAGGACTATCATAAACAACTTGAACACTATAGATTAGTTGTATATTAGGAGGGTGGTGTTCAACAAGGGAGTAATTTCCTTCATGATTATGACAAGTTTCATAAGGATAATTTCTCCTTATGTCATAGGTACCTTTATAATCACTATAGATTGGAGTTATAACATCATCATGGTAGAGAAGAGCATTATCATTGCTAGCAACTATATTTGTAAACATGTTGTCTTTATTCTTACTAGCAAGAGAATTATCAATTATCACATCACTAGTGGGGATAGGATTTGCAATCCTATCATCCCCAAGCTTAGAGCTTCCCATATCTTCACTTTCAGAGTTGGTACCAAAAAGATTTTCAAGATCATAAGCAGCATTATCATCATTTTCCCAATCACAATAAGTAACACGCATATCATAATCAAAATCATCTTCAATAGTACCTACGGACGTATCATCAATATGATAATTAAGGCAATAAACTTCACCTTCTTCTTTAAACTTACAACCGTTAGGATAAAAGTTGATGGGAGGAATATGCTCAGGCCAGGTTGATACCCATTCTTCTTCCTTCTTGCTCCTCCTCCTCCTCCTCTTCTTTTTCTTCTTCTTCACCTTAGGAGGGGGTGGTTGGAGATGAAGCTTCTCCACATATCCTGGTTTATCATTAGAAACAATAGGGGAAACTTGGGAGAAACTCTCCTTTTTATTAGCAGAAATATAAAAGACATTTTTATACTTTGGTAAAGTTCCCTCCTTTCTAATCTTACTTATGTAATCATTTTCATGGCAATTAACAACACAATAGAGATGGCAAATTTGCAAAGTGTTTTTTATTCCTATGGCATTATCATCCAGCCAAGAAGTATTTTCTGATAACTCTTCACACATCAAAAATAACATTAGCTCATCATAAAGATCAGAGGTGATCATGTTATCACAAAACCGGTTAACAGTTATGTTTTGAAAGTTCATGCATTGAAAATTAAAGCGACCCTCTATGCGGCAAAGTTCACAAGTAAAAGGATAAAGGTCACACAATTCTCTAGCAATTTCATTTAAATCTCTGACCCAAGTGATTGTTCTTTCATGCTTATGTTGCTTACAATACTTCTCTTCTTCAATCATAGGCCTTTCACAAGGTCTATCCACTCCACAAAAATTAACATGCTTATATAAAACTTCATTTTTAGGAATTGGATCATGCATGTTGCAATCATCATGAGCAATTTCATTTTCTTTGCAAGTCTCTTTAAAAGGTTTATGATGCTTGATCCAATCCTCCTTAGGCATATTAAGATGTGAAGCAAAAGATTTGAGGAAATCAACAAGGAGTTGAGAATCAAGCCCAAACTTAGCACTAAACTTATTAAAACTTGTAGTTTCAACAAAGGACTTAATGCAATCATACTCATAAATTATACCTGACTCTTTACCTTTGTCGATCTCCCAATCTTCAGTGTTGCGTTGAATTCTTTCAAGGAGTTCCCATTTAGCATCAATCTTTTCGTTTGTGAAAGAACCCATAGAGGAAGCATCGAGCAAATCTTTATCCTGTCGAGAGAGCCTCGCATAGAAGTTAGTAATAATAATATCTTTGGGGAGCCCATGGTTAGGACATTTTAGCATTAACGTTTTCAGTCCCCCCAAGCTTGAGCTATGCTCTCTCCGTCATGAGGATAAAAATTATAAACATAATTCCTATTCTCATGGACTTCATGAAGAGGATAAAACTTGGAGTAAAAGAGAGAATGGATCTCTTCCCACTCCAGCAGGCGAGAGTCATTTAGTAGCCTATACCATTCCAATGCTTTTCCTTTCAGTGACAAGGAAAATAATTTCCTCATGACAAACTCCCTCGATACACCTGCAAGCTTAAATAATGAACATAGTTGTGACAGATATAGCAAGTGTTCACCGGGATTTCTGTCTCCTGCATAACGATTAGCCAAAACATAATCGATAATACCAGCCGGTATTTTATAGGGCACAATTTCAGTAGGAGGAGGAGCAACCACCACAGGTGTGGGGCGTCCTCCCGCAAGCAACGATCCAATAGCAAGGTTTTCCATAAACATAACTAGTGAAATAAAAACAAGAAACAAAAAGATTTAATTGCAAGATCTAAAGATATACCTTCAAGCGCTCACCTCCCCTGCAACGGCGCCAGAAATAGCTTGATGTCTACACAGGCTTGATGGGCCTCGAACCCCTCGTTGGATTACCCCAAGTGGAAGGTGTAAGATGCAGTAAGTAGAAGTGTTTTCCCATAGCAAAGATGCCAAGGATCGAATCCCCAGAGACTCCTAGGTTCAACAGGTAGGTGTCAACTGCTAACGGCGCAATTAGCAATCAACGTGGACCTGCACACAGATACAAATAACTTTGCTCCCAACGAGTACAGAGAGGTTGTCAATCTCTCCGGCCTTGTAGTTCACAAAGGGTTAAAAGCAATATGATAGTAGTGATAGATAGTGTTTTTGCAATAGTAAATAAATAGCGGAAAGTAAATAGTGTATGTGATCAATGATGGTAATATGGACCGGAGTCTCATGATGTTCACTAGTGATGTCTCTCTCCCAAAAGACGATAAAACAGCTATGCGAGGTAAACAAATTACAGCTGGGCAATTGACAGGACCACGAACGCAAACCAATGCTGACTACATTGCAAGAAAGGTTGAGGTTCAAAGCATGGACTCATTGTGACGCCCGAGACCGATGTCCCAGGAGATACCAGAAGATTCCAGAAGATTCCAGATGTTCCGGGTTGCCCGTGTGTTTCTTTTGCTTGTGTTATTTATTTTTTCGCATTGCATCATGTCATCATGTCATCATGTCATTTATTTTTGCATCTCAACTTAATAAATCGTGTGGACCTTCGGTCCATTTAAATCGAGGGAAGATGTTTTCTCTTTATAACATATAAAAGCCTCTCAATATTTATGGAGCTATTATAAATAAATATTCCATTCGTTGGAATTAACCCAACACACTTGCATATGTTCCATACAACACCCATCCTTCTTCTTCTTCTTCCTCTTATTCTTTTACTTCGTCATGCAAGTGAGTTCTTCGCTACCTCCTTTAATGTTCATTCTTTTCCTAAAAATTCTAGACCATGCCATATGCCCCTCCTCCAAATTTCACCCTTTTCAGATATGCTCTGGTCAGATTCAAAAATGGCTCTAGTTTGAACTAAATTCGAACTTGAATTATTTTTCTATCTATAAATAATGCCAGAGTATTTTATTTAAATGGGGCATAATTCCAGGAGTCCAGAAGTATTGTTACTTCTTTCAAATTCATTCCGTGAACCCTTGGCCTTTTTCCGTCTTATTTTTCTATGGATTGTTTTTTTTTTTGCAGAAAGAATTTAAAACGGGAAGGCCGCCAGCCTCTTCAGGTCTGGGCTCCCTCAGGCCTTCTCAGCCAGGCCCAGCCTCAGCCTTCCTCTCCTTCTGGCCCGAGGCCCATTTCCCCCCCCCCCTAACCCTAGCGCTCTCCTCCTCTCGTCCCTTTTTCCCTCAGGCCGCTGCACTCCCTTCGATCGCCCGCACTCACCTTCTCCCGTGCCCGATCCCCTCTTCCTCTCGATGCCCCAGCCACCATCCGGTCGCCCCTCCCTCGATCTGGTCTGCCTCTGCCCGAGTCCCTTCGCTCGCCCCGACCACCTCCCTCTCGATCTCCCCTCGACCAGGAGCCCGCTTCATTCCCCCTCGAGCGCCCCAGCCTCCGTGCCCGCACTCTCCTCCAACGCCAGGTCGTCACCGCGCCTGGCGCCCCGCGGGTCTTCGCCGTTGCCGTTCCTCCTCCCTCGCCGCTCTTCCTCGCCAATCCAGCAGGCACAGCCGCCGCGCTAGGTCCCTCCTGCGCGCCAGGGCCGGCCAAGAGCAGCGGCAGCGCCCCGAGCGCGCCCTCCAGGGCCTCGCCTCGCCTGGTTCTCCAGCGACCAGGCACCGGTGCCCTTCCCTCCGGTCGCCCCTCCGTCCGCGCAAGAAGCCAGCGCGGGCCTCTTCTCCAGCCTTCCCTCGCCTCGAGCCGGCCGCCGCCGTCGTCGTACACCAAGGACCGCGGCGCGCCCCGTCCTCCAGCAAGGCTGTTGGAGTCCTGCTCCGGCGACCACGCCCCTGCCTGGCGCCCCTCCAGCAGCAGCCTGCCGCCCGTCTTGTTTTCCAGCGCCGCAGCACCGTGCAACCCTTTTTCCTTTTTGTTTTTTTTGTTTTGTTGTTTCTGTTACTGTTGATTTTTTTTTCTCAAGTAACCACGGAACAGCAAGTACCACGACGACCCGTGTACCCCTTCGAGTCGCCGACGATCCGTCAAGTTCGACTACACGGCGACAAAATGACATGTACAACTACCTTCGCCGAGTACGACTACACACGATGACCGTCAAGTTCGACTACACGGTCGCCACGAGTACCCCTACGGCCCCGACAAGTACCACGACGACCCGAACGCCTACGAAACGTGAACGACTACGTCGCCGAAGACCCTCAAGTACAACTACGGAACGAGTACCCCTACCGATGACCGTGAACAACTACCGCCGTCGTGGAACCGGCAAGAACGAACGGAACGAGTACATCTACCGTCGCCCGAGTACAACTACTTCCTCTTCGGAAACGTGAACCACTACTTCCTCTACGACATGAACGCCTTCTTCCTCTACATCTCGAACCGCCCCGAAACGCACGCTTCGAAGGTATAACCCGAGACGATGACCCGTGAGATGCTTGTGTTGTATGAAATGTTTCCCGTGTGTGCTTCGTGTCCGTTTCGTCCGTTGTCATGTTCCTCGGTTGCCTCGTCACCGACTCGTGGGAACCCGGTAACGGGAACGCCTCACCTTTCATCTTGTTTCGCTCGCTCACGCTATCTTTCTTTTGCCCGGACTCTCAACGAGTTACCGGAACCGAGGTGTTGCGTTGCATCATTTTCGGATCGTTGTCTTGGCACCCTTTCTTTGCACCACGGTGACAATACTTCATATCTCTTATGTCACCCCTTTTCATAAAAACTTGCATAAAACTTGTTCATGTCATCCGCATCATGTTAACAACATTATATATGTGTGTTTTGTTGTTGCTTTAATAATTATTAAACATGCTCATGGGGATTTTCCGGACATGTTGTTGTTCTTTCCGGCCTCATTTAAAATGTCTAAATAGTGTAGTTTCTTTATGCTTCCCCTCTTGCCATGTTAAAAACATTTAATCTTGTCTTGTAAATAAACGAGAGTCAATTAAATAATTAAATGTGGTGTTTCGTCAATATGCAACTCGTTGCATATTGAGCTCCACTTAACTTGTAGTACTTGTTTGTGCACTTTGCCATACCATGCATATTTAAACCGGACATGCATCATACTTGGATGTGCACCGTATGCCATGTTTATGCTTGAGTGTTTACCGTGTTGTTTGCTTCTTTCCGGTTGCTTCTCTTGTTAGCTTCGGTTTCGTTCCGGAGTTTTGAGGCTTCTTCGCTCGACTGTGTTGCTCCGTCTACTTCATGGATCCGTTCTTCTCCTTTGTGGAATCCCAGGCAAGATGACCGAACCCGGATACCATTACTATCTTTGCCTATTGCTAGAGTATCGCTCTTTAGTATATTGCCTCGATGCCCATGTTTTCCTGTCAGCCTCCTATTGTAACCATGAACCTGTTTAACCACCCTTCCTATGCAAACCATTGCTTGGCTAAGTATGCTTCGCTCAGCCCTTCTTATAGCATTGCTAGTTGTAGGTGAAGATTGAAGATGCTTGATTCATGATGAAGTTTGGTTGGGTTATATCACACTATATAAATGCTTAAATGAAATCATCTATATATTGGCAAGGGTGGAAGGCTAAGCATTTTGCTTGGTGAGTTGTTCCACTCATGCCGTTAGGAACCGTATAAACCGGTGTTATGTTCCTTGATTATGCGTTCCTAACACGGTTGGGGTGTATGGGACCCCCTTGATAAACCGCTAAGTGCTAAGTCTTTTCCAGCAAGTCCCAACATTGGTACTATTTGCCTAATAACTAATAAAACTTGTAATGGGACTAGCTATCCCTTTTATCTTAATTCAACCCCCCTGGGCCAGTGCCCGATGTGAGTGTTGGTCCAAACTAGAGTCGTGTGCGGGGCCCCCCTTGGCAACTTGGGTATTTCGGCCACTGTACGCTGTGCTCATCCGGTCGTGGCCTGAGACTAGATACGTGCGGCTACTATCAGGGTGTCGGCACGCCGGGAGGATTTGCTGGATTAGCCTTACCTTAGTTCGGTTTAACTTGAGCACGGGATTCCGAGAATACTCGGGTCTTCCCACCTATGGAGTTGCGACTCCGCGGATCGTGGGCTTGTAATGGGTCAAGTTGGAACACCCCTGCAGGGTTTGAACTTTCGAAAGCCGTGCCCGCGGTTATGTGGCAGATGGGAGCTTGTTAATATCCGGTTGTAGATAACTTGACACAATGTTTCAATACACTACCAGCGTGTGTATCGTGACTGTCAATTTCCGAATAGGGAGTCGGGAGTTGAACACGGTGGGGTTATGCTTGACCGGCTTTAGCTAGGATCACTTCGTGATCATCTCTCGGACGAATGCGCCTTCTCTTCTCGCTCTCTTTTACGTAAGTTAGTGCTAGTTGCTGCTGCAGACTCTTGTTGTTCCTTCACCTCTCGTTCTTTCTTCAGCCTTGTCCTCACCCAAGGCTTAAATAGTCGTGTTACCCGGGAACGGGATTGCTGAGTCCTCTGTGGCTCACAGTTACTTCACCACACCAGTTGCAGGTTCAGCCGAGTTTGATGCAGGAGTTGGATCAGTTCTTCACCCGGGAGTCCGATGAAGATCGTGGCTGTTTGCTTGTTTCGTTTCGACGATCAGTAGTGGTTTTCTACTAGGATTCGATCCTGACCTGTGGCTTTATGTTGTTTTTGGTATCTTTCTTTTGGATCTTCACCCGTAGTCGGGTTGTGATGTTTTGAATGATGTATCGCTTATGTATTGTATTGTGTGAAGTGGCGAGTGTAAGCCAACTATCTCCTTTTGCATTTTAATCCCTCTTTTACATGAGTTGTGCAAAGATACCAAACTTGAGATCATTCTAGGATGGGCTTATACCTTTAAGTCGTGCCTCGACACGTAGGAGGTATAGTCCCATCCTGGGCATTACAAGTTGGTATTCAGAGCCTTCTCCGACCTAGGAGCCCCCACTGATTGATCGAATCGTTGACGGTTGAGTCTAGGCACACACTTGAAAATGTTTTGAGTCCTATATTATATCGGAGAGTAGGATTTCTTTTGATCCTCATCTCTTTTCATTCTGGTGAGGACTCGTGACGATTACACTTATCTCTTCTATTCTCAAAAATTGCACCAAATTTTTTTTAGGATCTCGCGAGTATTGTTTGGATTGTTTCGATGTCTTTGTGACGAGAACATTGTTCTCGATGCCTCCTGACATTAGGGGTTGTGGCAGTGTCCCGGGGAGTTGAGCTCCGAGGTGTTGTCGTCACAAATCCATCGCGGCAGTACTAGAATACTTAAGACGGCCGACATCGAAAACTCTCCTATGCGGTTAGTGGCAAGATAACCCCGACATCACCCAGTACTGGGGAGGTAGTTCGAGAGTATTGCCATAGCTTGTATAGTGGATGCGTTTCGAAGGTCCGAGGTAAACAGTTTCCGAGAAAGACTGGTTATGTGTTGAAGGATGGATACACCTGGATGTAGGTTAGAGTTGATTGCGCGGTGCTTCCCGTGTATCCCCAACACCTGATTGCATAACTGGAACCTTTCGGAAATCTATAGGTGGGTTCATCTAGTAGTTCTAGGCATTCTTCCAACGGATGCACGATATGAAGTTCGGGGTTCTACATTGAGTGAAGTGGTTTTATGGACTTGTTCTGATCGGGAGTTGCATCTTAAAGGGTCCTTGGCTATGCTGATCCGGGGATTGCAAAACCCTTTTGTAACACGTTCCATGAGCTTTCAGCACGAAGATGTCGAACGAAACTTCTATCTTGTATTTGTTCTATCTGTTCCTTGTTCTTTTTATTTTCATTTTGTTCTCCAAGTGGCTTCTCGTCTAGTTGATGTACCTGCGGAATTCATTCGTTCAATTCTCTGTTCGGATGATATTGTGAAGATCATGTTGCATATCTATCCTTTGTTCTTGTTTTGATTCTGGTATTCGAGTTGCTTCGATGTCAAGTGTTGATTCCATACCTTTCTTAATCGATGTTCTCATATTTCTATGGGAGTGCTAATTCCTCTTGATCATCAAGAGGGTCGTGTTAATCCTTTTCAACCGGTGTGCCGTCTCTTCTAGTTATTCCATACGGACACCGTTGAGAAATCCGACGGTGTATTGTTTCATTCATCTCAAGTTGTCCTTGTTTTCCCCACCCTCCCACCCTTTTTCTTCTTGGTTCCATAAATTCTCAAATGAAATATCCATTTTATTCATACGATGTTTCTTCATTCTTTTCCTTCAATGTTCTTATCCGGTGATTTATCATGAAGATGCTCAAGAGCTTCTAGTTCATCATTCTTTTGTTCTCTAATTCTACCGGTGGATATAATTGAAGATTTCGGTGTTGATCTTATCCTTTTCCTCTTTTCACAATGTTTTCTTATTCCGATGCACCAATTAATCATTCTCCTCTTGCTATTCATATCCGGAGTGCTGAAGATTCATAATTCCATTCTTAATCCGTTCAAATTATTTTGAGCATTGTTATCTTACTCAAGCCATTTAATTCAACCCGTGCAATATCTCTTAAGCAATCTTTCGACGGTGTTTTCTTTAATGGGCCCTAACCCACAGGTCTTTTCCAGGATCTTACCTGACTCTTCTATTTGTTTTCTGGAGTTATACTCAAATTCTTGTCAAAGTGTGACGTAAGAATGTTTCCCATCAGTCACATGCCTTCTCCAAGATCGCTTTCAAATTCTTGTTCATCATTGGTTCAACCTTTTAATTCTTCATTCCGGAGTGCTCAACAATTCTTATGGCATTTGTCGTCTTCATTCTCAACATTTGGAGACCGGAGAAGTGTTTCTCTTATTCTTGACCCGTCTTCTTGAAGATTCGTGGTTCTAGCTTCATGCCATCCTCATAATTGTTTTCGATTGTGAGGAATCATTTTCATACCCACCCGAAGCATTTCATGAATTCTTTTCTTTGTGATCCTCCGAAGGCCACCATTTCAGAATATTTCTTCGTTCTCAGTTTTCAACTTCGCCCTCCCACTATTCTTAATTGATGCCTCTTCGTTCGTCTCCATATTCTTACGGTGGTTCTTTCAAGATTACCCTTCCGTTGTTATCGTTTTAATTCATTTGTTCTTTTCACAATCCTACCGGTGGTTTGTTGAAGATTTACCCAAGCTTGTGCGAGATCTCTCCAATCCTTTCCAACGAGAATAAGTAGTATGCCAAATCCTTTGGTTGTCATCAATTTAAATTGGTGAAGGAGATGCATGACATAATTCTTATTCTTATTCCTTCAAGGTGATTTAATTCTTTTGTCTAGATCTTGTTCATCATATCATATTCTCAGTTCTAAGTTGTTCATCTTGTTTTCCGGAGTTCCAAGCATTTCTATTATATCATTTCAAAGCTCCATCTAATTCATCGCAGGCCTTGAATCTTATTCTTTTCATCTTTCACTTCTCATGCTTTCATTACCGGAGTTCTTCATGGTGGTTCATTATGTTTTTGATTCATCCGCGAAGGCTTCATCAAGATTCTTGTTGGAGCTCAAGCTTTCTTCATCATGATTTCCTAGTGCAATTCTTTCTCCCTTATCTTTGAGGTGGTGTTATGTCATTTTGACAATTCCTTCATGTTTCATGATTCACGAGTTGTCAGGAATGAGATAGTTAAAACCATCATTTCTTTCTCTCTACGAGATACTTTCAACCCCTCATTTTTATCTCTTGGAGTTATCTTGGGTTATATTTCACTTAAAAGCTTTCCCTAAGGATTGTTGCTATTATGGTGCTTATAAATGACCCAAGTTCTTCATTTATCATTCCGGTGAAATAAGTTTATCGTCTCCTTGTTGATCTCAATCCAATCAATTGTTTAAGTTAGTGGCTGGTTGTCACCTCTTAATTTTGAGATGTTTTCCATAAGCCCACATCAAGCTTATTCATTTCGTGTTGATTTTTTTCAATCAACTCCGTTCAACCCATCTTGGTAAAGATACTCTTTTAATTCATTTGTGGGAGAAGTTGTCATTTTTCTTCACCATTCATTTCTTTCGTTGATCTATATGCTATTCTTTCACTCCGGAGGCATTGTGATGTTGCTCTCTCCAAACCATCATCTCGTTTTATCGAGATCTATGTTTTTTCCCTTGCTTATCATTTAACCGGAGCGTTGTATTCTTCATTCTAGTTCCCTCATCTTATCAAGTTTGCCTCTCTTTTCAACCGGAGTGCTGTCTGAATCTTTCTTACCCCTTGTGCCATTCTTTCATTTGTTTCGGAGGCAATATGCTGTTGATTTCATCAAGTATCACTCAATCTTCTCTAGTTCATGTTCAATTCCTTCCATTTTCAGACGGAGTGCTGTCCAAATTCTGTCATTCTTATTCCTTGGCTGTACCATTGCAGTTTCATTTTCTTTTGGTTCTTAAGCTCTTGTTTCATGTCTGTCAACCTACAAGGTTCCCGAATGTTCCTTGTTCCTCCTTTTACCGGAGTGCTCTTAACTTCGTTCATCTCCGTTGCATTCTTTCTTTCAAGTTTGTTCAACCTCTCAAGGTTCTTTGGTTTCACTCGTCTGTCAAAGAAGCAACTTTGTTTTACCTCTTCCTCTTCCATTTTACCCGGTGATATCTCTAGGATCTCGGGTCGAGATCCTCTGTTAATGTGGGAGAGTTGTGACGCCCGAGACCGACGTCCCAGGAGATACCAGAAGATTCCAGAAGATTCCAGATGTTCCGGGTTGCCCGTGTGTTTCTTTTGCTTGTGTTATTTATTTTTTCGCATTGCATCATGTCATCATGCCATCATGTCATTTATTTTTGCATCTCAACTTAATAAATCGTGTGGACCTTCGGTCCATTTAAATCGAGGGAAGATGTCTTCTCTTTATAACATATAAAAGCCTCTCAATATTTATGGAGCTATTATAAATAAATATTCCATTCGTTGGAATTAACCCAACACACTTGCATATGTTCCATACAACACCCATCCTTCTTCTTCTTCTTCCTCTTATTCTTTTACTTCGTCATGCAAGTGAGTTCTTCGCTACCTCCTTTAATGTTCATTCTTTTCCTAAAAATTCTAGACCATGCCATATGCCCCTCCTCCAAATTTCACCCTTTTCAGATATGCTCTGGTCAGATTCAAAAATGGCTCTAGTTTGAACTAAATTCAAACTTGAATTAATTTTCTATCTATAAATAATGCCAGAGTATTTTATTTAAATGGGGCATAATTCTAGGAGTCCAGAAGTATTGTTACTTCTTTCAAATTCATTCCGTGAACCCCTGGCCTTTTTCCGTCTTATTTTTCTGTGGATTGTTTTTTTTTGCAGAAAGAATTTAAAACGGGAAGGCCGCCAGCCTCTTCAGGTCTGGGCTCCCTCAGGCCTTCTCAGCCAGGCCCAGCCTCAGCCTTCCTCTCCTTCTGGCCCGAGGCCCATTTCCCCCCCCCCTAACCCTAGCGCTCTCCTCCTCTCGTCCCTTTTTCCCTCAGGCCGCCGCACTCCCTTCGATCGCCCGCACTCACCTTCTCCCGTGCCCGATCCCCTCTTCCTCTCGATGCCCCAGCCACCATCCGGTCGCCCCTCCCTCGATCTGGTCTGCCTCTGCCCGAGTCCCTTCGCTCGCCCCGACCACCTCCCTCTCGATCTCCCCTCGACCAGGAGCCCGCTTCTTTCCCCCTCGAGCGCCCCAGCCTCCGTGCCCGCACTCTCCTCCAACGCCAGGTCGTCACCGCGCCTGGCGCCCCGCGGGTCTTCGCCGTTGCCGTTCCTCCTCCCTCGCCGCTCTTCCTCGCCAATCCAGCAGGCACAGCCGCCGCGCTAGGTCCCTCCTGCGCGCCAGGGCCGGCCAAGAGCAGCGGCAGCGCCCCGAGCGCGCCCTCCAGGGCCTCGCCTCGTCTGGTTCTCCAGCGACCAGGCACCGGTGCCCTTCCCTCCGGTCGCCCCTCCGTCCGCGCAAGAAGCCAGCGCGGGCCTCTTCTCCAGCCTTCCCTCGCCTCGAGCCGGCCGCCGTCGTCGTCGTACACCAGGGACCGCGGCGCGCCCCGTCCTCCAGCAAGGCTGTTGGAGTCCTGCTCCGGCGACCACGCCCCTGCCTGGCGCCCCTCTAGCAGCAGCCTGCCGCCCGTCTTGTTTTCCAGCGCCGCAGCGCCGTGCAACCCTTTTTCCTTTTTGTTTTTTTTTTGTTTTGTTGTTTCTGTTACTGTTGATGTTTTTTTCTCAAGTAACCACGGAACAGCAAGTACCATGACGACCCGTGTACCCCTTCGAGTCGCCGACGATCCGTCAAGTTCGACTACACGGCGACAAAATGACATGTACAACTACCTTCGCCGAGTACGACTACACACGATGACCGTCAAGTTCGACTACACGGTCGCCATGAGTACCCCTACGGCCCCGACAAGTACCACGACGACCCGAACGGCTACGAAACGTGAACGACTACGTCGCCGAAGACCCTCAAGTACAACTACGGAACGAGTACCCCTACCGATGACCGTGAAAAACTACCGCCGTCGTGGAACCGGCAAGAACAAACGGAACGAGTACATCTACCGTCGCCCGAGTACAACTACTTCCTCTTCGGAAACGTGAACCACTACTTCCTCTACGACGTGAACGCCTTCTTCCTCTACATCTCGAACCGCCCCGAAACGCATGCTTCGAAGGTATAACCCGAGGCGATGACCCGTGAGATGCTTGTGTTGTATGAAATGTTTCCCGTGTGTGCTTCGTGTCCGTTTCGTCCGTTGTCATGTTCCTCGGTTGCCTCGTGTAATGCCCAGGATGGGACTATACCTCCTACGTGTCGAGGCACGACTTAAAGGTATAAGCCCATCCTAGAATGATCTCAAGTTTGGTATCTTTGCACGACTCATGTAAAAGAGGGATTAAATGCAAAAGGAGATAGTTGGCTTACACTCGCCACTTCACACAATACTTTACATAAGCAATACATCATTCAAAACATCACAACCCGACTACGGGTGAAGATCAAAAGAAAGATACCAAAACAACATAAAGCCACAGGTCAAGATCGAATCCTAGTAGAAACCACTACTGATCGTCGAAACGTCACAAGCAAACGGCCACAAACTTCATCGAGCTCCAAGTGAAGAACTTGAACCAGCTCCTGCATCAAACTCGGCTAAACCTGCATCTGGTGTGGTGAAGTAACTGTGAGCCACAGAGGACTCACCAATCCCGTTCCCGGGTAACAAGACTATTTAAGCCTTGGGTGAGGAAAAGGCTGAAGAAAAGAATGAGAGGTGAAGGAACAACAAGAGTCTGCAGCAGCAACTAGCACTAACTTACGTCAAAGAGAGCGAGAAGAGAAGTGCCTCGGTCGAGAGATGATCACGAAGTGATCCTAGCTACAAGCTCCACAAGCATAACCCCTCCGTGTTCAACTCCCGAATCCCTATTCGGAAATTGACGATCACGGAACACACGCTGGTAGTGTATTAGAAACATTGTGTCAAGTTATCTACAACCGGAATTAACAAGCTCCCATCTGCCACATAACCGCGGGCACGGCTTTCGAAAGTTCAAACCCTGCAGGGGTGTTCCAACTTGACCCATTACAAGCCCACGATCCGCGGAGTCGCAACTCCATAGGTGGGAAGACCCGAGTATTCTCGGAATCCCGTGCTCAAGTTAAACCGAACTAAGGTAAGGCTAATCCAGCAAATCCTCCCGGCGTGCCGACACCCTGATAGTAGCCGCGCGTATCTCGTCTCAGGCCACGACCGGATGAGACATCCTACGGGTTTTTACCAGACCTCAAGTTTCCTTGAGGTGGCCCCGCAGTCCGCTCATTTCGGACCAACACTCATGTGGAGCACTGGCCCGGGGGGTTGAATTAAAATAAAAGGGATAGCTAGTCCACATGCAAGTTTTATTAGTTATTAGGCAAATAGTACCAATGTTGGGACTTGCTGGAAAAGACTTAGCACTTAGCGGTTTATCAAGGGGGTCCCATACACCCCAACCGTGTTAGGAACGCATAATCAAGGAACATAACACCGGTTTATACGGTTCCTAACGGCATGAGTGGAACAAATCACCGAGCAAAAGGCTTAGCCTTCCACCCTTGCCAATATATAGATGATTTTATTTTAGGCATTTATAGTGTGATATAACCCAACCAAACTTCAACATGAAGCAAGCATCTTCAATCTTCACCTGCAACTAGCAACGCTATAAGAGGGGCTGAGCGAAGCCTACGTATAGCCAAGCAACGGTTTGCATAGGTAGGTTGGTTAAACAGGTTCATGGTTACAATAGGAGGCTGACAGGAAAACATGGGCATCGAGGCAAAACTACTAAAGAGCGTTACTCTAGCAATAGGCAAAGATAGTAATGGTATCCGGGTTCGGTCATCTTGCCTGGGATTCCACAGAGGAGAAGAACAAGTCCATGAAGTAGACGGAGCAACACAGACGAGAGAATCCTCACAACTCCGGAACGAAACCGAAGCTAACAAGAGAAGCAACCGGAAAGAAAGAAACAACACGGTAAACACGCAAGCATAAACAAGGCATACGATGCACAAACAAGTATGATGCATGTCCGGTTTAATTATGCATGGCATGATGACATGATGCAATGCAAAAAATAAATAACACAAGCACAAAAGAACACACGGGCAACCCGGAACATCTGGAATCTTCTGGAATCTTCTGGGACGTCGGTCTTCGGGCGTCACAACTCTCCCACACTAACAGAGGATCTCGACCCGAGATCCTAGGGATATCACCGGGTAGACACGAAAAAGAAGAGGTAAACAAAGTTGCTTCTTTGACAGACGAGTGAAACCAAAGAACCTTGAGAGGTTGAACAAAATGAAAGAAAAAATGCAACGGAGATAAACGAAGAGGAAAAAACACTCCTTTAGAAAAGAGGAACAAGGAGCATTATGAGAACCTTGAAGGTTGAAAGACATGAAACAAGAGCTCACGAACCAAAAGAATATGAAACCGCAATGGTACAACCAAGGAATAAGAATGACAGAATTTGGACAGCACTCCGTCTGAAAATGGAAGGAAATGAACAAAAACTTGAGGAGATGGAATGATACTTGATGAAAACAACAACACACTGCCTCTGAAACAATTAAAAGAATGGCACAAGGGGTAAGAAGGATTCAGACAGCACTCCGGTTAAAAGACAGGCAAAAACATGATAAGATGAGAGAACTAGAATGTAGGTGACAACATTCCAGTTAAATAGATAAACAAGGAAAAGAACAAGATCTCGATAAAACGAGATGATGGTTTGGAGAGAGCAACATCACAAAACCTCCGGAATGAAAGAATAGAGAATATAGTTCAATGAAAGAAAAGAATGGAGAAGAAAATGACAACTTCTCCCATAATGAATTGAAAGAGCATCCTTACGAAGAAGTGTTGAACGTGGTTGATGGAAAATCAACAACAAAACGAATGAGGTTCATGTGGGCTTATGGAAAACATCTCAAAATTAAGAGGTGATAACCAGCCACTGACGAGAACATTTAATTGAATTGAGATCAACAAGGAGATGAAAAACTTATTTCACCGGAAGGATAAATGAAGAACTTGGGTCATTTATAAGCACCACAATAGCAACAATTCTCAAGGAAAGCTTTTAAGTGAATTATAACCCAAGATAACTCCAAGGAATAATTAAAGGGTTGAAAAGATCTCCTGAACAAGGAAAATGATGGTTTTAAATATTTCATTCTTGATAACTCGTGAATCATAAAACATGAAGGAATTGTCAAAATGACATAACACCATCTGAAAAGATAAGGTAGAAAGAATTGCAATTGGAAAGCATGATGAAGAATGCTTGAGCTCCAACAAGAATCTTGATGAAGACTTCGAGGATGAATTAAAACATGATGAACCACCATGAAGGACTCCGGTAATGAAAGCATTAGAAGTGAAAGATGAAAAGAATAAGATTCAAGGCCTGCGATGGATAGATGGAGCTTGAAATGATATAATTGAATAACTTGGAACTCCGGAAAACAAGATGAACAACTTAGGACCGAGAATATGATATGATGAACAAGCTCCAGACAAAAGAATTAAATCACCTTGAAGGAATAAGAATAAGAATTATGTCATGCATCTCCTTCACCAATTTAAATTGATGACAAGCAACGGATTTGGCATACGACTTATTCTCATTGGAAAGGATTTAAGAGAGATCTAGCACAAGCTTGGGTAAATCTTCAACGAACCACCAGTAGGATTATGAAAAGAACAATGAATTAAAACGATAACAACGGAAGGGTAAACTTGAAAGAACCACCGTGAATATATGGAGACGAACGAAGAGACATCAATGAAGAATATTTGGAGGATGAAGTTGCAAACAGAGAACGAAGAAATCTTCTGAAATGATGGCCTTCGGAGGATCACAAAGAAAAGAATTCATGAAATGCTTCGGACGAGTATAAAAAGAATTCCTCACGAACGGAACACTAATGAGGATGGCAAGAAGCTAGAACCACGAATCTTGAAGAGAACGGGCCAATTTAAGAGAAACACCTCTCCGGTCTCCAAATGTTGAGAATGAAGACGAGAAATGCCATGAAGAATTGTTGAGCACTCCGGAATGAATAATTAAAAAGGTTGAACCAATGATGAACAAGAATTTGAAAACGATCTTGGAGAAGGCATGTGACTGATGGAAATCATTCTTACGTCACACTTTGAAAAGAATTTGAGTATAACTCCAGAAAAATAGAAGAGTCAGGTAAGATCCTGGGAAAAGACCTGTGGGTTAGGGCCCACTCAAAGAAATCACCGTTGGAAAAGATTGCTTAAGAGATATTGCACCAGTTGAATTAAATGGCTTGAATAGATGACAATCCTCAAAATAATTTGAACGGATTAAGAATGGAATTATGAATCTTCAGCACTCTGGATATGAATAGCAAGAGGAGAATGATTAATTGGTGCACCGGAATAAGAAAGCATTGTGAAAAGAGGAAAAGGATAAGATCAACACCAAAATCTTGAAGTACAACCACCGGTAGAATTGAGAACAAAAGAATGATGAACTTGAAGCTCTTGAGCATCTTCACGATAAATCACCGGATAAGAACATTGAAGGAAAAGAATGAAGAAAATATCACATGAATAAAATGGATATTCCATTTGAGAATTCCAGCAACATAAAGAAAACGGAGGGAGGGTGGGGAAAAACGAAGACAACTTGGGATGAACAAAATGGACACCGGTTGAAAAAGAATTTAACATGACCATCTCGATGGTCAAGAAGAATTAGCACTCCCATAGAAATATGAGAATACTGATTAGGAAAGGTATGGAATCAACATTTGACATCGAAGCAACTCGAATACCAGAATCAAAACAAGAACAAAGGATAGATATGCAACATGCTCTTCACAATATCATCCGAACAGAGAATTGAACGAATGAATTCCGCAGGTACATCAACTTGTCGAGAAGCCACTTGGAGAACAAAAGATAAATAAAAAGGAACAAGGATCAGATAGAACAAATACAAGATAGAAGCTTCGTTCGACATCTTCGTGCTGAGAGCTCATGGAACGTGTTACAAAAGGGTTTTGCAATCCCCGGATCAGCATAGCCAAGGACCCTTTAAGATGCAACTCCCGATCAGAACAAGTCCATAAAACCACTTCACTCAATGTAGAACCCCAAACTTCATATCGAGCATCCGCTGGAAGAATGCCTAGAACTACTTGATGAACCCACCTATAGATTTCCGAAAGTTTCCAGTTATGCAATCAGGTGTTGGGGATACACGGGAAGCACCGCGCAATCAACTCTAAACCTATATCCAGGTGTATCCATCCTTCAACACATAACCAGTCTTTCTCGGAAACTGTGTACCTCGGACCTTCGAAAAGCATCCACTATAACAAGCTATGGCAATACTCCCGAACTACCTCCCCAGTACTGGGTGATGTCGGGGTTATCTTGCCACTGGCCGTATAGGGGAGATTTTCGATGTCGGCCATCTTAAGTATTTAGTACTGCCGCGATATGCTTGTTACAATGATACCCCGAAGCTCAACTCCTCGGTAACAGGAGGCATCGAGAACAATATCCTTGTCACAAGAACATCGAAACAATCCCAAAATACTCGCGGGATCCTAAAAAAAATTTGGTGCAAATTTTGAAGATAGAAGAGACAAGAGTAGACGTCAGGAGTCCTCACCAGAGAGAAAGGGGATGAGAAGCAAAGAAATCCTACTCTCCGATATAATATAGGACTCAAAAAGTTTTCAGTGTGTGCCTAGACTCGACCGTCAACGATTCGATCAAACAGTGGGGGCTCCTAGGTCGGAGAAGGCTCTGAATACCAACTTGTAATGCCCAGGATGGGACTATACCTCCTACGTGTCGAGGCACGACTTAAAGGTATAAGCCCATCCTAGAATGATCTCAAGTTTGGTATCTTTGCACGACTCATGTAAAAGAGGGATTAAATGCAAAAGGAGATAGTTGGCTTACACTCGCCACTTCACACAATACATTACATAAGCAATACATCATTCAAAACATCACAACCCGACTACGGGTGAAGATCAAAAGAAAGATACCAAAACAACATAAAGCCACAGGTCAAGATCGAATCCTAGTAGAAACCACTACTGATCGTCGAAACATCACAAGCAAACGGCCACAAACTTCATCGAGCTCCAAGTGAAGAACTTGAACCAGCTCCTGCATCAAACTCGGCTAAACCTGCATCTGGTGTGGTGAAGTAACTGTGAGCCACAGAGGACTCAGCAATCCCGTTCCCGGGTAACAAGACTATTTAAGCCTTGGGTGAGGAAAATGCTGAAGAAAAGAACAAGAGGTGAAGGAACAACAAGAGTCTGCAGCAGCAACTAGCACTAACTTACGTCAAAGAGAGCGAGAAGAGAAGTGCCTCGGTCGAGAGATGATCACGAAGTGATCCTAGCTACAAGCTCCACAAGCATAACCCCTCCGTGTTCAACTCCCGAATCCCTATTCGGAAATTGACGATCACGAAACACACGCTGGTAGTGTATTAGAAACATTGTGTCAAGTTATCTACAACCGGAATTAACAAGCTCCCATCTGCCACATAACCGCGGGCACGGCTTTCGAAAGTTCAAACCCTGCAGGGGTGTTCCAACTTGACCCATTACAAGCCCACGATCTGCGGAGTCGCAACTCCATAGGTGGGAAGACCCGAGTATTCTCGGAATCCCGTGCTCAAGTTAAACCGAACTAAGGTAAGGCTAATCCAGCAAATCCTCCCGGCGTGCCGACACCCTGATAGTAGCCGCGCGTATCTCGTCTCAGGCCACGACCGGATGAGACATCCTACGGGTTTTTACCAGACCTCAAGTTTCCTTGAGGTGGCCCCGCAGTCCGCTCATTTCGGACCAACACTCATGTGGAGCACTGGCCCGGGGGGTTGAATTAAAATAAAAGGGATAGCTAGTCCACATGCAAGTTTTATTAGTTATTAGGCAAATAGTACCAATGTTGGGACTTGCTGGAAAAAACTTAGCACTTAGCGGTTTATCAAGGGGGTCCCATACACCCCAACCGTGTTAGGAACGCATAATCAAGGAACATAACACCGGTTTATACGGTTCCTAACGGCATGAGTGGAACAAATCACCAAGCAAAAGGCTTAGCCTTCCACCCTTGCCAATATATAGATGATTTTATTTTAGGCATTTATAGTGTGATATAACCCAACCAAACTTCAACATGAAGCAAGCATCTTCAATCTTCACCTGCAACTAGCAACGCTATAAGAGGGGCTGAGCGAAGCCTACGTATAGCCAAGCAACGGTTTGCATAGGTAGGTTGGTTAAACAGGTTCATGGTTACAATAGGAGGCTGACAGGAAAACATGGGCATCGAGGCAAAACTACTAAAGAGCGTTACTCTAGCAATAGGCAAAGATAGTAATGGTATCCGGGTTCGGTCATCTTGCCTGGGATTCCACAGAGGAGAAGAACAAGTCCATGAAGTAGACGGAGCAACACAGACGAGAGAATCCTCACAACTCCAGAACGAAACCGAAGCTAACAAGAGAAGCAACCGGAAAGAAAGAAACAACACGGTAAACACGCAAGCATAAACAAGGCATACGATGCACAAACAAGTATGATGCATGTCCGGTTTAATTATGCATGGCATGATGACATGATGCAATGCAAAAAATAAATAACACAAGCACAAAAGAACACACAGGCAACCCGGAACATCTGGAATCTTCTGGAATCTTCTGGGACGTCGGTCTTCGGGCGTCACACCTCGTCACCGACTCGTGGGAACCCGGTAACGGGAACGCCTCACCTTTCATCTTGTTTCGCTTGCTCACACTATCTTTCTTTTGCCGGACTCTCAACGAGTTACCGGAACCGAGGTGTTGCGTTGCATCATTTTCGGATCGTTGCCGTGGCACCCTTTCTTTCCACCACGGTGACAATACTTCATATCTCTTATGTCACCCCTTTTCATAAAAACTTGCATAAAACTTGTTCATGTCATCCGCATCATGTTAACAACATTATATATGTGTGTTTTTTTGTTGCTTTAATAATTATTAAACATGCTCATGGGGATTTTCCGGACATGTTGTTGTTCTTTCCGGCCTCATTTAAAATGTCTAAATAGTGTAGTTTCTTTATGCTTCCCCTCTTGCCATGTTAAAAACATTTAATCTTGTCTTGTAAATAAACGAGAGTCAATTAAATAATTAAATGTGGTGTTTCGTCAATATGCAACTCGTTGCATATTGAGCTCAACTTAACTTGTAGTACTTGTTTGTGCACTTTGCCATACCATGCATATTTAAACCGGACATGCATCATACTTGGATGTGAACCGTATGCCATGTTTATGCTTGAGTGTTTACCGTGTTGTTTGCTTCTTTCCGGTTGCTTCTCTTGTTAGCTTCGGTTTCGTTCCGGAGTTTTGAGGCTTCTTCGCTCGACTGTGTTGCTCCGTCTACTTCATGGATCCGTTCTTCTCCTTTGTGGAATCCCAGGCAAGATGACCGAACCCGGATACCATTACTATCTTTGCCTATTGCTAGAGTATCGCTCTTTAGTATATTGCCTCGATGCCCATGTTTTCCTGTCAGCCTCCTATTGTAACCATGAACCTGTTTAACCACCCTTCCTATGCAAACCGTTGCTTGGCTAAGTACGCTTCGCTCAGCCCTTCTTATAGCATTGCTAGTTGCAGGTGAAGATTGAAGATGCTTGCTTCATGATGAAGTTTGGTTGGGTTATATCACACTATATAAATGCTTAAATGAAATCATCTATATATTGGCAAGGGTGGAAGGCTAAGCCTTTTGCTTGGTGATTTGTTCCACTCATGCCGTTAGGAACCGTATAAACCGGCGTTATGTTCCTTGATTATGTGTTCCTAACACGGTTGGGGTGTATGGGACCCCCTTGATAAACCGCTAAGTGCTAAGTCTTTTCCAGCAAGTCCCAACATTGGTACTATTTGCCTAATAACTAATAAAACTTGTAATGGGACTAGCTATCCCTTTTATCTTAATTCAACCCCCCTGGGCCAGTGCTCGATGTGAGTGTTGGTCCAAACTAGAGTCGTGTGCGGGGCCCCCCTTGGCAACTTGGGTATTTCGGCCACTGTACGCTGTGCTCATCCGGTCGTGGCCTGAGACTAGATACGCGCGGCTACTATCAGGGTGTCAGCACGCCGGGAGGATTTGCTGGATTAGCCTTACCTTAGTTCAGTTTAACTTGAGCACGGGATTCCGAGAATACTCGGGTCTTCCCACCTATGGAGTTGCGACTCCGCGGATCGTGGGCTTGTAATGGGTCAAGTTGGAACACCCCTGCAGGGTTTGAACTTTTGAAAGCCGTGCCCGCGGTTATGTGGCAGATGGGAGCTTGTTAATATCCGGTTGTAGATAACTTGACACAATGTTTCAATACACTACCAGCGTGTGTACCGTGACTGTCAATTTCCGAATAGGGAGTCGGGAGTTGAACACGGTGGGGTTATGTTTGACCGGCTTTAGCTAGGATCACTTCGTGATCATCTCTCGGACCGATGCGCCTTCTCTTCTCGCTCTCTTTTACGTAAGTTAGTGCTAGTTGCTGCTGCAGACTCTTGTTGTCCCTTCACCTCTCGTTCTTTCTTCAGTCTTGTCCTCACCCAAGGCTTAAATAGTCGTGTTACCCGGGAACGGGATTGCTGAGTCCTCTGTGGCTCACAGTTACTTCACCACACCAGTTGCAGGTTCAGCCGAGTTTGATGCAGGAGTTGGATCAGTTCTTCACCCGGGAGTCCGATGAAGATCGTGGCTGTTTGCTTGTTTCGTTTCGACGATCAGTAGTGGTTTTCTACTAGGATTTGATCCTGACCTGTGGCTTTATGTTGTTTTTGGTATCTTTCTTTTGGATCTTCACCCGTAGTCGGGTTGTGATGTTTTGAATGATGTATCGCTTATGTATTGTATTGTGTGAAGTGGCGAGTGTAAGCCAACTATCTCCTTTTGCATTTTAATCCCTCTTTTACATGAGTTGTGCAAAGATACCAAACTTGAGATCATTCTAGGATGGGCTTATACCTTTAAGTCGTGCCTCGACACGTAGGAGGTATAGTCCCATCCTGGGCATTACACTCATGGTCCAAGGGAGACTACTCACGAGTCATCTGGGAGGCGTCCATGGTGGTGGAGAAGCTCCCGGTGGTGATCCTCCCCTCCGGCAGGGTGCCGGGAAGAGTTCTCCTGGTGCTCCCGATCTTGGAAGCGGCGGCGGCGGCGGAATAGAGATGGGATCGCGAAAAGAAGTCATGTTTCAAGGATTATGGGAAACCCTTTAAATATCTGCCAAAGTAGGGCACTAGGGGGCTCTCGGGGGGCCGAGGCGCCCCCCCGGCGCGGCCCAGGGGGGGCGCGCCCACAGGGCGCCTGGAGCCCCTGTGCCCCCCAGGCTCCCCTTCAGAAGCAGTGTCGTTCCCGGATCGCTGATTTTTTATATAATTTTTCTGTATTTTTCTGGGCAGTTCTCGAAACGTGAAAACCTGAAATACAAAAACAGCCGAAAACAGAAACTGGCACTGGGGTGCACTGGATTAGTAAGTTAGTCCAAATATGATCAAAAGTGTATGGAAGGGTATGAATATCATAGCAATATCACCCAAAAGTGGCATGGAGCAAGCAGAAATTATAGATACGTTTTGGACGTATCAACATCCCCAAGCTTAATTCCTGCTCGTCCTCGAGTAGGTAAATGATAACAAGAATAATTTCTGTGGTGACATGCTATTAACCATATAAGACTTTCTCATAGTCATATGACAAAAGCTTACTGAGACAATGATTCTAAAGTAATTAAGTTGTCTCAAGAGAAAATCACAAATGACTAAAAGTTTTACAACATGAAACTAAAACATCAAAAAAGATTTGCAATGAACATGATGTGCAAATATGATCAAGTGATATCTAGCTTGCCCCCTTTAGTGATGCAAAACATAAGTGCAGGGGCACCTTCAAGGTTTAAGTGATGACTAGATACAATCATTTCAAAATAAACGATATCACAATCATGCAAAAGACAATGCTACTTTGGGACAATGCACATTACACTTAGAATGACAATCATGCTCTCAGTAGTTGGTGCTTGAAGTGCTAGAGCTTTTTATTTTGAAACATGGAAGCAATTGTGTCAACGGTAGTAGTACTTCATATGTGTCATGCATATAACATCCTATAAGTTGCAAGCCTCATGCATCGAATACCAATAGTGCTCGCTCCTTGTCCTAATTAGCTCGGATCCCCATGGGTTATCATTGCATTGCATATGTTTTAACCAAGTGTCACAAAGGGGTACCTCTATGCCACCTGTACAAAGGTCCAAGGAGATAGATCGCATTTGATTTCTCGTTTTTGATAGATCTCAACTTGAGGACATCCATACCGGGACAACATAGAAAATAGATGATGGACTCCTCTTTAATGCGTAAGCATGTTCTCATGAGAGATTCAGGATTAAGGTCCAAGCTAAAACTTCCACCATGATGCATGGCTTTGGTTGGCGGCCCAATGTTCTTCTCTAACAATATGCATATTAATTCAACCCACGGTAAATCACCCTTACTTCAGACAAGACGAACATGCATAGCAACTCACATGATATTCAAAAAAGGTGTGACAGTTGATGGCGTCCCCAGAAACATGGTTACCGCTCAGCAAGCAACTCATAAGAAATAAAATACATAAGCAACATATTCTTTACCACAATAGTTTTTAGGCTACTTTCCCATGAGCTATGTATTGCATGGTTAATTTGCTTAGTGCAGGTGTAGGTTAACAAAAGACTGGGAGCGACCAACTAAGAGAGCAATGACGGTCATAATTATGCAGAGCGACAAAGCAATATTGAATCAGGCATGGTAGTTATATCGCTACTTAGAAACAAAAGATCACCAAGGCTTGACAGACTTTCTTTACAGTCTTGAATATGCGTGAGCATACGCCAAGTCAATCAAAATAAATTCTCAAAGGAAGATATTACTAAACCATACCACATCATAGGCAAACAAACCAAGTTGGTATTCCAATAACACATTGGGAACCCCCCAGCTATCTGAGATTAACCATAAGAAAACCTGAACTACTAAGCACCATCATGAAAGTAGCATCTTTATCATAGACATATTAACCCATGTAACGGAAGCAAACTCTCTTAATAAGGTGAGCATGGTAATTACAGAGAGTTCAAGCAACCAACTAAATAAAAGCTCTTTGAAAAGATAAGCATGAATACTAAGAGCAAAGCACGATAGTAGCTATTTAAAAGACAAAGAACACACACAACATCGATAGGCATGAAAATTCTATGTAATGTTCTAGGTAGAAGTGGAGCGTGTTTCTCTCCCACATAAAGGAATGCTGGGTTCCGACTCGTTATGAAAAACTAAAAGCAAGACGCTCCAAGCATAGCACATAACACATGAAGTGATAAAAATATAGCGGAACGAAAGACGAACTGATAATGTTGATGGAGAAGGGGATGCACGGGGGGCATCCCCAAGCTTAGACGCTTGAGTCTCCTTGAATATTTCTTGGGGGTGCACGGGGGCATCCCCAAGCTTGAGCGCTTGACACTCCTGAATCTTTTTATCATCTTCCCTCGCACACTTGAAAACTCCCTTCATACATAACTCATCATAATCTGATTAGCGAGGTTAGTACCCTTAATAAAATAATTATACCTTGCTGGAAATAAGGATATTCTTGAAGTTCTACTGTTTCTCAAGATTGCCAAAAGGTTTTTGCAAAGAAAAAGCAAGTTCTTAATTTGCAAAGTGAAGGAAAGGCAAAACAGGACAGAATCTGTGAAAAACAGAACAGCAGGCAGTAATTGACCTGTTTGGGATACTTCTGCAACTCAAATCGAAAAACTCAGAACTGACGCACGAAAGACAATTATATAGAGAACGCTGTCGAAAAAATTCAGACCAAAAAGATGATCTGGTGATTTTATACGAATTTTTCTATCCAAGGACAGAATCTGTTTCCTGGACAGCACCTCACAACTTTTGAACTTTCTAGCAATCAGAGGCTATACTTGGCACAAATATGAAAAGCAAAGATACAATGATGATGCTACAGCAGTAAACAACATCAAGACACAACAAAAGCAAAAAAATTATTCATGTGGGCTGCCTCCCAAAAGCGCTTTCTTTTATGCCTTTAAGCTAGGCATAATGCATAGATCAAGTTTTGTCAAAAGTAAAAGAATAGCTAGCCCGTACAACGGACTCAAAAGGTAACTTGACCTTCTTACGAGGGAAGTGTTCCATCCCTTTCTCGAGAGGAAACTGAAATTTTATATTACCCTCTTTCATGTCAATGACAGCACCAACGGTGCGCAAAAAGGGACGTCCCAAAATAATTGGACATGAAGGATCACATTCAATATCCATAATAGTAAAATCAACGGGCACATAATTATCATTGACAACAATAAGAACATCGTCGATCCTCCCCAAAGGTTTCTTTATGGAAGAATCAACGAGAACATCTCCAAAAGAACAAGAATCAAAGGATTTCAATTTAAGCATATCATATAGTCTTTTGGGCATAATAGAAGTACTAGCTACAATATCACATAAAGCAAAGCATGAGAAGTTATTTATCTTAATTTTAATCATAGAATCCCAACCATCTCCTATCTTTCTAGGTATGGAGGCTTCTACTCTGAGTTTCTCCTCCCTAGCTTTGATGAGAGCATTAGTGATATGCTCTGTGAAGGCAAGATTAAGTGTGCTAGTGTTGGGATCCTTAGCCATTCCTTGTAGAAAGGCGATAACTTCTAAAATACTACAATTATCAAAATCAGTTTTATCATTAGTGGGCAGAATTGTAGCGTCATCCTCTTTGTTTAATTTGCTCTCTATTATAAGAGTTTGAACCTCTTCCCAAGTTTGGGGAAGCTCAGGAGCAATTTTAAACTGAGGCTCATACTTTTTTTCTGGAAGACCATGCCATGGGCATAACTCTCCATCATAACTAGTGTAATCACAAGGTTTATTTTTTTTGTAAATCCCGTCAGAGATAAGTGGGGCAATGGAAGTAGGGGTGTACCCCTCCCATTTAGTGTTTTTGGTAGAACCCATAATAGCAAGCAAGCAAGATAACTATTTTTGTGATTTTCTATAAAAAGGAACTAAAGCAAATATGAAAGGTAAACTAACAAAACTAAAAAGCAAAGGTAAAAGATAGCATGCAACTCCCCTATCCCGAAGAGTGGAGTCCCCGGCAACGGCGCCAGAAAATACTCCTTGATGGGCCTCGAACCCCTCGTTGGATTACCCCAAGTGGAAGGTGTAAGATGCAGTAAGTAGAAGTGTTTTCCCTTAGCAAAGATGCCAAGGATCGAATCCCCAGAGACTCCTAGGTTCAACAGGTAGGTGTCAACTGCTAACGGCGCAATTAGCAATCAACGTGGACCTGCACACAGATACAAATAACTTTGCTCCCAACGAGTACAGAGAGGTTGTCAATCTCTCCGGCCTTGTAGTTCACAAAGGGTTAAAAGCAATATGATAGTAGTGATAGATAGTGTTTTTGCAATAGTAAATAAATAGCGGAAAGTAAATAGTGTATGTGATCAATGATGGTAATATGGACTGGAGTCTCATGATGTTCACTAGTGATGTCTCTCTCCCAAAAGACGATAAAACAGCTATGCGAGGTAAACAAATTACATCTGGGCAATTGACAGGACCACGAACGCAAACCAATGCTGACTACATTGCAAGAAAGGTTGAGGTTCAAAGCATGGGCGGTACGCCAAAGTAAGTAGACCGAAATCCATCAATATCTACTACTAATCATCCACCTTGAGATATCTATCCAGAACATCTCGCTGGCATTAAGTTGCGAGTCCCACCCATAGTGTAAACTCAATGCAACAGACAACTGCATTAAAAGAACTTTGCGTAAAGTAAACAATCCTTGCACCCGCGGGCACAAGCACCGTTGTTTTCCCCCTTGTGGCAACAGCACATCCCCTAGACTCATGTTTCTGTCACTCAAGCTAGTCATCGAGGGGCATGAACCCACAATCGAGCATAACGTTCCCTCTTGGAGTCACTACCTATTACTCGGCCAAAGCAATAAATAACAACGGAGAACATGCAAGAATTACTTATGAACTAAAATATAAAAGAGGTGAATCAAATATATTACTCAAGATCAATCTGAACATAATCTCATAATCCATCGGATCCCAGCAAACTCAACATAGCAACAGCATAAGGATTACATAGGTGCCTCGATCATGTAGGGCAGCTCATGAGGACTAATTAGTGAAGCACAAGAATGGGAGGAGAACATCACATAGCTACTGGTCATGGACTCATGGTCCAAGGGAGACTACCCACGAGTCATCCGGGAGGCGTCCATGGTGGTGGAGAAGCTCCCGGTGGTGATCCTCCCCTCCGGCAGGGTGCCGGGAAGAGTTCTCCTGGTGCTCCCGATCTTGGAAGCGGCGGCGGCGGCGGAACAGAGATGGGATCGCGAAAAGAAGTCCTGTTTCAAGGGTTACGGGGAACCCTTTAAATATCTGCCAAAGTAGGGCACCGGGGGGCTCTCGGGGGGCC
>LR738712.1:625793028-625844516 GCA_902687465.1 Secale cereale | reverse complement strand
GGGGGGGGGGGGGGCGCCCATAGGGCGCCTGCAGCCCCTGTGGCCCCCCCAGGCTCCCCTTCGGAAGCAGTGTCGTTCCCGGATCGCTGGTTTTTTATATAATTTTTTTGTATTTTTCCGGGCAGTTCTCGAAACGTGAAAACCTGAAATACAAAAACAGCCGAAAACAGAAACTGGCACTGGGGTGCACTGGATTAGTAAGTTTGTCCAAATATGATCAAAAGTGTATGTAAGTGCAAGCAGAAATTATAGATACGTTTTGGACGTATCAACGCTTCTACTCTTGTAGACTATGTTGGGCCTCCAAGCCCAGAGGTTTGTAGGACAGCAGTAAATTTCCTTTAAGTGAGTAACCCAAGGTTTATCGAACTCAGGGAAGTAGAGGTTGAAGATGGTCTCTCTCAAGCAACCCTGCAACTAAGATACAAGAAGTCTCTTGTGTCCCCAACACACCTAATACAACTAGGAGTTGTATAGGTGCACTAGTTCGGCGAAGAGATGGTAAAATATGGATGATAGGAGTGGCAAAGCAAAGTAATATAAATATGTAATAAAAAGTGCAGCAAGCAAACAAGTGGTAAACATGAGCACAAATGGTATTGCAATGGTGGAAACAAGGCCTAGGGTTCATACTTTCACTAGTGGCAACTCCCAACAACATTAACATAATCGAATCACATGATATTTCCCATAAAACATGCAAAGGGGACACACTCGGAGGTCATTCCTTCGTGGCCAAGAGAGGACGAGAATTATGTAGGGCTACAAAAGCACACCTCAAAGTTCGTAGTTCTCAATCTACGGATTTCCCAATGTCACCGCGGCCATCCAAAGAGAGTCCCACAATCACCACAACATATCTAAAGGATAGTCAAAGACAAGCACCAAGAGACTCTCAATCTTCAATCAACACACAAGAGAGGAAATCACTCATGAAAATACTTTTCTAATCCATGTCCAATAGACCGCTGTCACCTTGGTCTCGGGGATTATACTAGATAAAGACAAGTGAGTACATCAATCCAATACATAGAGGAAGGGGAAATATCATGGGATCACCCTAGATTAACATAGCCTACGATCACAACGAAGATCACATCATGGGAGAGAGAATTGACCACATAGCTACTGGTAAGAACCTCAGCCCCGAGGAGGAACTACTCCCGCATCATGGAGGGAGGAAGCAACGTCGATGGAGATGAATCCGGGGGCACTTCCCCGTCCCGGCAGGGTGCCGGCGCAGGAATTCTGGTCCCCCGAAGCTTGATGGTGATGGCGGCGGAGATCGGAATCGCGTCTGGAGAAAAGGGGTTCGGAATCAGGGTTTTCTCGACGGACCTTAAATATATGCCAAAGGGGGTCACCGGGGGAGTCCTGGGGGCTGAGGTTCAGCTCACCTGGCCACGCGTCGCCCTGGGGCCCTTCCAGGGGAACGTGGCGGATGGCTGTGCAGCCTGGGGTACACGGTGGCAAGCCACGATGACGAGGCCACCGTCGTGGCGAACGGAGACGCCCGGACGGACGCTTTTTGCACTGTTTGGGGCGACGGTGACGGGCATTCAATGCCTTTATCCCCCACCGTCAGGGTTAGGTACAAAACACTGTTACAACTACCACCATTTTTACGCTTTTACCCTCACTTTCGTTGCCACATGTCGGTGACCCCTTGACCTATAAAAGGAGGCCCATGCGCAACGTAGAGGAGGTTCCGACTCTCGATCACTCCCACGCTCGGTGTAGCCAGCAGCAAGTACTGTAGATCTTCTTGCTCCCGAGCCAAGAACTCAATACAACCAAGGCAGGAGTAGGGTTTTACGCATCCGTGCGGCCCGAACCTGGGTAAACTGCCCGCGTGCTCTCCTCGATCTGCTCTTCGTGCACCCTCCGCTCCCTTGCCGTACCGGAAAGGGCCTCCGGTCCCATAGGTGTTCGTGGGCGACCAGTTTCCCCGACATCTTTAGCAAGGTTTCTTTTGGCCAGAAGCCCTCCAAGATGCAACTACACAAGTAACCAAGTGTGAAGCGTGCCAGTTCCATGCTAAGGAAATACATCACCTAGCTCAAGCTCTCCAGACGATCCCTTTGTCCTGGGCATTTTCGGTCTGGGGGCTCGACATCCTTGGCCCCTTTCCCCGCGCAGTCAGGGGCTTTGAATACGTGTACTTCGCCATCGACAAGTTCACAAAGTGGCCGGAAGTGGAACCAGTGAGAAAGGTGACCGCACTGTCAGTAGTCAAGTTCTTCAGGTCAATTGTTTGCCGTTTCGGAATCCCTAACAGGATCATCACCGACAACGGCATGCAATTCATGAGTCGCACCTTCATGCAATACGTCCAAGACCTTGGCGCCAAGGTCTGCTTCGCTTCTGTTGCTCACCCGAGGAGCAATGGTCAAGCGGAGAGGGCCAACGCTGAAGTGCTGCGCGGACTCAAGACAAGAACTTTCGACAGGCTGCACAAGTGCGGAAGAAACTGGATTGAGGAGTTGCCGGCGGCTCTTTGGTCAATCAGGATGACAGCAAATCGAGCCACCGGATAGACACCCTTTGCTCTTGTCTATGGAGCAGAGGCAGTTCTCCCCATGGAACTCGTATACGGATCTCCTCGAGTGCTCGCTTACGATGAGCTCGAGCAAGAGCAGCTGCGGCAAGATGATGCACTGCTCCTCGAGGAGGACCGTCTCCAGGCTGCTGTACGAGCTGATCGATACCAGCAAGCTTTGCGCCGCTACCATAGCCGCAAAGTCAAGGCCAGGAGTCTCGAGGAAGGCGACCTTGTTCTTCGTCGTGTTCAGTCCGCCAAGAATTCCAACAAGTTGACGCCGAAGTGGGAAGGCCCTTATCGGGTGAGACAAGTCACAAGGCCCGGCGCTGTCCGCCTTGAGACCGAAGAAGGCTTACCGGTGAGCAACTCCTGGAACATTGAGCACCTTCGCAAGTTTCACCCGTAAGCCGCGGTTGCCGTGATCCGCTCCGGCAACCACCTTTTGTACAAGTCTTGCCGCTGTTGCATGTAAACCTTTGTACAAAGCCGGGCGCAGACCCCGTGCATCAGTAAAACTTTTGTGATTAGCACGACTTGTCATTTCATGCCTTTCCGTTTTCTTGCATGTGTTATCTGACGCTTTGTGTAGCACACGCCCCCGGTAAGCAATAATGAGCCGCAGGGCTCCATATCTATGTTTCCTCCCTTTCCTTTCTTTTCTCAAGCAGAAGGAGTTGTTCCTCGCGCACAAGTTTGCCGGGGGGGAAGGAGACAATGGTATGGACCAAGCACCGCCGTTCAAGAAAGCCTCGCCTTGCCGGGAAGCAAATATCACAAAAGCTAAGTTGCTAAGTTGCCAAAGTTTGAGCATTCAAATTTTTAAAAAATTCTTAGTTATCTTCCTTGAACGACCACACTTTGTATGGAAAACCTGTGCGCAGAGGAACCTACCCGTGGCTAACCGCGCCCTTACTTTGTTTCGAGCACGCTCAACGGCTTAAGTGAGCTGCGACAAGTGTCGCGCCCTTACTTTGTTTTCGAGTTCGCTCAACAACCTAAGTGTGCTGCGACTAGCTGCGGCAAGGTTTCTTGCCGGCAGAGGAGTTGCCAGCAGGCTGCTGAAGTTCCGCACTCAGCGCTCGCGGCAAGGGTCCCTTTGCCGGCAAGTTCCCTAAAAGCGAAGGGTAAAAACATACAAAGTTAAGGAGTCGAGCAAGGGAAATAACACTGCATTAACTACCCAAAACAAAGTTATATTACAAGGTGACTTGTTGCTGTTCTAACAAACTACTGTCCATGACTTAATTGGCAGCGACAAGGGAAGCAGAAAGAAAGCAGCCTAGTCTACGCGGTCACCATCAACTCTTCTGATCTTGCTCACCTTGGCCACAATGTGGGCAACACGAGCCTTCAGTGCTTCCTGGTCAGCGTCGGGCGGCAAGGTCCGGAGGACGTTGTCAAGATTGATCCTGGGGTTGCGGTAGACTATCTTCGTCAGCACTCGCTCCACAGTACCCATGCAAAGCCTGCGCGCCTCGTTTGCCAGCTGCGTGGGGATCCTCTCCCGGAGCTGCTCGAGGGCCGGCGCCACTCCCCTGAAGAATAAGCTCAGCTTGGCGCTGTGAGGGAGGTTCGCGTCGGGGGAGTACACGAGGTGCTCCGTCCCCAGCGCCGCCATCTCCCTGTCGATGTCAGCGGCGGCGGCGAAGAGCCCCTCGGTCCACTGCTCCACCGTCTGCCTGAAGTTATTTTGCGTGACGGCGGCGCTGTCCAGCAATGCCCTCTCAGCACGGAGGTCCTCTTTCAGCTTTGTCTCACGGTTCCGGGCGCCGTCAAGTGACTCAGTGAGGGTGGACAGCTTCAGCTCCAAGTCTGCAATAGAGTCCTTGGCGATGGTGAGCTCCTGGCCCTTGTCGTAGAGACGGACCTGCAGCTCCGAGTGGCTGTGGGCGTCTTTCTCCCTCGCCAATGTGAGCACGGCAACCTTCTCCTCGCCCATCCTCAAGTTAAGCTCCAACTGCGCCACCCTCGCCTCCAAGTCTCTCTTGGCGGTCTCTGCAGCTGCAGCGGCATCCCTCGCTTCCTGCAGAGCCCCGCCAAGGGACTGCTCGCGCGCGGTAAGGTCGTCCCCGTGGCTATCGAGGTCGACCTTCCGCTGCCTCAGCTCTCCTTCCCGCCGAGACAGATCCTCGGCGGCTAGTCGTTGCTGCTCCTCGACCTCGGCCTTCTCGAGGACGAACGCCTGGTGCGCCTCGGCGAGCTCCTCCCGCTCCTCCGCCAAGTTCCGGAGAGCCGCTTGGTTGGCGGCGCGGAGCTCCTCGGCGCGCTTCTCCAGATCGACGCCTGCCTTGGCAGCCAGAGCCTCTCGGGACTCCAGCTTGGCCTGCCTGGCCCGGTACAGAGCCAGGAGTTTCCGCAGGAGCTGCTCCTCCTCGGGCTCGCTGCTGCTGTCGGGCGCGTCGACAAGCCTCAGCCCGGCGGAGGCCAGGACTTCCCCATCGAAGACCTCTCCCTCCGCGGGCGCCTCGACGTAGAAGCCCACGGGACTTGGATGAAGACCCCGTTGGCGGCCTCCAGGTAGGCGCCCGGCTCGGTCGCGGCAGCAGGAGGGTCGGCGGCCGGCGCAGCGTCCGGCGCTCCTGTGGCCTCAGGGCCGTCAGTGCGGTCGCCGGTCCCCTCCTCAGCTGCTGCGTCAGTGGCCGCGGCGGTCTCATCGACGGTGGCCTCCGTCTCCATTGGCTCCGGGGCGGTCGAGTCTGCGGACAAGAAAAGAAGAAGAAAGAAAGAAGAAGTGTCAAGCAAATATCCAAAAAGGAAAAGTCAAGAGAAGAAAAGCACAAGGGTTACCTGCGCGAGCCTCTTCTTCGACGGGGTTCCTCGCCGGGGGGTCCTCCCTCGGCGGCGTGGTGGTAGCTCCCGCCGGCGGAGGGCCGCTGGCGCCTTCCCTTGGCGGGGTGCTCGCCCTTGGCGGAGTACTCGCCCTTGGCGGAGTACTCGCCCTTGGCGGGGTGCTCGCCCTTGGCGGGGTACTCGCCATTGGCGGAGTACTCGCCCTTGGCGGGGTATTCTCCCTCGCCGGGGAGCTCCTCCTTGGCGGGGAGGCTGAGACGAGCAGCTCTTCAGGAGTAGTCTCTTGACGCTCCTGAGGTTGCGGCTCTGCTTCTGCACAAATCAGCAAATGAACAAGACATTAGCAAGGAAAGGAAGCCCACGCGCGCCCGACAAGTGAAGAAGTGAACAGAAGACTTACGCTGGGGGCTGCTCTGTGGAGCAGCAGGCTGGTCCGGCAAGCTTGTCGCTGGCGCATCCCCCGCCGCTGCGACAGGCTCGTCCTCGAGATCGACCACCGGAATCTTGGCCCTTTTCGCCGCTCTCTGGGCCAAGGTCCTGGAAGATAAACAAGATCAGAGTCAGGCAAAAGAAAATTCAAGATAAGAGCAACAAAAATCAAAAGAAATAAGAGTTGCAAGTGCTTACTCTTCCTCCTCCTCGTCGGAACTGAGGACGGAGAAGTCGAAGTCCGCCTCGCGCGTCCCGGCGCGAGGAGCTGGAGGAGTAGGCTCCCTCGGGCGCTTGGCGGGCTCCGGAGCCGTGGTCTGAGAAGACCCCGCTCCGGTCATCGCCGAAGCCCGAGGGGCGGAGGGAACGCCAGAACCAGTTCGGGAAGATCCTCCTCCGCCTGCCACAGAGGCGCGAGGCGCCCCCTTGACGGCCTTGCTCGTCGTGGTGGCGCGCGTCGAGCGACGCTGCGGCTGCTGCTGGACCGCCGGCTGCCTCGCCGTATCAGTGGCCTTGCGGAGGCGTTTCTTTGGCTGAGGCGGAGGACTTGGTGGTGGCGGAGAGCTCCCCGAGGATGAAGAGGAGCCGTCAAGGCCCAAAGACCTGCCTGAGTCTTCTGAAGGGTCGCCCAATTCGGCGTCCTCCTCGGCGAGCTCACTTGACTCTGTGCCCTGCCCGGCAGCCTCGCTCGTCCCGGCAGGCTCCCCGGCAGGCTTCAACAATTTGAGGATTTCGTCCTCCTCGGCCCGACTCACTGCATCCGCTGCATCTGCCTCGTCCAAGGAGTACCCGAACTCGCCCGCGGCATCGGCTATGGCCGCCTCCTCCATCCTGGTGGCGATATACGCCAAATCCCGGTCGGTGGTGTCGCGGGTGAGACCCTTCTTCTCCTCGAGATTGATCGGCAGCTCAACCAAGTTGTCGAAGAAGGTTTGCGCGGCTTCGTCAAAAGGCGCCAGCCAAGTGGGATCAACACCGTGGGAGTCGCACAGCGGCATCGCCGCGCGGATGGCACTAAGTGACGAATTGTTACATAATGGAACTACCCCCCGCGACGGGGCAGACCACTCCGGGTGCTTGGGGCCGTGCTTGAACAACTCACGGAGCATCCCCTTGAGCTCCAGAACAGTGAAGTTATAGTTAAGCCCGGGGTGCAGCCTCATGTAGTCTGCCGCATTGCCGAAATCCCAAGCAGACCGCTTCCTCTCCTGTAAGGGAGCAATGCGGCGGCGAAGGATATCTGCCCCGACCTCACCTACAGTAAGGTTGGATTGCCGGAGGCGAAGAATCCTAGTGAGAGCTATCTTCAGCTTCTCGTCCTCCGGGGCCAGATCACTCCAATCCTTGCCGCGCACTATTGCAGCTCGGCGCGGGGAAGTAAATTGCTGGGGTCCCTCCTCCATGATCCAGCACCAGTCAGCCCTCCACTCCTACCACTTGCCACGGAGCTCTCCAATCAAGTACGCCTCTTTCTTATTGAGCCTAAAGATCCAAGAGATCCCACCGGACAGGGGAGACCCAGACTCTACCCGAGGTGTGAAAAAATGGCGGAAGAGAGCTACGTTGGGGTGGACTCCGACAAAGTTTTCGCACAGATGTGCGAAAACGGCCATGGTCAGGACTGCGTTCGGGGTGAAATCTAGAAGATGGAATCCATATGTGTTCATAACATCGCAGAAGAACTCGGAGTATGGAGGGCAGAGTCCGCAATGGAAGAATAGGGCAAAGTAAGGATAACCTCCCGGGAACATGTCGCAAGCTTCGGCGGGGAGAACTCTGGTGCGCGGGTGAGCTTTCGTTTCCCTCGACCAGAAGAGGTAGTACTTGTCCTTCAGCTCCCTCGCACCAAGCCTCAGCGGGAAGACCACCATCCTCTTCCGCATTGCTGCAAGCTTTGCCGCCCGCTCGGTCTTCGCGGCTTTCGCCTTGTCGCCCTTCGGGGCCATGGCGGGGACGGCGAGGGAGGCCGGCGGCGCTGGGGAGGCTGGCGGCGGCGGAAGAAGGGTAGAGCTCAGCTCTCTTTCGACCTTTGGGGGAGGAGGAGAGCGGCGGGGGTTTCTGGAGGTTGAAGACGCAATGAAACAATGGGGGAAACTGCCCCTGTTTCCTCTGCTTTTAAGGGGGGGAGTGGGGGACGTTCCGCATTTTCCCATTAAAGAAACATGCCACGATCTCTCCCACGACGCCGCAATTGACGCGTGCCGTTAGGGAGGGATGCGGCGGATACGGAGTGGGATGCAGGGCGCCGTGGGCCGCGTGTGCCCGTGCACTGTTTTGGGCCTGGCCCAACAGCGCTCGGCACCGTGTGTGGCTCAGGCCCGGGGGCTCCTGTCGGTGTACTAAAGTAGGGGTACCTTAGTATCCCGACTTGTGCACGGGCAGTAGCAGCGTCCCGTGGCAGGGCTTGCCACGCGCCCGCCAAGGCCCACTTTGGTTCCTTTTGAGCCATTCAAGAACAAAGTATTCAAGCTAAGAAACAAGACCCCGGCAAGAGGAGCTTGCCGGGAAGGCCGCTCCAGGCTCGAAACCATCTCTTTAACACAAGACCCTGGCAAGAGGAGCTTGCCAGGAAGGCCAAAGCATGGCGTTTTCAGAAGACTTGCCGTGGCGCATTGCGCGCCCCGGCAAGGCCCGGAGAGCGACAAGCTTCCGGGCGCGGCAAGGTAGCGACCGCGGCAAGGTGCTTGCCGCGGCAAGCTTTCACTTTGTGCCTGCGCTCCAGCTCACCTGGCCACGCGTCGCCCTGGGGCCCTTCCAGGGGCACGTGGTGGATGGCTGTGCAGCCTGGGGTACACGGTGGCAAGCCACGATGACGAGGCCACCGTCGTGGCGAACGGAGACGCCCGGACGGATGCTTTTTGCACTGTTTGGGGCGACGGTGACGGGCATTCAATGCCTTTGTCCCCCACCGTCAGGGTTAGGTACAAAACACTGTTACAACTACCACCATTTTTACGCTTTTACCCTCACTTTCGTTGCCACCTGTCGGTGACCCCTTGACCTATAAAAGGAGGCCCATGTGCAACGTAGAGGAGGTTCCGACTCTCGATCACTCCCACGCTCGGTGTAGCCAGCAGCAAGTACTGTAGATTTTCTTGCTCCCGAGCCAAGAACTCAATACAACCAAGGCAGGAGTAGGGTTTTACGCATCCGTGCGGCCCGAACCTGGGTAAACTGCCCGCGTGCTCTCCTCGATCTGCTCTTCGTGCACCCTCCGCTCCCTTGCCGTACCGAAAAGGGGCTCTGGTCCCATAGGTGTTCGTGGGCGACGAGTTTCCCCGACAGCCATGATTTCAGATCTGAACCATATGTGTTTGTATGAATATATTTGTGTTCTTGATCCTATCTATGAGTTGTTTGCACCTATTACGGTTCGGAACCGGCGATCCCAAAAGTGACAGCTTGGGACACCAAAGGGGATGGTCCGTAGTTTGAGGATTACATGTATCCATTGGGTTTATTGCTTTGTTCCGGTGCTCTTTGACAGGAGCACCTTAATCTCCATAAGTTCCTTTTGGCCCCATTCATAGCGGGATGGTAGGACAAAAGATGTTGTGCAAGTTCTTATTGCAAGCACGTACAACTACCTATGGGATACATGCCTAATGTTTGATATTTGCCTAGATGATCATTACTTTTCCGTGTGCCTTGCCCCAAGTTAGAATCATGATATATCTCATCCATGCAGCGCCCAACCATCCGTCTCCCTAGCCTACAGTGTTTTTAATCCTGCTGGTTACTAGTTGCTACTTTTGCTATTTACTTTTGCTGTTTACTTTTACTATCACTATCATCACTATCATATCACTGTTACCACTTATCTTTTGTTGCAAGTAAGTATATTTCAGGTGCGGTTGAATTGACAACTCAACTGTCAAAGCTTATAAATATTCTTTGGCTCCCCGTGTGTCGAATCAATAAATTGGGTTATTCTTACCCGCGAAGACTATCTCGATCCCTTACGGTTGAGGGTTATCAAGTACCGTTTTCTGGCGCCATTGCCGGGGAGCATAGCAATATTTACAAGTCTACTTGAAGTATCCTACCTGCTGCACTTCATCCGCTATGGATAAGAAAGGAGACCCTAAGGTTCCGATCTTACTATCCACTACAAGAAGAGGTACTGTTCTGAGCACTAGTGCTACACTTGATTCACCCTCTGTTATGAGTAAGTTTGCCCCACCGCCACCACATGATGCTCCTACTGAATCTGTTACTATGTCCGATAATCTTGATGATGCTTCTACTACTCTTGATGATATTAGTTCACTTGGTTATGCTCTTGAGAAACAGATCGCTGCTGCTACAAAAAAGTCTGGAATTGAAATTCCCGTTACTCGCTACCCTATTGGTGGAACTTACGATTATCCTGATTTGAGTAAACTCAAGGATAGACTCCTTGATGATGATTACTATATGCTTGATGATGATTTATCCAGGGAACTGACAGAGTTTGCCGGCTCTGACCCTGAAGTTATTAAGAAATTGTTTGAAAAACACTCTTTGAAGAACAAAATCGTTCCTGATCCTGAATTTGCTACATCTCCTATATGCATTGATGATCCTGATTATGATTTCTCTGTTGATCTTTCACTTATACCTATGGTTGAAGCTGACCCCTTTTATGGCAGAGAAAATGATGATGCTATTGCACACCTGACCAAACTCACTGAGTTGGGTGGCTTGTTTACCACGGATGAGAAGATACGAAACTTTTATGTGACCAAGCTTCTTCATTTCTCTTTGAAGGAAGGTGCTAAAACATGGTATGATTCACTCCCATGTGGTTCCATTAAGAGTCCTCAAGACTTAGCTTACTCTTTTGTTGATAAGTACTTTCCTGCTCATATGCAACATGCTGCTTTACAAAGAATTTATAACTTTAAACAGTTACAGGATGAACACCTCCCTAAAGCTTGGGGGAGGTACTGCGGTCTGATTCGGACTAGACCAGGACATGAAGTCCCTAAGAACGAATTAATCGATATATTTTATGCTGGTCTAACTGATGAATCCAGGTCCTATTTGGACAGTTGTGCTGGTTGTGTTTTCAGGAAAAGAACACCGGACGATGCAGAGGATTTGATGGGCAGGATTGCCAAAAACCATGAAGATTGGTCCGTCCCTGAAGCACCTCCACCACCAAAGAAGAGGGGCATGTTTGTTCTAAGCCCCGAAGATATGCGAGAAGCAAAGAAGTCTATTAAGGAGAAGGGTATTAAAACTGAGGACGTGAAGAATCTACCCCCTATTGAGAAGTTGTGTGAGCCTACCACTCACCCTCCTATGGTAGAGGTACAGTCTCTTTTAGATTTCAACGCAAGTGACATCCCTCATGGTAAGCCTCCTGATCAATGTTTAGATGAGTTTGATAATTTTATTATGAAACAAAATCATTTTAATGAGAGGATACAAAGTCAATTGCATGATAATTCCCTTGCTATTAAAAGTTTGCTTGATGTTCTAGGTAGAACAGTTAATGATGTTCAATGTCTTGTGAAGCATTTTCATATGGTTCAAACTCAGCTTGAACAAATTTCTAATGTGCAAAACGATTTGCTTGCTAACAATGCCAAACAAGATGATTTGCAGGCCTTCGGGATTAAGACCCGAGGAGGAACTAGCACTCAAGATCCTCTCTATCCAGAGGGGCATCCGAGGAGAATCGAGCAAGATTCTCAAATGCAGGAAGAAGAAATTGTTGGCTCTCCAAAGAAGAAGAAGAAACATAAGGAGGCTGACAATTCCAATGATCCTATTACAGATGAAGGGCCAGCTGTTGATCCCAACAGTGTATCTATCTCCGATGCTGAGACTGAAGACGGTGCAGAACCTGAAGGTAAGGATAATGAGAAGAATGATCCGCCTGAAGTTCGAGAAGAAGAAGCACCTGACAAACGTAAGAGGTACACTAGAGAAGACTTCATCGCAAGAAAACATGGGAAGGAAAGAGAACCATGGATACAGAAACCCATGCCCTTTCCAGGTAAGTCCATCAAATCTAAAGAAGAAGAGCATTACAATAAGTTCCGTGAGTGGATTAAACCTCTTTTTCTTCAAATCCCTTTGACTGATGCTATTAAATTACCTCCCTATTCAAAATATATGAAAGATATTGTCACTAATAAAAGAAAAGTTCCTAATGAAGCAATATCTACTATGCTTGCTAACTACTCTTTCAGTGGCAAGATTCCTGAGAAGCTTGGTGATCCAGGTATACCCACCATTCCTTGCTCCATAAAGAATAATTATATCAAAACTGCTTTATGTGATCTTGGAGCAGGAGTGAGTGTTATGCCTCTCTCTCTTTACAAGAGGCTTTGTTTAGAGAAACTAATTCCTACAGATATCTCTGTTCAGATGGCTTACAAGTCAACCGCCGTTCCGATAGGTATTTGTGAGGATGTTCCCGTAGAAGTTGCTAATTGTTTGATCCTTACTGATTTTGTTGTGCTTGACATGCCCGAGGATGGGAGCATGTCCATTATTCTTCGTAGACCTTTTCTTAACACCGCAGGTGCTATTATTGATTGCAATAAAGGGAAGGTTACCTTCAATGTGAATGATAAAGAACACACGGTGTATTTTCCAAAGAAGACCAACAGGAGGCATGGCCTCAACTCTATAGAAAATATCGAGACCGTGAAGATTGGAGAATGGGACTATCCACTACATGTGCACCACAAATATAAAACTATTATGGTGGGGACAATGTCCATCAAAGTAAAGGTTCAGTGATTACTTCGTAAGAGGTGAGACTTTTTGCTCTATATATCGCCTGTTTGTTGGTAAGACTTGATCAACCTTACTAGTGAACATGTTTTATATAGATAAAAAGATGAGCTTGTTATGTTTTCATTTGTTTTAGTTTTTTGTTCTCCTTGCTGTACCAAGTGTTTATGTTTTGAAGCTTCACAATACTAATCACTGCTTCAAGTTTTCAGAAAGTTATGCAGCTTTTTGAACTTCGAAAAAATTTCAACAGTGAAGTTTTCAGAAAAATTCCAGAAAAATAAAAATAAAAATTTCCACGTCGGGACTGACCCAGAGGTACCTGGGGCCAGCCAGGGGGACCCACCAGTGGCCCAGGCGGCCAACTGGCGCGGCCTGCCCCCTGGCCGCGCCCACAGGGCGCCTGGGGCCCACAAGCCCCCCCTCCAGGTAAGTCTTCTTCCTTCCTCTCTCTTTCTCTCCAAAAACACGAGTTCTGCACTTGTTCTTGCATTCTTGCTGCTCTTGGAGGCGATTCTTCGATCTCTCTCTACAGCCTATCATTTGAGCTGAGATTTTGAACAAATACTCCCTGGTATGTAACTCATCCACCCCTCCAATTAGATTTCTGATTGGTGGCTTCATTTGTGAGTATTTAGAAGTTCTTGGTGCTGTATAGATGTGCTTGCATGCATGTGTAGAAAGTTATTTTCCAAGTTTTGATGCAAGTTTATGCCTTAGGTAAGAGAGTTGAGTAGTTTGCCTTAACCCACTTTGTTTTAATCCTTGTTTTTGTAATTTGCCAAAAATTTCAGAAATGAGTTTGTTAGGAAGGGCAAAGGGGTGGCTTGAGAAGAGGAGGCCCACGCACTCAGATCGAGTTACTAGAGCCGCAGCTTCACCCTCGACTGCTAGGGTGAGCTACAATGAAGATCATGTGCCCCTAGAGTTGTTGGAAGACACAAGTCCAGCACATGCTATGACGTTTCCATGTGATACGTCCAAAATGTATCTATAATTTCTGCTTGCTCCATGCCACTTTTGGGTGATATTGCTATGATATTCATACACTTCCATACACTTTTGATCATATTTGGACTAACTTACTAATCCAGTGCACCCCAGTGCCAGTTTCTGTTTTCGGCTGTTTTTGTATTTCAGGTTTTCACGTTTCGAGAACTGCCCAGAAAAATACAGAAAAATTATATAAAAAATCAACGATTCGGGAACGACACTGCTTCTGAAGGGCAGCCTGGGGGGCCACAGGGGCTCCAAGCGCCCTGTGGGCCCCCCCCCCGGGCCGCGCCGGGGGGGGGGGCGCCTCGGCCCCCCGAGAGCCCCCCGGTGCCCTACTTTGGCAGATATTTACAGGGTTCCCCGTAACCCTTGAAACAGGACTTCTTTTCGCGATCCCATCTCTGTTCCGCCGCTTCCAAGATCGGGAGCACCAGGAGAACTCTTCCCGGCACCCTGCCGGAGGGGAGGATCACCACCGGGAGCTTCTCCACCACCATGGACGCCTCCCGGATGACTCGTGAGTAGTCTCCCTTGGACCATGAGTCCATGACCAGTAGCTATGTGATGTTCTCCTCCCGTTCTTGTGCTTCACTAATTAGTCCTCGTGAGCTGCCCTACATGATCGAGGCACCTATGTAATCCTTATGCTGTTGCTATGTTGAGTTTGCTGGGATCCGATGGATTATGAGATTATGTTCAGATTGATCTTGAGTAATATATTTGATTCACCTCTTTTATATTTTAGTTCATAAGTAATTCTTGCATGTTCTCCGTTGTTATTTATTGCTTTGGCCGAGTAGTAAGTAGTGACTCCAAGAGGGAACGTTATGCTCGATTGTGGGTTTATGCCCCTCGATGACTAGCTTGAGTGACAGAAACATGAGTCTAGGGGATGTGCTGTTGCCACAAGGGGGAAAACAACGGTGCTTGTGCCCGCGGGTGCAAGGATTGTTTACTTTACGCAAAGTTCTTTTAATGCAGTTGTCTGTTGCATTGAGTTTACACTATGGGTGGGACTCGCAACTTAATACCAGCGAGATGTTCTGGATAGATATCTCAAGGTGGATGATTAGTAGTAGATATTGATGGATTTCGGTCTACTTACTTTGGCGTACCGCCCATGCTTTGAACCTCAACCTTTCTTGCAATGTAGTCAGCATTGGTTTGCGTTCGTGGTCCTGTCAATTGCCCAGCTGTAATTTGTTTACCTCGCATAGCTGTTTTATCGTCTTTTGGGAGAGAGACATCACTAGTGAACATCATGAGACTCCGGTCCTTATTACCATCATTGATCACATACACTATTTACTTTTCCGCTATTTATTTACTATTGCAAAAACACTATCTATCACTACTATCATATTGCTTTTAACCCTTTGTGAACTACAAGGCCGGAGAGATTGACAACCTCTCTGTACTCGTTGGGAGCAAAGTTATTTGTATCTGTGTGCAGGTCCACGTTGATTGCTAATTGCGCCGTTAGCAGTTGACACCTACCTGTTGAACCTAGGAGTCTCTGGGGATTCGATCCTTGGCATCTTTGCTAGGGGAAAACACTTCTACTTACTGCATCTTACACCTTCCACTTGGGGTAATCCAACGAGGGGTTCGAGGCCCATCAAGGAGTATTTTCTGGCGCCGTTGCCGAGGACTCCACTCTTCAGGATAGGGGAGTTGCATGCTATCTTTTACCTTTGCTTTTTAGTCTTGTTAGTTTACCTTTCATTTTTGCTTTAGTTCCTTTTTATCGAAAATCACAAAATAGTTATCTTGCTTGCTTGCTACTATGGGTTCCACCGAGAACACCAAGTTGTGTGACTTCACTAGTCACAACAACGATGACTTTATCAGCACACCTATCACTACACCTGCCACTTCAGCACCTTCAGATGAAATTAAACCTGCTTTACTGAACTTAGTCATGAAAGAACAATTCTCCGGTGCTGGAGATGATGCTGCTTTACACTTGAACAACTTTGTTGAATTTGTGATATGCAAAAGTACCAAGAAAGATGATAATATTGTTAAGCTTAAGCTTTTTCCTTTCTCTTTGAGAGGAGGAGCTAAAACTTGGTTTCAGTCTTTGCCTAGAAATAGCATAGATTCATGGGACAAGTGCAAAGATGCTTTTATTGGAAAATACTATCCACCTGCTAAAATTATCCAACTTAGAAGTAACATCATGAATTTTAAACAATTGGATGATGAACATGTTGCCCAAGCTTGGGAACATATGAAGTCTCTTATCAAGAACTGCCCTACTCACGGTTTGACTACTTGGATGGTTATCTAAACTTTTTATGCAGGCTTGAACTTTACCTCGCGGAACTTGTTAGACTCGGCCGCGGGAGGAACTTTTATGTCAACTACACTTGGTGCTGCCACAAAGCTTCTCGATGAGATGATGACCAACTATTCCCAATGGCACACCGAACGCGCTCCAACAGGTAGGAAGGTAAACTCTGTCGAGGAGATTTCCTCCCTCAATGAAAAAGTTGACTTGATCATGTCTCTACTTTTGAAGCAATCTACTGTTGATCCTCGTGATGTTCCTTTAAATTCTTTGATTGCTCAAGAACAAGTAGATGTGAACTTTATCTCTAGAAATAATTTCAACAACAATGCTTATAGGAGTAACTTTGGTAACAATTCTAGACCGTTCCCCTCTAACTCTTATGGGAACAACAATGCTTATCCTAGTACCAAGAACTCCAATACTGAACTAGAGACCATGCTTAGAAATTTCATCACTACCCAAAAAGCCTTTAATAAGAATGTAGAAGAGAAACTACATAAACTAGATGATCTTTCTTTTAAGGTAGACCACTTAGCCAATGAGTTAAAATTGCTAAAAATTGAAACTTCTTCTCTTAAGGAGAAGGAAGTCATCCCTATTAATGCTACTCAAGTGCAAATCAATGAAAACATTAGGATGATGGCTAAGCTTAAAAAGAGATGGGCTAGAGAAAGGGAGGAAGAGGAAAGAATTAAGAGCCTTCCTACCCACCACACTGTTGCTACTATCCAAGTTATTGAGAATGTTCACACTCTTAGCACCCAATGCACTCCTGGTCCCAATGGACCTATTAATGGTGATGCTATAGAAACTACCAACCAGGTGAGCCTTAAGGACACCACTACCACTTTACTTGATGCTCGTGACCTTGATTTTGATAACTGCACTCTTACCGAAGTTATTGATTTCCTTCACAAGATGTCTAGAGATCCCCGCACTAGCACGCTTAACCTTGCCTTCACCGAGCATATCACTAATGCTCTCATCAAAGCTAGGGAGGAGAAACTTAGAGTAGAAGCCTCCATACCTAGAAAGCTAGAAGATGGTTGGGATCCTATGATAAAAATTTATTTGAATGACTTCTCTTGTTATGCATTATGTGATGTTGGTGCTAGTACCTCTGTTATGCCCAAAAGGATATATGATATGCTTAAATTGAAACCTTATGATTCTTGTTCTTTTGGTGTTCGTCTCGTTGATTCTTCCATAAAGAAACCTTTGGGGAGGATCGACGATGTTCTTATTGTTGTCAATGATAATTATGTGCCCGTTGATTTCACTATTATGGATATTGAATGTGATCCTTCATGTCCAATTATTTTGGGACGTCCCTTTTTGCGCACCGTTGGTGCTGTCATTGACATGAAAGAGGGTAATATAAAATTTCAATTTCCTCTCAAGAAAGGGATGGAACACTTCCCTCATAAGAAGGTCAAGTTACCTTTTGACTCCGTTGTACGGGCTAGCTATTCTTTTACTCTTGATAAAACTTGATCCATGCATTATGCCTAGCTTAAAGGCATAAAAGAAAGCGCTTTTGGGAGGCAGCCCACATGAATAAATTTTTTGCTTTTGTTGTGTCTTGATGTTGTTTACTGCTGTAGCATCATCATTGTATCTTTGCTTTTCATATTTGTGCCAAGTATAGCCTCTGATTGCTAGAAAGTTCAAAAGTTGTGAGGTGCTGTCCAGGAAACAGATTCTGTCCTTGGATAGAAAAATTCGTATAAAATCACCAGATCATCTTTTTGGTCTGAATTTTTTCGACAGCGTTCTCTATATAATTGTCTTTCGTGCGTCAGTTCTGAGTTTTTTGATTTGAGTTGCAGAAGTATCCCGAACTGGTCAATTACTGCCTGCTGTTCTGTTTTTCACAGATTCTGTCCTGTTTTGCCTTACCTTCACTTTGCAAATTGAGAACTTGCTTTTTCTTTGCAAAAACCTTTTGGAAATCTTGAGAAACAGTATAACTTCAAGAATATCCTTATTTCCAGCAAGGTATAATTATTTTATTAAGGGTACTAACCTCGCTAATCAGATTATGAATGAGTTATGTATGAAGGGAGTTTTCAAGTGTGCGAGGGAAGATGATAAAAAGATTCAGGAGTGTCAAGCGCTCAAGCTTGGGGATGCCCCCGTGCACCCCCAATAAATATTCAAGGAGACTCAAGCTTCTAAGATTGGGGATGCCCCCCGTGCATCCCCTTCTCCATCAACATTATCAGTTCGTCTTTCGTTCCGCTATATTTTTATCACTTCATGTGTTATGTGCTATGCTTGGAGCGTCTTGCTTTTAGTTTTCTTTTTATTTTTTCATAACGAGTCGGAACCCAGCATTCCTTTATGTGGGAGAGAAACACGCTCCACTTCTACCTAGAACATTACACAGAATTTTCATGCCTATCTATGATGTGTGTGTTCTTTGTCTTTTAAATAGCTACTATCGTGCTTTGCTCTTAGTATTCATGCTTATCTTTTCAAAGAGCTTTTATTTAGTTGGTTGCTTGAACTCTCTTTAATTACCATGCTCACCTTATTAAGAGAGTTTGCTTCCGTTGCATTGGTTAATGTGTCTATGATAAAGATGCTACTTGCATGATGGTGCTAAGTAGTTCAGGTTTTCTTATGGTTAATCTCAGATAGCTGGGGGGTTCCCAATGTGTCATTGGAGTACCAACTTGGTTTGTTTGCCTATGATGTGGTATGGTTTAGTAATATCTTCCTTTGAGAATTTATTTTGATTGACTTGGCGTATGCTCACGCATATTCAAGACTGTAAAGAAAGTCTGTCAAGCCTTGGTGATCTTTTGTTTCTAAGTAGCGATATAAATACCATGCCTGATTCAATATTGCTTTGTCGCTCTGCATGATTTTGACCGTCATTGCTCTCTTAGTTGGTTGCTCCCAGTCTTTTGCTAACCTACACCTGCACTAAGCAAATTAACCATGCAATACATAGCTCATGGGAAAGTAGCCTAAAAACTATTGTGGTAAAGAATATGTTGCCTATGTATCTTATTTCTTATGAGTTGCTTGATGAGCGGTAACCATGTTTCTGGGGACGCCATCAACTGTCACACTTTTGTTGAATATCATGTGAGTTGCTATGCATGTTCGTCTTGTCTGAAGTAAGGGTGATTTACCGTGGGTTGAATTAATATGCATATTGTTAGAGAAGAACATTGGGCCGCCAACCAAAGCCATGCATCATGGTGGAAGTTTTAGCTTGGACCTTAATCCTCAATCTCTCATGAGAACATGCTTACGCATTAAAGAGGAGTCCAGCATCTATTTTCTATGTTGTCCCGGTATGGATGTCCTCAAGTTGAGATCTATCAAAAACGAGAAATCAAATGCGATCTATCTCCTTGGACCTTTGTACAGGTGGCATAGAGGTACCCCTTTGTGACACTTGGTTAAAACATATGCAATGCAATGATAACCCATGGGGATCCGAGCTAATTAGGACAAGGAGCGAGAACTATTGGTATTCGATGCATGAGGCTTGCAACTTATAAGATGTTTTATACATGACACATATGAAGTACTACTACCGTTGACACAATTGCTTCCATGTTTCAAAATAAAAAGCTCTAGCACTTCAAGCACCAACTACAGAGAGCATGATTGTCATTCTAAGTGTAATGTGCATTGTCCCAAAGTAGCATTGTCTTTTGCATGATTGTGATATCGTTTATTTTGAAATGATTGTATCTAGTCATCACTTAAACCTTGAAGGTGCCCCTGCACTTATATTTTGCATCACTAAAGGGGGCAAGCTACATATCACTTGATCATATTTGCACATCATGTTCATTGCAAATCTTTTTGATGTTTTAGTTTCATGTTGTAAAACTTTTAGTCATTTGTGATTTTCTCTTGAGACAACTTAATTACTTTAGAATCATTGTCTCAGTAAGCTTTTGTCATATGACTATGAGAAAGTCCTATATGGTTAATAGCATGTCACCACAGAAATTATTCTTGTTATCATTTACCTACTCGAGGACGAGCAGGAATTAAGCTTGGGGATGTTGATACGTCCAAAATGTATCTATAATTTCTGCTTGCTCCATGCCACTTTTGGGTGATATTGCTATGATATTCATACACTTCCATACACTTTTGATCATATTTTGACTAACTTACTAATCCAGTGCACCCCAGTGCCAGTTTCTGTTTTCGGCTGTTTTTGTATTTCAGGTTTTCACGTTTCGAGAACTGCCCAGAAAAATACAGAAAAATTATATAAAAAATCAGCGATCCGGGAACGACACTGCTTCCGAAGGGCAGCCTGGGGGGGCCACAGGGGCTCCAAGCGCCCTGTGGGCGCCCCCCCCCCCCTCGGGCCACGCCGGGGGGGCGCCTCGGCACCCGAGAGCCCCCCGGTGCCCTACTTTGGCAGATATTTAAAGGGTTCCCCGTAACCCTTGAAACAGGACTTCTTTTCGCGATCCCATCTCTGTTCCGCCGCCGCCGCCGCTTCCAAGATCGGGAGCACCAGGAGAACTCTTCCCGGCACCCTGCCGGAGGGGAGGATCACCACCGGGAGCTTCTCCACCACCACGGACGCCTCCCGGATGACTCGTGAGTAGTCTCCCTTGGACCATGAGTCCATGACCAGTAGCTATGTGATGTTCTCCTCCCGTTCTTGTGCTTCACTAATTAGTCCTCGTGAGCTGCCCTACATGATCGAGGCACCTATGTAATCCTTATGTTGTTGCTATGTTGAGTTCGCTGGGATCCGATGGATTATGAGATTATGTTCAGATTGATCTTGAGTAATATATTTGATTCACCTCTTTTATATTTTAGTTCATAAGTAATTCTTGCATGTTCTCCGTTGTTATTTATTGCTTTGGCCAAGTAGTAAGTAGTGACTCCAAGAGGGAACGTTATGCTCGATTGTGGGTTCATGCCCCTCGATGACTAGCTTGAGTGATAGAAACATGAGTCTAGGGGATGTGTTGTTGCCACAAGGGGGAAAACAATGGTGCTTGTGCCCGCGGGTGCAAGGATTGTTTACGCAAAGTTCTTTTAATGCAGTTGTCTGTTGCATTGAGTTTACACTATGGGTGGGACTCGCAACTTAATACCAGCGAGATGTTCTGGATAGATATCTCAAGGTGGATGATTAGTAGTAGATATTGATGGATTTCGGTCTACTTACTTTGGCGTACCGCCCATGCTTTGAACCTCAACCTTTCTTGCAATGTAGTCAGCATTGGTTTGCGTTCGTGGTCCTGTCAATTGCCCAGCTGTAATTTGTTTACCTCGCATAGCTGTTTTATCGTCTTTTGGGAGAGAGACATCACTAGTGAACATCATGAGACTCCGGTCCTTATTACCATCACTGATCACATACACTATTTACTTTTCCGCTATTTATTTACTATTGCAAAAACACTATCTATCACTACTATCATATTGCTTTTAACCCTTTGTGAACTACAAGGCCGGAGAGATTGACAACCTCTCTGTACTTGTTGGGAGCAAAGTTATTTGTATCTGTGTGCAGGTCCACGTTGATTGCTAATTGCGCCGTTAGCAGTTGACACCTACCTGTTGAACCTAGGAGTCTCTGGGGATTCGATCCTTGGCATCTTTGCTAGGGGAAAACACTTCTACTTACTGCATCTTACACCTTCCACTTGGGGTAATCCAACGAGGGGTTCGAGGCCCATCACCATGTGATGAATTCCTTGAAGCTGCGGGAATCATGGATGAGTTTTATAATCTTTGTGCTAATGCAGGTCTGACACGGCTCGTCACGTGCCGTGTTACGCAGTATCAAAAACTCACCTCCAGTTATTTTAACAGTTTTAGATATAATCCTGATTCAGGTGCTATTGAGTTTAAAATTTACAATGATCTTATCACCATGCCCTTGGGAAATTTTTGTGAAATAATAGGTGTGCCAAATGTTGGGAGGACGGCTAGGATGACCTCTTAGCCCTCCGAGCTGAAAACCGTCTTCAACTCTCTCTGCAGCATGGGTACGAGTGATATTCATCGGTCAAAGATCTCCAGCATCTTATTCCCTCACGTCAGGTATTTTGCATATTATGTTGCTAGAGGGGTGTTAGCTCGTGACAACACGAGCAACACTTCTGCGCCGGATATTGCTATCCTGGCAGCCGCCCTCTCAGGGAGGTCTGATTATAATCTGGGTGCCTTAATTGCTTGACGCCTTGCTATGAACGGTAACAAGGGAGACTTATATGGTGGCGTTTATGCCACACTTATCTTAGAATATCTTGGAGGCACCCCACACCCTGATGATAAGCCTTTTACTTATTTAAGTTTTGATCTTGTTGCTATGAAAAGGCATAAGTTTGTTACCATGACTTCTGAGCTTGATAATCTTGTTTATATCTTGCGTTTCGGAACTACCGCGGAACGCGAAATCCGTCTACCTGCACCTCTTTTGTTTGATTTTTCTCGCAGGAACGGATGGTCCTTTGGTGTTATCCAGTTCGATGAGTTCATGGCCCAGCATCAGTTTCATAACCCCATTGAGGGGGTTGTGCCCGACGAGGAGGAGCACGGTGAGTTACCACCTTTTCAGGGGAGGACCGGCACCCAGTTTGGTGAAGGGTATTCCTCCGCTTGGAATACGGACCCTTCTTCGTGGGAGACTCCAAGGAGTTTGGTGTACGCGTCGGAATCCTTCTACGACCCTTGGACTCACCACTGTTCCCCCGGAGCAGGAGGCTCCTGGGGGCAGTAGCTACTACCAACTTAGGCCAAAAGCCTAAGCTTGGGGGAGTACGTGCCCCTCTCACTTTCCCATTGTATTATCCGTTTTATTCGCTTTGATCTTTTCAAGGTTTTTGCCCGTTCTTCTTTATTATTTCTTTCTTTGCAAAAACAACAAAAAGATTTTCTCTTTCTTTTGCTTTCGTTCAACCTTTGAAATAATCCAAAAAGATTTCCTTTCTCTCTTTAGTTTGCTTTGTTTTCAGAGTTCAGCTCGAGTCTGTGATGGCATTTAATTATATTTCCTACGTTCGATCGTGCAAGTGACGAGGCAGTAATGACGAAGATCGACTGAAGGGAAGCAACAAGGAAGACCGGTATGAACTCTTCTTGTTTCTACTTTTGTACATATGCCTGTACTTATGATCTAGAGACCAGCTTGTAGCGACATAGTGCTATGTTTACAATGCTCTTCCAGTGGTTCATGCTTTCCTTGTGGCTAGTCTCGAATAGCTAGAGTATATAATGTGTTATTGAAATGATTTACATACATTGCACTGTTCGTAGTTTGGTATACTAAGGTGGTATTTCCCTTTGGAGAATTTTTTGGATTGACTTGGCACATGTTTACACATGTTTAAGACTAAAAAGTCTGCTCTGCCTTGATGATCTTTGAGTTTTAGAATAGTTATATCACTTCCATGCCCGATTCAATGTTGCTTTGTCGCTCTGCATGATTATGACCGTTATTGCTCTCTAGTTGGTTGCTTCCCAGTCTTTTGCTAACCTCCACCTGTACTAAGCGGACTGACTGCTTGTGCATCCAAAATCCTTAAAACCAGTTATGCCATATGAGTCCACCATACCTTCCTATACATGGTATTTACCTGCCATTCCTAACGAAGACTTTCGTGTACCATATCGAAATTAATCAAAAGCATTTCTCTTTTTGTGCCTCTATTTTAGCTCATGAGGAAGTAGTAGTTAATTCATGATCTTTTTAAGTTGGACAAGTTTCACCCCGGGATTGCATGTCTAATGTGCAAACCCCTAATACGAGAAGGAACTCGCATAGAGTGCGCCCGGCTCATAAAAGATAATACAATAAACAAACCCTCCTTCACGCTTTGTTCATGAGAAATCAGAAAACTTTGGCAGTGATAAACAAAGGAGATTAAGAGGATGTGATCGTCCTCATGCGGGAGCCGTTCCTCGAAACTTGTCCAGCTCAAGAAGTGATTGAGTTATCTGCTAGCATTCGTTGACGAAATATGCACCTCTCAAAAACATTTTTTCCTCTGTTTTTAAAACCAAGAGCTCTGGTACATGTTTAGTTTTTGTTTCCGACCACGGGTTTTCAACCTCGCCATCAAATTCCACTGTTCGAGAGTCTCCACCTTCTTTTTCAAAGCACCAACTAGGAGAGCATAATTGTCATTCTGAGTGTAATGTGCATTGTCCCAAAGTATTACATTGTCTTCTGCATGCTTGTGATATTATTTATTCTAAAATTCTTAGTTCTAGTCTCCTTTAAAACTCTGGAGGAGTTTCTGCATTTATGTTTTGCTTCACTCATGGAGGCTAGCGAGATACCACCCTAATATGCTCAAGCTATGTGCAATGTAATCTTGTCTTGATTTTCAGTAGTATATTATTTGCTTTTAGGTATTTGTGATTGGTCACTTGAAAGAAGGATTGCTCCGTGCATTGTCCTCATAGCATTGTTTCAATACTTGCTAGACTCTTTTCGTAGTACATGCTTATATACATCTAATGAAACAAAAGAGTTTGTCAAAGTTTTCTTTGTCGCGTCTAGTTCATTGAACTGAATTGCTTGAGGACAAGCAATATGCTAACCTTGGGGGAGTTGATACGTCTCAAACGTATCTACTTTTCCAAACACTTTTGATATTGTTTTGACCTCATTCTTGCATGATTTGAACTAAACTAACCTGGACTGACGCTGTTTTCAGTAGAGCTGCCTGTATGGTTTTATTGTGTGCAGGAAAACGGATTTTTAGGTATCTCAGAAAATTCCACGAAAAATCACAGAAAATCCATGCACCCGAAGGAACCTGGTGCCAGAAGAGGGGCCAGAGGGGGGCCAGGGGAGCTCCAGGCGCCCTGGTGGCGCGGCCCACCCCCTGGCCGCGCCGGGAGGCCGCCTGGGTGGGCCCCACCTCCCCTGGTGCCCTACTTTGACCCGTATTTTAGCTCGTGACGGAGAAATCCCAGATCAGAAGTTCTTTTCCCAGTTTTCGTCGCGGAGCCGCCGCCACCCTCTATTCTTCTTCGGGAGGGCTAATCTGGAGGCTGATTTGGCCTCCGGAGAGGGGAGATCGTCACCATCGTCATCATCATCACCACTCCATCCTCCCTCCATGACTTCTCCTTCCATGTGTGAGTAATCCCCTGCTGTAGGCGAAGGGGATGGTAGGGATTGGATGAGTTAGATCATGTAATAGTTTATCAGATCGTTGGGGGCATGTTGCCTATCATCTACTATGGTGTTTATCATCTTTGCTTCAACTCGTTATTCTTAATGCTTGTCACTTAGGGCCCGAGTGCCATGATTTCAGATCTGAACCATATGTGTTTGTATGAATATATTTGTGTTCTTGATCCTATCTATGAGTTGTTTGCACCTTTTACGGTTCGGAACCGGCGATCCCAAAAGTGACAGCTTGGGACACCAAAGGGGATGGTCCGTAGTTTGAGGATTACATGTATCCATTGAGTTTATTGCTTTGTTCCAGTGCTCTTTGACAGGAGCACCTTAATCTCCATAAGTTCCTTTTGGCCCCGTTCGTAGCGGGATGGTAGGACAAAAGATGTTGTGCAAGTTCTTATTGCAAGCACGTACAACTACCTATGGGATACATGCCTAATGTTTGATATTTGCCTAGATGATCATTACTTTTCCGTGTGCCTTGCCCCAAGTTAGAATCATGATATATCTCATCCATGCAGCGCCCAACCATCCGTCTCCCTAGCCTACAGTGTTTTTAATCCTGCTGGTTACTAGTTGCTACTTTTGCTATTTACTTTTGCTGTTTACTTTTACTATCACTATCATCACTATCATATCACTGTTACCACTTATCTTTTGTTGCAAGTAAGTATATTTCAGGTGCGGTTGAATTGACAACTCAACTGTCAAAGCTTATAAATACTTTTTGGCTCCCCGTGTGTCGAATCAATAAATTGGGTTATTCTTACCCGCGAAGACTATCTCGATCCCTTACGGTTGAGGGTTATCAGGGCCCACGAGGGTGGGGGGCGCGCCCCCTGCTTCGTGGGGCCCCCGTGACTCCCCGGGTGTCCTCCTTCCTCCTATATAAGTCTACGTACCCCGAAACCATCAGCAACAGAGAGAAAACCCTAATTGCACCGCCGTACCTTCTGTTCCCGTGGAGATCCCATCTTGGAGCCTGTTTCGGAGCTCCACCGGAGGGGGATCCATCACGGAGGCCTTCTTCATCATCATCATCGCCCTCACCATGAGTTGTGAGTAGTTTACCACAGACCTTCGGGTCGATAGCTAGTACCTAGATGGCTTCTTCTCTCTCTCTCTCTGGATCTCAATACAAAGTTCTCCTCGGTCTTCGAGGAGATCGATTCGATGTAATCTCTTTTTGCTGTGTGTTTGTCGATATCCGATGAATTGCGAGTTTATGATCAAGGTTATCTATGAAAGATATTTGGTTCTTCTCTGAACTTTTTATGTGTGCTCATAATATCCTTGCAAGTCTCTTCGAATTATTGGTTTGGTTTGGCCTACTAGATCTATAGTTCTTGCAATGGGAGAAGTGCTTGGCTTTGGGTTCAATCTTGTGGTGTCCTTTCCCAGTGATAGTAGGGGCAGCAAGGCACGTATTGTATTGTTGCCATCGAGGATAAAAAGATGGGGTTTATATCATATTGCTTGAGTTTATCCCTCTACATCATGTCATCTTGCTTAAGGCGTTACTCTGTTCTTATGAACTCAATACACTAGATGCATGCTGGATAGCGGTCGATGTCTGGAGTAATAGTAGTAGATGCAGGCAGGAGTCGGTCTACTTGTCTCGGACGTGATGCCTATATACAATGATCATGCCTAGATAGTCTCATAATTATTCGCTTTTCTATCAATTGCTCGACAGTAATTTGTTTACCCGTCGTAGAATATCGCTATCATGAGAGAAGCCACTAGAGAACACTATGGCCCCCGGGTCTATTCTCAACATATCAATCTACATCTACTTTACTTTTACCGCTTTTATTTTCTGTTCTTATAAACAAAAATACCAAAAATATAAACTATCATCTCTATCAGATCTCACTTTCGTAAGTGACCGTAAAGGGATTGACAACCCCTTATCGCGTTGGCTGCGAAGTTCTTATTTGTTTGTGCCGGTGTGAGGGACTCGCGTGTGGTCTCCTACTGGATTGATACCTTGGTTCACGAAAATTGAGGGAAATACTTACGCTACTGTGCTGCATCTCCCTTTCCTCTTCGAGGGAATACAACGCAAGCTCAAGAGGTAGCAAGAAGAATTTCTGGCGCCGTTGCCGGGGAGACTTACGCAAAAGTCATATACCAAGTACCTATCACAAACCCTTATCCTTCGCATTACATTTATTTGCCTCTCGTTTTCCTCTCCCCCACTTCACCCTTGCCGTTTTATTTGCCCTTCTTCCGCCGTGTGTTTATCGTTCGCTTGCTTGTTATTTGCTTGTGTGTGTTGGATAGCTTGCTTGTCATTATGGCTAGTCCCTTATCCGCTCCTTTGTCTCCCGAGTTTGAAGTACTTCACTTCAAGCAGAAGCAAGGAGAAAATTTAAAATATGCTTGGTTTAGGATGATGGAATCTTATCGTAAGTGCACCCTAGAGGTGAATTTTAGAATCTTGCTTCGCAATTTTTATGTTGGGTTGAACATGTCTCATAGACAACTCTTGGATTGCGTTGCCAAAGGGAATTTTATCGAAGTTGATCCAAGTATCGCACATGAAATAATAGAGGGTATAGTGGGAACACTACCTTGCCAAAAAGGGTCAAATTCAACCCCGGAAGGGACGTAAGTTTTTGAGAAAATTTGTGAAGTAACAAAAATATTACAAAAGTCTCTTGAACCTCTTAAAAGTGTTAGTGGGAATCTCCACCGCATGAATATGTTGATTACTCTTTGTAATAAGCGGTTGGATGCCTTAGATCTAAAGATTTCCGAATATGAAGGGAAACGTAAAGAACCTCCCGGATTCGAGCTTGACACCATCAAAAGGGTGAAGATCAAAGATGGCAATACCTAGATTTATCTTGTATCGTGCCTAGCTAGGGGCGTAAAACGATAGCGCTTGTTGGGAGGCAACCCAATTTTTTGTTTTTTGTTTTTGTTGCTGTTAGGGAATAAATATTGCATGTAGCCTCTGATTAGATGTGGTTTCATGTTTTGTTTAGTGTTTGTGCCAAGTAGAACCTTTGGGAAGACTTGTGTGAAGTTTATGTGATCTTGCTGTGAAAAACAGAATCGTTAGCGCTCGCTAAAGTAGTCCTAATATTTTACTGCAGCGTGCTTTTTAGTTGATTCTTTCTGCAGATGATTGGTAGACAAATTACGCAAATTTAACAATTTAGTTTCAATTTTTTGGAGTTCCAGAAGTAGGCGAAACCTGCAGATGACTTCAGACTGTTCTGTTTTTGACAGATTCTCTTTTTCGTGTGTTGTTTGCTTATTCCGATGCATCTATGAGTAGTATTGGAGGATATGAACCATAGATAAGTTGGAATACAATAGGTTTAACACCAATATAAACAAATAATGAATTAATTGCTGCACCTTTGAGTAGTGGTTTGCTTTCTTATACTAACGGAGCTCACGGGAATTTTTGTCTAAGTTTTGTGTTGTGAAGTTTTCAAATTTTGAGTATTGCTTTGATGGACTATGGAAAAAGGAGTAGCAAAGGACTAAGCTTGGGGATGCCCGTGGAACCCCAAGTAAATTCAATATAATCAAAAGCCTAAGCTTGGGGATGCCCCAGGAAGGCATCCCCTCTTTCGTCTTCATCCATCGGTAACTATAGTTGGAGCTATATTTTTATTCGCAACATGTTATGTCCTTTGCTTGGAGCGTCTTGTATAATTTGAGTCTTTGCTTGTTAGTTTTCCACAATCATCCTTGCTGGACACACCTATTTGAGAGATTTAAATATGGCCTAGAAATTATTAGAACACTCTATGTGCTTCACTTATATCTTTTGAGTTGAACAGTTTTTGCTCTAGTGCTTCACTTATATCTTTTAGAGCACGGTGGTGGTAATATTTTGTAGAAATTGTTGAACTCTCATGCTTCACTTATATCCTTTTGAGAGTCTATTAAAACAGCATGGTAATGTTTTTAGGATAAAGAAACTAGTCTTCACATGATAGACATCCAATGTCAATGTAGTAAAAAAATCACACCAAGTGCATTGAATATGATGAGATGTTGGATGCTTGATAATTGTTTTGAGATATGAGGATAGTGATATTAGAGTCATGCTAGTGGAGTTATTATGAAATTGAGAAATGCTTGTGTTAAGGTTAGTGATGCCTGTATCATGCACGTATGGTGAACCGCTATGTGACGAAGTTAGAGCATGAGGTATTTGTAGAGTGCCAACCTTTGTGTCGAGGTCGGGGGCGCGCGATGGTTAACTCCTACCAACCTCCCCCCTAGGAGCATGCGTTGATTGCTTTGTTTTGATGACTCGTAGATTTTTTCAATAAGTATATGAGTTCTTATGACTAATGTTGAGTCCATGGATTATACGCACTCTCACCCTTCCACCATTGCTAGCCTCTCTTGTACCGCGCAACTTTCGCCGGTACCATAAACCCACTATATATCCTTCCTCAAAACAGCCACCATACTGTTCGTCAAAACAGCCACCATATTGTTCCTCAAAACAGCCACCATGCCTACCAATCATGGCATTTCCATAGCCATTCCGAGATATATTACCATGCAACTTTCCACCGTTCCGTTCATATGACATGTATCATGCTGTCATATTGCCATTGCATGATAATGTAGTTGACATCGTATTTGTGGCAAGGCCACCATGCATAATTTTTATACATGTCACTCTTGCTTCATTGCACATACCGGTACACTGCCGGAGGCATTCATATAGAGTCATACTTTGTTGTTGTAGTATCGAGTTGTAATAAAAAGTGTGATGATCATCATTAATAGAGCATTATCCCATGGGAGGAAAGGCTAAATCTATAAAGCCCCTCCGCAAAAAAAAAAGAAAAAATAAGAAGAAAGGCCAAAGAAAAAAAAGAAAGGCCCAAAAAAAGGGACAGTTGCTACTATATTTTTTCCACACTTGTGCTTCAAAGTAGCACCATGTTCTTCATTGTAGAGAGTCTCATGCTTAGTCACTTTCATATACTAGTGGGAATTTTCATTATAGAACTTGGCTTGTATATTCCAACGATGGGCTTCCTCAAATGCCCTAGGTCTTCGTGAGCAAGCAACTTGAATGCACACCCACTAGTTTCTTTTGTTGAGCTTTCATTCATATTTAGCTCTAGTGCATCCGTTGCATGCCAATCCCTACTCACTCACATTGATATCTATTGATGGGCATCTCCATAGCCCGTTGATACGCCTAGTCGATGTGAGACTATCTCCCTCCTTTTTTGTCTTCTCCACAACCACCTCTATTCCACCCATAGTGCCATGTCCATGGCTCACGCTCATGTATTGCGTGAAAGTTGAAAGGTTTGAAAAGATAGAGTATGAAAACAAGTGCTTGGCTGAAATCGGGGTTGTGCATGATATGAATATTTTTGTGTGATAACGAGGGAGCATAGCCAACACTATATGATTTTGTAGGGATAAATTTCTTTAACCATAGTATTTTGAGAAGACGTGATTGCTTTGTTAGTATGCTTGAAGTATTGTTATTTCTTATGTCAATATAGACTTTTATGTTGAATCTTTCAGATCTGAACATTCATGCCAAAATTAAGAGGATTACATTGAAAAACTATATTGGTTAGCATTCCACATAAAAAATTCTTTCTTTATCATTTACCTACTCGAGGACGAGCAGGAATCAAGCTTGGGGATGCTTGATACGTCTCCAACGTATCTATAATTTTTTATTGTTCCATGCTATTATTTATGAAGTCTTGGATGTTTAATGGGCTTTATCATTCACTTTTATATCATTTTTGGGACTAACCTACTAACCCAAAAGCCCAGTCCAGATTGTTGTTTTTTGCCTGTTTCAGGGTTTTGCAGAAAAAAGAATATCAAACGGAGTCCAAACGGAATGAAACCTTCGCGAGAGATATTTTTGGAGAAAATCACGCACGAAGAATTTGAGAACCACGTCAGAAGAGCCACGAGGGGCCCACGAGGGTGGGGGCGAGCCCCCCCTCCCACGGCGCGCCCCCTGCCTCGTGGAGCCCCCGTGACTCCCCCGGTGCCCTCCTTCTTCCTATATAAGTCCACGTACCCCAGAAACTCCGTGAACAGAGAGAAAACCCTAATTCCACCGCCGTACCTTCTGTTCCCGTGGAGATTCCATCTTGGAGACCGTTCCGAAGCTCCACCGGAGGGGGATCCATCACGGAGGCCTTCATCATCATCAACATCGCCCTCAACATGAGTTGTGAGTAGTTTACCACAGACCTTCGGGTCCATACCTAGTATCTAGATGGCTTCTTCTCTCTCTCTGGATCTCAATACAAAAGTTCTCCTCGGTCTTCGAGGAGATCTATTCGATGTAATTTCTTTTTGCAGTGTGTTTGTCGAGATCCGATGAATTGTGAGTTTATGATCAAGGTTATCTATGAAAGATATTTGGTTCTTCTCTGAACTTTTTATGTGTGCTCATAATATCCTTGCAAGTCTCTTTGAATTATTGGTTTGTTTTGGCCTACTAGATCTATAGTTCTTGCAATGGGAGAAGTGCTTGGCTTTGGGTTCAATCTTGCGGTGTCCTTTCCCAGTGACAGTAGGGGCAGCAAGACATGTATTGTATTGTTGCCATCGAGGATAAAAAGATGGGGTTTATATCATATTGCTTGAGTTTATCCCTCTACACCATGTCATCTTGCTTAATGCGTTACTCTGTTCTTATGAACTCAATACACTAGATGCATGCTGGATAGCGGTCGATGTGTGGAGTAATAGTAGTAGATGCAGGCAGGAGTCGGTCTACTTGTCTCGGACGTGATGCCTATATACAATGATCATGCCTAGATAGTATCATAATTATTCGTTTTTCTATCAATTGCTCGACAGTAATTTGTTTACCCGCCGTAGAATATCGCTATCATGAGAGAAGCCACTAGAGAAAACTATGGCCCCCGGGTCTATTCTCAACATATTAATCTACATCTACTTTACTTTTACTGCTTTTATTTGTTGTTCTGTAGGAAGATGAAGTGTGTGGTTGCTGGAATAAGTGGAAGGGGCCACGTGGGGTCCACGAGGAAGGGGGCGCGCCCAGGGGGGTAGGGCGTACCCTGTACCCTCGTGGCCAAGTAGTGTGGCCCCCTGATGTGTTCTCAGTGCCAAATATTCTTAAATATTCTAGAAAAAACATATTTCATTTTTGGGGCATTTGGAGAACTTTTATTTTCGGGTTATTTTTTATTGCATGGTTAACCCAGAAGACAGACATAAAATACTATTTTTGCTTTATTTAATATAAATAACAAAAGTAAAAAGAGGGTACAGAGAGTTGTGCCTTCTAACTTCATCCATCTCATGCTCATCAAAAGGAATCCATTAACAAGGTTGATCAAGTCTTGTTAACAAACTCTTTCCGAATAACATGAAACCGGAGAATTTTTGAATAACACTATGTTACCTCAACGGGGATATGTATGTCCCCAACAATAAGAATATCATATTTCTTCTTGACAGTAGGAAGAGGAAATTCAAAACCTCCCATAATAATATTTGAAATTTTTCCAATAGAATTGATACCGTGGACTTGAGGTTGTTTCCTCAGAAAGTGTACCGTATGCTCATTACCATTAACATGAAAAGTGACATTGCCTTTGTTGCAATCAATAACAGCCCCTGCAGTATTCAAAAAGGGTCTACCAAGGATAATCGACATACTATCGTCCTCGGGAATATCAAGAATAACAAAGTCCATTAAAATAGTAACATTTGCAACCACAACAGGCACATCCTCACAAATACCGACATGTATAGCAGTAGATTTATCGGCCATTTGCAAAGATATTTCAGTAGGTGTCAACTTATTTAAGTCAAGTCTACGATATAATGTGAGAGGCATAACACTAACACCAGCTCCAAGATCACATAACGCAGTTTTAACATAGTTTCTTTTAATGGAGCATGGTATAGTTGGTACTCATGGATCTCCTAGTTTCTTTGGTATTCCACTTTTAAAAGTGTAATTGGCAAGCATGGTGGAGATTTCAACTTCAGGTATCTTTCTTTTATTTGTAATAATATCTTTCATATACTTAACATAAGAATTTGTTTTAAGCATATCAGTCAAACGCATACGTAAAAAGATAGGTCTAATCATTTCAGCAATGAAGTCTCTCTTATCATAATGTTGATTCTTTTATTGCGGGTTATCAAGATCAACATCAGCTTCAATCTCTACATCATCGTTATTGCTCGGTTGATCATCATCATGAACATCATCGTTAACATTATCACTAGGTTCATGTTCATTACCAGATTGTGTTTCAGCATCAGAGATAGAAATATCACTGGGATTCTCAGGTGTGTCAACAACAAGTTCACTAGAAGCATGCAAAGTCCTATCATTTTTCTTTTTCTTCTTCTTCTTAGAAGAACTAGGTGCATCTACATTAGCTCTCTGAGAATCTTGCTCAAATCTCTTAGGGTGGCCCTCAGGATACAAAGGTTCCTGAGTCATTCTACCACCTCTAGTCACAACTCTAACAACATTATCATTTTTCTTACTACTTAATTCATTGAGCAAATCATTTTGTGCTCTAAGTACTTGTTCTACTTGAGTGGTAACCATAGAAGCATGTTTACTAATGAGTTTAAGTTCACCTTTAACTCTAGACATATAATCACTCAAGTGTTCAATCATATAAGCATTATGTTTCAATTGTCTACCAACATAAGCATTGAAATTTTCTTGTTTAACAATAAAATTATCGAACTCATCTAAGCATTGGCTAGCAGACTTATAACGAGGAATATCACCTTCATCAAATCTATAGAGAGAATTTACCTTTACTACCTGTGTCGGATTATCAAGACCATGTATTTCTTCAATAGGTGGTAAATTCTTAACATCTTCAGCTTTAATACCTTTTTCTTTCATAGATTTTTTTGCCTCTTGCATATCTTCTGGACTGAGAAACAGAACACCCCTTTTCTTTGGAGTTGGCTTAGGAGTTGGTTCAGGAAGTGTCCAATTATTTTCATTACTCAACATATTATTCAATAGGAATTAGGCTTGATCAACCATTCTTTCCTTGAAAACACAACCAGCACAGCTATCTAGGTGGTCTCTCGAAGCATCGGTTAGTCCATTATAAAAGATATCAAGTATTTCATTTTTCTTAAGAGGATGATCAGGCAAAGCATTAAATAATTGGAGAAGCCTCCCCCAAGCTTGTGTAAGACTCTCTTCTTAAATTTGCACAAAATTATATATTTCCCTTAAGGCAGCTTGTTTCTTATGAGCGGGGAAATATTTAGCAGAGAAGTAATAAATCATATCCTTAGGACTACGCACACAACTTGGATCAAGAGAATTAAACCATGTTTTAGCATCACCCTTTAAGGAGAACGGAAATAACTTAAGGACATAGTAGTAACGAAGTTTTTCCTCATTGGTGAAGAGGGTGGCTATATCATTCAGTTTAGTAAGATGTGCCACAACAGTTTCAGATTCATAGCCATGGAAAAGATCAGATTCAACCAAAGTAATTAACTCAGGATCGACACAGAAATCATAATCCTTATCAGAAATACAGATAGGTGAAGTAGCAAAAGCAGGGTCATATTTCATTCTAGCATTCAAAGATTTTTCTTTCAGCTTAGCTAATAGTTTCTTAAGATCATATTTATCATTGCAAGCTAAAAGGTCTCTAGCAGTTTCTTCATCCATAACATAACCCTCAGGCACAACAGGCAATTCATATCTAGGGGGAGAATCTTCATCACCACTTTCATCAATATTATTAGTTTCAATAATTTCATTCTCTCTAGCCCTAGCAAGTTGTTCATCAAGAAATTCACCTAGTGGCACAGTATTATCAAGCATAGAAGTAGTTTCATCATAAGTATCATGTATAGCAGAAGTGGCATCATCAAGAACATGTGACATATCAGATTCAATAGCAGGTGTAGGTGTCACAAATTTATTCATAACAGAGGGTGAATCAAGTGCAGAGCTAGATGGCAGTTCCTTACCTCCCCTCGTAGTTGAGGGATAAATCTTGGTTCTTCGTCTTTCAAGTTCTTCATAGTGATCAACAGATATAAATCCCAAGTGACTCAAACAATATAGTTATGCTCCCCGGCAATGGCACCAGAAAATAGTCTTGGTAACCCACAAGTATAGGGGATCGCAACAGTTTTCGAGGGTAGAGTATTCAACCCAAATTTATATATTCGACACAAGGGGAGCCAAAGAATACTCTCAAGTATTAGCAGTTGAGTTTTCAATTCAACCACAACTGGAAGACTTAATATCTGCAGCAAAGTATTTAGTAGCAAAGTAGTATGGAAGTAACGGTAACGGTGGCAAAAGTAACAGTAGCAGTTTTGTAGTGATTGTAACAGTGACAGCGGAAAAGTAACTAAGAAAAGATCAATATGTGAAAACCTCGTAGGCATTGGATCAGTGATGGATAATTACGTTGAATGTGATTCCTCATGTAATAGTTATAACATAGGGTGACACCGAACTAGCTCCAGTTCATCAATGTAATGTAGGCATGTATTCCGAATATAGTCGTATGTGCTTATGGAAAAGAACTTGCATGACATCTTTTGTCCTACCCTCCCGTGGCAGCGGGGTCCTATTGGAAACTAAGGGATATTAAGGCCTCCTTTTAATAGAGTACCGGACCAAAGCATTAACATTTAGTGAATACATGAACTCCTCAAACTACGGTCATCACCGGAAGTTGTCCCGATTGTTGTCACTTTGGGGTTGCCGGATCATAACACATAGTAGGTGACTATTGACTTGCAAGATAGGATAAAATACTCACATATATTCATGAAAACATAATTGGTTCAGATCTGAAATCATGGCACTCGGGCGCTAGTGACAAGCATTAAGCATAACAAAGTTATAGCAACATCAATCTTAGAACATAATGGAAACTAGGGATCAAACCCTAACAAAACTAACTCGATTACATGGTAAATCTCATCCAACCCATCACCGTCCAGCAAGCCTACGATGGAATTACTCACGCACGGCGGTGAGCATCATGGAATTGGTGATGGAGGAAGGTTGATGATGACGACGGCAACAATCTCCACTCTCCGGAGCCCTGAACGGACTCCAGGTCAGCCCTCCCGAGAGAGATTTGGGCTTGGCGGTGGCACCGTATCGTAAAACGCGATGAATCCTTCTCTCTGATTTTTTTTCTCCCCGAAAGTGAATATATGGAGTTGGGGTCAGGGTTCGCTACTAATGGGCCGGCCCAAGTAGCGTCTAGGTTAGGTGGTTTTTTCCTCTATTTTTCTATTTGTTCTACTTTTTATCTTTTCTGAAAATATTCTAAATGCATATATTCAACAACATAAATAAGATTGCAAAATTCAAGATGTGTGAATTTAAAAAAATGTTAGCATGTTGTAAACAATTTGATACCATCACTTCAAAAAAAAAACATTGATAAAATGCGTAATGTTTTATAGAAAACGTAATTCATGAGCTTCAACAAAATGTAATTGACATTATAAAAAAAATGATAATCAAGTATTCAGAAAATGTTAAATATATATAAAGAGTCCCTGAAGTGTCAAAAAATATGCAACCTGTATGGGAAAAAAAATCTAGAAATCAAAAACCTATATTTAAAAAATGCCAAAACATGTATTGATTTTTTAAATGTGTATATAAAATGTTCCTAGTGCATAAAACAATGAACACTAGATATGAAAAAAGTAGATTTGATAAGATATAATTAAAAACATGTTAATCCTGTATTTAAAAAACGTGAAATCAGTATATAAAATGTAGACACCAAAAGATAAGTTTTTAAAATCTTAAAATTTATTACAAATTTTTAAACGTGTAAAATATATTCCCGATATATACAAAAATGTACCTTTTATATGGAAATTTTAGATGTGTTGAAAAAATATAAATAGAAAATAATAATAACAGGTAAAGAAAACCGATGAAAACACTCGGGGCAAAAATTTAAATAAAATAAAAACCCTATGAAAACCAAAGAAAACAAATGAAATAAATAAATAAAACACAGAAAAGGACAAGAAAGTTGAAACAAGAACAGAAGAAATTCGATGTGAAATGTAAATAAAACACATAGAAAAATACAAAAACAAATAAACCAACGGAAATCCAAGAAGACCGATAGAAGACAACAAAGAAAGAAAACAGTAAAACCCGAACCTGTCTAGGTAGTGTACAACAGAAGATTAGAATAAAAATAAACCGAGCGAGCGAGTGCAGCGATTGTACAAGCTAAAACCAACTAATGGGCCAGCCAATTTGTGCGGGCACCAAAGGCGAGCCAGAGGTACATTTCGCATTAGGCGAGGGGTAACTATAGCAGCATAATACCGAGCAATCGCGGACCCACGCCTGTGTGTTGGGCCAGCTCATTGAGCTGCTTTGTACCTTCCCCACCTGCTAGGAGAATATTGAACCATCCTAAAAAAGAATATTGAACCTTTTTTGTGTGCATCTTTTTAAGGCATTCTATCGTCGTGTCGTCCCCTCCACCTCCCTAACGTCATTGCTGGCCACCGGGCTATCCCTCTAAGCCCCGCACCACCGATGAAAACCTCCGGCGATCCCCTGCACCCCTCCCTCCCAAAGATAGATGATAGGGTTGTAGCTTCCCCCTAAGATAGATAGTGGGGTTGTTCTTATCCAGCAATATTTTTTTCTTCTCCGGCGAGGTCTAGCATGAAGGAAGGAAGGAAGAAGGTGACTGACGCGATAAAATTTTCAAGTACCTGAAAATAGCAAAATCGTAGAAGTTTAGGTGTTTGTTTGGACTTGTACAGTTGTACTAGAACAAAAAAAAGTGTCATAGCCATCACATGAACATGCTATAGATGGTTGAGATACATTCCAAATATGGTTAAGAAGCATCAAATAAAGAGGGTGATAGCCGTCACAGGGACCTGTTGTGGACAACCGAGAGACATCTTCTATTCCTAAATAGATACAATCCACTATCTATTTTCCTAGCCATGCAATCATGCCGCATAGGCAAGTCATGCATGCAAGCCATACATTACATTTTTTTTGCATTACTCCATGCATGCAATGCTACCACATTATCAAATGATGCATTTTAGTTCATCCTTCACACTTTGTTAGAGCTTAATTTCTTTAAGTTGCAATTCATTTTTCTCTTTTTATATGCTTCGTTTTTTTAAGCTTGCATTTGATTTCCATTACATGTTTCCGTAGCAACTATTTATGCATTTTTTAGCAAGATTCCCGCATCAATGCACTGGGCATCATTAGTTTCAAGAATGCCAGAAACACACATGTTTGCTCAGCAAAGAAAACATGTTTACATAAGCCCAAACAAATACAGTAGGATCATAGCTGTGACAAACGCATGCTCTGGACACAGGTGTGCAGCAATTCATGGTTGGTGGAGACGCATCTGGAAAAGAACGGTCAGTAGTAGAAACGCACATGCATACATAAATAAACCGCGACAAAAGTTGGCACAACTACACTCCAAACGCAGTACAAACGCACAGCTATATACATAAGCTATCACATGGACATGCTACGTCAGTTTGAGAACACTCCAAATACAGTAGAAATACACACTGACACACACACATAAAACTCTTCTAAAAAATAAAAAAGGCTAAGGAAATAGTACGAGCGCGGGTGTATATATAGAGCGCCGCGAAACCATCACCCTCACAGCCTTGGCAGACACTCGAACTGTGACGGAACAAAGCTGACGCAATGGCGGCCTTGCTCTGCATCAGCACCCCTGCCGCCGTTGCCCTTCCCCACCTCCCGCGCCGACGCGCACCCCCATGCAACGTTGCGCTCACCGCTCCGGTGCCTGCCCGTCTCTCCCTCCGCCGCCGCGGCCGCCGCGGCCTCCCAACCACAGGTCTAGTTCGGGAACAGAGCAGGACGCTCTCGCGCTCACCGGTTGTTTTACCGGCTGAACGGATGAAAGCCTAACCTGAGGATTCTTTTGTTGTTGCGGTGTGTTTTTACAGGGCTGCGCTGCTCCGGCATGGAAGTGGGGATTACGAAGGCAATAAGGTTGGCGGCGGCCTCGCCGTTCGGGCACAACTTGGTGGCAGTGGACACCGTCGGTGACGAGGAGGCTGCCAACAAGGTGACATTCCTATTTTGCACGCCACTTGTTTGTTGTATTGCGTCCCAGGTACTATGTGGCTATGTTTAGACGGAGGGTGGAGGAATTGTTGTGGACCTTGGTGTGCAGTTATACAGAAAGAAATACACACTAGCTACATGTGACTCGCCTTACTTTTGAATTTGGGTCAGTCGGTTTCGTTAGAAGGGAGAAACAGCCGAAGGGGAGGAAGAAGCTCGTAGGCAGGCTACCCCATCATCTATCTTAGGGTGGGGGTGGGGGAGGAGGCAGGGCGGTAGGGGTGGGGGGGTAGGACGCCGGTGGTGCAAAATCGTCAGAGAAAAACCGGTCATCTTCTAGGGCTAGAGGGATGGTTGGTGGCGGCGGCAAGGCCGACAGTGGGGGCGGTTTAGGGTATGGCAATGCGGCGAGGCGGTGGCGGGGGCGGCAGCATGTGGCGGAGGAAGAAGAACACATGCGATCTGTTTTTAGGAAGAAGGAGGAGGGCGAAATCCGGGCTTTTCCTTTTTTGATCTAACGCTTGAGATTGATCCTGACAAAATCAACTATCCCAAAAGGAAAATTCAGTCAGCTGGCTCCTAGCCATTCCCCCAAAAATATTACAATTTGATTTTGATTATTATTTTTATTATATTGTACAACTAGAATTGAGCTAGTACGGTTGTGAACATGTTTAGAGGGATGAATTTGTGGGTCCTAAGTTTTGCAAGGCAATAAAACACCTTAACCTTACTAAAGCCTCTACGGTTTATAGTTTTCAGTAGAAACATGAATTTGTGCGTCCCACTAGGTTGTACATCATTAGCAGAAACAAATTAATATGGTTTGTTACACATTATTTCTTTGCACATGTGGTTGATTCTTCTAGTTGTTTGTTGAAATGCTCCAGTTGGGCTTCAAGGAGATGGGCACATATGTCATATATGGCACCGGTGCTTTCTTTGCCGGATGGGTTTTGTCCGCAGTTGTTTCAGCAATTGACTCCATCCCCATGGTCAGTAGTCATTAGATCTCTGCATGAATGTAAAATTCTTTCTACCATCATAGATCGTTAGCTGATTGTGATCCTGCCCTCAGCTCCCAAGAATACTGGAGATGGTGGGCCTCGGATACACAGTTTGGTTCAGCTCACGGTATCTTCTTTTCAAGGTATGTATCTATTTACTTCATAAGTACTTTCTTTTGGTGTGCACTCTACTATGTTCAACCTCTTCACCACTTATTTACCACCTGCAGGAAAACAGAGAGGAATTGTTTGCCAAAGCTTATGATCTCAAAATGAGAATTGTTGGATCCGGTGATGCATGATGTGTTCACATATGGTTGGGCGGCTAAGTGTAATAACTTCTCTCTCGTTTTGGGAGAAATATTAAGTTGTGTGTTTCAAACATATGTTACTGAGTTTGTGAAGTAGTGGTTGTTATGTTTGGACTATTCGGAGAAAACTGTATGCCGTGCTTTCTAGAGAAAATGTGGTGTATGTGATAACTGGAATAAGCAAGTAAGACCCATGTAGGACATGGCTAGGCCAAATAATCCCAACATTGCACCTTTTATGCAGAGCAAACATGAAAGCTTATGGGAGGTTGGTGTGATATGGTGTGTATAGTTTTTCCAACCCAGAGGTAGTTTATGGTGTGTATGGTTTATCCAACCCAGAGGTAATCGTAGCCTATTTCAGGAATTAGGCCTAAGGATGAAAACGGGTAAGCGAAGAGGCCCGCATATAACTAAATCTAAATACATTGTATATTAATTTTATCTTGATTATATGGAAATTTTCGCTAGTCCTAACAAAGACAAGCTCTTGGCCCTCTGCCACATCCTTGATGCCTTAGTTGGGGGCGACTAACCTCAGAACAAACCCACTCAAAATGGAGGTCTTCCCTTTTTTTTCATGACCACATTGACCTCGTTGACGCACTATTTGTTTTTCTAGCTAGATTGGCCTCCTTCTTGGCAAATATCTTGGTCTCCCCCTTCGCTTCCGGTGTATTCTCCGGGTGGACTTACAACCGACCGCTCATCTACAAGTTCAGAGCCTGATTACTTCTATGGACTAGAGAATACCACGCGTGTTGCAGCGGAATTGAATATATAGTTTCTAAATGTTAATTCATACATTACGATTTAAACTATGTGAAAGATTTCTGCATAAGCAAGAAAATAAACTTAGCATGAAAATTTGTGCATGTCACAATTAAATGCAATGTGTTTTAACATACACTTAGAATGCACTAACACACATTGCATGGTAGATTATTCTCATGTGTAGATCAGACGGACACTTGTGGATCAAGCTAGTAAATCCAACGGCTAGAACAATTTTGATGTTGTGAAAGCACGCATGAGATAATTAGAAGTAGTGGCGATCACTCTCTTTGGTATAATATAGGATTCTCCTATCTAAATGGCAGAGAAGTATCCATATTTCCACCTTTTCTTATTAGAGGGGCGAGCGACTGTTGATCTATCAAAAGGGGTAAACTAATGTAATTATGAAATTGTAGGTGCTTGCGATGGGACGGATGCGACCCCCCTCATAAATAATGGTGTCATAACACGCAAAGGGGGTGGGAATCTTACGGCTGTGACTAAATCGGTCGTCACTGCAATGGTCATGTCTAGCACATGGTTCTCATCTTGCTAGGTAAAGAAAAAGATCTACAAGATGGAATGGTGATTTATCTGGAAGGTTGATGATGGTGAGTTGCTAGAGGCGGGTATTTAAGTAGAAGATGGTGCGCAACTCGTAAAATATTGGTGGCCCGGGTGGCTGCCCTTGACCGCTTTGGTTGGGCCCACACCTTTGTTGGCCTTGGTTCGTGCGGATTGACCCGGATCGACCTTGGACATGAACTATGCTCCCTTGTAATGACTATAACATGTTACTCTTCTAGGCCTCAACTACTATCATGATCGGAGAAGGAAAAGCGAATTAATATTTTGAAAGACATATGAGCTTGGAACACAACACTATGCAACCGCGGGCCAGGGCTCTTCAAAATTGCAACCAGGAATAATAGGATTGTGCACTAGGAGCCGGAGGGGAGGAGGGGTAAATGGATAGCAATAGGTGCCCCGCTTAAACAACCCAGCATAGCTCCGAGAATTCATTGATATTTGATAGCTTCTCCAAGAATCCAACACCGACCCCTGGCCGGACTCCGTCCGCTGGAATTGGACAGACTCCATGGTGTTCTCCATCGTTCAGTGTAATTGAACGCAATTCCATGGTCGTCTGCAGCCTTTTCACCCTACAGAAGTTTGGAAGGCCACTACTGCTCCCCGATGCATGATATTTGAATGGCTTATTTTACATGGTAGAATCCTCACACTCGGAGAATCCAGCCCTACTTGTCTTACTACAGTAATGAACATTGCAAAACAGTGCCTCCAATTGCTAAAGTCAATGAATTAAGTTGTTGCCACGCCCCAGGCCATGGCCAATGTTGCCTGGTGATACGTCTCCAACGTATCTACTTTTCCAAACACTTTTGCCCTTGTTTTGGACTCTAACTTGCATGATTTGAATGAAACTAACCCGGACTGACGCTATTTTCAGCAGAACTGCCATGGTGCTATTTTTGTGCAGAAATAAAAGTTCTCGGAATGATTTTGAAAATCGATGGCAGTTCTGCTGAAAACAGCATCTTTTTCTTTACCTAGCAAGATGAGAACCATGTGCTAGACATGACCATTGCAGTGACGACCGATTTAGTCACAGCCATAAGATTTCCACCCCCTTTGCGTGTTATGACACCGTTATTTATGAGGGGAGTCGCATCCGTCCCATCGCAAGCACCTACAATTTCATAATTACAATAGTTTACCCCTTTTGATAGATCAACAGTCGGTCGCCCCTCTAATAAGAAAATGTGGAAATATGGATACTTCTCTGCCATTTAGATAGGAGAATCCTATATTATACCAAAGAGAGTGATCGCCACTACTTATAATTCTCTCAACATGCGTGTGATACGTCCAAAACGTATCTATAATTTCTGCTTGCTCCATGCCACTTTTGGGTGATATTGCTATGATATTCATACACTTCCATACACTTTTGATCATATTTGGACTAACTTACTAATCCAGTGCACCCCAGTGCCAGTTTCTGTTTTCGGCTGTTTTTGTATTTCAGGTTTTCACGTTTCGAGAACTGCCCAGAAAAATCCAGAAAAATTATATAAAAAATCAGCATATCGGAAACAACATTGCATCCGAAGGGCAGCCTGGGGGGCACAGGGGCTCCAGGCGCCCTGTGAGCGCGCACCCCCCCTGGGCCGCGCCGGGGGGCGCCTCGGCCCCCCAAGAGCCCCCCGGTGCCCTACTTTGGCAGATATTTAAAGGGTTCCCCGTAGCCCTTGAAACAGGACTTCTTTTCGCGATCCCATCTCTGTTCCGCCGCCGCCACCGCTTCCAAGATCGGGAGCACTAGGAGAACTCTTCCCGGCACCCTGCCGGAGGGGAGGATCACCACCGGGAGCTTCTCCACCACCATGGACGCCTCCCGGATGACTCGTGAGTAGTCTCCCTTGGACCATGAGTCCATGACCAATAGCTATGTGATGTTCTCCTCCCGTTCTTGTGCTTCACTAATTAGTCCTCGTGAGCTGCCCTACATGATCGAGGCACCTATGTAATCCTTATGCTATTGCTATGTTGAGTTTGCTGGGATCCGATGGATTATGAGATTATGTTCAGATTGATCTTGAGTAATATATTTGATTCACCTCTTTTATATTTTAGTTCATAAGTAATTCTTGCATGTTCTCCGTTGTTATTTATTGCTTTGGCCGAGTAGTAGGTAGTGACTCCAAGAGGGAATGTTATGCTCGATTGTGGGTTCATGCCCCTCGATGACTAGCTTGAGTGACAGAAACATGAGTCTAGGGGATGTGCTGTTGCCACAAGGGGGAAAACAACGGTGCTTGTGCCCGCGGGTGCAAGGATTGTTTACTTTACGCAAAGTTCTTTTAATGCAGTTGTCTGTTGCATTGAGTTTACACTATGGGTGGGACTCGCAACTTAATACCAGCGAGATGTTCTGGATAGATATCTCAAGGTGGATGATTAGTAGTAGATATTGATGGATTTTGGTCTACTTACTTTGGCGTACCGCCCATGCTTTGAACCTCAACCTTTCTTGCAATGTAGTCAGCATTGGTTTGCGTTCGTGGTCCTGTCAATTGCCCAGCTGTAATTTGTTTACCTCACATAGCCGTTTTATCGTCTTTTGGGAGAGAGACATCACTAGTGAACATCATGAGACTCCGGTCCATATGACCATCATTGATCACATACACTATTTACTTTTCGCTATTTTACTTACTATTGCAAAACACTATCTATCACTACTATCATATTGCTTTTAACCCTTTGTGAACTACAAGGCCGGAGAGATTGACAACCTCTCTGTACTCGTTGGGAGCAAAGTTATTTGTATCTGTGTGCAGGTCCACGTTGATTGCTAATTGCGCCGTTAGCAGTTGACACCTACCTGTTGAACCTAGGAGTCTCTGGGGATTCGATCCTTGGCATCTTTGCTAAGGGAAAACACTTCTACTTACTGCATCTTACACCTTCCACTTGGGGTAATCCAAAGAGGGGTTCCAGGCCCATCAAGGAGTATTTTCTGGCGCCGTTGCCGGGGACTCCACTCTTCAGGATAGGGGAGTTGCATGCTATCTTTTACCTTTGCTTTTTAGTCTTGTTAGTTTACCTTTCATTTTTGCTTTAGTTCCTTTTATCGAAAATCAAAAAAAATTGTTTACCTTCCTGTTAGTAGTCCTATCTGTTTAGTTAAACATGTTAGGATTTGGTGCTTTGAGGGAATCAGAAGTTTTAGATTTCCATCAAAGGGATGGAGAAAATATGAAGAAGGCATGGGACAGAATTTCTGATGCACATAGGAAAATTATGCCTTGGATACCTATAAAAATTGTGCTTAGAAATTTTTACCATGGTCTTTTTAAATGGTGTAAACACTCCCTTGACATTATAGCCGAGTGTAAGGGCATCTTTCTCCCTAATAGTTTTGGTGATTGATGACAATACTCTTGCGGACTGATCGTGTGCTGTAAGCTCTTACAGGTATATCTCCCTTATGGCACAAGACGATTGCTTGCCCCTCGGATTCTATGAAGGACGGTGTTTTCTTTTTGCTCCCTGTAGGTGGCATTGAGTAATAGGAAAGCCGTACTATTAAGAGGGGGTCAGCGTCGGAAAGGTTTGGGTAGAATCAACACGTACACATCTTTCTCCCACACTTCCTTTCCTTGCTTCTCTGGAGGTCCAACCGGTTTTTTCCTTCGTTGAGGCAATTCTGTGGCTTCTGTACTGATCTTCTGCCAAGCCTGCGGTAGTACCGCTCTGCCAAGCGGTAGTACCGCACAGGTACACGTAGTACCGCTTGCCGACACGGTAGTACCGCTCCCGCGGTAGTACTGCGTCCCCATGCGGTAGTACTGCGTATCTGGGGCAGGCGCTGAAGTCTAAGTATAAGAAGTGGATGCGGAAGTAATTTTTTACTTCCGCATACCACGCGGTAGTACCGTTTAGCTTAAGCGGTAGTACCGCTTAGCTTAAGCGGTAGTACCGTGTCGCATTTTGCTACTTCCGTTTTCCCCTGCGGATGTAGCCACGGATGTAATTTATTTCATCCGTGGCTGTATCAGGTCTCGTTTTTTGCCTTGGCGGCAGTACCGCTTCCCAAGCGGTAGTACCGCTCAGCCTGCGGTAGTACCGCTCATGAGTTGCCGTACTACCGCTCTCTGCGGGCTGAAACCTCAAATAACGGTTGGATTTGTCCCCCCACTATATATAGGGGGTCTTCTTCTCCAAGGAGACTTACCTCTTCCCCCACCACTCCATTGTTGCTCCAAAAGCTCCATTTCCGCCCGATCTCCCTCCCTAGCCAATCAAACTTGTTGATTTGCTCTGGATTGCTTGAGGAGGCATCGATCTACACTTCCACCAAGAGATATTTGATTCTCCCCACTAATCCCTTGCGGATCTTGTTACTCTTGGGTGTTTGAGCACCCTAGACGGTTGAGGTCACCTCGAAGCCATATTCCATTGTGGTGAAGCTTCGTGGTTTGTTGGGAGCCTCCAAGTTGTGGAGATTGCCCCAACCTTGTTTGTAAAGGTTCGGTTGCCGCCTTCAAGGGCACCACTAGTGGAATCACGACACCTTGCATCGTGTGAGGGCGTGAGGAGAATACGGTGGCCCTAGTGGCTTCTTGGGGAGCATTGTGCCTCCACACCGCTCCAACGGAGACGTACTTCCCCTCAAAGGGAAGGAACTTCGGAAACACATCCTCGTCTCCTTCGGTTCTACTTGTGGTTATTTCTTACCTTTACTCTTGCATGCTTTACTTGTTTAATTCCTATAGCATGCTTGTGTAGTTGTTGGGCTTATTTTCATTAGTTGTCTTCATAGTAGTTTATCTAGACAACTTATTTTGTCGCCTAATTTTAATTGGTTAAGAAAAGCTAAAAATTGTTAGTTGCCTATTCACCCCCCCCCCCTCTAGTCAACCATATCGATCCTTTCAATTGGTATCAGAGCCTCGTCTCTTTTTAAGGACTTTACCGTCCAAAGAGTATGGTTGACAACGTAGTCGAGACGGAGGACCATTCCGATGGAAATCCGTCCTTGCCTACGGTAGATGGGGGAGCCTCCGTCACTCGTGAGGAGTTCAATGTGGCCTTGACCACATTGAAAGAATCTCTAGCGAGCGAGGTCAAGGGCATGTTTAAAGAAATGTTTGAGGGGCTTAAATTATCCACCTCACCGTTGGAAGTGGGTCGTCCCGCTACCAACGTGTCAGAGGCTAATCCCGACAAGGGAGAAGCTAGTAGTGAGCAAGCCCCGGTCACTAAGCATGGTAGTGGGAAATTTGCCCAATCTCCTCCGCCTACTCACTATGGAGGACCCGTCCCCACACCGCATTTAAATTCCGTCGGGCCCCCACCGAAGTTTGTTAAAAATACTGATTTTGCTACTTGGGTGTTTCGTTTCAAACGTCATATCTAACCTCTGGAGAATCATTGAGCAAGGTTTTTATCCGTATGATCCCGACAACATGACTCCAAGAGAAACTGCCGATCATCAGTTCAACGAGTCCGCACTTTGCATTCTTCAAGACTCAATCCCTCCTGAAGACATTGCTCATCTTCGTCCATTCACTGTGGCCAAGGAAGCATGGGAGCATGTTGGCACAATGTACAAGGGAAGCACAAGCATTCAACGCTCCAACTATGAAGTTGTGCAAGATGAAGCTGATGAGTTTGCAATGATCGAGGATGAAGATCCTCGTGAACTTTATCGAAGATTAACTATTCTTGCAGTGTCTCTTCGAGACCATGGCAGTAAGGACACGGATGACAATTGGATCAAGCACAAGTTCCTCAAGGCCATGATGCCCTATCACAAGGCCATGTCCTCTGTGATTCGTCAGAGACCGGACTTCCACACTTTATCCTCAAACGAAGTGTTGGATGAATTTGTTGCCATGAGGATCCTTGACGTTACCGCCGACAATGCGGTCCTAAGAGCTCAACGATCCAAGAAGCCTAATCTTGCCCTGAAGGCCAAGGCTTGTGTGGAAGAGGAGGAAGTTGAAGATGATGATGAGTGCTGCCCCGAGGACACCAAATATGCCTATCACGAGCACATGGCTCTTGCTTCTAGGCAATTCTGGGGCAAGAAGAATTCAAGGTCCAACTTCAACAGGAACAACTCCAGTGGGAACAAAGGGAAGCAACGAATAAGGACATGCTTCAACTATGGAAATGTAAGCCACTTCGTTGCGGATTGCCCATATGAGAAGAGAGAAGACTTTGGAGGCAAGCTTATTCGGAAGGACAAGTCAAAGTCCTATCCCAACAAGAACAACTTCATCAAAAAGACTCCTCCGAAAGTGTTGGTGGCTCAAGAAGAATATGTGGAGGATGATGACAATGATGAAGAGGATGAGGTGACCACTATGGCCACAATTGCAATTGCTACCACTCCGCACTCATCTCTATTCAACTCACCGAACGAAAACATCACCGCCAAGTGTCTTATGGCCAAGGCCACCAACAAGGTAACTCCGATCATCAACTCTACTATCTCTTCTAACCCCTCATTAACTAATTGTATTGATGAGGGTGAGGGTAGTAAGGAGGGAGAAAATGAATTTGATGTGTTCATAAAGAATCTCAAGGGTAAATCCAAGAAGCATGTGGTTGCTCTCTTAGAACAACTCGGTGAGGCAAATGACATTATTGAGGCTCACGAGGAAACCATCACTAAAATGGAAGGGCATAGTCGAGACTATGCCGATGAGATATCGGATCTCTCTAACGCTCTAGAGGAGGAGCGTGGTCTTCGTTTGGCTCTTGAGGAGTCACACAACGTTGATCATGCTAAATTAAAGAAAGATCTTGATCATGCTCTAGTTGTCTCTCGTGTCCTTAACTCTGAGAAGGCAAAACTTGCGGTTGATCATGCTAAACTCAAAGAGGAGTTTGACATACTTGACAAGGCTCACAAGGCCTTGAAAGGAATGCATGCTACTCTCAAGGAGTCTCATGATCAACTCCAAGTTTCGCTAACCAAGGAAAAGGCTATCTTTCCTCGCATGGTTCTAATTGATAATGCAAATGCTACTAACCCATGTTGTGAGCATGTGCATCTTGTTGAAGAGAATGCCGAGTTGAAGAAGCAACTTGAGAAAGGCCTTGTGACTTGCATACAAGGTGAGAAGAACCTCAACGCCCTTTTGAGCAATCAAAAGGAAGTTGTGGCAAAGGAAGGAATTGGGTTTGATCCTAAGCCCAAGAAGAAGAAGAATGACAAGACAAAGCAACCACCCCCTCTCCGACAATCCTTTGTGAAAGAAGGAGAGGGCACCTCTACCAAGAAGAAAAGTGGTGGGGTCAAGAAAAACTCCACCACACCCTCAAACATGGCCGGCGATTTTAATCCGTCATATGTTTTATGTCGTGCTAGTGATGGCCATGTGTTTGCTAAATTTGTTGGTTCTTCTTATGAGTACATTGAATGGTCCATTTGGGTTCCTAAGACCCTTGTCACTAACCTCAAAGGACCCATTACCAAATGGGTACCTAAATCCAAGCATTGATCTATTGTAGGGGTTTGCTTCCGGTGGGGGATCATGGTTGCTCGATAGCGGAGCCACAAATCATATGACCGGAAGCAAAGACTTGGTGGTGGACGTGCATCTCGGTTCATCTATGGCCACCAACGTCGAATGGGGTGATGCTTCATCTTCTAAGGTATTGGGACTTGGCAAGGTGGTTGTCTCTCATGATATCACGATCGAGAAAGTCATGCTTGTTGAGTCCCTTGCATACAATTTACTTTCTGTCCGCCAACTTGCACTCATGGGCTTTGCTACATTCTTTGATATTGATTCTGTGGCCCTCTTGTGGAGCAAGACTCTTAAAGTAGCCTACGTTGGGCATGTCGAGAACGGCCTTTATGTGGTTAACTTATCGAAGCAACCCACTAAGGTTGCGACATGCCTAATGGCTAAAGTTGATGTGGGATGGCTTTGGCATCGCCGTTTGGCCCACGTCAATATGAGATCTTTGCAAAGTCTTCTCAAGGGGGACCATGTCCGAGGACTAACAAATGTTAGCTTTGCCAAAGATCGTGCTTGCAGGGCGTGCATTGAAGGAAAATTACATGAGAAGGCTCACCCTCCCACGACTATCATCTATTCAAAGAGACCTCTAGAGCTCCTCCACATGGATCTCTTTGGGCCTCCCACTTTTGATAGTCTTGGGGGTAGAAAATATTGCTTGGTGATTGTGGATGATTACTCAAGATATACCTGGGTATACTTCTTCAAGAAGAAGAGTGAGACCCAACAAACTGTCATCAACTTTGCAAATGAAGCTCAACGACAACATGAAGCAAAGATTTTGATGATTAGAAGTGACAATGGCATCGAGTTCAAGAACTACACCTTGGATGAGTTTCTTGGTGATGAGGGGATCAAACATCAATATGCCGCCCCATATACCCCTCAGCAAAATGGTGTTGCGGAGAGAAAGAACCGAACTTTAATAGATGCTGCAAGAACCATGATGGCTGAATTCAACTCTCCATACAACTTTTGGGCCGAAGCCATCAACACCGCTTGCCATGCATCAAATCGTCTCTATCTTCGCAAAGGCTTGAACAAAACTCCGTATGAGATTCTTACCGGTAACAAGCCCAATCTCAAGTACTTCCGGGTGTTCGGGCGTAAGTGTTTCATTCTTAAGAAAGGTGTTCGGTTGTCTAAATTTGAATCTAGAGCTCATGAGGGCATATTTGTTGGTTATGCTACAAACTCTCATGCTTACCGTGTCCTCAATAAGTCCACCGGACTCATAGAGGAGACGAGTAACGTAGAGTTTGATGAAAATAACGGCTCCCAAGTGGAGCAAAGTGGTACTTGTGATACAGGTGATGAAATTCCTCCTCAAGCCATAAGAAGAATGGGTATTGGATACATCCTACCCGTTGAGGAACCCCTTGTGGCCGAAGGAGAAGGACAATGTTCCACTCAAGTGGAACCATCACCAACCCAAGACCCACACGCTTACGAAGAACAAAATGAAGGCCCTCAACCGGACGAACAAGGCCAAGTGCGAGATCAATCACAAGATGGTGGGGATCCACCAAATGATGCACAAGGCCAAGTTCTCTCCTCCGAGCAAGATCAAGGTCAAGAGGAAGCTCAAGATCAAGATCTAGCTCCTGACGTCGCTCAAGATGACCAACTCAGTGCTCCTCAGTTATCTCTTGAAGAGCAATTGGAGCGTCGTGCTGCAAAAGTTGCCTCCAGGCTTGCTTCCAGAGAACATCACATGGAGAATATCCTAGGAAGCATCAAAAGGGGGGTAAGCACTCGTAGACAATTAGCAAACTATTGTGCTCATCAAGCTTTTGTCTCCTGTGTTGAGCCTAAGAAGGTTTATGAGGCTCTCGAAGACCCCGACTGGCTCAATGCCATGCATGAAGAACTCAATAACTTCGAGCGCAACAAAGTGTGGCGTCTGGTGCCAAGACCAACGGAGAACCATAATGTCATTGGAACCAAATGGATCTTTAAGAACAAGCAAGATGCCCATGGCATTGTCATCCGCAACAAGGCACGTCTGGTGGCTCAAGGCTACTCCCAAGTCGAGGGTATCGACTACGGTGAAACCTTTGCCCCTGTTGCTCGTCTTGAATCTATTCGTTTGTTGCTTGCCTATGCTTCCCATCATAACTTTAAATTGCAACAAATGGATGTGAAAAGTGCATTTCTTAATGGTCCCATTAACGAGTTGGTATATGTTAAACAACCCCCGGGGTTCGAGGATCCTAAGTTCCCCAATCATGTGTATCAACTTGATAAGGCACTCTATGGCCTTAAACAAGCCCCACGAGCGTGGTATGAG
>LR738712.1:625780259-625793018 GCA_902687465.1 Secale cereale | reverse complement strand
CAACTATATGTTGATGATATTATCTTTGGTTCTCCTAACAAAGCTTTCAATGATGAGTTCGCCGCACTCATGACCACTCACTTTGAGATGTCCATGATGGGAGAGTTGAAGTACTTCCTTGGATTTGAGATCAAACAACGAAGAGAAGGCATCTTCATCAAACAATCCAAGTATACTCAAGACATGCTCAAGAGGTTCAACCTTAGTGATGTCAAGCCGGCTACTACTCCGATGCCAACCAAATGCCAACTTGACATTGATCCCAATGGTAAAGCGGTGGATCAAAAGGTATATCGCTCTATGATCGGATCCTTGCTTTACCTTTGTGCATCTAGACCGGATATTATGTTGAGTGTGGGAATTTGTGCACGGTTTCAAGCCTCACCTAAGGAAAGTCACTTTGTGGCTGTCAAGCGAATCTTTCGATATTTGTCTCATACCCCAAACTTTGGCTTATGGTACCCAAGAGGAGCGAACTTCAACCTTGTTGGTTTTTCTGATTCTGACTGGGCGGGAGACAAAGTGGATAGGAATTCCACCTCGGGAGGGTGCCAATTTCTTGGTTGCTCTCTTGTTAGTTGGTCTTCCAAAAAGCAAAGTTGTGTATCTCTCTCGTCCACTGAAGCAGAATATGTGGCCGCTGGCAGTTGCTGTGCTCAACTCTTATGGATGAGGCAAACTTTGAAGGATTACGGTGTCATTTGTGACAAAGTGCCTCTTTGGTGTGACAATGAGAGTGCCATCAAGATTTCTCTCAACCCGGTGCTTCACTTCAAGACGAAGCATATTGAGATTCGGTATCATTTCATCCGGGATCACATAAGGCAAGGAGAGATTGAGCTTCACTACGTCAACACTCATGATAACCTTGCAGATATCTTCACGAAGCCATTGGATGAAGCTAGATTTCGCGAGTTAAGGCATGAGCTAAATATCATCGATTTGAGCAATGTGGTTTGAGTCTGTGCACACACACCCCTCACACTCAATATAGCTATCTTGTCTAGATGAAGGCATGGACATAGGGGGAGTATTGTTCTCTCAATGAACTGTTCCTCCCCCCATTATGCATAAACTAACCAAGTCTTTATCATTTGCCATGCATATTTGGTTTAAATGTTTCAAGTCGAGTTTTGGATCATGGGCCCAAGGATAATTCTTCGCGGTGCCATATCTATATACTCAAACATAGCTGGCCTCGGCCACCGCCCTCCTCTGAGGAGTTGTGTTGTTTTACTTTGCGTGTGCGTGCATTTGTTTTTCTCCTTTTTCTTTGCTTAAAGCCTCTTGTCAAACGTGCTTGTTCTTGGAGGAGCGGTACTACCGTGCAAGCTTACGGTACTACCGCAGATGGGGTTACGGTACTACCGCTCGGCCAGCACGGCAGTAATTTTTTACTGCCGCTAGTAGAGCGGTACTACCGCTTGGCGAGCGGTACTACCGCGCAAGCGGTACTACCGCAATGACCGCGGTACTACCGCACTTATCAAAACGCGTGGGGGTTATAAGCAGGCAGGGGGAGTTCCATCTCCCCCATACCCATTCACTCCTAACCCCCACGTCGTCCCTGTCTCTCTCTCTCAAGAACGCCGCCGGAGGACCTCGCCGGATCTCCTCCCTCGGCCACTCGTTTCACTTTCCGACCGGTGGGATCGTTCCCCACCACGTCCTCTTGCCATGGATGCAGGTTTTTCCCCTTTTCCCTTCTTCTTTTTGCCTTGTCTAAGTTTTTAGGGTTAGGGGAGATGCTTAGTGCTTTCTTGTGTTCTTCGTGATCTTATCCATGGATGCTTAGGTTGTGGGAGAGTGTTTGTGATCCGGAAATATGCTTAGAGTTGTTGCCACGAAGTTACTGATCAGCCGTAGTACCGTGTGAAGATCGTGTTGGTAGTTTCTAATTGTTCATCTTCTCAGATCTGTTCCGTGCGGTACTACCGCTGGAGAACCGCGGTACTACCGCACGGTGTAAACCAGATCCGATCTGACCTGAGCGGTACTACCGCTGTCCCTAGCGGTACTACCGCTCGGGCGGAAGTAAAATTTTAGTACTGCCTGCCGAGCGGTACTACCGCGCTCGTATGCGGTACTACCGCTCCGCATGCAGCACTAATATTTTAGTTCCGCCCCCTCGGGCGGAAGTAAAATTTTAGTACTACTTGCCGAGCGGTACTACCGCGTCCCTACGCGGTACTACCGCTCCGCATGCAGCACTAATTTTTTAGTTCCGCCCCCTTGGGCGGAAGTAACATCTTACTACCGTAAGGCATGCGGTACTACCGCATGTGCCACGCGGTACTACCGCTTTCCCTCCGGTACTATTTTTTTTACTTCCGCTAGGGTCAGCAGTACTACCGCTTGGCTCACACTAGCTTCGTGGCATGTTCTCTTTTCTATTTCCCTTGGTTTCTTGTGTCTTTCGAGGCTCTGGCATTGATTCTTCCCGCGTTTGTTTTGCTGTGGTTTTGTGTTTGTATTTTTAGGTGGTGGCTCAGGCTTTGCGGGTCGTCGTACCAACCCCGTTCGTGACACCGGTTCCAAGCGCATGCGTACCCCGAGCGATGTGCCAGAGGGCTCCAACCCCAATCCTCAGCGCCGGTACAAGACCTCAGCCAACAAGCGCAAGGAATCATCCATGTCTATGGAGGAAATGCATGCTGGTGAGTTCATGGCTAGACGGAAGATCAACCCATATGGGGAACCTCGTGAGCACTTCCCTGGTGATGATGTATTCTGGACCAAGCAACAGTATCGCATCTATCATGAGGTGCTCAAGACCAAGGCCAATCTGTATGTGGATGCTCACTGGATCGATGTGGAGCACATGAGGAAGGATACCAACAGGGCTTATTTTGCAGAAGCCCTTGACTTGATCGAGCAGCTGGGTCTGGAACATATCATGACTTTCCAGAACGATTTTGATCCTGAGCTCATTGCACAGTTCTATGCCTCTGTCAACTTTCAGGCCAAGGAAGATCGTCCCATGACTTGGATGACTCATGGTCACAAGATGACCGCCACTTGGAAGGAGTTCATGGATCTTCTTCAGCTTCCCGATGAGGGTCTCCACAACCCTATTGGTTTTCGGCCTCACGCCAATCCTGAAGCAGCCAACAAGGACAAACTTCTTCCATTCTATGAAGCAAAGACCCTTGCTAGTGGTAAAACAACCTATGTGCTGAATCCCTTCCTGGACATTATGTATCGGATTTTTCGCAACACGCTGTTTCCTCGTGTTGGCGACAAGGACAAGGTTCACGCCTATCTGGTGGATATGCTTCTGATGTGTCAAGAGGCTCGCTCCGCTCAGGCTTCTCCTCTGGACATTTCCCACATCATGTGGAATGAGCTCCGGTTTGCTATCTACACTCGCAAGGTACCTATCTATGGTCCTTTCTTATATCTGCTCATCTCCAAGACTTGGGCGAAATTGTATCCAGAGGAGGAGTTGGTGGCCGACTGTTACCGCCATGATCCTATCAAGCTTCGCGTCAAGACTCGTTGGGCCAACACCACTACTCGCGCTCAGGCTGCTGCTGCCCAGATGGGCACTGAGGATGAGCCTATGGAGGAGCCTGCCGATGTCCGCTCAGGCAGATTTGCCCCCTCTTCTTCCTCTACCGTCGAGAAGCCGTCGTGGGCCAAGAAGCTCCAGCAGAAGATGAAGGCTCTCTTCTGCATGCAGGCTCAGGGGCAATACCGTGCCCATGTGACTGACAAGAAGACACGTCAGTGGGACAAGAAGATTCTGTCCTTGTATGGTGAAGAGGTCTCAAATGGATCGGAGGACATTATCACTCCAGAGGCTACCTGGATGGCTCGCCAGGGATACCAGTGGACAGATTCTGATGATGAGTATCAGCCAGAGCAGCAGGGATCTGATGAGGACTATCAGGAGGAGCAGCAGCAGGGATTTGATGACGAGTATGACGACTGAGCTTCTCCCGGGCTGCCACCCAACTTCGTTTCCTCTCTTTCCCTTTGTGGTGTCTCGATGACAAAGGGGGAGAGTGATTTGCATTTGCCGTCTTGTGCCGTCTTGTGTGTGTGTTTCTTTTCGTTGAACTTGGTTTTATTGTGCGTGTTTGTGTGAGTCAATCATATGGTGTAAGACATATGCCCCCGTATCGTTAAACTTATTATCATGTCCTTATGCTTATCCTATGCAGTCAAATGTTATATAGAGTATCGCCTGTGTAGATTATAGGGGAGCGCCATTCCTAGTATGTGTGCAGTGCAGTCCAAAGCACAATCATATGTAGGCATACATACAGGGGGAGCTCACCTATACTCTAGGGCTTATATTGCTTTCTCTATTATTTCTTCTCTGTGCAAATCTCGTGTTGTCATCAATACACCAAAAAGGGGGAGATTGTAAGGGCATCTTTCTCCCTAATAGTTTTGGTGATTGATGACAATACTCTTGCGGACTGATCGTGTGCTGTAAGCTCTTACACGTATATCTCCCTTATGGCACAAGACGATTGCTTGCCCCTCGGATTCTATGAAGGACGGTGTTTTCTTTTTGCTCCCTGTAGGTGGCATTGAGTAATAGGAAAGCTGTACTATTAAGAGGGGGTCCGCGTCGGAAAGGTTTGGGTAGAATCAACACGTACACATCTTTCTCCCACACTTCCTTTCCTTGCTTCTCTGGAGGTCCAACCGGTTTTTTCCTTCGTTGAGGCAATTCTGTGGCTTCTGTACTGATCTTCTGCCAAGCCTGCGGTAGTACCGCTCTGCCAAGCGGTAGTACCGCACAGGTACACGGTAGTACCGCTTGCCGACACGGTAGTACCGCTCCCGTGGTAGTACTGCGTCCCCATGCGGTAGTACCGCGTATCTGGGGCAGGCGCTGAAGTCTAAGTATAAGAAGTGGATGCGGAAGTAATTTTTTACTTCCGCATACCGCGCGGTAGTACCGTTTAGCTTAAGCGGTAGTACCGCTTAGCTTAAGCGGTAGTACCGTGTCGCATTTTGCTACTTCCGTTTTCCCCTGCGGATGTAGCCACGGATGTAATTTATTTCATCCGTGGCTGTATCAGGTCTCGTTTTTTGCCTTGGCGGCAGTACCGCTTCCCAAGCGGTAGTACCGCTCAGCCTGCGGTAGTACCGCTCATGAGTTGCGGTACTACCGCTCTCTGCGGGCTGAAACCTCAAATAACGGTTGGATTTGTCCCCCCACTATATATAGGGGGTCTTCTTCTCCAAGGAGACTTACCTCTTCCCCCACCACTCCATTGTTGCTCCAAAAGCTCCATTTCCGCCCGATCTCTCTCCCTAGCCAATCAAACTTGTTGATTTGCTCGGGATTGCATGAGGAGGCATCGATCTACACTTCCACCAAGAGATATTTGATTCTCCCCACTAATCCCTTGCGGATCTTGTTACTCTCGGGTGTTTGAGCACCCTAGACGGTTGAGGTCACCTCGAAGCCATATTCCATTGTGGTGAAGCTTCGTGGTTTGTTGGGAGCCTCCAAGTTGTGGAGATTGCCCCAACCTTGTTTGTAAAGGTTCGGTTGCCGCCTTCAAGGGCACCACTAGTGGAATCACGGCACCTTGCATCGTGTGAGGGCGTGAGGAGAATACGGTGGCCCTAGTGGCTTCTTGGGGAGCATTGTGCCTCCACACCGCTCCAACGGAGACGTACTTCCCCTCAAAGGGAAGGAACTTCGGAAACACATCCTCGTCTCCTTCGGTTCTACTTGTGGTTATTTCTTACCTTTACTCTTGCATGCTTTACTTGTTTAATTCCTATAGCATGCTTGTGTAGTTGTTGGGCTTATTTTCATTAGTTGTCTTCATAGTAGTTTATCTAGACAACTTATTTTGTCGCCTAATTTTAATTGGTTAAGAAAAGCTAAAAATTGTTAGTTGCCTATTCACCCCCCCCCCTCTAGTCAACCATATCGATCCTTTCACCGAGGGAGATTTCCTAGAATGTGATGAGGCTAGAGCTCTTGAAATTATACATGGTCTATCTAGTTACTTTGTTTATGATCATAATTTTGATACTGTCATAGATAGACTTGCTACTATTGAAAAGAGAATGGATGCTCTAGACTTAATGAAGGTAGAGAAACCTAAACCCAATAAAAGAGACATTTTGGAAATAGACGATGATTGGGAGCCTTTTGTTAGGATTAGTATCTCTAATCAAGACTTCCTTGCTTATTGTGATATTGGATCTATGGTTTCTACTATGCCAAAAATTGTTCATGATTCTTTAAAATTTAACATGGATAGATTACCATTATATCATGAACATACTAATGGAGATATTTCTGAAATCCAGGGAAAAATAAAAGACGTGCCAGTTAAATTCCTTAAAGGGATTGCAATGATTGATTTCTTCATCATGGAGCCAAACCAAGGAAACATAGTGCTTGGAAGGGACTTCCTCCGAGCAGTTAAAGGCTTCATTGATATAGGTAAGGGACAAATCCGCTTACGCGGGAAGGCAATAGGTGTGTACCCCTTTCCTAGAAGGAACAAGAATGAACTTGTTGAGGAATCATTTGAACCAATTTATAACTCCGATTATTATGATGAATATTGATTCCTCTATGCATTATGCCTAGCTTAAAGGCATAAAAGAAAGCGCTTTTGGGAGGCAGTCCACATTAATAAATTTTTTGCTTTTGTTGTGTCTTGATGTTGTTTACTGCTGTAGCATCATCATTGTATCTTTTCTTTTCATATTTGTGCCAAGTATAGCCTCTGATTGCTAGAAAGTTCAAAAGTTGTGAGGTGTTGTCCAGGAAACAGATTCTGTCCTTGGATAGAAAAATTCGTATAAAATCACCAGATCATATTTTTGGTCTGAATTTTTTCGAAAGCGTTCTCTATATAATTGTCTTTCGTGTGTCAGTTCTGAGTTTTATGATTTGAGTTGCAGAAGTATCCCGAACAGGTCAATTACTGCCTGCTGTTCTGTTTTTCACAGATTCTGTCCTGTTTTGCCTTACCTTCACTTTGCAAATTAAGAACTTGCTTTTTCTTTGCAAAAACCTTTTGGAAATCTTGAGAAACAGTAGAACTTCAAGAATATCCTTATTTCCAGCAAGGTATAATTATTTTATTAAGGGTACTAACCTCGCTAATCAGATTATGATGAGTTGTGTATGAAGGGAGTTTTCAAGTGTGCGAGGGAAGATGATAAAAAGTTTCAGGAGTGTCAAGCGCTCAAGCTTGGGGATGCCCCCGTGCACCCCCAAGAAATATTCAAGGAGACTCAAGCGTCTAAGCTTGGGGATGCCCCCGTGCATCCCCTTCTCCATCAACATTATCAGTTCGTCTTTCATTCCGCTATATTTTTATCACTTCATGTGTTATATGCTATGCTTGGAGCGTCTTGCTTTTAGTTTTTTTTTTAGTTTTTCATAACGAGTCGGAACCCAGCATTCCTTTATGTGGGAGAGAAACACGCTCCACTTCTACCTAGAACATAACATAGAATTTTCATGCCTATCTATGCTGTGTGTGTTCTTTGTCTTTTAAATAGCTACTATCGTGCTTTGCTCTTAGTATTCATGCTTATCTTTTCAAAGAGCTTTTATTTAGGTGGTTGCTTGAACTCTCTTTAATTACCATGCTCACCTTATTAAGAGAGTTTGCTTCCGTTACATGGGTTAATATGTCTATGATAAAGATGCTACTTGCATGATGGTGCTTAGTAGTTCAGGTTTTCTTATGGTTAATCTCAGATAGCTGGGGGGTTCCCAATGTGTCATTGGAGTACCAACTTGGTTTGTTTGCCTATGATGTGGTATGGTTTAGTAATATCTTCCTTTGAGAATTTATTTTGATTGACTTGGCGTATGCTCACGCATATTCAAGACTGTAAAGAAAGTCTGTCAAGCCTTGGTGATCTTTTGTTTCTAAGTAGCGATATAACTACCATGCCTGATTCAATATTGCTTTGTCGCTCTGCATGATTATGATCGTCATTGCTCTCTTAGTTGGTCGCTCCCAGTCTTTTGCTAACCTACACCTGCACTAAGCAAATTAACCATGCAATACATAGCTCATGGGAAAATAGCCTAAAAACTATTGTGGTAAAGAATATGTTGCCCATGTATCTTATTTCTTATGAGTTGCTTGCTGAGCGGTAACCATGTTTCTGGGGACGCCATCAACTGTCACACTTTTGTTGAATATCATGTGAGTTGCTATGCATGTTCGTCTTGTCTGAAGTAAGGGTGATTTACCATGGGTTGAATTAATATGCATATTGTTAGAGAAGAACATTGGGCCACCAACCAAAGCCATGCATCATGGTGGAAGTTTTAGCTTGGACCTTAATCCTCAATCTCTCATGAGAACATGCTTACGCATTAAAGAGGAGTCCATCATCTATTTTCTATGTTGTCCCGGTATGGATGTCCTCAAGTTGAGATCTATCAAAAACGAGAAATCAAATGCGATCTATCTCCTTGGACCTTTGTACAGGTGGCATAGAGGTACCCCTTTGTGACACTTGGTTAAAACATATGCAATGCAATGATAACCCATGGGGATCCGAGCTAATTAGGACAAGGAGCAAGCACTATTGGTATTCGATGCATGAGGCTTGCAACTTATAAGATGTTTTATGCATGACACATATGAAGTACTACTACCGTTGACACAATTGCTTCCATGTTTCAAAATAAAAAGCTCTAGCACTTCAAGCATCAACTACTGAGAGCATGATTGTCATTCTGAGTGTAATGTGCATTGTCCCAAAGTAGCATTGTCTTTTGCATGATTGTGATATTGTTTATTTTGAAATGATTGTATCTAGTCATCACTTAAACCTTGAAGGTGCCCCTGCACTTATGTTTTGCATCACTAAAGGGGGCAAGCTAGATATCACTTGATCATATTTGCACATCATGTTCATTGCAAATCTTTTTGATGTTTCAGTTTCATGTTGTAAAACTTTCAGTCATTTGTGATTTTCTCTTGAGACAACTTAATTACTTTAGAATCATTGTCTCAGTAAGCTTTTGTCATATGACTATGAGAAAGTCATATATGGTTAATAGCATGTCACCACAAAAATTATTCTTGTATCATTTACCTACTCGAGGACGAGGAGGAATTAAGCTTGGGGATGTTGATACGTCCAAAACGTATCTATAATTTCTGCTTGCTCCATGCCACTTTTGGGTGATATTGCTATGATATTCATACACTTCCATACACTTTTGATCATATTTGGACTAATTTACTAATCCAGTGCACCCCAGTGCCAGTTTCTGTTTTCGGCTGTTTTTGTATTTCAGGTTTTCACGTTTCGAGAACTGCCCAGAAAAATCCAGAAAAATTATATAAAAAATCAGCGTATCGGAAACAACAGTGCGTCCGAAGGGCAGCCTGGGGGGGCACAGGGGCTCCAGGCGCCCTGTGGGCGCGCCCCCCCGGGCCGCGCCGGGGGGGGGGGCGCCTCGGCCCCCCAAGAGCCCCCCGGTGCCCTACTTTGGCAGATATTTAAAGGGTTCCCCGTAACCCTTGAAACAGGACTTCTTTCACGATCCCATCTCTGTTCCGCCGCCGCCGCCGCTTCCAAGATCGGGAGCACCAGGAGAACTCTTCCCGGCACCCTGCCGGAGGGGAGGATCACCACCGGGAGCTTCTCCACCACCATGGACGCCTCCCGGATGACTCGTGAGTAGTCTCCCTTGGACCATGAGTCCATGACCAGTAGCTAAGTGATGTTCTCCTCCCGTTCTTGTGCTTCACTAATTAGTCCTCGTGAGCTGCCCTATATGATCGAGGCACCTATGTAATCATTATGTTGTTGCTATGTTGAGTTTGCTGGGATCCGATGGATTATGAGATTATGTTCAGATTGATCTTGAGTAATATATTTGATTCACCTCTTTTATATTTTAGTTCATAAGTAATTCTTGCATGTTCTCCGTTGTTATTTATTGCTTTGGCCGAGTAGTAGGTAGTGACTCCAAGAGGGAACGTTATGCTCGATTGTGGGTTCATGCCCCTCGATGACTAGCTTGAGTGACAGAAACATTAGCCTAGGGGATGTGCTGTTGCCACAAGGGGGAAAACAACGGTGCTTGTGCCCGCGGGTGCAAGGATTGTTTACTTTACGCAAAGTTCTTTTAATGCAGTTGTCTGTTGCATTGAGTTTACACTATGGGTGGGACTCGCAACTTAATACCAGCGAGATGTTCTGGATAGATATCTCAAGGTGGATGATTAGTAGTAGATATTGATGGATTTCGGTCTACTTACTTTGGCGTACCGCCCATGCTTTGAACCTCAACCTTTCTTGCAATGTAGTCAGCATTGGTTTGCGTTCGTGGTCCTGTCAATTGCCCAGCTGTAATTTGTTTACCTCACATAGCCATTTTATCGTCTTTTGGGAGAGAGACATCACTAGTGAACATCATGAGACTCCGGTCCATATTACCATCATTGATCACATACACTATTTACTTTTCGCTATTTTACTTACTATTGCAAAACACTATCTATCACTACTATCATATTGCTTTTAACCCTTTGTGAACTACAAGGCCGGAGAGATTGACAACCTCTCTGTACTCGTTGGGAGCAAAGTTATTTGTATCTGTGTGCAGGTCCACGTTGATTGCTAATTGCGCCGTTAGCAGTTGACACCTACCTGTTGAACCTAGGAGTCTCTGGGGATTCGATCCTTGGCATCTTTGCTAAGGGAAAACACTTCTACTTACTGCATCTTACACCTTCCACTTGGGGTAATCCAACGAGGGGTTCGAGGCCCATCAGCGTGCTTTCACAGCATCAAAATTGTTCTAGCCGTTGGATTTACTAGCTTGATCCACAAGTGTCCGTCTGATCTACACATGAGAATAATCTACCATGCAATGTGTGTTAGTGCATTCTAAGTGGATTTTAAAACACATTGCATCTAATTGTGACATGCACAATTTTTCATGCTAAGTTTATTTTTTTGCTTATGCAGAAATCTTTCACATAGTTTAAATCGTAATGTTTGAATTAACATTTAGAAACTATATATCCAATTCCGCTGCAACACGCGTGGTATTCTCTAGTCCATAGAAGTAATCAGGCTTTGAACTTGTAGATGAACGGTCGGTTGTAAGTCCACCCAGAGAATACACCGGAAGCGGAGGGGGAGACCAAGATATTTGCCGAGAATGAGGCCAATCTAGCTAGAAAAACAAATAGTGCGTCAACGAGGTCAATGTGGTCATGAAAAAAGGGGAAGACCTCCATTTTGAGTGGGTTTGGCATAGGGCCAAGAGCTTGTCTTTCTTAGGACTAGCAAAAATTTCGGTATAATCAAAGATAAAATTAATATACAATGTATTTAGATTTAGTTATATGCGGGCCTCTTCGCTTACTCATTTTCATCCTTAGGCCTAATTTCTGAAATAGGCTACGATTACCTCTGGGTTGGATAAACCATACACACCATAAACTACCTCTGGGTTGGAAAAACTATACACACCAACCTCCCATAATCTTTCATGTTTGCTCTGCATAAAAGGTGCAATGTTGGGATTATTTGGCCTAGCCATGTCCTACATGGGTCTTACTTGCTTATTCCAGTTATCACATACACCACATTTTCTCTAGAAAGCACGACATACAGTTTTCTCCGAATAGTCCAAACATAACAAACACTACATCACAAACTCAGTAACATATGTTTGAAACACACAACTTAATATTTCTCCCAAAACGAGAGAGAAGTTATTACACTTAGCCGCCCAACCATATGTGAACACATCATGCATCACCGGATCCAACAATTCTCATTTTGAGATCATAAGCTTTGGCAAACAATTCCTCTCTGTTTTCCTGCAGGTGGTAAATAAGTGGTGAAGAGGTTGAACATAGTAGAGTGCACACCAAAAGAAAGTACTTATGAAGCAAATAGATACATACCTTGAAAAGAAGATACCGTGAGCTGAACCAAACCGTGTATCCGAGGCCCACCATCTCCAGTATTCTTGGGAGCTGAGGGCAAGATCACAATCAGTTAACGATCTATGATGGCAGAAAGAATTTTACATTCATGCAGAGATCTAATGACTACTGACCATGGGGATGGAGTCAATTGCTGAAACAACTGCGGACAAAACCCATCCGGCAAAGAAAACACCGGTGCCATATATGACATATGTGGCCATCTCCTTGAAGCCCAACTGGAGCATTTCAACAAACAACTAGAAGAATCAACCACATGTGCAAAGAAATAATGTGTAACAAACCATATTAATTTGTTTCTGCAAATGATATACAACCTAGTGGGACGCACAAATTCATGTTTCTACTGGAAACTATAAACCATAGAGGCTTTAGTAAGGTTAAGCTGTTTTATTGCCTTGCAAAACTTAGGACCCACAAATTCATCCCTCTAAACATGCTCACAACCGTACTAGCTCAATTCTAGGAGTACATAATAACAACAATAATAATCAAAATCAAATTGTAATATTTTTGGGGGAATGGCTAGGAGCCAGCTGACTGAATTTTCCTTTTGGGATAGTTGATTTTGTCAGGATCAATCTCAAGCGTTAGATCAAAAAGGAAAAGCCCGGATTACGCCCTCCTCCTTCTTCCTAAAAACAGATCGCCCGTGTTCTTCTTCCTCCGCCACATGCTGTCGCCCCCGCGACCGCCTTGCTGCATTGCCATCCCCTAAACCGCCCCCACCGCCGGCCTTGCCGCCGCCACCGACCATCCCTCTAGCCCTAGAAGATGACCGGTTTTTCTCCGACGATTTTGCACCACCACCGTCCTACCC
>LR738712.1:625757173-625780087 GCA_902687465.1 Secale cereale | reverse complement strand
GGTAGCCTGCCTGCGAGCTTCTTCCTCCCCTCCGTCTGTTTCTCCCTTCTAGCGAAACCGACTGACCCAAATTCAAAAGTGAGGCGAGTGACATGTAGCTAGTGTGTATTTCTTTCTGTATAACTGCACACCAAGGTCGACAACAATTCCTCCACCCTCCGTCTAAACATAGCCACATAGTACCTGGGATGCAATACAACAAACAAGTGGCGTGCAAAATAGGAATGTCACCTTGTTGGCAGCCTCCTCGTCACCGACGTTGTCCACCGCCACCAAGTTGTGCCCGAACGGCGAGGCCGCCGCCAACCTTATTGCCTCCGTAACCCCCACTTCCATGCCGGAGCAGCGCAGCCCTGTAAAAACACACCACAACAACAAAAGAATCCTCAGGTTAGGCTTTCATCCGTTCGGCCGGTAAAAAAACCGGTGAGCGCGAGAGCGTCCTGTTCTGTTCCCGAACCAGACCTGTGGTTGGGAGGCCGCGGCGGCGGAGGGAGAGACGGGCAGGCACCGAAGCGGTGAGCGCGACGTCGCACGGGGGTGCGCGTCGGTGCGGGAGGTGGGGAAGGGCAACGGCGGCAGGGGTGCTGATGCAGAGCAAGGCCGCCATTGCGTCAGCTCTGTTCTGTCGCAGTTCGAGTGTCTACCAAGGCTGTGAGGGTGATGGTTTGGCGGCGCTCTATATATACACCCGCGCTCGTATTATTTCCTTTGCCTTTTTTTTCTTTTTTAGAAGAGTTTTATGTGTGTGTGTGTGTGTGTGTGTGTCAGTGTGTATTTCTACTATCTTTGGAGTGTTCTCAAACTGACGTAGCATGTCCATGTGATAGCTTATGTATAGCTGTGCGTTTGTACTGCGTTTGGAGTGTTGCCGTGCCAACTTTTGTCGTGGTTTATTTATGTATGCATGTGCGTTTCTACTACTGACCGTTCTTTTCCAGATGCGTCTCCACTTACCATGAATTGCTGCACACCTGTGTCCAGAGCATGCGTTTGTCACAGCTATGATCCTACTGTATTTGTTTGGGCTTATGTAAACATGTTTTTTTGCTGAGCAAACATGTGTGTTTCTAGCATTCTTGAAACTAATGATGCCCAGTGCATTGCTGCGGGAATCTTGCTAAAAAAATGCATAAATAGTTGCTACGGAAACATGTAATGGAAATCAAATGCAAGCTTAAAAAAATAAATAAACAAATCATATAAAAAGAGAAAAATGAATTGCAACTTAAAGAAATTAAGCTCTAACAAAGTGTAAAGAATGAACTAAAATGCATCATTTGATAATGTGGTAGCATTGCATGTATGGAGTAATGCAGAAAAAAAGTAATGTATGGCTTGCATGCATGACTTGCCTATGCGGCATGATTGCATAGCTAGGAAAAATAGATAGTGGATTGTATCCATTTAGGAATAGAAGATGTCTCTCGGCTGTCCACAACAGGTCCCTGTGACGGCTATCACCCTCTTTATTTGATGCTTCTTAACCATATTTGGAATGTATCTCAACCATCTATAGCATGTTCATGTGATGGCTATGGCATTTTTTTTTGTTCTAGTACAACTGTACAAGTCCAAACAAACACCTAAACTTCTACGATTTTGCTATTTTCAGGTACTTGAAAATTTTATCGCGTCAGTCACCTTCTTCCTTCCTTCCTTCATGCTAGACCTCGCCGGAGAAGAAAAAAACATTGCTGGATAAGAACAACCCCACTATCTATCTTAGGGGGAAGCCATGGCCTCGCTATGGGGAAGCTACAACCCTATCATCTATCTTTGGGAGGGAGGGGTGCAGGGGATCGCCGGAGGTTTTCATCGGTGGTGCGGGGCTTAGAGGGATAGCCCGGTGGCCATTAATGACGTTAGGGGAGGTCGAGGGGACGACACGGCGATATAATGCCTTAAAAAGATGCACACAAAAAAGGTTCAATATTCTTTTTTAGGATGGTTCAATATTCTCCTAGCAGGTGGGGAAGGTACAGAGCAACTCAATGAGCCGGCCCAACACACAGGCGTGGGTCCGCGATTGCTAGGTATTATGCTGCTATAGTTACCCCTCGCCTAATGCGAAATGTACCTCTAGCTCGCCTCTGGTGCCCGCACATATTGGCTGGCCCATTAGTTGGTTTTAGCTTGTACAATCGCTGCACTCGCTCGCTCGGTTTATTTTTCTTCTAATCTTCTGTTCTACAATACCTAGACAGGTTCGGGTTTTACTGTTTTCTTTCTTTGTTGTCTTCTATGGGTCTTCTTGGATTTCCGTTGGTTTATTTGTTTTCGTATTTTTCTATGTGTTTTATTTACATTTCACATCGAATTTCTTCTGTTCTTGTTTCAACTTTCTTCTCCTTTTCTGTGTTTTATTTATTTATTTCATTTGTTTTCTTTGGTTTTCATAGGGTTTTTATTTTATTTAAATTTTTGTCCCGAGTGTTTTCATCGGTTTTCTTTACCTGTTTTTATTATTTTCTATTTATATTTTTTCAACACATCTAAAATTTCCATATAAAAGGTACATTTTTTGTTTACATCGGGAATATATTTTACACGTTTTAAAATTTGTAATAAATTTTAAGATTTTAAAAACTTATCTTTTGGTGTCCACATTTTATATACTGATTTCACATTTTTTAAATACAGGGTTAACATTTTTTTTAATTATATGTTATCAAATCTACTTTTTTCATATCTAGTGTTCATTGTTTTATGCACCAGGAACATTTTCTATACACATTTAAAAATCAATACATGTTTTGGCATTTTTTAAATATAGGTTTTTGATTTCTAGATTTTTTTTCCATACATGTTGCATAATTTTTGACACTTCAGGGACTCTTTATATATATTTAACATTTTCTAAATACATGATTATCATTTTTTATAATGTCAATTACATTTTGTTGAAACTCGTGAATTACGTTTTCTAAAAAACATTACGCATTTTATCAAAAAAAAATTGAAGTTATGGTATCAAATTGTTTACAACACGCTAACATTTTTTAAATTCACACATCTTGAATTTTGCAACCTTATTTATGTTGTTGAATATATGCATTTAGAATATTTTCAGAAAAGATAAAAAGTAGAACAAATAAAAAAATAGAGGAAAAAACCACCTAACCTAGACGCTACTTGGGACGGCCCATTAGTAGCGAACGCTGACGCAAGCCTACGCTCTATCTAGCACTAAGTGACGTATATCCGCACTCATATTCCCGGGGGAAATATCTAGTGCACCCAGGCATCTTGTGCTACATGTGCACGTAGTTAATTAAACCCAATTTCTAAATTTTAGAAAAAATCAAACAAAAAGTATGTTGAACTAGCAACAAGAATCAGTCATAGCACAAAATTTGAGATCCAATTTGAGGCTCTATTCGGTACGTAGGAATTATGCAGGAATTTTGGAGGAACTCTGATTCTATAGGATTTCTTTCCTTCACAGGTTCTTTTTTTTGCAGGCAAATCAGAGAGCTTTATTACGCAAAGGCATTCCTTGGACAGTCAGCCAATAGGCTGGTCACAAGAAAATTAGGGGTCTCGTCGAGCCAACTTTCAGTCACATTCAGCGTGCATGCATGTTTTGCACAAAGATGAGCTGGTAAGTTAGCCGACCTGCTTACATGTTGTAAAGCAAAAGTAATAAATAAAGAACTAAGCTCTCCTATTTCTAACAAAATCGGAGCCACAATAGAACGAGAATTGTGGCGATGTTCCCAGAGCTTCACCAGCTCCAGACAATCGACCTCCATTATCACATGCTGGAAACCCCGAAGAGTAGCAAAACGGACTCCTTCCCGCAGCGAATTCGCCTCAATGATCAGTGGGTCAGATACCCCAATAAACGGTTTGCACCAAGCTCCCATGAACGCCGTGGCTGAGCGAGCAACTCCCCCAGCACCACCCCATCCATCAGAGAAGTTGAGCGCGCCATCAGTATTGATCTTGATGAATCCCACCTCAGGTGGCTTCCAACCAAAGCCAGGCAAGGTTACAGCCATCTTCCTGGGCAGTTGTAGAAGAGCAATTGCCTCCTTTGTAGCTCGGATAGTAGCGGTAGGATCTCGCCCTACCTCACCATGCTTGATCCGATTCCTTGAGTGCCAGATAGACCACATAATGGTTGTAATTTTTGCACGATCATCAGCCGAAAAAAGTGGGCTATTTGTGATATCCCGAGCCCATGTTTCCCGCGATAGAAGTGGTAGCCGTAGCTGGAACCATGCCCAAGCCTCCTCCCAGAAAGGTCTTGCATGCAAACAGGATATAAGAGCATGGTGCATGTCCTCCTCCTCTCCGGCCAAGCAAACTTTGCAGCTGCTAGCATCTGCAATATGGCGGTTTTTGAGCGTGTATTCATCCGGAAGAATACCACGAAGTACTCTCCACCAGAATACTCTTACTTTTGGAATTACATCAAGTTTCCATAAGGCTCTCCACAACTGTTTATCATCCTCTGAGGTCCCGGTAGCCGTCCCTTCCTCAAGAGCTAGCCGCTCTTTCTGAGTCACAAGAGCTCGGTACGCCGTCTTTACAGTGTAGTTGCCTGATCTATCAAACGCCCATGCAGGAAAATCATCTCCCCCTCCTTGTCGAATTGGTATATTAAGTATAGCTGCTGCATCTGAAGGAACAAAAAGATCCTGAACCAATTCCCGCCGCCACATCCAACTCTCAGAATCAATCAAATCTGAAACTTTTTCCACCCATGTATTTAGTGGCCTTGCTTCTGGAGTCATGGATGTTGTGCCCGGGATCCACTTATCTGTCCAGACTGATATAGTGGAGCCATCACCCACACGTGATATCAAACCAATCTGGAGTGCCTCGCGTCCCGCAATGATCGCCTTCCATGTAGCTGAGGCCGACTTGGGGACTGTGGCCTGCATAAAATTTGATTCTGGAAAGTAACGGCCTTTGAGCACCCTTGCACAAAGCGAGTTTGGATTGGTCATAAGACGCCAACCCTGCTTGCCCAACATAGCCAGATTGAACTGCTGCAAATCTCTAAAACCCATCCCTCCATTGCACTTGGGTGTGGCCAAATCCTTCCAGGACACCCAATGCATAGCCTTTTTGTCAAGAGAACTACTCCAGAAGTATTTTGCCATGGGAGAAGTTATACTCTTACACACCTTCTTAGTTAACCTGAAGGTACTCATCGGATAGGTAGGTATAGCTTGCACCACTGTCTTAAGCAAGGTCTCACGTCCTGCACAAGCTAACAATTTTTCTGACCAACCCTGAATTTTACCACGAGTACGTTCCTTTAGATGATCAAAAGTGCCACTCGTAATTCGACCAACAGCCGTGGGAAGACCCAAATATTTTTCACTAAAGGCCTCAACTTGAATATTCAAAGCAGCCTTCATAGAATTCCTCACAGATTCAGGAGTATTAGCAGAAAAGAAAATAGAACTTTTGTCACGATTAACACGCTGACCTGAAGCATCACCATAAATTCTGAGAATCTCATTCAGTCTATACGCACTTTCTGTCTTTGCATTAATGAAAATTAGGCTATCATCTGCAAACAGCAAATGCGTTACCCATGGTGATCTGTAACTAACACGCAGACCTCGGTCTACAGTGCCTCCATCATAGCTCTTGAGCAAAGAGGAGAAGCCTTCCCCACATAGTAGGAACAAGTACGGTGAGATAGGATCGCCTTGCCGGAGTCCCTTGGACGGAGTGAAAAACGGCAGAAGCTCACCATTAACCCTGACTGCAAATCGCACTGAAGTCACACACTTCATAATTAATCTGACAAAAGCAATGTTGAAGCCCAGCTTTAAGAGTATTGCTTCCAGATAGTGCCACTCCACCCGATCATAAGCTTTCATCATATCAAGTTTGACCGCGCAAGAGAAGTTTTTGCCTTTCTTCCTTCTCCTCATAGTATGCACACTCTCATATGCTACTAGAACATTATCAGTAATTAGTCGACCTGGAACAAAGGCACTCTGCTCCTCACTAACAATCTCGTCCATAATACATCTTAGTCGGTTGGTAATAGCTTTGGATGCAATCTTATAGAGAACCGGACATAGTGCAATAGGGCGATACTGAGATATAAACTGAGGATGTTTTACCTTGGGAATAAGAGTGATTGATGTGTCATTTAAACCCGAAGATAATTCTCCGCCATTAAGGAATTCCAATACTGCATTTGTGACATCACCACCCAAAAGGGCCCAGTGTCTTTGATAAAAACCTGCAGTGTACCCGTCCACTCCTGGCGCCTTCGACGGCGCCATCTGGAAAAGTGCATACTTAACCTCATCAGCATTGTACGGTCTTGTAATATGCTCATTCATCTCCGGTGTGATTTTGACCGGCACATGGGCTAATAGCTCACCCGCATCAGCAAAACCCTGCGAGCGGTATAGCTCCTTGTAGAAGTTCTGAACTTCCTCCTTATCCTCATTTTCGTTAGCACAAACAGATCCATCTGCCCTCTGTAGGCCTTGTATCTTGTTTACTCTCATCCTTTGTCTAGCTTGTGCTTGAAAATAGGCAGTATTGCGATCACCATCACGTAACCATGGGACTCGGGATCGTTGCCTGAACCATACTTCTTCCTGATGTAGAGCTTCTTTCAGCTTCTTAACAATGGATAGTTCCTCAGGCGACGGGCCCCGGCCCACAGACCCAGATCGAACACGATCTAAGTTTTTCTGTAGTTGTCTCACTCGCCGTGTCAGACAACCAAACTCTTTTGAACTCCATGGCTCAAGCGTAGCCTGAAGTTCAGACAGTGCATCCGATATGCCTTGCATACCGGATCGGCGCTGCAAACCCTGCCATGTATCCGCAACAAGGCGATCATAGTCAGTATGAGTTTGCCACACGTTCTCATATCTAAACTGCTTCTTAGTCCGAGACCTAGAAGCTTCTCTTTCTTTTAATTCCGCAACAACAAAGCAATGATCGGACTCAACCGATGAGAGATGTCTCACTCTTATATGCTGAAACTGTTGCCGTAACACCTCATTAGCAAAGGCACGGTCCAATCTTGCTTTCACATTATCCTCTCCAGCTTGGCGATTGTCCCAAGTGTATGGTGTACCTGACCAGCCCAAGTCCTGGAAGGAAAGCTCATCCACAACCTCACGAAAAGCTTGCATCTGTCGCTCAGAACGAGCGGTTCTGCTGAAGTGTTCATTAGGGAACAAGGTCTCATTAAAGTCCCCCATGCAAATCCATGCCGCATGGGGCACATTATTAAGGGTACGCAATAACCGCCAGCTATCAACCCTAGCCTCAGCACGCGGTGATCCGTAAAAGCCTGTGAATCTCCAAGGTGGAGAACCAGGAATTTTATTACTGACCAAAACATCAATATGACAACGACCATAGTTTTTCAGTTCTACTGTAACATCATTAGACCAAAACAAACCAATGCCACCGCTAAGGCCAACACTGTCAACCGCAAAACAGCCTCCAAAACCCAAAAGAAACCTCAAATCCTCTACTCTTTTCGCTTGTATTTTCGTTTCTGTAACAAAGAGCAGAGTGGGACCTTCCAGCCTCACAATACTGCGAAGCTCACGAACTGTCTCGGGGTTCCCAAGCCCCCGACAGTTCCAGCTAATACAGTTCATTGGGACGGGCAGGACCGCACCGCGGTCTCTGCCGAATTCTCTGGAGTTGGCTTCTTCTTCTTAGTCTGTCTGGTAAATGCATCGATATCATCCTTATTTTCAGAAGGCCCAGCAACACTCGCCTCATTCAGAGGCCCCACAACGGTATCTATCCCACCATCCGTAAGTAACAGCGCAGTTTTTGCAACTGGTCTATAGACCTGATTTGGAGCATCCTTGCGTTTCTGCTGCTGTCTGTTCTTTACAGGAGAGTTCACCTCTTCTCCGGTGTCTTTAGCAGTACTCGAGTTCCTCGTCCTATTACTTCCATTATAATCCCTGGAAGAATTTTCAGAAGTCGCCGATTTCCTGAACTCCTCCGGCGCTCTCAGCTTGGATCCAAACGGTAGGTCACCGTTCTCATCACGAGATCCTGGCGTTGGACAATATAAGTCTGAATGACCCAATTTCCCACAGGAGAAACAAAAGTAGGGAACCTGCTCATATTGAATATCATACATGTCCACCTTCTTCCTCCTGGCAGAGTCAATGAGGATCCATCTTCTTAGAGGCTTCTCAACATCAATTGTAATTCGAGCTCTCAAAAAACCATTATTGTGATCAAAGGCTACCGACTGAGCCTGCTTGTCCATCTGCCGTGCTATTGGCATCCACCATGATTCATCTCTCAGGTTGTAGGGCAGATTGACAACTCTGGCCCAGATCTGCATACGATCGAATTTGACCTCGTCTGGCCGCATGCACTCGTCGAACTCCGCTAACACAACCGCATTCTTATTAATATGCCATGGCGATCCAGCCCAGATACGATCTCTGTCCCGTTGATTCTCAAACTCAGCCACGAACATGTTAACTCCAACTGATCTGAACTTTAGTCCTCGTGGGTTTCCCCACGCCGGCCTGAGGGCGTTGGTGATGGTCTGGATATGATAGTGATTTCTATGGAGAATCTTACCCGCCAATAGCCACTTCGCCGGACCTCCATCAACCCGATCGTCGAGCACCAGAGGAGTTGCCTCTTCCTCCGATATATCAAGTTTACCCAATGCCTCCTCCAGCTTCTTCCTTGCCTCACGACCTTGCTGCTCATCGCCTCCACTGTCCCCGCCGACAGAAGCGTTGGGGGCAGCCATCTTCACGTTTACTAGCGCGAACTAGATCAGCACCGGCGACGAATCCCCGGCTGAATCCCGATTCCACGGTCAAAACCCTAATCGCCCTGGCGCCGCCAGAGCGTTTTTAGGGTTTCGGGGATTCGCTGCGCGCGTCTACCTGTACTTTTCAAAGGAAAAATAACATCCACTCACACCTCTCGTATTCGCGGAGCCTTAGGCAACGGAAAGGGAAAAGCCTGCTCAGTCGTGCATCTGGGCCCCAGTGCACCCACGTCATGCATAGAATAAGATGGATTTGCTGGGTACTTAACGTATAATATTCGTTTGGGTGGAACCAAAGTGTGTAGATTCCCTATTTTAGTTTTCCTACGACCTGAACAACCAATCATCGGTACTGTACAGATTTTTTTCACCCAAAGTATTGCTCCGCGTATCCTTTCCCTTTCCTTCATTTTACCCCAATCCTATGTTTTTTCTCTCCTTCAATCCGAACAGGGCCTGAAAACATAGCTTTAGACAACAAAAAGGACAAATTCATAGATTATATAGAAAATGGGCTGAATTCAAGGCCCAGGTTGCATTAGCTACTATTCACAATAGGATTTGTCTTTTTTTATTCCTACTTATGTATTTTGAATTTGGATCTAAATCTATAGTAGATATGTGTCATACTTCAATATTTATAAAGTGCGATACGGAGATCGGATACACCGTTAGCATCAAATTCACCATTGCACCAAAATATGTTCCCCATATTCCTGGACCTTCGTGGGAATTGAGAATAGTGCAGCGGGTTGTCTGCACCAATAAACCCTATTTGATGCATTAAGTGTCATCTTGCCCGGGATTCCCACAGAGAAGCGACGCTACTGCTAGAGGTGGGCTGACTTATTTTAGTAGCGTACGCTCTAGTTTTACGAACGTTCCAGAAGTTTCCTCTAGGCTTCTACTGGTTTGGGGAACCTTTCTAGAAGGTTATGATACGTTTTTTTCCACTTGTTCTCTTACCTTTTGCTTTTTGAAAAGGTCTCCTTCTTTCAGAAATGTTAGGTAAATTCCAAAAAATAAAATGTGTATTTCAAAAATTATTATGGTATTTTTTCATAAAATGTTCTGGTTTTCAAATTTTATTCGTAATTTTTTAAAAAAATCACAATTTAAAATACCAATACTGTTCTTTAAAATGGAACTAAAAAATGTTAGATTTGTAAAACAATTTCACAACTCCACATTTTGTTCGTGTTTTGAAGAAAGTTCAAAAATTGTGAATATATGTAGAAAATAAAAAAAATATATTTTTTAAAAATTTGTTCGTTTTCGATAAACATGTTCTCAATATTTTTAAACAATTGCTACAATCCCGACTGGTAAAGTCGGGCGCGCCTTGTGCGAAGGGGAGGAAATTTGTCGTACGCAGCGGCGTTTAGGGAGTGGATTTTTTTTATTATATATAATAACTTTTTTTGAGGATTTATTTTTGAGAAATCTCGCCCGCTTTATTCATTCAAAGTGTAGGTCATAGGTACAAGATTTGGGTCATGGGGATTGTACAACCACACATGTCCACCTACGCCTAGATTACAAGCAAACTTGGCGAGATTATGAGCCTTAAAATTAAAGTTCCTATGCTTGTGAATGAAAGAACATGAAATAAAACTACTACAATGGTTCGTTATCTCATGTATGATCGCTGCATTTGGGCCTTCACTCCCCCTGTTTATGTCATCCACAACTCCTTGGCAATCGGACGCGACACATATGGCTCTCTCAGCTAGACCATTCGCTAGTGCAAGTGCTTCCCGACACGAGTATGTCTCCAGGATTTAAGGGTCATTGGTTCCCTGAAAGAACACTGCCGAGGACCCTAGGTATAAGCTTGTTTGGTCTCGACAAATCGCAGTCACTGCTCCCCCATTACGCGTTCTAGCGATAGCTTGGTCTACATTGATCTTCACACTTCCAACTGGAGGCGGAAGCCAGCGCTGAGGCCGTGCAGTAGCCTTAGCACTTGGTCCTCTACTGTCCTGTTTCACCAAAGATTGCCCCAAATTTGAGAGGAAATTGTCAACAAAAGATGAGGTTTGTTGTGGACTCTGGAAGATGGATTAATATATTGCTTTTCGCCTAGCATACCAGATGGACCATAGCGTGATGGCGATCCTCGTAAAGCTAGTGTGATCCATCGAGTCGCTCAACTCGAACATCCACAACCTGGCATTGGGCTCCATGTTACCTGTCATCTGTGAGACCAAGTCATCGTCCGACAGAGCCCAAATACACCTGGACATGGTGCATGAAATAAGGGCATGTGTTTTGGCTCCCGGGAGCATTTGCTTCCGGATGAACAGTAACACGAAAAAAAATTAAATATTCCCGAAAAATTCTGATTTTTTTGTAGATGATTGTATTAGTGTCGCAAACATGCATAGCAATTTTTGTGCGAAATGGAGCGGCGGTGTTTCACCGGCAAAAAAAAAACTTGGGGTAACTTTTGGTGCTTGATTTTTTTTTGCACAAGCCAAAATATTTTATCTTTTTGCCTCAAAATTTGCATGTAGCATTTGTATGTGACTAAAAACACACAAAAAATTTGTCTTGATTTTTTTTTGGCACCGGGAGCAAATGCTCCCGGGAGCCGAATTGACTTTCCGATGTCGCCATGAGTACTGACATCCGCAAAGAGCGCATGCGTCTTGGACAGACATCTTAGGACATGTACAATGATTGATAAGATAGTCTTATCTTAAGTTTTGCACGTAAATTAGATATGACAAAAAAAAGATGTCTACAATAAGTCATCTCTTAGCTTTATCTTCAATAATTAGTTGTTCCTAAAAATATGGTGAGACAAATTGTGCTAAGAGATCATCTCTTAGCTTTTCTTAAATAAGAGAAGACAAGCCTTCTCCTATGATTTCTCTCTCATCCACCTCATCATTTATCCTACGTGGCACTCTTAAGATAGAACCATTATACATGCCATTACATTTCTTTGGAAAAAAAGTGAGCGGTAGGGAGGGAATGGTGAGCCAGCCGCCATTTGAGGCAATTTTATAATAACTCTAATAACGGACCGCGTACTTAGGCTAGCCGTCCGAGTTGAACTTGGGCTCGGAGTAGGCCGAAACTGTCCAGGCCTCGTAGATTGGCGTTTTTGTAACGAAGCCGAACCGACTCTTTGTTCCTCGATCTATATATATAATCGTATCTAAACTTCCAGTAATCCCAAACCCCCAAAGCCCTAGATTCGCCATGGAATCCGCATCGAAGTTGGCGTGCTCCTCCCCCGGCGACGATGTCCCAACGATCTCCGACGACGAGGACGTGGACTATGAGGCCGTCACCGCAAGGACGAAAGCCGCCTTGGAAAAGGCCCTCCTCGCCCGCCTCGCCACCGAGCGGCCCGGCGCGGACATCCAGCCGCACAAGCGTGTCCGCCCGCTCTTCATAAGGTACGTTCCAGCGCCGGAGTCCACGGCGTCCAACTCGAGCGCGGCGGAGAGGATCATCAGGCTGTCGGAGATTTCAACCGACCCGTTGGATCCGCCCAAGTTCAGGCGCAGGCGGCTGCCCCGGCCGCACCGGCCGCCGCCGGTGCCGGTGCGGAGCTCGCCACCTCGGCCGCCCTCGCAGAAGGACCAATCCGACTGGAAGGTCCCGCCCTGCGTCTCCAACTGGAAGAACCCCAAGGGGTACTCGATTCCGCTCGACAAGCGGCAGTTGGCGTCGTCGGATGGCCGGGGCACGCGGGGCGATCAGATACACCGCAACTTCGCCATGCTCGCGGAGGCGCTGTACGTCGCGGAGAACAAGGCCAGGGAGGCCGTTCTGATGCGGAAGACGATGCAGCAGGAGCTGCAGATGAAGGAGAAGGAGCGGCGGGAGAAGCAGCTCCGACGGCTCGCCAAGGTGGCGCGCGCGAACAGAGCCGACGCTGAATCTTCTCCTGTGGCCCCTGTCGGCTCTGATGATATGCACGGCAATGCCAATAAGAAGCGGCTTGCGAAGACGGGCTGGCCCAAACCCGACAAGGGGCTCTCCGGCGGAGCACCGAAGATCAGGGCAGGTGTTAAGAGGGAGAGGCCGGTCGGGCACGATGAGCCGGAGAAGGGCGGCGACCCCTTCGACCTCGACCGGTTTATGTCTCAGGTGAAGAAGGGGAAGGAGCATTGATCTTCCTTACCAGCAAGAAATTGATCTCATGGTTTTGTTATTGTTATTGAAACGTATGCCTCTCTTTTGCTGAAATTCAGTTTCCTGTTTCCATATGCTTCAGTTTCCCTGTTTAGGTATGGATGATTTCAATCTGGACGAACTGCTAGGATCGATGCTACACATCTCATAGTATGATCAGGATTTGTCCCGCATGTGTCGCTGGTAATGTCAGTGATTCATCTAATTTATGCTAGATTGTTATTATTTCAGTTTGGGTTCAAGTTTCATATGTATCAGATAAACTTCTGTAGGTTCAGAGCAGTCGTTATTAGTCTCAAAAACATTGTCATTGCTTTGATCAGGCGCCATCTTCCCACGGATCTTTTACAAGGTACTTTTGTTCCTTTGCTGAGATAGCCCAATTGTTTTGCAGGAACAGTAAAATCCAGCGTAATCCAAAATATATTTGACGTTAGTGATAATTTGGAGAGCATTACCGGCAAGCACATATATTCCTGATTTTATGGGTACAAAACAAGCTACGTATGACACTCAATTCATTGAGCTGTAGCTATTTCTCAATTGTCTGAGAATAGCAAACTTGTATTCTGGTAGATAGAAAAATACTAAGAGCGTATTGGAAATCTCAGTACTCCGGCCAGTGGCGGAGCCATGACCGGCCTAGGCCCTAGGCCACCCTCGGGCCAGGCATGAAACTATCAAATAGTGTCATAGTTCTATGGTCATCAAAGGATTTTAGTGTCATGGCTCCGGCCATGGCCCGGCTTGCCCCTGCTCCCGACAGTATACTATAGAAATGTCGAAATCAGGGACTACTGCATCAATAGATTACAAACTCTGAAATTTTCTGAATTATTGTTCTGCGTACTCCCTCCGACACTTATTTTTGGACGGGGGGTAGTACTATATCAAATTATTCCATCAAACACAAAATCGTAGTGGATTACCCCTTGATTTGTAGTGCATTACATTTTGGATATAAGTGCAGACCTCTATCAAAAAATGTCCAGGCTTCATTGAGATGCAAAATACCATCACATTTGGGAGAAAATCACTACATTAAGTATGGTCTATCCTCTCGTTAGGAGACCCGACAATATTTCTGTGTTTAAAGAACCCATGCATAAAGGGCCTCAAGGATCATTTATATGAAATGAAATCGGATGAAACTATTATGAATCCTCCTGTCCTTAAGCCACTTTGTTGGACATGCTTTACAAAAAAAGTATATTCCTTTTGAAATAAAACATTTTTATTAGTTCAAATTTGGCCCACCATCTCGTCAATAGTGACAATCAAGTAATGTCCAAGAAAGTTATCTCCTACTTTGAAGAAGTATTGCTGGCCAAAAAAGAGCTCGATGGTTACATTTGGCCCACCATCTGCTCTGATCTACTGTCCCATACGTTACGTACAACTAGTCAAACAGTGAACTCAACAAGTGAAGGCAAACATTTTAGTACTTTTTATAGCTTTATAAAAGGTAGAAAGATTTGTACAAGTGATTACAGATACACTAGTTAGGCATCACAAATCGTCCATAACTCAGCCTCCACGCCACTCCAATAACTCTCACTATTAGGAAAGGGCTATAGATGATATGGCCATTAATGACGCATCAGACATGTGGCGCGCCATTAGTATATACTAATGACACATCATGTTTCGGTGCGCCATTAGTAACAACTCTTTTATTTTGTTATTTTTACAGACATACTAATAGCGCACGGTGGCACAGTGCGTCATTACTAGTTTAACTAGTAATGGCGCACCTCCATCTCTGTGCATCAGTACTAATTTTTTTTTGCAAAACTACTAATGGCGCATTGATGACTGGTGCGTCATTAGTAAAGTGGGACCAGCTAGATATTTTGGACAGCCACACCTACACACTCACTTTTCCCACTTCATTTTCTCCACCTCCTTCTTCAAGCGTGTTCATGGGACATCGAAGGTGGCTTCGCGAAGATGACCCGTGGAGGAAACGCAAGGATTTGTTCGATGGTGAAACCGAACCCCGAAGACGCCCGCGTATAAGGAGCGGCGAGGAAATAGACGAGCTGTTGAAAAATTGGAAAGATTGCCCACTGTCGGGAAAGAAGCAACAGGCGCCAGAGCCGGGATAGAAGCAAAATGCGCCAGAGCCGCTGCAGAAGGTATGGAAAACGAGGTCTGTTTTTTGGGACTTACCGTACTGGAAGATCCACCGTGTGCCTCACAGCCTTGATGTCATGCATATCACGAAGAACGTGTGCGAGAGTCTGTTTGGTACCCTGCTCAACATGCCAAAGAGGACCAAAGATGGGCCGAAAGCAAGGGCAGACTTGAAATAAATGAGCATCAGGCAGGAGCTTCACGCTAATGATGATGATGATGATGAGGCGAAGCAGGACACGGAAAGTCGTCGCAAAGGCAAAAAGGCCAAGAAGACCGGAAATGACTACCCTCCCGCGTGCTTCACTCTAAGTCAGGAGGAGATCGAGCAGTTTTTCACCTGCCTCGTAGGAGTAAAACTTCCTTACGGTTACGCGGGGAAGATAAGCAGATACCTAGACCCAGCGAAGCAGAAGTTCAGCGGGATGAAGTCTCACGACTGTCACATGCTGATCACGCAGATACTTCCAGTTGCAATCCGTGGGATCATGGACGCGCATGACTGTGAGACGCTATTTGGCCTATGCAACATTTTTGACATCATCTCTGGGAAGTCGGTTGGCGTGAGGCAACCCAGAAGGCTACAGGAAGAGATCGTGGTGATACTATGCGAGCTTGAGATGTACTTCCCGCCCGCATTCTTCGACGTTATGGTGCATCTACTGGTCCATATCGTGGAGCATATCATCCAACTCGGGCCGACGTTCCTGCACAGCATGATGCCGTTCGAAAGGTTGAATGGTGTCATCAAAGGATACATTCGCAACATGTCACGTCCAGAGGGAAGCATAGCCAGGGGCTTTCTGACCGAAGAGTGCATATCCTACTGCATGAATTATCTAGGCATCGAGAACCCCGTTGGTCTGCCCGTCAACAGGCACCTCGGCAGGCTCGCTGGATGGGGTCACCGCGAGGATCGCCGCGAAATGCATGTCGACTTCGAGGGTCGACTCGTCGACTTTGAAAGAGCAAACCTAGTCGCGCTACAACACATAGACGTGGTCGATCCTTGGGTGGTAGAGCACAAAACCTTTATTGAGAAGACGCACAATGACCGAGGCCAACAGAGGATGGGCGGAGATATAATCAAAGAGCACAACTCATGTTTCACGCGTTGGTTCAAGGAGAAGCTTCTGTCGTACCCTTTACATGAGGATTCTTCCGCAGAAGAAAATCTCATATTCGCCTTGTCACAGGGCGCCGAGCACAACCTGATGACCTATGAGCCGTACGATATCAACGGGTACACGTTCTACACCGAGGACAAGGACATGAAGAGCGATGGTTATCAGAACTCCGGGGTAACGATGGAATCCTACACCCGTAACGACAAGGACAGATACTATGGAGCTGAGCTACACTGGAGATCCGGAAGCTGAGCTACACTAGAGAGAAGGTCCCGTTGTTTCGTGTCAGATGGGACAAGAGCGTTCTAAAAGAAGATCGATATTTCACCACCATGGTTATACCCGAAGCTAAATCCAAGACCACGGGCAAACGTCACCGCAAAAAATGAGCCATGGGTACTGGCTTCCCAAGTGGACCAATGCTTCTTCATTACCAACCCGCCAAAGCCCAGTCGTGTTGTCGTGAGGAGAGGCAAAAGGAAGATCATCGGAATGGATGGAGTCGCCAATGAGCAAGACTTCGACAAGTACGACGACCCGAAGATGGAACATGACGACGACGATGAAGTGCCATACACCACAAGAAGAAGCAGGACCACCCTACTTAAAGGACGTCCGTTTAAGAGAACTCCATTTGCGAAAAAGAAGGGCAAGAAGATTGTGAACAGATAGCTAGCTAAGAGTGATTATATTTAATTTGTAGCCTTCATTTCTCGATTGTATTTTGACATATTCATAAATGTTTTTTCATGGGCACTTTTTGAATTCTTGAATATTTTTTCAAATTTGATGATATTTTTTGATATTCATAAATGTTTTACCAATTCACAAATGAATGCAACTAAAAATCCAAAAAAAAAAGACTAGTTGTGCTTTGGTTATATGTTACTCCCAAAAGCATATATAAAGTTTGTCAAATTTGGAGCTATGGATATTTAGTTATGATTTAAACAAGTTTGAACATATTTAAACATAAATAAATATCAAACAACATTTAAAATGTTGTTAACATGGCAACAAACTGCATATTATTTTTCTACATGATATTCTCAGCATCTAGCATATGTGACATGTTATATTTGGATGCATGGATAAAAAGATATGTGCAAAGGAAAAAATGCATAAAAAATTGGGGAGGCTGGGAATCGAACCCAGGACCTCCTGGTGTGTGCGCTGCGTGCTGACCAGTCGGTCTACTAGATGGGGTTTGATGTAGATAGAGTTTGGTGGAAGAAAACCTGTGGGCTCGAACAGAAATAAAAAAAAAATACTAATGGCGCACCACAGGGGAGGTGTGCCATTAGAATAGATGTACTTATGGCGCACGAGGGGGAGATGCGCCATTAGTATTCTGCCCCCATCAATACCTCTGGCCTCTCTCCATCGCCCTCGCTCGCCAGATCCCATTTCGTTCCTTTCCTCGCGCTGCCCCGCCGCCGCCACCCCGACCTCGTCCCTCCCTTCACCGCGGCGCCGCCGCTGCCCTGAACCACTGCGCCGCAGCCGCCCACGCGCCCCCGTCGCCTCCCTCTCGAGCGTCGCCTCCCCCCGAGCGCCGTCTCTCCCCCGAGCGCCGCCACAGGAGCCCGCAACACTGCACCGCTTTCTCGTAGGCGAGTCCTTGTCTCGCTCGTGCCCCCCCGCTTCCTCCTCCCTCCCTCCTCGCTCGCTAACGTCTCGGCCGCACGCAGGTAGTGAGGCAGGCATGCACCTATTCCGCCCCCGCTCCGGCGACGTTGAAGAGGTCGACGACGCGCGCTTCGCTCACCACCCGCTTCTCCTCCGCCGCCCCGCCCGCGTGGGTAAGTGCATCATCCTATCCTCCCCTCTCGCCTCCTCCCTCGGCCGCGACGCGCGTGCGCCCACCAACCGGAGCACGGCTGGCGGATGGATGGTCGATTTTGGGTCCGTTTTCCATGGATTTCGACTCGGTTAGATCAATCGATGCTTCCTAGTACATATTGAATGAGCGATTGCTGCTGGATATCGCCCTGGATCCTGTCCCTGTCTGTCTGTCTCGCTGTATCGGTCTGTTTGTTTTGCTGCTTCAGTTCCGGATCTCCGTGCTGTCTCTATTGTCTCCGGTAGTTCAAGTCCGTCGAGTCCTTGAGTTGTGTACTGGATTTTGCAAGCCAGCGCCCAAGAGTATCCTGCATCGATCGGATTTCTGTGGTCTGCGAGAGCAGCTTAGTATTGTAACTACCCGGTTTCAACAATCTTCTTTCTATATTATCGGATCTTGTCCGCTAGAAAAGTAAGCCAACAGTGAAATTCTCTATTAGTTGACTGTCATTTGTAATCTGCAGTATATTTGATCGATGCATTATTAATGTATTGTTTAACAACTACAGTATATCTGAATTTTATATTTTCAATAATGCACGTAGAGACGGGGGTTATCCTTCTTAAAAAAATGCAGTATACAAAGTAGATCATGCCTTTTGAGTTTAGAGATCCTCTGTCATTGCCAAAATAATGGTGATGAAACGTCTGGCTGGGAGCATTCGCTTGCAGCATACTACAGTTTCTCACTCTTCTTTGCCACCTTTGCCGTAGTTGGCATTGCTCATTTTGATTGAAAAAATGGAGGGGCATATAAAGAAAAGAACGGCGGAAGGTACCTCGAAATGATAGGATAGAATGTATGCATTGGAAAGAAAAATTATAGTATGTATTTTTTACATCGACATGTTAGAGAGGACAAGGGGAGGAGCTTATAAAAGGTTGTGATGTAGAACGGGACAAGTAGAAACTGCAAGACTTGATTGGAATACAAAGTCATCCTTCACGGTTGAATAAGTCGACGTGGAACGATTCGTAAATTTTTCTAGAAAAAAGTGTATTGGTGGATGGTGGCGTGGTCAGCACCTCGGTTGCTGATGCTGATGCTGATGCTGATGCTGTCAGATTTAAATATATATGTCATGGGACCAAATGTCAAGCTTGCTTCAATTATTGTTGAAATTATCTAATGCAGTAATTCTCTTCTGCTAGAAAAGTAAGCCAATAGCGCAGGACATGAATTCCAGTACCCCAACTAATGACCAGTTTTGTAATGCCGAGGATGGAGTTATACCTCCTATGTGTCGAGGCAGGACTTAAAGGCATAAGTCCATCCTAGAATGATCTCAAGTTTGGTAATCTTTGCACGTCTCATGTAAAAGAGGGGATTGTAAACATAAATAGTTGGCTTACACTCGCGACGTCACACAATTACATAACATGTCTCAATCATCATACATTAAGAATATCACAACCCTCTAAGGGCAAAATCCAAATGCAAGATACCAAACTTAAATAAATAAACCACAGGCGGATCGAATCCCAGTAGAAGTCTCCACTACTGATCATCCGGATAGCGAACATAGTACGGACTACGCTCCTCGTCGTACTCCCAATCCAGCTCGGTGCCATCACCTGGATAGCTCACAACTGGACCTGCATCTGGTGTTGTGAAGTAACTGTGAGCCACAGAGGACTCAGCAATCCCGTTTCCGGGTAACAAGACTATTTAAGCCTTTGGAGAGGATAAGGCTGAAGAAAAGAGTAAGTGTCTGCAGCAGCAACTAGCAACTAGCTTACGTGAATGAGAGCGAGAAGAGAAAGCCTCGGCGAGAAGTGATCACGAAGTGATCCTAGCTACAAGCTCCACAAACATAACCCCTCCGTGTTCAACTCCCGAATCCCTATTCGGAAATTGACAGTCACGGAACACACGCTGGTAGTGTATTAGCAACATTGTGTCAAGTTATCTACAACCGGATATTAATAAGCTCCCATCTGCCACATAACCGCGGGCACGGCTTTCGAAAGTTCATAACCCTGCAGGGGTGTTCCAACTTGACCCATTACAAGCCCACGATCCGCGGAGTCGCAACTCCAAAGTGGGAAGACCCGAGTATCCTCGGAATCCCGTGCTCAAGATATACCGAACTAAGGTAAGGCTAATCCAGCAAATCCTCCCGGCGTGTCGACACCCTGATAGTAGCCGCGCGTATCTAAGTCTCAGGACACGGCCGGATGGGCGATTCTACAGGTTTATATCAATCCTCGAGTTTCCTCGTGGTGACCCCGCAGACTCCCCGTTTCGGACCAACACTCATGAGGAGCACTGAGCCGGGGTGGTTGATTAAGAACTCGGGTTAATTACTCCCTATGCAAGTTATTTAGTTATTAGGCAAATAGTACCAATGTTGGGACTTGCTGGAAAAGACTTAGCACTTAGCGGTTTATCGAGGGGGTCCCATACACCCCAACCGTGTTAGGAACGCATAATCAAGGAACATAACACCGATTTATACGGTTCCTAACGGCATGAGTGGAACAAATCACCAAGCAAAAGGCTTAGCCTTCCACCCTTGCCAATATATAGATGATTTCATTTTAAGCATTTATATAGTGTGATAAAACCCAACCAAACTTCAACATGAAGCAAGCATCTTCGATCTTCACCTGCAACTAGCAATGCTATAAGAAGGGCTGAGCGAAGCGTACTTAGCCAAGCAACGGTTTGCATAGATAGGTTGGTTAAACATGCAATGGTTACAAGTAGGAGGCTGACAAGAAGATCATGGGCATCGAGGCAAAACTATAGAGCGGAACTACAAGCAATAGGCAAAGATAGTAATGTTATCGGGGTTCGGTCATCTTGCCTGAAGAGAAGTCGTTCGGATCGTAAGAAGGGTCCTCATGCTCAACCTCGTTGGAAACCTCGTGCTCGTACTCGAACTCGGACTCTGCTTCCGGCTCTAAACAAAACAATCACACCAAGCACAAATCAACAAGATGCAATGCGCACTCGAAAAAGATGGATGCATGATGGATGCATTAAGGATGCACACGGAGCACGGAAATTAGCACTCAAGCAAAACACCTCAAAACATGATAACAATCTGATATTATTAATCTACACAGAAAATCAATCAAGTTTCATATAAGATTCGCTGAAATTGGAGTTACGGGCTAAAAGTTATGCCCGAAACAAGAAATGAGCGAATAGCTGAAAATTACAGCAACATAGCAACTTCGGAGCACAAAATAATTGAGCTACAGCATTCAAATAACATGGCAAAGACCTAGAACACAAACTAGACATATACTACAGCAACTAAGTCCAAAGGTGCACCCCCAAAGGAGCCACGGATCAATAGCAATGATCTTGGACATATTGAACTTGACAATAAAATTCTGGCAGCAGAATTTTATTGAAACTTTGGAGCAAAAGATAAACATGCTACAGCCACTTATATAAACATGTGAAAACATGGATGGAATGACAACAATATATACTACAAGGAACAATCAAGATCCACTCCAAAACTATCATGCTTTGTCCTAGAACATCACACAAACATGGCATCGGAACGTTACAGATTTCAGACTTAGTGAAAAACCACTAAGTCCTAAAACAGCAATTTCATCATAGCATCTAAACGAGCATGTTTAAGTCACCTCGAAACTAAACATGGCAAATGGTAAGCACCTCATCAAAGTACACATGAAGGTGATTCCGAAACATACAAGCATGCATCATTGAGGTAAACACAACGATAGCAACGAGCTCAACAAGATGGCATTTCATAACAAGTGAAACAACATCACAACCACATGGCACTTTGCAACGATGATAAACATGGCAAGAATAAATCTATCATGCAACCTATCACATACAACATGTAGAGCATGGCAAGACGAACACGTGGACATGTCATTTGCATCATTCAGACAAACGAGCTAAAAGATATCACATGGCAAAGATGACATAAAAACATCACATAACAGTAGTTTATATCATGATGCACTCTTGCAACAGCAAAACAAGCACCTAGATGATCTCTAACATGCATGACACTAAAATATGAAACGTAGTGCACGATCCCACGAACGTCTGGACATGCTATTTGCGCGAATCGGACAATCACACAAGAAGTTAGAGCAGTTATAAGATTGCATCAGAGATCAAAACAACAGGTAGATCTAGGGTTTTTGAAATAACCTCAGATCTGGGCTGGAAAGGTCAACGGGCCACGGGCTGGATCTGGATCCGGCTCGAACTGGGCTTCGGGCTGCTGGAGGGAGATCGGGCCCGCGGGGTGGAGGGAGGCCGGCCTGGTGGAGGCGGCGGCCTGGAGGCGGTCGGCCCGCGGGAGGCGAGGAGCCTGGCGAGCGTAGGCCCGCGGTGGCCTGGTGCGGTACGGTCGGGGCGAGGAGTGGGCCGGCGTGATGGCGTGCTCGGGAGGTGGCCGCGGCCTGGTGCGGAGGGAGCCCGCCGAGGCGGCTGACTGCGGGCCTGGCGACGGGGAACGATCGGCGCGGAGGGAACGAAGGGAGTCGGGCCTGGCACCCGGATTGGTAGCTGGGCCCTGGCTGGGGCGAGCCCAGGCGGAGACGACGGCGAAGTGGGGACCCTACTCGGGCCAGCGGAGGCGAACGATGGAAGCCCAGGCACTCGCGGGAACCGAAGGAACGAATCGATCGGGGCCTCCTGCCCCGATCCGATCCGGATGAGCGACGAGGCGGGCGAGGCAGGCGTTGACCTGGCTGATTCCAGATCGACGGCGGCGGCTGGATGGCTGGTTCCCTCGGGAACTGAGAAGAGACAGTGGTAGGATAACTTGGGATCTGGTTTGATCTGAAAAAATAGGGGAGAAAGAGGAAGAAGCTAGGGAAGCCAAAAATAGACCTAGGGGGACCTAGGGGGTCTATTATATAGCAGATCTGCTAGGTTTAGGGTTG